>JAEIFZ010000001.1:21302500-22502500 GCA_018904035.1 Zaprionus ornatus
ATCCAGCTGAGTGCGCGCCTTAGTCGGCGTCTGTGTCACATTGCACTGTATGATCTCTGTAAAGATGAGAGGGAGACAGAGTGAGAGAGAGCGTGAGAGAAAGTCGATAGTTAGAGATGGTCGCGTGTCACGAGAGTGATATAGTGTAAGTATAGTTCCTCGTTTAACTAAAGTTGCTGTAATTCAAAGTGCAATTTAAGAGATCTGCATAACTAGGCTTCAAATTTGATGAGCCAAAAACTCCTTGCATCATCACTTTCCCCTCTAAGTTCCCCTTGCAACGGAACATTAAAGAAATCTAAAGAAACTTCTTCGCTGCAAAACGGTTTACAGCTAGTTTAACTGTCGTCAAACTGCCTCGGAGCGGTTCAACTGCAGAACAGAAACCTAAAACCCCTCGGAATACGGACTTTTACGCAAGTTCATGCTGTAGAATATGACCTTAAGTGGTTCAGCACTGCGTGCCTTATGTACCTAATCTTTTCATTCTCTACGAAGTGGTTCAACTGAAGAACCGGTTTGCTATACTAAACCCAATGGAAACCAATATAACAATTCTCTATATTGAAGTATCTGACGGCAACTAACTTGAACCATAACATTAACTTTACTTTCGCATTCAAAGTCGGAGTGGTTCGACGATTAGAAAGCCGGTACAACGAGGATTTCTTCAACTAGTGTAACTGTGATTGCAGAAATCGTCGACCTATTAGACCTATTTCTCTTTGAAAGTTTTACATGCGGTTTATTGATGAGAAACGGTTCGCTTTTAGATTAACCTGTGAATCGGTTCGTTTTAGAGGGAAACATTAAAGAAATCTAGAAGATCATCCTAGAACTAGAAGAGCATCTTAGAACTCAACAATAAATACTGTTCGATTTCAACTTTAACAACAGCGGAAACATTTTGAAGTGGTTCGACAGTTAGAAAACCGGTTCGACAAAGACTCCTTAAACAAATGCAATGATACATTTAATCTATAGTATCTTCTTACTCCGAAACTAGAACCCAAATTTAAACACTTTAAAGTGGTTCGAACCGGTTCAACAATGACTCCTTAAGCAATTTCAAGCAAACAATTAATCTAGAGTATCTTCTTACACCGAAACTAGAATCAAACAATACATTCTGTTAGATTTCAACTTTAACAACAACTGAAACATATTTGGAGTGGTTCGACAGTTAGAAAACCGGTTCAACAAAAACTCCTTAAGCAATTGCAAGGAAACAACAATAAATTCTGTTAGATTTTAACTTCAACAACAATTTAAACACTTTGAAGTGGTTCGATAGTTAGAAAACCGGTTCAACAAAGACTCCTTAAACAATTGCAATGATACATTGAATCTAGAGTATCTTCTTACTCCGAAACTAGAACCCAAAAATAAAGTCCGTTACATTTAACCTTGAACCACAATTTAAACACTTTGAAGTGGTTCGAACCGGTTCAACAAAGACTCTTTAAACAATTCCAAACATACTGCAAGGCTTTCAGCCAATTTTCCGCTACTTTTCCTACATTTCCCTCAACGTATTTCTTCTCCCACAATGGTCTAAAGCGAGGTTCAACTGTGCGAACCGGTTCAATTGGTACTTACGGTTCTGCTGTGTCTGCAGTGCCTGATGCGTTGCAGGCTGCTGAATGAACATGCCCGATGTGGCATCCTGGCCGCGCAATATGATCGGATTCGGTCCGAAATTGGACAAACCATTGTGCCAGAACCAGGGAGCCAATTGCATCTGTTGCGTCTGCCCCGTGGCGGCATTCTGCAGTGGACTGATCAGCTGGGCAGCCTGTGTTGCACTGACGCCGGGCAATGTGGACTGTGAGACCTGAACGCATTGCTGCGTTGTCGTCTGTTGCTGTTGCTGCTGCTGCGCTTGGGCAACCACGCCCCCGACTGTGCCACCACTTGCCGCTTGCACCGTGTTCGTTGTGGTCGTCACCTTCTGCACGACCTTCTGCTGCAGCTTGCTCTGTCCATCGGCCACGCCCACATTGACACCAACACCCACTTTGGATGCAGCTGCCGCACTGACAGCCAATGCTGCCGCTTGTTGTGCCGCCGCTGCGGCCGTCAATTGCTGTTGCTGTTGGGTCAATTGTTGTTGCTGCTGTTGCTGCTGCTGTGTCAACTGTTGCTGTTGTGCCGCCGCCTGCTGCTGTGCCGCTGCCTGTTGCTGCTGTGCGGCTGCCTGCTGTTGTTGCGCCTGTTGTTGCGCCACCATCGACTGCAACAGACTCTGTTGCTGCGGTGAGTGCGATATCACATTCACCGGCGATATGAGCAACGTCTGCGGCGACTGACTCGATGGTATCGCATAGGTGCCGCTCGTGAATCCCGCCTGGCCACCGATCATCTGCTTGGCATTCTGCGTCGTTGTCGTTATCATCTGCGGTGCGGTGCCCTGGAAATGTTTGCTGGCAATCACTTGTATGGGAGGCTGCCCCAGACCGGCGGGCAACAGGTTGCCGGAGACAATCATTTGCGGATAAATGAAGTTTGATGGATTCACCAATTGCAGCGTTCGCCCATTGCCCCAATCGCTGGGCACGCCCCCAGTGGCGGTCAGTTGCATCGGCGACATGGTGCTAATTGCTGTCGAGTGTTGTTGCTGTTGCTGTTGTGCTTGCTGCTGCTGCTGTTGTTGTTGTTGCTGCTGTTGCTGTTGCTGAGCCTGTTGCTGCTGCTGTTGTGCTTGCTGCTGCTGTTGTTGCTGTTGCTGTGCTTGCTGCTGTTGCTGCTGCTGCTGCACTGCCGCCACCGCTGCCTGTTGCTGTTGCAGTGCATTTTGTTGCGCATTCGCTGGACTTGCAGCACCCGCTGCTGCTGCTGCTGCCGCTGCTGCAGCCGCCGCAACAGCAGCAGCTGCACCACCATCACCGGCTGCTGCCGCTGTCAATTGCTGCAGCTGGATCTGCTGCAATTGTGTTGTCTGTGTGGCATCCAACAAACTGGTGGCATGCTTCAGTTCAGTGGTGGTGCTACTCGTGCCCGTCGTGTGTGTGGGAAACTCCTGCTTGACCTGAATGGCGGCATACGGATTGCTCGCATAGAATTGCTGCAGTTGCTCCGGTGAGATTTGCAGTGGCACCGCCGCAGCGGTTGCCACCTGTTGGGCGGGGCTCTGTGATTTCTCCAGCGTGCTGCTTATCGTGTGGCACGCAACAGCGATGCCACGTGATGTTGGTGTGCTCGAACGCGAACGGGAGGAGCGCGAAACGCTGCGCGAACGTGCAGTTGAATTTGTTGCTGCTGCTGCTGCTGCTGCTGCTGCTGGTGTGTTTTGACGTCGCGACGAGGGCGGCGTGTTGGCCAAACTACTGGCAATTGTTGCTGGTGTCAGATTGTTTTTATTCAACAGCGTGTTATTGTTGTTGTTGTTGTTATTATTGTTGTTGTTGCTATTATTGTTATTGTTGTTCAGCTGGCTGTTGTTGTTGTTGTTATTGTTGTTGTTGTTATTGTTGTTGTTGTGCGTGGGCGTCGTTGCACCTATGCCCGGATGTGGCGGACTGGCAAAATCGTATTTCTCGTCGAACGTGATTCCCGCCTTCTGCGCGAGCGTCTCCAGACACTTTAGCGGTCTCTCGACGCTGACAATCTGTTGTTGCTGCTGCTGCTGCTGCTGCTGTTGTTGCTTTTGCTGCTGCTGCTGTTGTTGTTGTTGTGCTGTTGCTACTTGCAATTTTTCGCTGCTGGTGTTGCTGCTGCTGCCGCGTATATTCGAATTATCCTTCAAGGGTTGCGCAGTCGATGCTGTTGTTGTTGTTGCTGCTGCTGTTGTTGTTACCGCTGTTGTTGTTGCTGTTGCTACTGCGCCTGCTACCAATTGAGTTGTTGAAGATGCTGTTGCTGTCGATGTTGTTGTTGTTGATGATGTTGATGATAATGATGTAAATGAGTTTGTTGTTGTTGTCGTATCGCTTTCAGTGTCCGCTCTGCGGGAGAAGAGAAAGAAAGAAAAAAACAAAATTTGAAATTAGTTCCAAAATTGCAATCGGTACACACAGACACACTCTCGCACACACACACACACACACATAGAGAGAGGCAAATGAATATCACACACTTGGAACGCTTGCGACGGCGTGCGGCGGCATGCATCGTTTGGCCAAAACAACTGCGAAATGTCGAAACGAAAACAGAAATGCAACAGCAAAAGCAAAAGCAAAAGAATGAAAACAGTGCAAAACAGAACAACAAAAAAGAATTCGCAAGAGCAACTGCAGCTACGCACTGTTAAACGGAAAACAAGTTGGCAGCACCCGCCAAAAAATTGCAGGCGCAACCACAACAAGAAAGCTTTGCCAAAGCGTGGGCGACACAATCGTGCGCTCACTAACTCTCTCACACACTCACTTGCGCTCTCTCAACGGCTCGCAGCACTATCTCTCGCAGAGCACAAGCAAGAGAGCGCAAGCAAGGTGAGACGAACATCACTTGCCAAGATCATTCACAGTTATCAGTACTCGCGCTAAAGTTATTTGCATGCAAAATACATTTTTAAATGAATTATTACTTTGATTTAGTTTATTTTTCATGCAACTTAATTTAATAATTAATTTTAATTATTAATGTTATTATATTTAATATGAAAATTATAACAAATGCCTTTTTACTTTAATTAAGGTTGCCATATCATTGAATTATCACCACTTTTGAGCCTGTTTACTGATTTAGTGATATTTTTTAAATCTGGCAACCCTATCTATCTGATCGAAATATAAATACAAATACCGCAGAGCTTTATAATTGATACATTACTATTATAGAATTAATTAATATATATATTATAGTTAATAATAATATTAATTAATTTAGATTTCAAGATTCGTTTAATATTCGCACGTGTGAATTTACAATGTGATATTAGGCCATGGCAGCTGTCATCATTGACCCACATACATAACTGTAAATGTGGCTTGACGCACACACATGCACAGACGCATACAGGTAAGCAGGTCATCTGCGTGGGAGAGTTGCCATGCACTGGGCCGGGCAACGAGCTCAGCGACTATTTATGGTACATTTTACATACGGTACACTCCGTACTCTCCCCCCCGTAGCGCCGCCCATTGACGTCAATGTGAAATTGTAAACAAGCGCAAAAAGGAGTCGGGATGACAGACAGGCAGAGGGACAGAGACAGAGCTATTTTAGCGATGCAATTGTGGGAGTCAGGCAGGATAGAAAGAGAGAGAGAGGAGAAGTGAAGAAGATGCATGGAAAATGCAAATGTGCATGCTGTGCGTGTGCGTGTGTGTGTGTGTATTGGTGAATGTGTATCAATTGAACTGGAGCACAGTGCAGTGAAGTTTGGCAACTGTGCAGCAAATGTATGTATGTGTGTGTGTGTGTGTACATCTGTGCTTATCCTGGAAATCGAATGCTTTAACTAACGTACGAAATGCGGCAACATGGCAACAAATGTTACCGCTATAGTCGTGTATAGTCGTGCGGGTCGGAAGTTCAAAGACCCACAAAAGAAAATACAAGGTTTCATAATTTAGTAAAGAGAAAGAGAGTGGGAGAGGGGAGGAGAGAATCAGCGATCCCTGTGAGGCATGTTGCCTATGCTACACTCATCCCAGCTAATCCAACAACAACGTCGCAATGCCCGCGAGGCATATAAAAAATGAAAACAGAAAGAAAATAGCTGAAAAAAGAACAACAACAACTACAAAAAGGCAACTACGAAGCAGAAAAGAATGAATCGAAGCTATTAGAGGCGGCACAGCATTAGGGTTACCCCTGGCAACAGGACACTCAGTCCACCAGAACGGAGGTGGGTGGGGAAAGTGGGAAATCAAGAGGAGGAGTGCACAGTGGCTGAAATTTTCAGGCAGGGGTGGTGGATGTTGCTTCATGCACCACCAGGGTTGCTGCTGTTGCTGCTAAGGTCGCACGCCCCCACCGAAACCACCGTAACGCGGGCAAAGAGCAAAGAGTAAGCGAAAGCTGGTGCGAACGAAAAAGGGAAAGAGTGAACAGAAAGAAACAAACAAAAAAAACCCATCAAATATCAAACTGGCGACTAGACGTGATGCCAGACTCAGCACCGAAGCATCCTTCTCGACAAGCACAAAAAAAAAACTTGCAACTCAAGACTGGTTTTCAAGCTGTCTCTCTGTGTGTGTGAGTGTGTGTGTGTGTGTGTGAAGGTGAGGGAGACAGTGACAAAGAGCGAGCGTGTGAGTGAGCCGCGTTCGTTGAGTGTTTTCGCCACTGCAAGGGGGTCCTTTTCCTTCTCTCTCGCTCTCTCATTCTCTACAGTCGCGTCTAACAACAATCAGCCACACAAGCATCATCAATTTTATTTTCATTTCGGCCCCAGAAGATTGATAACAATGCCGACGCAACGACAACGACGAGCATGCGCCGACGTCGAAAGCAAGAGGGAGCAAGCAAGATTGAACACTGTGTGTGTTTTCGTGTGACTGCGGGACAGAGCGAGAAAGAGAATAGAGCGCGCGCAGCTCTATTAGGCTAGGCCGTTGGAGTTTAACAAGCAGCAGCAAAGAGGAGGGAAAATAATACAAATAAAACATGAGCGAATTCTCAATGTTGCGCGAATCATGCGTGCAAATTTCGCTCGGTCGGGCATTAAACCTGCACACAGTGGCAGAAGGTGAGGGGAGAAAGCAGGGAAGGCAACGAAAATAGATGACTACATATTGATTATACGAACGGGTTTCATTTCTGCAGCCAGCAATACAACAAACACACACAAGCGCACACTGTGTACGATGCGAATTCAAACACATGCGAGTGTGTGAACACAGTATTGCTATCGCCCTTGTCGCTGTTCCCATTGAATGTTCTGCAGTGCGAGTGAAACAGCAGTATGACGAACACAGCTCAAACACACATACATACGCGGCAAGCTGGAGGAGTGAGGAGAGCGCGAATGTGAGTTGAGCCATAGAGTTGCCAAGTGACAGCAAAAAACGAATGCATCAATAATTGATCAAAACTAATTTGCAAACACAAAACTTGTTAGAAACATGCAAAATTCGCTTAATAATGTTGAAATTGATTGATGTGCATTTTCTTAAAGTATTCTCTTTGAAATCGTTGTTGACTAGAATTTGCAAATGAAAATTTATATTTTTACAGTTAATCCCGGGAATTATGAGTGGAGAGAGCAGCAACTTAAATCATATTCAACTATTTACAATGTATAATAAATAAATATAAATATTTACAAACATTTAATTTTTTTTTGGCGGACTGATGGCAACACTTTCAATGCGCCTTCAATTTTGTTTACTTCGGACTATGGGAGCCCAGGCGCGGGCGACTGAGAGCGACCCAGCAAGAGAGAGAGAGAGAAAGAGGCGCACTCCACTGCTTGCCTGCTGGTTGTGTTGTTGCTGCCGCTGCTGCTTATTGCTGCCTGCAGTTTCGGTTTCGGCCAAAAAAATGTTACTTTTGGTTTAGAACTTTTGCTTTTCAATGTTGCTGCTGCAAAATAAAGGAAAACCAACCACCAACGAAATTGCGAACACACATGCACATGGCATGCATTGCGAAATTTGCTGAGCGCGCTCGTATGTATGTGTGTTTGTGTGTATGCATGTGTGTGCTCAAGACTCGGCGACTGCAGCGCTGTGGCCGCCGTCGTGTATTATCAACAGTGCAGGCAAACGGTAGCAAAGCAAATGGGGAAGGAAACTCGTTTTGGGACTTGTGATTTTGACATGCTTTGAAAGAAGAGTATTTAAAATACAAGTACGTTTATGATGGAACACACACACACACGTGTATATGTACATACACATATGCATGTTTTCATATTTGTGCACATTTGTCATATGCCGCAGCAGTGTTGGAAAATGTATATAACAAAAATGAGCTGCGCGCCAAAGACAGCACTGCAATCATAATAATATTTGAATGCTTTATGACTGGCTGTATGTGTGTGTGTGCCACACCAAAAACAAAACAAGGAATAAATAATTATGAATTGGAAGAGAAAACCAGCACAACATACATAAACAACAATAGGACAACAACACAGAAGATTGCAAAATCAGTGTGTGCACAGCATATTATTATTTCCTTGACAGTCGAGAGAGAGGGTCACACTCGACGCGAACCTGAGACGCGACTTCGTTGTAATGTAATAATAACAAATATAGAAGTGAAAGAGGAAGAGGAAGAAAAGCGCAAAGAGAGATTCGTTCGTTTTATGCGTGTGTTGTGACAGAGGAGACAGAAAAAAAAACAGAAAAAGAAACAACGTTAGTAATAAGCAATAATAAACGCGAGTGCATTGACACACATATACACACACACACACACATGTATGTATGTCATGTGTGTATTCACATATGCGTGCTTGTTTATATGCATGTATATTAAACAGTGCCTGCGAGCAGTTCGCATCTGAAATGTGAATTAAAAACTAAAAACAAAAAAAAACTTAACGAAACAAAAATACCTTTTTTGCATAAACTTCAATGCACGACGATCCATTATTTAAAATAAAAACAATTTGTATAATAAATTAATAGTATGCATGCGGCGACGTCAGCGGCGACGGCAGCAGCGACGACGACGATAGCGAAGGCAGCGGCGTTCTGTTGTTTGGCTTAACTGCGGCTACGGCGACGGCGACTGCGTCTGCGACTGCTCTGCTGTTGCGGCTGCTGCTGATTGTTTTTATTGTTGTTGGCAGCATATTGCTGCTGCTGCTGTGTTTTTTGTAATTTTCGTTTTATTTCAGTTAAGCTTTTGTGTTTCTCTGTTTTTTGTTATTCGGTGAATCTTTTAGTTTGTTTGTTACATTAACAAATACGAAATAAACACACACACACTAACGTTTACGAGTACAGGCAGTAAACATATACATATACAGATATACACACATATAGAAACAGGCAAAAACGTAAACTCAAAATGTTGTTGCAAACAACAACAACAGGAAAACATACAAGAATGTACACAAAAAATGTCTCGCCGAGCGTCAGCCACAGTGTCAGTGTCGTGTGTGTTGAGTGAGAGTGTGTGTGTGTGTAGTAGTAGTAGCTGTAGTTGTGTGTGTCTCTGTCTGTGTACGCTGTCTGAGACTGACTGCGACTGCGACTGAGGCGTGTAAATGAACGTTTCGTGCACGAGAGCAATAATTAGTACATACTCCACTCGCTGCAGCAGCTGCGTCGACGGCGACGACGACGGAGACGGCGATTCACAATTAATGCAGTAGCGCTGCCTCGTTTAATTCATTTATTTTCAACTGTATTTACTATGCTGCATAGGCCAGGCACCTGTACACGCGATATGCGTGGGCGGCAGAGGGTTGTTCAGAGGGCGGGGTGAGTTGTCTTTTTGCACTGCGACTTCGACGGCGGCTTTGGGTCTTCTTCAGCTTACATAAAACGCGGCGACAACTCTAGCAACATAATTTTTGTTAGGCGGCACAAATTCACTGCGCGCGTCGGCAGCGACTGCGACTGCGACGCCGGCAGCATATCTTTTCACTTTGCAGCATGTATCTTGTATTTTGTTGTTTATTTCTTTTATTTCAATTGGGTTTTTTCTTTTTGGTTTTCGAATTTGTTGTTGAGTATTTGTTAAACAACAATGTAACGTTAAAAAAATATATAGATAAAAAATCCAGATGCTAATCAACTTTGCGGCGCGGCGACTCTTTACAGCGTGCGTTTTCGATTTGTCTTTATGTATGCATGTATTGGTGCGTATGTTTGTGTATGTGTGTGTGTAGCGCGTCGCGTTGTATCTTGTAGCTCAGATCGGCGCGAACGTGCGAGCGATTTCAATACCGTACGCTGCCAAGTTAAATTTCAGACTAAACAGTACACAAGACAGCGACAACTCTGTCGAAACAAAATGAAGCGACAGCGCGCATGAGTGTTGGTGTATAAGTTGGTGTGCATGTGTGTGAGTGAGAGAGTGCGAGTGTGTGTGTGGTTGATTGGAGGAGGGTTGGTAGGGCAGCTGAATGAGGAAAACCAGTTTCTCAAACACACGCACAACATTTCTCTATAACAAATGCGGGCGTGCGACTGCGATGCCAATAGCTAATCTCATGGTGATGGCAATGTGTGAGAGTGCGACAGCAACAGGCACCACCACACGCTGTTCGCTATGTTTTGTTGTATGCGCTTTGGGGGTGTGTGCGAACGAAAGAAAAAATGTATACGACGAAAGAAAAAAAAACGAGGCTACACAGCTGGCGGGCATGTGTATTGTGTTTGCTTTTGCTTTCGCGCCCGTTCTACGACACTCATTTATACATACTTACGTGTATGTATGTTTGTATGTTTGTATGTTTGCCTGTGCGCTGTCAACCACCCTGCCCGCTGCTGCTGCTGCGCTGCCCCAACCACTGCCGCCGCCTTTGTCGACAGGCAGCAGACCAGTTTCTGTGTCTGTATACTCGAATGTCGTCTCATCGTGGTTGTTGTTGCTGCCGTTTTGCTGGGTTGCTTGCTATACTTCATCTTCTTTTTTGGATTTCGCATTTGCCACCACCACCACCATCGCACACAGAGCATTCACACACACACATGTGGTTGTTCGTGCATGCATACATACATACATACTTACAAACCTGAGCTGACTGGCAATCGACAGCGGCTTTATTTTATTATTAGTTTTGCCACTCTCGGCCTCAGTCGGGGCTCTTGTTGCCTGCGAAAGGGGAGGGGGCCTTCGCGCATAGAGTATGCGTAGCGTAAAGGCAATTCGTTGCAACAACAACAACAACACCAAGAACAGCAACAGCCACACAAAATGCTTTTTCGTTCGCTTTCGTTGGCTCGCTCGTTCGTACAGTGGCCATCGTTTGATTATTTTCTTTTGAAAAATAAAATGTTCTTATTTCGTCTGTCTTCACACACGCGTTGTTGTTGCTCTTGCTGATTTTTATTCTTTAATCGTTCTTTGTGTGTTATTCGTTCGTTGCGATTTGCCTTTTTCAGTCTTAATGATTTACTGCCCTGTGTTGCACTTTTTTAGAGTCATGATCATATTTTATTATAAGTATGCAGTGGCGTGGGCACAATGGCATTGTGTTACTGCCCCATAAGCTATATAAGCATTGGTGTTATACTATCGACCAACATTTTAAGTTACGTAAATTACAGTTCCTTTGAATCAAGGAATAACTATATACTCTTAAATGTTTCTTAATGAAAACATTACTTATCATTGTTCTACACATATATAATTTTTAACATGTTTAAAATAGGTATACCCTTCGACCATTAAACAAGGGTGTTACTATATCTATTTTACCTTTTTTTATTACCTTTTCCCTGAAAAAAAATATCTTAATTATATTGAGGATTTTTTTTTGAGATGTAGTAATAAAAAATATATATAATTGTGGGGTTGCTGCGTGTATGCCGCCGGTCTGCACATTAATAATAATCAAGAAAAATTATAAAACCTTAAAACACTTATCTTTCCTTGAATATAAAAAATATAATAATAATAAGTATAGTAAAGTAAAGTTATATAGTAACATTATATAACTAAAATGGAAATTAATTATTTTTGCAAAAGAAACCTTAGCAATGCAGGCATTTTTCGTTTCCATTCGAAATGTTCACAATATAATTACATTTGCGCCACTGTGCCTTGTCAGACAGCCTGGTATTCCATTTTTCATTTTGTTGTTGCCTGCCTTGTGAGTGCTGTGTTTCCGTGTGTGCATGTGTGCGTGTGCTCTCTTGCATGCACATGCCGCGAGTGACTCTGTGTGTGTGCTCCGCTTTGGGCTGTTCTTGTGTCCGACGTTCATGATTATTTTTTGTGTGCGCGTGTGTGTGTGTGTGAATGTCGTTTGTATGTTTGTATTTCGTCTGTATGTTCGTCTCACGCTGTTGCTGTTGTTGTTGTTAGGCCGCTGCTGGCAATGACAGGCGACGTTGATGCGATGTGCACGATACATTTTGGCGTTTCGTTCGTTCGTACGTTTCTTTCTGTTTCTTTTTCTGTTTCTTTTTTTTTCGTTCGCTGCCGTCGCCATATTATTTTTACGCTTGTTAAGTGTTTCTGCCTGCTGCTTCTCTCTTCTCAATTATGCCTTTTATTTGCTTTTTGATTGCGACTGCCTGTGTGTGTGAGTGCTGATCCGGCTTCATCTTTGACTGGACTTTATGCATGTATTGGATTTTTTTTTATGGTTGGACTTTTGTACGGGTTTTTGTTGTTGCCCATACTTCGTACGTAGTTTTTTCTTATTAGTTGCGGGACGTTGCTGCCGCCGCTGGTGCCGCCGCCGACGCCGTTGTTAGTGCCACGTTCAACTGTACAAAGAGTCGAGCGGAGCATGCGCTCTTTTTTTTCGTTTACAATCATTGCCTTTAACTCGTTGGAGCTTACTTTAGTTTCCGACGTTGTTCTTGTTCTTCTCCTTCTCTTTGGGGTGGGGGCGCCGCAGTGTGAGCGAGCGCACGAGTGTATGTCGCCGGTCTGCATGTCCATGCGCGCGCGTCTGTGTGTGTGTGTGTTTGTATGTATTGCGTTTCGTATGTTTCGAAAAATGACAAATGTATAATCAGCGTAAATTGCTTTGCGCGTGCTTTTTTCACTGGCATCAATTTGCTTAGTGTGCGCGCTCTCTCTCTCTCTCACACACACTCTCTCGCTCGTTCGCTTGCTATATCGTTTCATTGCTCTCTGGCTCGCTTGCTCTCATTAGCACAGAGTTAATTTACGTGAGTGTGTGTGTGTGTGTGTGCATTGTAAAAGTCTCACACTCGCACACACATTAGCTCTGCCTTTGTTATCGTTGCGCTGTTGTTGCTTTTGTAATTGTTAGAATTTCCTACACCATTTTTGAAAAAGAAACCTTGGATTTATCAACATCTGCATACATTCACACACACACACACACACAGATCCAATGGCCTGCTGGGGTGTCGTTCGGGGCGTATGAGATTGCGTTGTGTGTGTGTCCGTGTGTTTATTCAACTATCAAAATGGGTTGATTGTGTTGTTGTTGTAGTTACCTCTGCCGCTGCTGCTGCTTTGTTTCTGCCGTTGCTTCTTCCTTCCTTCCACTGTAATGAAGTCTGGTCGCTGAGGCGTGGTCAGCTGAACAGCCCCTGCCACCGTTCGCCGTTCACCTTTGTGCGACCCTTCTTCGATCTGTCATCATCGAACATCCCCTCTTCGTGTTGAGCTTCCCTTTCCCAATTATCGCCTCTAACGTTATAATTCCCAACTGCTGCAGGTAAGAAAACCTTGTGGTTCGCGCGACCTTTGTATGCGCTACAACCGGATGCGATAAGGGGAATGTGCAATCTCTGCTGAGATACCGCATGTGACCTTTGCTTGCACGGCTTCTCGAGGTTAACTTCGAATGCGCTGCAATCGACACAGATAAGCACGCTATATAGTGACATAACATATGTATTGGATGTAGGTGAGCTTGGACTTTATCGTTGGCATGGTATATCGGTAGCTGTTATCGATAACGACAGGAAGAGTAAGATTTCAAGAAATGGAAAATCAAAATAAAGAATGTTCATCGCCATAAGGTAAATGTAAAATTTTATTAATCCCTATACTTCATAACCCCTGACCCTCGAGAGTATTTCGCAACAGAGCGAACGAACTGTACCCAGACTTGATGTGGTCCCAGCTGAGGCAAGGGGAACAGGGATCGAAAGGGTTGAACTTTGACACCGCACAGAGAGCGAGCTCAACACACGCACACCCTTCTTTTCTCCATTTTACGCTATGCTTCGAAAGCGTTTCTGAAACAAATATCTAATAATTACCCCCAAAGCGCTACTATTAAGTTCCTTCCTTGTGCGAATGTGCAACCCCTCAGCCGCTGCTCGTTAAGGGCTGTTTTTTTTCATGACATTCCCAACCCATAGCCGAAGCCGAAGCGGACGTACGATCTGCTTGTGTATGACAACTGAAGAATACTTACAACTTGAAGAATGCGGGAATGCAACTGAGGGTGGTTGGGTTCATATTGTATTTGATTTTCAGGGAATGTCGACTCGATTAATGGGAGCTCAAGTAACATTGGCAAAAGCATAAAACCGCGAAAAGATCAGTGCATCGCAATTGGGGGAACAATTTACGAAAATCTGCGAAAGGCTGGAATTTATTTATTATTATTTTAGGGAAACTCTATCGGATTTGCTATTTACTTCCGGGTACAGTGCACACTCGGTTGAATCACAAAAAATGTGGCATGGAGTAACGGTCATAATTATATCTAAAGCACAATGAGGTAAGAATTATTGAATGCATTGGTAATATTGTTAATCAATAAGCACCAGAATATTGATCTCTCAGATCTTTTACTGTAGAAACGAGAAAAATATCAATGTTATAGGGTAGAAGGGTATTTTGTGTATGTAACAGAAAGAGGCGTGGCAGATCCCACAAACTGTATATACTAATATTTATCAGCAACAACAACCGAGTCGATATAATCCGACTGTCTGTCCGTATGAACGCCTAGATCTCAGAGAATTTAAGAGTTAAGCCTACCAAACTTGGTGTAAATATCTATTATTATATTGCAGACGCAGATAAGTTTGTTTTATATTTTGGCCACGCCCCATTCCGATCTCTTAAATTGTTAAAAATGGAATTCCAAGTTTTATTTTAATGCAGGACAGTTTGTTTTCGGTAAATAGAATGACCTTCAAGGCTCAAATGGTTTCTGTAAAATTGGGATCCGATCGGATAATAAACATAGAAGTTATTTAAGAAATAATTTTAAGAGACTGATTTCCAAATCGCGCCCTAAAATCTGCAACACAAAATGCGCTATAAATAGAAGTTATATATTCAGCGGGTATATCACAGTCGAGCATACTCGAGTGCAGCTTTCGTGTATGTCATGAGGGGTTGCTTTAAAGTTTCTTCTGCCATATGAAGCTTGGATTAAGGCTGTCTTCGATCTACTGCTCGAATGCGTGTGTAGCAGCCCCAAAGCCCCAATGGTCAGACAAGCCAAGGTCAAATAGTCGAGGAAAGCGGGTGCAAGAGGCGTTGTAAGTAGTACTTGCTAAGCTCTGGCAACTGATGATCCCACTTTCTACTCGTTCAATACGCCACTTGCCCCTCAGCACTTGACTGCTTCATCATAAATGGATTTGCCTCAGAGAAGCTTTTTGTCCAGTCACTATGTCAGCTCTTTTCGGACCACCTACCGTTAATAGCCAAACTGAATCATGCGCCTTCCTTTAGGTCTAAGAGGGAAAGTATTCTTACACCTACCTTCCCTGTATTGCGAAGTTCAGAGGGGAACTGGATAGGAGATCACTGAGATCAATATCTCGCATGATATTGATGATGTCATCTCCGTCTTCATGATATCTCACTGGCTATTGACTACAAAAGCTGCGCGTCAATACAGACCAGCTGCTTTAGCAGTTAATGCTGTTCCCTTTTGTGTCTCAAACGATGAGTAAGAAGAGAATATGATAGAAGAGGAGATCCACCAAATGGTTAGAAGATTGGCAAATCGTCTTTCAAAAGTACTATACTTGCAAAGTTCCAACAGGGTAGATTAGACTAACTTCTGAAAGATGCAGGCCCAGATGTATCCTCTAATTATACACTCTTGAGACTCACAAGATGGTTTAAAAGAATGGTGATCCTTAAGGATCCAGTCAGGGATCCAGTCAAGCATCCAGTCAGGGATCCAGCATATGGCTGATGTTATTCAAATCATCAGTAGGCGGAAATATTAGCGGATAGTTCGGAGCAGTGATTTAAGCCTTTTAACTACACGTCTGATACCTCTAAAATGAGCTGTAGAGATACAACTGGTGATGCCTCTGCAAATGAAGATCCCCTGCCAGCAAAGCTAGTTACTTTAGAAGCAGTCGAGCAACAAATTAAATGGCCAAAAATCAACAAAGCAAACAAAACACAAAAACTTCTCACGAAAAGAGCTTTCCCGATCATTGTACTACTGATAAACAACATACTGAGGCTTGATTATTTTCCATAATCTTGGAAAACTACATAGCAATGGTGCCAAAGCTGAAGATGCAACATAGTGAAGTTGATGGCTATAAACCAATCAGCCTCCCCCCTGAATATTGGCAGGAAGGGTGATTTTAAATCACATCTTGCAGCTCGAGTCCGTGAAGCGTAGAATTCCTAAGTGGCAATTTGGATTTCGGCAGAGTTATACCAAACGGGTACAGCTTCACAGAGTTGTTAGCTTTATCCTGGAAGCAATGGAGACTAAGATGTACAGTGTGGCTGTGTTTATGGATATCGAATTTGGTAGAGTGTGGCCTGCTATTTTAACTGCGAAGCTGCCTTACTCCTCAGCTTCTGTTTGAGATCGTTAGAAATTTCTTGGAAAACAGAAGCTTTCGAGTCGTTGTGGATGGCAAAAGATCGACGGAGCGTGCCACAAGAGAGCGTGCTTGGTTCTACACTGTACACAATGAACATGGTTACCAGCTGGGACATAACGAACCTTAATAACAGCAACCTACGTTGACGGTTCTGTTGTTTTGACTAGAAGCAACAGCATTAGAGCGACAGAAGATGTCAGCGACTCTGAAATATAATATCGGCATAAATGCCTGCAAGTATTTGCACACTTGTCACCTTTAGCACCTCTCCTGTGGTATCATAACTATGCAGAACACTCTGCTACCGCTTAAGTCCTGTCAAAAGTACCTGAGTGTCATTCTTGACAGGTCCTTGACATTTGAAGTCAATACTACCATG
Organism: Zaprionus ornatus; assembly: GCA_018904035.1. Lineage (NCBI taxonomy): Eukaryota > Metazoa > Arthropoda > Insecta > Diptera > Drosophilidae > Zaprionus > Zaprionus ornatus. Next base: position 21,319,205 of record JAEIFZ010000001.1, read on the forward strand.
GACTTTAGGTCTGTCATGGCGAAAGCCAGAAAGATAGCTTGAATACTCTTTCCTGGCAGTTGTCGTTGCTCAAAAGTTCAAAATTCAATCTGTAAATATGCATAACTAATTTATGGTATCGCGGCTCAGAATACAATTAGAGTTGCCCAGGCCAAGATTATTAGAAGAATGTGCGAAGCCTCCTGGTCTATGAGCAATAGGGACATTGAAAAGAATCTGGTAATCCTTGAAACCGGTGGTGTCCGTTAATTACATGGAACGTCTTGGAATTCAGCCAAACGCAACGAGATCCCTTATGTACCTATTCGTTTCTATTATTATTTTTTATTTTGTCAATTGTTTACTCTTGTTATTGTGTGATGTAAATACTGTCCTGAGATCTTGTTTTGTTATTCTATATATATTGAATATGATAAAACTGCCAGAACAAATTTTTATAATAAAAAAAAAAAAGACAGAAAGGCTACTGTCGGCATGCCGAGGGTGTTATACCCTTACGGGTTCTTATATTCTCCGACCATACCAATACTACAATATATATATGAAATGGTGCAGAATTGAATTTGTATATTCAATAACATGTCTAACTCTGATTGATATTAATAAGTTCAGTTATTTTTAAAATCAGAACATGCAAAAACTTGCATTCCGGCCGATTGTTCCTATGACAGCTATATGTTATAGTGGTGAGAATCTTATGAAATTTTATATACATTTTATATATTTAGAAACAGTCCGACGTAGTAAATTTGGTTACAATATCTTAAAAAATAACAAAAATAAACCGATAGTTTGTATGGTAGCTATACGAAATATCGGTCCAATCCGGCTTGCTCCGACTTATTTACAACGTGCAACAATAAGAAGCATGTATGCCAAGTTTGATTATGATAGCTTCATAACTGAGAGATTAGTTTGCGTTGCAACTGACGGACACTCCGACAGACGGACAGACGGACACCCGGACAGGGCTAGTTGGATTCTTCTGCTGATTCAGAATATTTATATTGTACTTTATGGGGTTGAAGATGTCTCCAAAAGTGCGTTGCACACTCCTGGCCAAAATAAATACTCCCTCTGCAAGGGCATAAAAATAGTAAAATAATAGTTTTAGTCAGATGGGAAACGGGTATATCACAGTCGAGCATACCCGACTGTAGCTTTCGCGCTTATTCTTCATTTATAGACCGCAATACACGAACGGATAAACGAAACGAAACAAATTTGGTTGAGTCTAAGCCTGGATACCGTATCTGTACTTTGAAGAACGTATATCATGACCAGGTAGACCCCATTAATTTTTCGGAGTTCTAAAAATGTTTAAAGTTTTTTATGTCCCTATGTAACAACTTAAAAACACAGGGCAAATTTTGATTTCAGGATCGTCGTTAGAATGTATGTCAATATACTTGTGAAAACAAATATGAGGGCATTGCAGGTTTTTGAGATCAAAGCTAAACAGCATATCAAATGTATATGTCAGATCATGAATATATTCATCTTGTTTTTTTGTAATCTGTTATTTGATGAACAAAAAAGGGAGATCGTTTTTTGCACAGCTCATAAATGACGGGCGGGGGTGTATAAAGATGAGCCAAAATCATACACTGGCAAAAAAAACCCGAGAGTTTCATGCGGGGGTGTATAATGATGAGCCAAAATCATATACTGGCAAAAAAAATCCGAGAGTTAAAGATGTCATTAAATTGATAAAAATATCGTAAATGGGTTCAATATGTTTTACGTTATTGTATTTATTATCTCAGTCTATAAAGATAAACAATTTAAGACTAACCTAATTAGAGGCAGATTGGATGACATTTGGGACCTCTCTTCCCCAAATACTCAAGCGTCCTTTTTGACCATCCTCCAAAATAACAATAAACTGCTCAGTGTACATTCGTCCTTGAATCCTGATCACTCTGGCAAACACCTTCTCCACTCATTTAGTCCCTGATCATTACGTTCCCGCTATCGAACTTCACCGATCGATGGCGATCTGTAAGTTTCTTGCCTTTGGGTTTCTAAACTCATTAGCGCCTGGTCGAGCTCACGTTATTAATATTTCTTACATTAGACATTTACTTAACTCCAGTCATCTGGCACTTTTTAACAAAGTTGAGATACAGCAATTGATGGCGATGCCTAGGAAAAGGTTTTTACTACTTTCTCCCCAACTTTTTCAAACCCTTTCAATAGTGTCCTCAATTCCCGGGTTATTTCGCATGTTCTTGCTCACTTGCACTGCATTATAATGCACTTTCAATCGTCTCTGGCATAAACGAAGGAAAAGAATTCCTCAATGTCATTTTTAAGCCACATCATAACCCCAGGCATACCTTAGCTTACAGATAATCATTTTTATATCCTCGATTGACCTTTTCAATCACAAAATTTCAACTCCATTAAGCACGTGTGAATGGAAATTGAGCGCTGTTTGAGCCACAAAATAGATGTAAGTTGCTTAAGGGATTAGTTGTGGGGCACGGTAAAAACTACTTGGCAAAATTAAAGACAACATTTCTGATAATGTTGTTCTTTGTATGCTCAATAGAACACTGCTTTAAAAACAAAGAGAGGTTAAACATGCATTAAAAATAATTAAATTCAATGATGCCTTCACCTCAACTTAATTAACACGCGAAATATTTTAGTACTTATTTTTTTTTTTCATTTTAAATATTTTCAAATGCAACAAAATACTTTTTAATCTATTTGATGTTTATTAATGCATTTTAGAAAAAGTCGAGCTCATGACGCGCTCTCAAATTAGATCTTACTTATTAAAAGATTAGTCTTTTCCAACTTTAAGATGACCTTCGGCAAGTCTTAGGTTTTGTATTCAAGCAGTTTACGGTACAAGATCTCTAAATTCCATTTCAATATAATCGATCTTTGACCTTCTTTGGCTTTTATTCACATTCGATACAACACATTAGTGTAAGGTTATAAAAACTGTAAACATTTAAAAAAAATCGACCTGTTTTCGACCTATCACATTATTTATTTATTTAGTTATTTAATGCGAAACTAGTCGATACAACATTTGATGCAACACATTGGGGAACACCCAGAAAAGCCAATCAGATCAGAAGAGTTGATGTTAGTAAATTTATTCACAAGCATGCAGTTTGATATGGAATACTACTGCCAGAATAATTGAGGAAAATTAGCTAGTTTCTAGCAAGGTGTTTCAGAGTTAGGAATACAATTTATTGTAGTCAAAGGACAGTACCCTGATTGGTTTAAAAAGTTTTAGTTAAAGGTAGTTTCGTGCAATTCTATCAGAAATAAAGAAGTGTAACCGACTCAGCACTGATCCTTTGCTTGCCATCGAATTAAGAGATGCAATTTTGATAAAATTGAAAGATTAAAAATTGAATATAAAACTTAAAAACTGCAGTGATGAATTATTATATGCGATGTCTTGAATATAATTAGTATGCACTTATCATTAACGACACATGGCTTTAATGCGGCACGTACCAATTTATTTAGAGCGTCTAGCAACAAGAGGCACGTTTCAAGATATCACAACCAAAGTAACCAGCTTTTATATACATACATCGAAAATTGTTAAAAAACAGACAAATATTCGAGTAGCTGCCATAAAAACTAAGTAATTTTTTTTTTATTTTAATATATTGCATCAAAATTTAGATCGTCAAACTTGTACAGTTGTCCAAATACAGTGGCTCAAAGCTTATTTCAACCAGCGTGTACTTGAAATTTTATTGTTAAAGCTATTAATGCTGAACTAAAAATTGTATTAAACTAATTTAAACGTAAGTTATTTAATTTATGTTTAAAAATATTACTAATTCTTTTTATTTATTTTTTTTAATATTTTTAAAGGAATAATAATGAAAATTTAAGTAAAAACGGTGCAAAATCTTATTTCAACCTGCTAAAAGTTTCTTAAAAATCTACTATACAGGGTGCGCTATTTCGTATAAAGGTATTGTAACATTGAATAACTGAAGCATTTGACAACCGATAGACTTGTCTTTAAGACAATTTTAACCCTCTATCGTTTTCATTAAAGAAGTTAGTTTCTTTTTTCATTGAAAATAGTCGCTCAGTTGTCTCAACTCAACGTGTATATAGTCGTATTTCATTGTAAAAAGGCACCACTATTCGTTGCTTTTATCAATTTACTTTTGAGTGGGAGATCAAGAACAACCCGTTCATCAACGAATAAGACCAAGATATCGAAACGGCGAATCCGAAAATTCAGTTACTGCAACGAAAATTTCTTCTTTATGTGTGAACCTTAGCACGCTCATCAAAATTAATGTTTATTTATAGTTAAAAATAATGTAAATTAACAAAAATATTAAATATTTTGTCAGCAAGTCAGCTGCTCAGGATCATTCCATAAATTCTCAATAGGATTGAGATCTTTAAAACTTTAAAACATTCAAGAGCATAACCCTGAACGCAACTGATAACGGCATATTGTCTCAGCTTAAGGCAGAGTTATATCATTATATCAGTAATGATATTTTTATAGACCTGTTGATATATCCTGGTATCCACTTTATCTATAGGGTCCACACCATGCCATGAAAACACTGCTCAAGCCATGCTGTTTCCACCACCGTGTTTGATGGTTTTCCAAGTGTATCTTGGCTTATCTTGCGGGTTGGGAGAACGCCAGACATGACGTTTCCCACCAGATCCAAAACGGCAAAAATTATATTCCTCACTCCAGAGTAAATTTTTTCGTAAATTTATAGAGTTTTGGCGACCTTTGTTTTTCATCATTTTGGTGGCTGGCTCGAGGTCAAGATCAAGTTGAATAAAATAAATATTTTCTTTTAATTCCGATATATTTCGGTTACAGTTCGGTAACCGTCTTCAGGGCTAAAACACAAAATTATAAAAATTGGATTTTTAACAATATTTCTTTAAAACTAAATTGAACAATACTAAATTACATACATATATATTATATATATATATTTTTTTTTTAATCTAAAATAATATCGCTTTTTTAGCGCTTCTATATTTTTGGATATGATCTATAGCATTGTAAGTCATCTTTCAAGAACAAACCAGCTCTATGGCAATCTCAGAAATTGAATTAAGGTTCTCATTATGTCATTATCTGACCTTTGAGCCCCAATGCAAAACCTTCCTCTAGCCATAATTAACGCAAATTTGCAACAATTTTTTTTTATTTTATTTATTTATTTAACGTCAACTAAATCAGTCGACTTAAAATTAAAATTAATGTATATTTTTTTAATTAAAATTGGAAATATAAAAAGGAAAAAAAAGATAGATTTTAAAATTAAATTTTGAAATAAATCAGAAATTTAAAATTAATTAAAAATATTGCATCAACAAATTTGATATATTTGAATGAAAGAACAACTTACAGAAGAAGTTGATGTATTCCAAAGCATGCAGAAAGAGAAGGAAGCAAAAATAGCGGTAACTCTAACGGAACATTTTCTAAATTGAATGATTAACACCCAGAAGGAAAAATTTGTACAAAAGTCATTATAGAAACGAAACAAAGTGTTGAAGTTTGCTGCCACCAAGTGTGCTAAATTTACATTACCACTGTATAATCCTTGAATTTCTTCAAAATCTGACAATTATATGTCTGAAATCAGTGAAAACTGATGAATAAACAATGTTAAAACATTTGTTATTATATAATGCATAGTTGGCATTTGAACAATAGCTTAATTCAAAGCAAATAGTCGGAAAGGGAGCAACTTTATATACCCTATGAGCGTTGAAAATGGTCAAAGAGGGTATACTAACTTTGTGCAAATATATGCAACAGACAGAAGCAAACGTAGAATACCCCATATATGTGTGCATATATTTAAATATATATAAATATATATAAATATATATAAATATTATATATATAATATATATAAATATATATAAATATGTAATTTTTCATTTTGATATGTAACGACGTATAAAAGGTATAACTTTCAGACTTAAATTTACTTAACTATAATATCTACACATCTTCCAAGTTTCACTCCAATCGAAGCCAATAATGGAGGCAGGCGAGAGCGAAGCGAGAGCTTTATTTGATCTGTTACAGTTAAGTACTTTTTACGGCATTTCAGCATTGGTCGAAGGGCATGGTCGTACTGTGGAGTGCGTTTGACTGTAGCGTTCACCTTTGGTTCTTCTTGCACCCTTACAGAGGGTATATTATTTTGTTTAAAAGTTTGTTAATCAACAAAGGAAACATTTCTGATGCCATAAAGTGACAACATTCATATGTAACTTACATATCCGTTTGTATGTACTTCTGTTTCAGAGCTAATTTGATGGCACTCTTCCAGTTTATTACTGTAAGCTATGTGTGGGAACGAGCTGGAACGATTTATGGCTCCAGCGAGCCGCGTCGCAGCGCATATAATTAATCCGGCTTTGCTAAACATTCGCTCAGACTCACCAAACGTCGCTGGGATATTAAAATATTTCAGCGCACATAATTCTAGTTGTGCATTTTTTATGCAAAGCAAAACAGAAGGAATATCTGCATTGGTATTATTAACTAAATTAGCTTACCTTTCAAAATTCAGAAGAACTGGCTTCTGTAGATATGTGGGAGGTGAACATATATTGGCGCAATTTTAAATAGGCGTGCTTGTGGGAATAACTTAAATCTTTAATTTTACTTTCAGTAAGAAAATCAAAGAAACTATGTTCCATTGACGCACCTAAAACTGTGCGATTTCTTCCAAATTAACCATAAGGTGGCTTAATTTGGATGAAATCCGACAGAAACAGTCCCGTTTGTGCTTCTAATTACAAAAAGCAACGAAAAGTCCCAGACACTTTGCCTTCCGAGCTGCCAACAGTTCCAGCTTCTGCCTTCTCAGATGATCTTCCTAATGCCATTAGTCTTCTTATCATTTCCACAATGAATCTACTTGACTGATTTCCAATTGGACAGTATTTTGACTATTCTAGCTTAAAAAATTTTAAGAAAAAAAATTAAATATTACATAACATACATATAATTAAAAAAAACAATCATTTTTATGCCTCTCCTATGTTTTACGGACTTAGTTGTGTAGCTTGTATTAAGGCTATTAATCCTTTTGGAGCGACGCATAAATGTCTTTCCATCGGATCCCAACCTATTTATTTTTTCTTTTGTCACTCCAAAACACATTTTATATTCCAACCACTGTGCCAGTTTCTCCACTACCCATTTTAGCCCAAATTTATTAAAATTAATATAAAATTGACAAAAATTGCAAAATGTGATCTAAGAAGCTGTATTCTGAAAAATGTGTGCCAATTATGTGACCACCAAAGACTGTCTATGTTCGAATAAATACGATAACCAAAGAACCGAAAATTATAGCGGTATTATTAACGGTAAATCATTCAGTGCATGCGTACAGTCAACAGCTGCATGCAACATTCCGAGTCTAAGTTTCAAACATTTTTTGGAAAATTCACAAATAAAAAAAAAATAGATTTCTTGTGCCACTGTATGTACAGTGTGTCAAGTAATGTACAGTGTGTCCACAAATTCTTTTCAAAAGTAAAAATACAATGCATATCTGGGTTTAAAGTTATTTTTTATTAAACAAAATAATTCAATTTTGATTATTTTTATTTACTTTATTATAAAGTAAAGAATAATGTACTAAAGCGCTCCAACAAATACATTAAATGCATATTAAAACATAAGGAAATACTATGAAAACAAGAAAGTAAGGAAAAATTAGCTTTCAATTAATTCATTGCAAAAGAAGCATAGAAAAATTCCAAAAGAAGCATTGCAAATTCCGTAATAATTTATAGGTTCTCTTTCAATATGCTTTGTCTGCCTTTTTTTCTATTTTTTGCATTACTGAAGTGCAGATCATGCCAAATTTTAAAAGAGTTTTAAAAGAGGTCTGGAAACGAATGTACATTTGCCACACAAATGTACATTTGTACACACTTGATGAACTACTCTCATAAACAATAGTATAATTGTATTAAAGATATGGTTCTATTGATTTTTTTTATATATTATAAACATTTTTTTAATATTAATATGCATATGTTTTCTCAAAACCTTGACGGGCATGTTTTTACTTCGGATTTGGTTTTGAAAGATCCCCCGATTATTTAAATATGTTTCGAGTTTCTGTAAGTCGAATCACAGAGGAACAAGCTTAATGCTGACATCGGAGATTTGAAAACATATACATTGGCTTGTAAGAATCGGTACATGATTACAACTTTTACACTTTGTGGCGCTTACATTTAAGAGACATATCATTTGGGAATTATATTGGTAATATTGGTACGAGCGTAACTCTAAGTATCCTAACAAGTAAGTTCTTTAAGTTTTTGATTTTTTAATTCATGGAATTTATTAAGTTAAATTAAATTAATTTAAGTTTGATTTAATTTACTTTAATATATTATGTACGCGTCTCAATGTTAAGTAGTTATAAACATTTACTCATTCTTTCAAGCCATTTTACATCGCATGCTTAGATCACAATTGTATACCTTTGAAGCATACTCAAAGCTTTTTCAGTTTTCTTAGGTTAAGTCAAAGTCCAAACGTTAATTTTGCATAAAGACTTTTTAACTCATTTTGATATCGGATTTCTATTAAAATTTATTAATATTGATTTCAGATAGATTTTTATATTTTTTTTTTTTTTTTTTAGTAAATTTAAGTTTTTGAAGATGATATGTTGTTGACACAGGGCTTGAATTTGAATTTCATAAATAAACAAGGTAAAGGTTAAACAGATAGACCTATATGTATATGTATTTCATAAATAAACAAGGTAAAGGTTAAATAGGTGCCTACGTCACTGATTATTTTTTAGATTTTTTTACAGATAGACCTATATGTATATGTATTTCATAAATAAACAAGGTAAAGGTTAAATAGGTGCCTACGTCACTGATTATTTTTTAAATTTTTTTTACAGATACACCTACATATATGTAATGAAAAATTTAGGTGAATTATGTCTCGGAGACTTCTTGTTTTTTTTTTAATTGAAGCGAAAAACATTATAATTTTGCTTGAATAATATTACAACAACCAAATCATTTGAAATAAATAAATTTTTTTTATTTATCATCATTATTTTGTATTTTTGAAGATAACAAAATATTTAATGAATTAATGGTAACAATAATAAATATTTGAATCAATTTTTATTTTGGGAATAGTTAAATAGCAGCTGATGTGATAGTATTGATCCTCATATCATTTAATTTTCTTGATTCCTCAGTTTTCATTTGAAATAAATCGGTTATCGGGACACTGTACCCCAAAAAGTTGCTGTCACACTGGCGCACTAAAGATCTAAACTAAACATCGACATGCATTTTTTCCATATTTAAATTTTAATAAAAAACAAGAAGCTTCCGCCAAATAATTGTTTTACCCAAATTCATGATATATCGAGACCTATCAATATACGTATTTTATATTATATATTACACAATATTGTATATATTAAAATTGATTAACTTAAACTAAGTTTATTATATTTAAATTTTAAATATGAAAATTATTTGTATACTAAGAGTAAAGTTATGAAAGAAGGAAAAAGGAATTTAAATAGTACGGGTAGTTTAAATATTTAGTATTTTATTCGTATATTATGAACAACAAAGAGGTTAAACTGAAAAGCAGAATTTTATTAAGAACATGGTGAATTGTAAGTCTAATACTATATATGTATTTCTGCTGTTATTGCACTTGTTAGCGATGTTTGCATTTTGTCGATGAGCTCGTCGTCATCTTGTATTCCAGCATGATAAGATAAACGTTAATTACATCATCCGCTGGCTGCTAGAAGCATTCGCCATTTTGCTTTCAATGTGCGTCGTGCTGTCATCATATTGCCTTCGTTGCCGACGTCGACGTCGTCGTCATTGTCGTCGTCGTTGCTGGCGCTGTCTAATTTCAGTCGACGTCAGTTCGTGTTGCCGCGACGTGAGAGTTCGTCCAATACAAAATGCCGACGGCGAACAATGGGCGCACTGCTCGCTAGTTCGGGGTGGGTGTCAACCAAGGCGACCAGCCTAGTGGGAAAGAGATGGGAACAGTGGCAGCTATGTTGTGGGAACGAGACAGCTCTATGCTCACAATTCGTCTCGTTGGTGGTGTGTTTCGCATGCGATAGGCGGTCCGTGGTGAATTGTGGTCGCAACGCGGTGAGGGGCGCGTATAACAGTTGCGCATGGTTACCTAATTAAACGAATTATTAAAAATTAAACAAAACATTTAAAATAAGAGCAATTATTTGTTTTGTGTAATTGATCAACCAATCATAATTAATAAGTTTCGGATTTATTGAGTTAAATTAATATATTAATAATCAATTACTTTTTCTTTATTGAATTATTATATCAGAACAATAGTATACACACAGAATAAGCATATACTGATTAAAAATTATCTTAAACATTTTTCAAAGACGCCAATTCGATTATATTCTTATTATAATCCCAATATATCAATTATATAATCAACTTTGAGATAATAATTATAATAAAAATTTAATATGATGATTTTTTTACCTTTTAAAGTAAAACTCACTATCTGAGACTTTAAAAAATATTAATTAAGCATTAAATTTAGTCAAAACTTAATACATTTAATTAGTAATAAGTGATTTTTGACAGCTCCCGCCATATTAATTAAATTAATTTTTTATATGCGTATGGTTCATAAACTTCGAAACTTAGACTTGAATATAAATATTTTTAATACTATATATTATTTGAGACTTTAATTTAAAAAAAATTTTGTTAAAAAGCTTTTGATTTTAAACGCGTTTGCTAATTTTTTAAATAAAAGTGAATTAAGGACTTGTATAATATAAGTCTCTCTTAACCGCTTAAAAATCAGCAATAATCATTTTTTATAATACACATATAGTATATCAAAAATAGTCGTTAATAATGGAATAAGTTTTTTTGGTGTTTATTTTTAATTATTATTACATAATTTTTCAATGTAAGCTATTATTAAAGGTATCATTTTCATTAAAAATATAATTTTCCCAGTGTATTAATGACACAAAAATAAAGCTGCAGTATAAATTACTTAAACTATTAGGTCAAAACCATAGAATTTAGTCCGTGATCACGAGACTCGCTTAGATCATTTCATGCGACGAGTTTCTTTGTTATTTAAAATGATGTAAATATTTTAGAGAAGTCTTTCGTTGCATTTTGAAAATATGTTTTTGATACTTTAAAAGAAGCAATGAATTTTGGAAATTGTTATGGAATAAATGAGATGCATGAAATGCAAAAATCGAATTATAGAATTATTTTATTTTAATTAATTGTATGACATGTTTGCAGTTGGCTCATTAAATTTAATTAAATATAAGAGTGAATAGCATAGATATGCAGATAAGAGTAATTTGATATACACAAGTTTATTTCAATAGAGTTTTTCAAAATTCTATTAAAGAACGAAAGCAAATCCTTCCCTAATTCGCACATTTTCATTGTAGTTTTGAATACTCAAAATACTCTAGAGCACTTTTAAAATATAATTTTGATATTACTATTTTAAAAATTACGTCAATGAAATAAAATATACAAATCTCATATTTTAGAATTGATCTTTCGAGCATGCAAAAGTTAAACGTGTGTCTCGCCCAAGCAGCAACGTAAAAGCTCCACAGCTGATCCGATTGTCGAAAGCTCTTTGGCGCTCAGTAGCTTTTGTTAACGCTCTTTTTCTTGCTCTCTCGCCGTCGCTGTTGTGCTCTCGCTCTCATGCTCTTCGCGCTGCCTTGCTTATGCTCGTCTCGTTTCGATTTCGATTACGCTTTAGTTTTAGTTTTGCTTTCAGTTTTGTTTTGTTGTGTTTACGATTTGCACGAGAGCAGCAGAAGGACTTACAATTCAACTACAGTAGAATCCGGTTATAGCGACTTTCAAGGAACCGACGATTTTATGTCGTTATACCCGGAAGACGCACTAACAGAAAGGTGGAATATAACAAGATTCATTTCTTATGTGGTTTTTTTTATTTATTCATAATTTAAATATTCAGTGATTTTGGTTTGTTTTGCAGTAGTTTTTGATTTACACAAACATTATTTAAACGAGACACGCTGTGCGTTAAACTCTCGTCATTAAAATTTGAGTGGACATCTCAATATAACGGGACATCTTATGGAATATAGGCAGGAGGTCTGCTAGAAGAGTCTACTGCAGGTGCATACATACATACATAATGGCTAAGATAGAAGATAATTCCATTGAGTTTGAGTGCAATTTGAGTGTGTTCAGCAGTCAGTCCCCTCTCTCCCTCACTCTCTTTAGTTATTTTCCACAGAACAGGCTGAAGGCTATGCAAATTGTCGGCGCGTGTGGCATATAAATATGTATTTATGTGTGTGCGTGTGTGTATGTGTGTCCTCTGCTTGCCTGTCTCTGTATGTGTTCGCTTTGCGTGTGGGCAGCGGCAGGGCGTGTGTGGGGGCAAACGTTTTCTGTGACGCCATTTGAAGTGTGCATGTGTGAGTGTGATTGTGTTCTATATGTGTGTGTGTGTGTTTGCAATATTTAACGCATAAATAAATAAGAAGCAATGGCAACTAATGAAGCGATAACAAATCTAATTGTCATCAATTTGCATTTGTTTTTACTGCTCTTATCAACTACCTCTCTCTCTCTCACACACACACGCACACATGCGCAATACACGCGTACTAATACACGCGCACGACTGACACAAGCCAAACAAAAACAAACAAATAAACATATTCGACACACACACACACACATACGCTGCGACACACACACACACGTAGTGCCGCTCTCTCCGGCATAGTCGGCATGTGGAATGTAAACAAAGAGCAGAGTGAGAAACAGGGCTGGGAAAGCTTAAAGTTTGCAGCGGAAGCTTTGCGATCAAGTGACAGCATCAAGTACAGTGGGCACACCTCAGAAACAGAAGTTTAAAATTTCAATTTCTTAAGAAATTTTTATTTATTTATTTAATGTCAACAAAGAGCAGTTGGTTCGGAAATAAAATTAGTTAGTAAACAAACATAATAATTAAAGTGAATTAAAATGAAAGCGAATTAAAATGAAATTAATTAGATCTCAATAAGCTTAAACATTCAAACAGTGTTAACTGTAATAATTTAAAAGTGAAAGATTAAAATGAAAAATAATTAATATATAAAGACTTCAGACTGGGTTAATAAAGCATAAGCCGCATCAATATTAGGTGCAGAGGATTTGGTAGCACCCAGAAAAGCCCATCACATCAAATCCTCTAATATTAGATCGATTTGGTCTTATATAAGCTCGCTTACTATCAAGTTCCATCGAGGATTATTATTATATAACTCTAAAGTTTAGGCATAACAGTTAAGATCGAGATATTTTTCTCAAATAATGACTATCAACTATCAGAAGGTTCAAACTAACTTCCTCTATCCGGTGTGCACATGTCAGGAACATATTTAAACTTCTTGATCGGGAAATATTTGAAAAGCTTTCCGTACAACAAACAAAGCGATAGACAAACAGAGTACGGAAACTTCCTAATGGATTTACTATGTTTGAACGAAATGACTCGAAACTCGGGACCAGCTCGGATGATATGGAAATGATCCATGGGCGACCTTCGTTTACCTTAGCAGACCAGACCACCAGAAACAAATGCTCGGTAACGAGGCGCAGGTAACGAGCGCAGATTGTCGTAAATGAGTTTATGATTATGCAGTTTTTGTCGGTTTTCGGTTTTCAGGTCTCGGTTTTTGCCTTTCGGCATTTACCTTTATACCTGGAATTGTGTACACGACGGTACGAAAGTAAAGTAAAGCCAGTTAGTCGCGGTCATAAAGATATTGACTTTAACAGCACCCGCTGTTTGCCCTGAATCTGTTCCGAGATCAAGATCGGCTGAGAGATCGTGGGATAACTCGATCTCATTGTTTGGCAAGCAAATAAAATCCATTCGAGTTTCGCTAATTTCTCTAGACGAGCATTTTCTGACTGATAACGGCACTATAAAGCTCTGTATAGATGTATGTATAAGTTGGTACGAGCAATTGTGGAAAAGTTCGGTTCCCCTGTTGTCGTCAGTATTATCAGTATTGCCTGTGCATCGAAGGAGACCACAACCTGTGTGGGCCCAGATATTAAAGAAATTTTTGGTGAGCAGCTTACAGAACATTCGACAGGCTCAAGGATTTCGATCAGAAATCACTGAAAACCATTTCGTAGATCTATCCCTAATAAACCAGAAGATTAATGTGCTGAATTTGAAGTTCCTTATGTCTTATCACTCGCTCGAGGCGTACTACAGAAAAAAGAATTCCCCGAATTTATCTAGCAACTATTTTGGGGGCACCCAAGACGGTAGACTCTCGAAGACTGTATTGATAAGGGTTAAATGCTGATAGTACGAGATTTGTTTGTTTCTTATATAGTATAAGAGTCCGATGATGTAAAATTGATAAGCTTGTTTTTAGCAGGCATACAAATATGTATGTATGTGTATAGTAAGTAATCTAGATTTATATAGAGAGGAAAAGATTGTGAGTGATTAAATCATTGTGGGGAAAAAGGAGCCGAATGAAACGATTATTATGTAAGGTTAGTTTAATTTAGAAAAAAGAGAAATAGAGAAAATGAGGAATTTAAAGATTATGAAAATAGGAAACTGAAGAAATCGGTTTAGGTGCATGCAAATTAATAAAAATTTACAGAGTATTGATAAGGGAATCTGTTTATGATGTCATATACTGTTTTAAAGGGTATTTTACACACATTTCTATTTTAAACAGATACTGTATCATATCGTATAATTAATTAATAAGAGCTAGAAGTCATATTTGAACATACCTTACCTATTCAAACAAGTCTATTGCTAAAACTCTTCGTATTATATATTTTATTTTCACAAACATTACAGGGTTCAAAAACATATAGTTATTGGCAACTGAAACATTTACACAAACTTAGCATACCCTTTGTTGACAATTTTCAAAGGTGGAAGGGTATAACAACAATAAATATGATCAATAACCGATGTTTATCTTCATCTTTTTAGCGAAACACATTTCTAACTTGCCGTCGACCGACCCTCTGCCCCCGGCCCCACCAAGCGTTGTATCCCGCATCCGTCCGTTCTCTCCTGCAGCTACCATGCGCTTCCAGGGTCTCCTGCAACTGCGCAGATTCGCCGCTACCGCCGCCACCCTGCGGCAAGCGGCAACGCGCACACAGACACGCACACACACAACAATGCGCACGCTGGCAAGCAGCGCATCGCCGCAGCCAGAACTAACGCAGGTAAGCGAGAGTGAGAGTCAGTAAGAGGGAAAGCGAGAGGGAGAGAGGCAGTTGCTGCGCCAAAAAAAAGAGAGAACGAAAGAGAGGGAGGGAGGGTGCGAGCTCTTCTCGATTCTCTGTGGTGAGTTGTGTCCGCTGCCACTGTAGCCGCTGCCGCTGCCGCTGCTGCTGCGACTCTTGGCCCAATCGCTGTCGACTTGTGCAACGCATTGCAAATGGTGGTTGGCCAAAAAATGTACCACTATGTACAGTTGTGCACGTGAATGGCAAACGGGCGTGCAGTGGGCAGTGGGGTGTGCAAGCATTGAAACGAGACGAAGCTTTTAAATCTTTGAAATTATTACGACAATCATAATGAGCGAAGTTAAGCTAGGTATTCCAGTTTTATGACAATAACAAATTAGAAAAACTTGGATTAAACTTCCTCATTGAATTTTAGTTTTTAGTTTTAAGTTTATTGATTTGAATAATTTATCAACATTTTCGCTTTATCATTGAATCGTTTGCTTTTGGTTGAAAATAAATATATTATTATATATTTATATTATTATAAAAATTGAAAATAAATATATTATTATTTATATTATTATAAAAATTGAAAATAAATATATTATTATATATTTATATTATTATAAAAATTGAAAATAAATATATTATTATATATTTATATTATTATAAAAATTGAAAATAAATATATTATTTATTTATATTATTATAAAAATTGAAAATAAATATATTATTATATATTTATTTTCAACCAAAACCAATCGATTCAATGATAATAAAATATGGTACATATATAATTAGATGGTCTCTACATGCATTATTAATTTTACAAATAGTTTTTAATAATCAAAACTAAAAATTTCTTAAATTAGGACTTGCCAGACTGCGCATTTTTGCCAGACAATCAAGAATATGAAGTATACCTACAAGTGTTTATTATCTCAAAAAAGCCAACAAGTATAATGTGCGGATTGTATAATGTTTTCGGTATTTTATAATTTGAATTAATTGGAAATAATCGTGATTGGTAGCACAATTATAAGGTTGAATATCGGTTGATTTTTAATCTTTTTTATTTTCGGTGATAAATATATAAAAACTTATTTATTGATATTCGTTCGCTCACGTTGGTCGTACTCAATCCTACTTTGACCTGCTTAATTGAATTTTATTCCCAGAAAATTGTTTATGATATTTTTTCATCTTTCTTCACGGTACGGTAATGCCTTTAATATAAATATATCAGCTATTTACAAGAAATAATCACATCGATTTAGTCAACTTTAATCGATTATTAAACTTTTGTAGAAGGCGTTCGAAATTTAAAAATATTGTTTTTAAAGTGTGATTAAGTTTAATATACATAGTTATATAGGTTTTATTTTTGTATAGATTTGGTTTTCATATTTTTTTTTTTTAATTTATTTTTTTTAAAAATTTAACAAAATTTTTAAAATGTCAGAAAAAAAATGTCTCTTTAATGTGCAAGATAAAATCCGTTTAGTTTCTACAACTGAAATGATTTCCTAATTAATCAAGTAAACAACATTTGTTGCTTCCCATACTATCGATATTCAAACATGTAGCAGAGTGTTTATGAAATATAAAATTCCGAGAGTTGCTTTTATAATACTCGAGTTGTATCATACGATATAGTACTCACATACATACATTTTAAACAACTTTATATGATCTCTATATAGTATTCGTTACTGCATTTGTTTCGATATATCAATTTAAAATTTCATTAGAAAGGATGATAGCTTTGTAATCGTAAAATAAGAGTTGCTTTTATAATACTCGAGTTATAACATACGATATACAATAGTACTTACATACATACATTTTAAACAACTTTATATGATCTCTATATAGTATTCGTTACTGCAGTTGTTTCGATATATCAATTTAAAATTTCATTAGAAAGGATGATAGCTTTGTAATCGTAAAATAAGAGTTGCTTTTATAATACTCGAGTTATAACATACGATATAGTACTTACATACATACATTTTAAACAACTTTATACTATCTCTACATATATATAGTACATAGTATTCGTTACTGCATTTGATTCGATATATCAATTTAAAAGTTTTCCCAATTTTATTAGAAAGGATGATAGCTTTGTAATCTTAAAACAAGGGACTTCCTTTGCGAAGAACTTTCGTTAAGTTGCGTTAAAAATGCTGAATAAATTATGAAGAAATCCACTACAATGTAAACCTTATATACATGTACGATTCTTACAGATCTCGGACAACGTGACGCGTGGCAACTACGCGCAACTGAACGATAAAGATGTGGCGCACTTTGAGCAACTGCTGGGCAAAAATTATGTGCTCACCGAGGATCTAGATGGCTATAACATATGCTTCCTGAAGCGCATACGCGGTGAGTTTACCTGACAGAGATAGAGAGAATAAAAAGGGAGATGGGGATAAAGAGAGTAGAGCTTGATGGAATTCTCAATTTTTCTTGCAGGCAACAGCAAACTGGTGCTCAAGCCGGGCAGCACCGAGGAGGTGGCCGCCATTTTGAAGCACTGTAACGAGCGTCGCCTGGCCGTGGTGCCGCAGGGTGGCAACACTGGTCTGGTGGGTGGCTCAGTTCCCATTTGTGATGAGATTGTCATCTCACTGCAGCGCCTAAACAAGGTGCTATCGGTGGATGAGGTAACTGGCATTGCCATAGTCGAGGCCGGTTGCATTCTGGAGAACTTCAGCGAACGGGCACGCGATGTGGGCCTGACAGTGCCATTGGATTTGGGTGCCAAGGCGAGCTGCCACATCGGAGGCAATGTGTCGACCAATGCAGGTGGTTTGCGTGTGGTGCGCTATGGCAATCTGCACGGTTCGGTGCTGGGCGTGGAGGCGGTGCTGGCCAATGGGCAAGTACTGGACCTGATGTCCAACTTCAAGAAGGACAACACTGGTTACCACATGAAGAATCTGTTCATTGGCTCTGAGGGCACACTGGGCATCATTACAAAGCTATCGATGCTCTGCCCCCACGAATCGAAGGCGGTGAATTTGGCCTTTTTGGGTCTGAACTCTTTCGACGATGTGCTCAAGACATTTGTCAGTGCCAAGCGTAATCTCGGCGAGATTCTCAGCTCGTGCGAGCTCATCGATGAGCCCGCACTGACTGTGGCGCTGCAGCAATACAGTTTCCTCAAGTAAGTCACCAGTTGGAGTTGCCTCCCCCCCCCCAAGTTTAGCCAGACCTAATCTATTTCCTGCTTCCGCTGCATAGTGCCCCCATAACTGGATACCCCTTCTACATGCTCATCGAGACTTCCGGCAGCAATGCCGCCCACGACGAGGAGAAACTCAATCAGTTCATTACGCTGGGTATGGAGCGTGGCGAGATTGTCGATGGCACCGTGACCGGCGAGCCCGGCAAGGTGCAGGAGATCTGGAAGGTGCGCGAGATGGTGCCACTGGGTCTGATCGAGAAGAGTTTCTGCTTCAAGTACGACATTTCGTTGCCACTGCGCGACTTTTACGGCATTGTCGATGTGATGCGTGAACGCTGCGGCCCCCTTGCCACCGTTGTCTGTGGTTACGGCCATTTGGGGGATTCCAATCTGCATCTGAACGTGTCGTGTGAACAGTTCAACAAGGAGATCTACAATCGCGTGGAACCGTTTGTCTACGAGCACACGTCCAAGTTGAAGGGCAGCATAAGTGCCGAGCACGGTATCGGGTTCCTCAAGAAGGATTATCTGCATTATTCCAAGAATCCCGTTGCCATCGACTGGATGCGTGACCTCAAAAAGATGTTCGACCCCAACAACATCCTTAACCCATACAAGATGCTTAATTAATTTCAATTTTGCATATTCAATATATAAATATTTTTTTCATAGCAAATAAAGTTAAAAAATTCATGAGTCTCTCTTGTGTTTAGTGCCAGTGTGCGAGCTTTGGCGGTCGTAGCTTTTGCTTGATCAGCTGTTGTGACGGCTTATCGCTTTCGCTGCGTGATCGCTGCACGCCCGCCAGACCAGAGGGCGGCTCAAGGTGGTGGTGGTGTGTCGGTCTGTGATTTGTTTGGATCGTGTCAAAAAGCTCGAGCGCTGCTAGAGATGGCAAATTGTTGCGTGACACGACACATGTGTGAGACTTGCTGTTACAAAAATACCAACTGTTTCACCTATATTGGTTTGTTGATGGTTATCTTTGGAATAGTCTTCAAAAAGATAGTAAAGTTTGTTTCATTTGTCATTATCACATAATAAATAAAGCTTTAAATCAATATTGTTCCTTTTGAATAATTTTGTTTTCTTAATTATAGAACAAGTACCACAATGGGTACATTAATATTTAATATCCAACCACGAAAAATCTAAATTAGAAATTTAAATTACATATAAAGAATGAAAATGATTTTTTGCTTAGATTGTTCTACAACAAGAAATTGTATACAATAATTGTATACAAGTTGTAAATGAGATTTAATAATTATTAATCGAAAATTAAAAAAAACATTTGATAATACTTTTTGATCCACAGTATATATTTATATCTATTTTGGGATTTCCAAATTATCTAATTCATTATAAAACTTTTAAATATTTGAAAATTTTGTCAATAAATTAACTAAATTATAAGTTTTTTGAAAACTTTGCAAACTGTGTAAGCCCAGCCCTGGCTTGGGATTGTGTCACGCTTGTAGTCACGCGATCACGTTCTCACATCTAGCTGAAAAGCTCTGCGGCTTTTCTGTTTTTTGCATTTATCGTATTCGCCGTGCAAAACAAGCGGCAGTTTCAGTCGGCAAACGCGACGAGCCAGACAAGGCGGCACAAACGGCACACTGCGTTTTTTGTTGGTTTTTTTTGGCGTTTGCCCTACACACATAAGCAAGAAACAGAAAATGAGCGGGTAAGCAGAATGGGAGAAAGAGAGAGAAAGAGTGAAACAAAAATGCCTGTAATTCGAGATTTTTATGACGTGTTTCATTTTAATAATATTTAATGTTATTTTTGCATTTTATGCACTTCTTTCTTTTTTGCTTTTGGGCCATGCAGAACAGCTGATATTGCACTTATTGGCCTGGCCGTAATGGGCCAAAATCTGATACTGAACATGGACGAGAAGGGATTTGTGGTCTGCGCCTACAATCGCACCGTCTCGAAGGTCAATGATTTTCTAAACAACGAGGCCAAAGGCACCAAAGTGATTGGTGCTGAGTCATTGAAGGACATGGTCGACAAGCTGAAAGCGCCACGCAAAGTAATGCTGCTTGTCAAGGGTGAGTTGTTGTTGTTCTTTCTATTTGTTGTAAATCGTAGAATGAGTGTTTAACGGCGTGGAGTGTGTCGAGTGATCAGCTCATGTGTGTACGTGTGTATGGCCTGCGTGCATGCGTGTGTGTGGAAGTCAAAGCAAAGTCATGCACACTGAATTGCAAAGTAAGGGTGTATGGGTGTGTTCGTGCTAACTCGTGTATTATTAAGTTCGAATGCACTGTGTGGTGACACTAACAACAGACAGTGTGAGAGAGCGCATCTGAGTTGAGAACCGTGAGAGAGCATGAAAGTGAATTGCCAATCGTTTTTGTTGTTGTATACCTGGTCAGTGTTGTCGATGTTGCTGTGTATAGCTATCCTTTACTTACACACGCACTGATTGCAGGACACAAGACAATCCACATAAAAATACCATTTAAAAATACTGTAAATACTGCTTCTATTTATGCTTTCGCTAACGATAGTTGGCAACGCTGCTCGCTATCGATCATTGACTTTGGCTCGATATTAAGTTGCGTTTATCGTTTAAGCTGGATACGCAGCTCAAAAACGTTAACCATTCATTTTAGCGCTTACACCACGAAATCACATTGACATTCATATAATGTAGGTCAAACACTCTATACACCAGAACCGCGCAGGTGCCTGGCACTTGGGTCGAGATCTGTGCATCCGATAAGGGTCTATGCCCTTGTTCAGCTATCAAATGCTATCAAAGTATGTGTGTTTGGTAGTTTTTTCGCCGTTATCTCTTTAAAGCGCAGAAAACGTAACGACTTTGGGCTGACCTTAAATGAAGGTCAATTAAACTTGCTAACACGCTGAAGTGCAGCTTTTACACAAAAACAAACACACAGGTACACACGCGTATGAGTGTATTAGATTTAGCTAGAACGTTGTCTCTAACAATGACTTTCTAATCAATTGACCTTGTCTTCTCTCTCTCTCTCTCTGCACAGCTGGCAGCGCAGTGGATGACTTCATTGATCAGCTGGTTCCCCTGCTGTCGCCCGGAGATGTGATCATCGATGGCGGCAACTCAGAATATCAGGACACATCGCGTCGCTGTGATGAACTCGCCAAGAAGGGTCTGCTCTATGTGGGCTCCGGTGTTAGTGGCGGCGAGGAAGGTGCACGCAATGGACCCTCCTTGATGCCCGGCGGACATGCTGCCGCCTGGCCACTGATCAAGCCCATTTTCCAAGCAATCTGCGCCAAGGCCGATGGCGAACCCTGCTGCGAGTGGGTTGGTGATGGTGGTGCAGGACACTTTGTGAAAATGGTGCACAATGGCATCGAGTACGGTGACATGCAGCTGATCTGTGAGGCATATCAGATCCTCCAGGCGCTGGGTCTCACGCCTCCACAAATGTCCGATGTGTTTGGAGAGTGGAACAAGGGCGAGCTGGACTCGTTCCTCATTGAGATTACCCGTGACATACTCAAGTACAAGGACCAGAAGGGTTACCTGTTGGAGCGCATTCGTGATACTGCCGGCCAGAAGGGCACAGGCAAGTGGACCGCCATCGCCGCTCTGCAGTACGGCGTGCCAGTGACGCTAATCGGTGAGGCAGTGTTCTCGCGCTGCCTATCGGCACTGAAGAATGAGCGTGTGCAGGCCAGCAGCGTGCTCAAGGGGCCTGGCTGCAAGCCACGCGTCGCAGACCTGAGCAAGTTCCTGACAGACATTAAGAATGCGCTCTACTGCGCCAAGATCGTCAGCTATGCCCAGGGATTCATGCTGATGCGTGAAGCAGCCAAGGAGAACAACTGGAGTCTGAACTACGGTGGAATTGCTCTGATGTGGCGCGGCGGTTGCATCATTCGCAGTGTCTTTCTGGGCAACATCAAGGAGGCCTACACCCGCCAGCCCGCGCTGTCAAATCTGCTGCTCGACGGCTTCTTCAAGCAGGCCATCGAGAATGGCCAGGAATCGTGGCGTAATGTGGTGGCCAATGCCTTCTGCTGGGGCATCCCCGTCCCAGCACTGTCTACGGCTCTCAGCTTCTACGATGGCTACCGCACCGCTAAACTGCCCGCGAATCTGCTGCAGGCACAGCGCGATTACTTCGGCGCACACACCTACGAACTGCTCGGCGAGGAGGGCAAATTCCAGCACACCAACTGGACGGGCACGGGCGGCAATGTGTCGGCCAGCACCTACCAAGCATAGAGGAGACTCATTCCGGTCGGAGCGTGACCCACCCTCCCCCACATGCATTCCACATACTCCACAAACTTCTGCACTCTCCTCCATGTCATAGATACGTTGTTTTTCTATCGTTGGAGTACTTTACTTTAGGGTAGCAGTACTTAACTATACAATATGTAATTAATTAAAGTTTATATATACGAGTATATCGTTTCATTGCATTCCATAGTACGTAACTGTTTCTGTGTATATAGCATACGTATATTCATTATTAAATTGGTGTTATGCTACTACAACTACAGATCGATTCTTCTTTTTGCATATGAAACGACGCAACTAACAGAGAAATGAAAAGCAACATTCAATTATAACGAGTCTTTCGAGTTTTAGGCCGCCCGCGCCGGCTATTGTCCAGGTGCCATAAGGTGCCTTGGTATGTGTGTTTGTTGTGCTGTGCAGTGTTGGTGTTGTTCTGTGTTGTGTGTGTGCGGTGTGCAACGGAGAGCAAAAGGCCAAGCCCCTCAGTCGTCGGATGGCCGCAGTGTCTTTTTCTGCTCAATAACCAGCTTGTCTGTCGTGTAAAGATGACCGATAATTACCTGCAGAAAGGCAGAACACACTGTTACTCATGTTGTTGTTGCTGTTGTTGATATTATCGTAATCGTCACAATTGACGTAAAAACGACCAGGTCGATGCGATAACAATTAGGCAATGGGCCTGTCAAAACATGCACGCGGTACACAAACACACACACACCCATGCGCATATGCACGTGTATGTGTATGTGAATGTATGTATGCACATTTGTATGCACCGAGTACAGCTGATTGACCGCTCACTCACCTGTCGGCGAATCAATTCCAAACTCTGTTTGGCACTGGCAACTTGACGGTCGATTTCCTTGAAATCATTAATCATCTTATTAGCTCGAAATGTGTCGCGGATCTTGCGTGCCGCATACATTCTATGCAAATAGAAACATTGAAGAGGCAAACTCAGTATTCAACATTATCTGCTGTTATTTCACAATAAACGGCACTCACCTGAAATTATAGGAGGGTAGCTTTTCGGATTCACGCAACAAATTGCGATACAATGTGATGGCCTGGCGACGTGTCGACATCTTTGCAGTTAGTTATATCTAACAATTTAATGTTGGTTTTAATTGATAACAGTCCAGTTGATTATTATGGTGGAGCCGTACAATATAGGGATGTTAACAAAAAATAAAAACGAATCAAATGTATCGATACATTTAACCTATCTAAAAAAGCTTAAAGGCGCATTGCCCTGCCTATTGGTAGTTAAGCGATGAATCGAAAGGAACAACCATGCAAGCATATCGATATTTTCAATTTTCATACAGTATATTCGGTGTGGTGGCAAGTCGATCAACAAAAATACCAACGATTCAAATATATCAAAAGCAGCTCATCAGCGTGACGGAGACAGCAACTTCTGCTAGTTCTTTCACAACTGTGAACTGAAAATCGAATCGAATCGCGGAGTTTCGCAATAATTGCCGAGAGATACCCGATACTGTGGTCATTTCTGTGTCCGTGCTGTTGAAAGAAACATTTAGACCGTGTGCCCTCGCTAATTGTTCAAACAAAAACAAAGCCACCATGTAAGTAGAAACCAAAGTACTCTGCAGACAATAATTTGCTTGTAAAACGACAATATTTGCAAAAGTCTCTCGAACGCGATGACGACAACGACGACGTCGGTTTCAGTGGCGGTGGCGGCGTCACTTTTCGGCTAACGGTGGGTGGTCTGCTTTGGGGCCCTTGTAGTCCTCGTCTTGTGTCTGGTTCTGGTGATGGTATATTATGTTCGCGAAATTTCGAGTCGAATCTCGCATAGGCATCTGCGCTATGCGGCATTATCTTCGCCAACAACCCGAATCAACTGTTGTTCCCAAGAGCGGCCAAAGGCCGGCGTCGCACTATTAGCGATGCCGCGTGTTAGCGCAGGCATTTGCTTATTTTCGGCTCATAGCAATACAAATAGCTGGATTAATGAACGTTACCTTCAAGTCCATAGGAATTGTAAATATTTTGCATAATTTGCACTTGGAAATGCCAAAAACTCCTCCCACAAACGTGCAATAAAATATGTGAGGTTAAACATGACATAGGTTGCTGCAGTTGAAAAAAAATTTGCGTCATGTTTCAGACACTGGCTGGCGCGTGTATTGGCGTGTGTGTGTGTGTGTGCGTACGAATGAGTGCTTGTCGGCAATTTTAGTGTCTCTGTTATTCATACGTATGTGTGTATAAGTATTTTCAGGTGTGAGTGTTTGTCAGTACCATGCGATGCGTTAGAAACTGCTAGTCGATTATTTAGTTTATTAATAATTGATTTACATTCTGTCCCTCTATGATATTTTATTAACGAGAATATCGACGCTGCAATTGCACTTGGCTTCAATTCACCCTTTGTTTCCTCGGCTTACATTTTGGCGCGCTTTGGCCGCGTCTGTTGCAGCAGCAGCCTCGTTTCCTAGTGCGTGCTACCTCGCTCTAACTCGTGTAGGGTTGGTTTTCTCTCTCATTCTCTTTCGCTCTTAACATCATGCTTATCCCAGGCATGGACATGGGTGTGTGTTTGTGTTTGTTGAGATGCGATTGTGTGCGTGCCTGGCTCTTTGCTGAGTCAGTATGAAGGAAAGCATCGCATTTCAACAATTTCTGCAAAACATTTGGTGTTTGATGTGTTATGGTTTGTTTTCCGCTGAAGCGACAACACTACTTCCCACATATCTATTGTTTATTCAGGGTTGCCAGATGGGTCCCGCCTGAAATTAGTAGTTTAAAGCCTATGCTCCTCTTTTTTCCTGGTTTATAATATATATTTGGAAAAATGTTTTAAAATTTTGTTTTATTTTTGGAATGTGCATACATTGTTTTTAAAACCAACCGAAAGATCGTTAAGTTCTTCTCAAAAACAGAAAATAGGCTCCTAATCAGTAGATTTCCTTATAAATCAGTTGATGTAGCTAGTTTTTATCGTTATATGTTTGTTGTTTTTTCTATAGATTGTGTATTTATGTCTGTTAGTATATCTTTGTTTTTGTTTCGAATAAAATTTTACTTTAACTCGAATTTTTAATTAAGCGTAGTAAATTTAGAAGTACGTGAAATCTACAATAAGTTTGCAGTTGTTTTTTGTTTTAAGTATTCCTTGTGCGTTTTATTTGTAAGTATCATTCTACAACTTACATAAAGGCAACAGAAACAACAATTGCGACAATGGTGACAGCCTCCTCTCACGGCATCATCGCATGCTACCTGCCTGTTCACTCACACACACGCACACAGCAAGGCATACAAAAATTCTCTCACACACACACAGCAGCTGCAGTTTGGTTGCGCTCAGCGGGGCTCTCTCTTACATTGCACTCTCTCAGTGTTAGAGAGTGAGAGAAGTAAAGTAACCAGGGTAGGAAGAAGACTGTGGTAAGAGCGGGTCAAAATTAGCAACAGCTGTTATCCTTTGGCGCGCTTTGCAATTGCTTTGAGCTGGCTGCGCCCGCCTTGCACTCGCATTCGCATCGTGAATGTCGCACAGACAACACACACACACACAGACAAACGTGACTTAATCGCAGTTCGAGATCATCTTTTTTTTTTTAATATATTTAAGTGAAAACCTTAAGTGAAACTCATTGTGCAATTCTCTTTGCAACAGCAGCAGCAGCGGAAGAAAGGACAGAAGTAGCTAAAGAAGAAAAGAACTGCAACAACTGGAACAACAACAAGAGCAGCAGAGCGCCGTTTGTTTGTTTGTTTGTTTGTTTTTTTTTATATATTGGAAGTATCTGCTCGTGAAGAAGGCAATTCATCATGGCTCAGGAAGGACAGGATATGCCCACATTCAAGTGCGTGCTGGTCGGCGACGGTGGTACCGGCAAGACAACATTCGTTAAACGTCACATGACCGGCGAATTTGAGAAGAAATACGTTGCCACACTGGGCGTCGAGGTGCATCCATTGATCTTCCACACCAATCGTGGCGCAATCCGTTTCAATGTCTGGGATACAGCCGGACAGGAGAAATTTGGTGGATTGCGTGACGGTTATTATATTCAGGGACAATGCGCTGTCATCATGTTTGATGTGACGTCGCGTGTCACCTACAAGAACGTCCCCAACTGGCATCGTGATTTGGTTCGTGTCTGTGAGAATATTCCCATTGTGCTGTGCGGCAATAAAGTGGACATCAAGGATCGTAAGGTCAAGGCCAAAAGCATTGTGTTCCACCGAAAGAAGAACTTGCAGGTGAGAGAGAAGATTCCAAAGAGAGGCATATGACGTGTGTGGCAAGCAACGCGAAACAGAAGCTGAGAGAGAGAGAGGACACTGCTATGAATAAGACAAGGAGCGAGAGTGTGTGACGTGTATGCGATATATAATTCTTTCAGACATGCTCGAAATAATCTCTCCCACTCTCTTTCTCTAAGTTTGTTTCGCCATAGCACATACAGTGATTCTTCAAGCAGATTTCTAATCCTATTCCTTGTCTCTCTTTCAGTACTACGACATCTCTGCCAAGTCGAACTACAACTTCGAGAAACCATTCCTCTGGCTGGCCCGCAAACTGGTTGGCGATCCGAATCTAGAGTTTGTGGCCATGCCAGCGCTTCTGCCACCGGAGGTCAAAATGGACAAAGACTGGCAGATTCAAATTGAGCGCGATTTGCAGGAGGCGCAGGCGACCGCCTTGCCCGATGAGGATGAGGATCTTTAAGCATTAGTTAACGACAACATAAAATTACACACAAGAGAAAAACAGTTACAGTTAAATAAAAAGAAAAAGAAACGAAAAATGAAAATGCAAGAATTAAAACAACAACAGAAACATAAGGGTGAACAAAACAAGAATGAAGAGAAAACTGTATAGATATATGCATAAATACATACAGCTTTCTATGTATATGCCTATATATGTATGTATATATATATAGCTATATATATATGTGTAATGAGTTTGCAACAAGCACGAGGAGAAGGTATTACATGCACAACAACAACAGGAAGAACACGCTACATATACACAGACCCTCTCCCACTCGCTATATATGTTCATCTTCAATCAAGAAAGTTGGCGCTGTTGCCCCACAAATTATTATTTATGTTAACGTAATTCAAATTTTTTTGTTCATTACTTTTTTTTTATATATATATATTTATATCGTTGTTGGAATTGGAGTTCTTGATATGTTCGCGAGCGATAGAAAACGATAGAATTATATCTTGGATTATATTAGAAAATCGGAACCTCTGGGACATGTTATATCAAAAGACACTAACAACATCAGCAACAATTAAGGCAAAATAATGTAAAGAGAAGAAACACAATAAAAAGCTAAGAAAGAAGCGTAAAGAGAAACAAAATAATGAATGTGGAATACGAAGAAATATCGCTTGTGTTATTCTTTTTTCACTGGTTAAACACACTATATAGTTTGAGAGTTAGATATATGTAGATATAAGATATTGTATACGATGTGCGGTATGTGTCGATCCTTCGTCTAGGAACACTTGACACAGCAGGCGGGAAAGACGCCTGTGAAGCGCTGCTTGTTCGCGCAGTTCACCTTGTGCTGGGAGCAGCTACAGGAAGTAGAAGAAAGAAGATCGGGATGAAGGGATGTATACCTATGGATATGCTTGAGTTTGCTATATACACTTACTCCTCGACAATGGTCTTGAACGTATCGGTGCAAATGGCGCGCTTCAGGCACTTGCCCTCTTGGCCAAAGTCCACATAATCCTGTCCCTTCTTCAGCAGTGGCAAATACTTGAGGAAGATCGTCTCATCTTCCGCATTGCGATATGTGCAAACAGGCTCGCTAGCTAGAATTGTATATGTAGAGAGTTACGACGAACACTGTTCCTTGTAAGGGTATCGAGATCTCTTACCAGCCTCGCTCGAGGGAAGGA
The DNA here is from genome assembly GCA_018904035.1 of Zaprionus ornatus. Taxonomy (NCBI): domain Eukaryota; kingdom Metazoa; phylum Arthropoda; class Insecta; order Diptera; family Drosophilidae; genus Zaprionus; species Zaprionus ornatus. Next base: position 21,347,866 of record JAEIFZ010000001.1, read on the forward strand.
GCATCGTCATCGCCAGCATTAGCACCAGCACCACCAACGTTGAGAAATTGCGCATCTTCGCGGGGATTTGTGGACAGCGACTGAAATCGTTGGACACGACCAGTTTGCCATTTATAGTCTCAGATTTATCAGTGTTCTGTGCGCGATTTGCGATTTGCAATTCAAATCAACTCACTCATTCACTAACTCGCTCGCGCTCTCTCGCTCTGTCTCTCACTCGCTCGCTTGGTATATTTGTAGAATTTCCCTCTTGCCATTTCGCTCAGATTGTGCCATAATTCCCGTTTTTAATTGCATAATTGCCTCCGGGGCATTTAGCTCAGCCCTAACTGTTATACATCGTTGTATACTTCCCCAAAATCGGGCAGGGGTATGGAGGATTCTGATTAACTTAATTGCATCAAGGCACATCAATTGCCGGCGCCATTGTCAAGTTGTTGCTCCAGAAACCTTATAGTCCCATTTTGCTATATATGAGGTGTGTTCAAGGTGTTCTATTTTTAAGAAAAAATACTTATTTATCAATATCTATGTTGTCCCCTTCAAAGTAATCCCCCTCAGATACAATACACTTATGCCAACGGTTTTTCCAATCCTCAAAACACTTCTCAAAGGAACTTTTCGGTAAAGCCTTGAGCTCTTCCAGCGATGCAGTCTTTATCTCCTCAATCGTTGCAAATCTCCGTCCCTTCATAGGTTTCTTTAGTTTTGGGAACAAGAAAAAGTCACATGGGGCCAAATCCGGTGAATATGGTGGCTGAGGCATGATTGTGGTGTTATTTTTGGCCAAAAAATCTCGCACAAGCAAAGATGAGTGAGCAGGGGCATTATCGTGATGCAAAAGCCACGAATTGTTTTTCCACAATTCTGGACATTTTCTGCGTATTGCTTCTCGCAAACGGCGCATAACTTCAAGATAATACTGTTTTTTGACCGTACGACCATATGGTAAACAGTGAGCAAAACTTTGACATTTGATCGAACTTGGCGTGCTTTTTTCGCTCTTGGCTCACCTGGGCTCTTCCATTGGGACAATTGGGCTTTGGTTTCGATATCACAACCATATACCCATGATTCGCCACCAGTTATGACCCTTTAGAGTAAATCTGGGTCATTGTTGACGTCATTCAACAGCTCTTGAGCGATGCTTATGCGACGGTTCTTCTGGTCAAAATTTAACGAATTTGGAATTAACTTCCCTGACACACGTCTCATGCCCAAAACGTTAGAAAAAAATGCATGGCACGAGCCAAGCGATATACCGACATCCTCAGCAACTTCTCTGATAGTGATTCGACGATTTTCCAAAACAATTTTCTTCAGTGCTTGAACGTTTTCATCAGTTGTTGACGTGCTTGGGCGTCCAGAGCGAGGCTCGTCATTGGCATCTTCTCGGCCATCTTGGAAGAGTTTGTACCACTTGTAAACATTTTTTTTACTCAGAACAGTTTCACCGTATGCCGCTGTCAACATTGCAAGTGTTTCGGAGCACTTTATTTTATTTTTTACACAAAATTTTATCCAAATCCTTTGATCCATATTTTTCGATAGCAAGAAAACGCCTAACACGCAAAACACTTATTACCTTCACGCCTCTCACAAGCAAACAAAAAATGCCATTCACTTGAATCTTGGAACAAATGTTCGGGAGGAATTTACCAACATAATAAAACAAAAAAAAAAATCGATAGTCGAAAGTTCATTGCCGCGAAATTTGAAAAGTCACCTTACTTTTTGAATATAGTATAGTATTGTAGTGTCTGTAGTACTAGTCGAAGTTGCTGCTCTGGCTGACAATCTTTATGTAGTATATATTATGTACATCGAAATAACTCAGTTTTAAAAAGAGATCTGGGATTATGGTAGGAATGGTAAGTACAGCTAGATATAGTATTCACTATAGATGTTCTTAATACTTATGCTGCTTCGATTATAAATCACACGATTGTTGAGGAAGTTCATATCGGTGTGACAGACCTTCTATATAAAGCAGACATATATTTAAACTTTACCAGAGTTACACACATTAGAATTTCAGTAAAATTTCCTTTTTATAAGAAAGGCAAAACAAGATCAAGAAAGCTTTTATATTTTCATTCATTTTTATACGATATTGTTTCATAAGCATAATTTTGTATACCACGATATGAACCTCTATAAAAAATAACTGTCCGCTTTGAGTATATGGCTATTATGGCTATTATCTCCTCCGATTGTTCCTATACTAGTAATGATAAAGAATTTTATAATATAATATATTATACAAGGTGTGTTCAAAAAGTAAGGTGACTTTTCCAATTTCGCGGGCAATATACTTTCGATTATCGATTTCTTTTGTTTTGTTATGTTGTTACACTCTTCCCGAACATCTGTTCCAAGATTCAAGTGAATGGCATTTTTTGTTTGGTTGTGAGAGGCGTGAAGGTAATAAGTGTTTTGCGTGCTTGGCGATTTCTTGCTATCGAAAAATATGGATCAAAGGATTTGGATAAAATTTTGTGTAAAAAATAAAATAAAGTGCTCCGAAACACTTGCAATGCTGACAGCGGCATACGGTGAAACTGTTCTGAGTAAAAAAAATGTTTACAAGTGGTACAAACTCTTCCAAGATGGCCGAGAAGATGCCAATGACGAGCCTCGCTCTGGACGCCCAAGCACGTCAACAACTGATGAAAACGTTCAAGCACTGAAGAAAATTGTTTTGGAAAATCGTCGAATCACTATCAGAGAAGTTGCTGAGGATGTCGGTATATCGCTTGGCTCGTGCCATGCAATTTTTTCTAACGTTTTGGGCATGAGACGTGTGTCAGGGAAGTTTGTTCCAAAATCGCTAAATTCTGACCAAAAGAACCGTCGCATGAGCATCGCTCAAGAGCTGTTGAATGACGTCAACAATGACCCAGATTTACTCAAAAGGGTCATAACTGGTGGCGAATCATGGGTATATGGTAATGATATCGAAACCAAAGCCCAATCGTCGAAAAAAGCACGCCAAGTTCGATCAAATGTCAAAGTTTTGCTCATTGTTTTCTTCGATTACCATGGCGTGGTGCATCAGGAGTTCTTACCATATGGTCGTACGGTCAAAAAACAGTATTATCTTGAAGTTATGCGCCGTTTGCGAGAAGCAATACGAAGAAACCGTCCAGAATTGTGGGAAAACAATTCGTGGCTTTTGCATCACGATAATGCCCCTGCTCACTCATCTTTGCTTGTGAGAGATTTTTTGGCCAAAAACAACACCACAATCATGCCTCAGCCACCATATTCACCGGACTTGGCTCCAAGTGACTTTTTCTTGTTTCCAAAACTAAAGAGACCTATGAAAGGACGGAGATCTGCAACGATTGAGGAGATAAAGACTGCATCGCTGGAAGAGCTCAAGGCTTTACCGAAAAGTTCCTTTGAGAAGTGTTTTGAGGATTGGAAAAACCGTTGGCATAAGTGTATTGTATCTGAGGGGGATTACTTTGAAGGGGACAACATAAATATTGATGAATAAATAAATATTTTTTCTTAAAAATACAAAGTCACCTTACTTTTTGAACACACCTCGTACATATACTACCCAAAAAGTCGACTGTTAAAATGTAAATTGTATAGTAAGTAGAGTATTGTCTTTCCCGATGTATAGCACGTGTGACAGCTGTTTATAGGAAAGACTTTACAAGAATGTGTATATAAAAGAAATCTTTCGAAATAACATATTTTTATTGATTATATATTTCAGTTTATAGAACAGATTAAGGTACATAAAAAACTTAATTGGAATATATGTATATATATATTGGTTTTATAACGAGAATATATTAAAGTAAGGGCTAGATATCGTTGGTTTCGGGCTCTTGGCAAACCAACTTGGGACAGCATTGCGGAAAGGTGCGACGCATATCGGAATCGATTCTGCAGTTCTTTGTGGGCACTAGATTGTGGCGACCGCAGCTGAAAATAGACAAAAGATATAGTACGATGTCGTTATAGCATATGCATCTATATGGCGTGGACTTACTAGCCAATCTCGAGAACAAAGTCGGGACGACAATAGATGGACTTGCAGTGTCCCTCGCGATTGATGGGCTTGTAGGACTGCAACTTAGGTATGGCCTGACGCAGCTCCTCGAAGTAGCACTGGCCAGGGAAGTCTGCAAATTTGATTATAAATACCATATATACTCTCTTTCTGCCTTCCCTCTCTGTCACTCTCTCTCTCACCTGGATGCACCGCATTGGCGCGATAGCCGAGATCAGCGTAGGCGCCGACACAGAACAGCGCGAGCAGCAACAGCATCGGGACTCCGAATCCGCAGCCCGCACCAGCACGCAGTGGAAGCATCATTGTATCCTATGTATTGGTATAGTATGGTATATATGGTATATAGTTCGGGAAAATAGATCGGAACTTTATGTAAATTTAACAACTTTAAGCGCGAGCGTCGAACGTGCGACTGACTTGATTACAATTAATTGTTGTTGCTTTTATATAAAATTAATAATAAACATTGTCGCTGTATCTGTTGCTGTCACTGTATCTGTATCTGTATCTGTATCCACAAGTTCATGTATCTGTATCCGTAAATGGGGCATGTGCGTCGCGACTTTTGTTTGACGACGACGACGACGACGACGACGACGACGCGTTGACTTAGCTCTTGTTTGACTTAATTAAACCCCATCTACAATTGCCGCCTCCACCTCTCGGTACTGACCCCCCCATCCCCCTCTCTTGCCCATGAAATTACCCCGAAAGCGAGAGTGCAAGGACGCGGGGGCGTCGCCACTTCGTGACCAGACTCAAATCAGAATACTGTCTTTATATATTGTAGCATATTGAAATAATAATATTCCGTTACATACAACCGTTTTCTGCCGCTCAACTGGTATCTAGCTAGAAAAATGCTAAAAACAAATGCTAATATTTCAATGATAGTTACATGTCATTTAGCTTGAAACCCGCTAAACGCACAACACTCACGTTAAGCTGGTTCAGAAAACTGTGGCAAGGTTGCACAGCTATGGCATTAATAAACGAGAAACCTTTTCGAGTTTCGAGAAACCAAATCGTCGGGGATTAACAGGTGCAAACATGTGAGATCTTAAAGAGATTAAAGAGACAGAGACAGAGAGAGAGATCAGCAAAGCAAACGGAAGTGCAAAGCGCAAGGAACGATAACTGCGAATGTCACATGTCGAAGGTGGGCTTATGCCGAGTCAATAGATAGTTTGATCCGCTTAAAGTATATGCTAAATCATTATGAAACATACCAATACCTAGTTCACTATGAAAGTGAACTTGTTGAAATGAAGTTGTTACCGATATATATAAGATATAGGCTCTTGATTCTGCTCAAATTTTGTTAGCTGTCGGTTGATCAGTTTCGTTAAAATATCTCAATAAACGAAAAAGTGATGTGCAATTATGAGGTTGTCAATCATTTTTAGAGCCCACGTAACATCCCTTGCGCAATCTAGTAAAGTACTCTGAGAAACCCCCATTAAAGCTGCTCACAATGACTCAATATCGTATTAGATCAATGCCTTACACCCTCAGCTTATGTAATTATAGCCTGTACTCATAGGGTAGAAGGGTATTATAACTTTGTACCAACTTTCTGTCTGTCCGAAACAAAACCTAGATTTCAGAGATTATGAAAGCTAGTGCTACCAAATTTGGTGTCAATATATGTAATTATTTCACATTATCAAGCTTTGAATTTGACCATGACCTTTGCCGCCTTCGTAAATCGATTAAAACCGAATTCCAAGATTAACTTTATTGCAGGACAGTTCGTTTTTAGTAAACAAAATAACTATTAACTTTTGTAATACTAACTACAGCTTGCATGACCCCTTCCGAGTCCAGACTGTCCAGAGTTGTCAACTCCGAGTCCTCCCTTTACTCTGTTAAACTGTCTATCCTTAATCGATTAACTCTACATCCTAACTACTAATACTAATCTTCCGATCTGAGTGGGTTTTACTGGGTTTTCCCCAATCCTTTGCAGCAAATGTTGGATCGGGAATTATTGTTTTATTATCCCAAGCCTAAATTTAAACATTTATATTTTTTATTAATTTTAAAATTTTGATTTTTTATCAAATTTAATTGTAAAATGTAAATCGTAAATTTTTATTTTTCTTTATTATATTTTTAATTTTAATTTAAAAATATAATCTAATTTAAATATAATTTTAAGTCGACTGTTTTAGTTGACGTTAAATAAATAAATAAATTAATGGTCATATTTGGTTGCGATGGGATAATTAACATAGAAGTTATTTAAGAAATCAATTTTAAAAATTACTGATTTCCAAACAGCTCCCTGAAGTATGCAATAAAAATAGAAGTTTTATATTTAAAAATAGTCGTCGGGTATATCACAGCCATGCTTGTTATATAGTACACTTTGTTATAGTCATGAGAGTCTATTGACGCTTAAATATATTGTACAGTACCAATAGTTTATCTGCATAAGAACTCTGCAGTTGATACTATAGAGGGCAAAATCGAGAGTGTGCCAGCCTAAATTTAAAAATTTATATTTTTTATTAATTTTAAATTTTTGATTTATTATCAAATTTAATTGTAAAATGTAAATCGTAAATTTTTATTTTTCTTTATTATATTTTTAATTTTAATTTAAAAATATAATCTAATTTAAATATAATTTTAAGTCGACTGTTTTAGTTGACGTTAAATAAATAAATAAATTAATGGTCATATTTGGTTGCGATGGGATAATTAACATAGAAGTTATTTAAGAAATCAATTTTAAAAATTACTGATTTCCAAACAGCTCCCTGAAGTATGCAATAAAAATAGAAGTTTTATATTTAAAAATAGTCGTCGGGTATATCACAGCCATGCTTGTTATATAGTACACTTTGTTATAGTCATGAGAGTCTATTGACGCTTAAATATATTGTACAGTACCAATAGTTTATCTGCATAAGAACTCTGCAGTTGATACTATAGAGGGCAAAATCGAGATCAAGATCGAGCAGACACTCTCCTAAGCTATAATACAATAAAGAAATGAGAGACTCGGGTTGCCCTAGAAACAAAGAGAGAACTGAGAAACAAAAAAAAAAACTGACAGTTCAACCAGAATTTAATGACTATATTTGTATAAGATGTACTATATAAAGTATGTGTAGAGATGAGACGTGTACGCGCTGTGCTGATAATTCGGTAGTGCGTTGCGTTTCCCTTATAAGACAGAACAGTTCTCTCAGATTTCAGATCAATGCAAAACGGAACACGGAACACGCAATGTTTCGCGGGCAGATGATAATTCTTTTGGCGATGCTCGCATCGGTGCTCGGTTTTAGCATACAGTATCGCGGCAATACCCGACATCCCAGTAGGAGCGAACAGATCAAGCGATATCAAACATATTGTTACAGATTTCTTTATCTTCACAGCTCTGATCGATCATTGTTACTACGAGGAGCTGCAGCTGGCCGTGCCGCGCAATGAGACTGTCTTTCCGGTGAATCAATTGGACTTTTGTGCGCAGATCTATTGTCGAGAGGATTATGTTCTTATGATCAGACAGTAAGTATCTGCATATATATAACTGGGTAAATTTCTTCTTCTCGTTACTGACCTATCTATGACCTATGCCTCGGCCAGTTGCGATCGCATGCAGTTGGCCAACGGTTGTTTCTTCACGCCCAACGATTACTCGCTGCCCCATCCCGACTGCTGTGCCGAACGTATCTGCCCCAACTGAGCTGATCTTTCAATACATATATCTCTAGCGCACTGAGCTAACATTTTCTATACATTTAACCACAACTTACAGTGGATAAACCCGCTATAAACTTTTGTTTTCCTATGAATAAATCTAGAAAACAGTTTAAACACTTGACTATAAATCAATTTACCCTTAAATCTGCTATAATATTTATAGCATCTGAAAATTGACAACAGAGAGCGAGACTAAGAGGGAGTGGGAAAGGGAGACTGAGAGGCAGGGAGAGTAAGACTGATAATACGTTACGTTACAAAGTATTTTCGCCATAGTTTTAATTGCGATTTGACGCCCCCCGTTCTGCCCCTACATGGGCCCAGCCTACTGATACACCCAATATGATAGACAAGGTCAGGCCCACTGATAATCCGCTAGCACTGGAAGCCGACTATAAGTTGGTATCGCTCGAGAGTGCCGGGCTCAGTTCTGATTAGAGGAAAGTCCGAGAGTTACCAATGATGATGCAGCCAGCGACATTTGTGCTATGCATTATAGTGCTGGGCACCCACGCACTGCTTGTGGCAGGCGGTAAGTAGAGGAACTCCCCCTACTCCATTCCTAATCCACTGCCTTTCTCGACTTAACCCCACTTTGTTGCTGCTCGTAGTCGGCTGCGATTATCAGGGTCCCATGCAGGCGGGTGAGAGTAAAACCACTGGAAACTGCGTACTGACCACCTGCGTGGGAAATAACGCCATCGAAAGCAAAGTGTAAGTTGTAGTCGGGTGCTTTCTTCAACTCTAATCTTTGCCGCCACCAGATGCGCCTCGGTACGATACTTAGAGCCCTGCCAAAAAATCCAAGATCTAAGTAAACCTTATCCGGAATGCTGCCCCAAGTGCTTAAGACCTTCTTGAATAAATTCCTCATGTGATCTGTAGAAAAACCAAAAAATTTGTGTTTATTTCGATTTTGGTCGGTATACATGTTGCATGCTTATCGGGTCTACGGCACTATCCATCCATATACCATATATATCGTATATCGTATAACGTATAGTTGTGTGCTGTCTCAGAACTTGCCAAATACTTAGTATATACAGATACGGATAAATCCATTTAAGAACTGTACAACATCAAAACACACACACACACACATATACACAGATCTATAAATAGAGGCTGTGATGCGTCACGGGGCAGGTGCAACTTAGCCTAGACTTAAAAGTATACAAATACAAATGCATATATATCTGAGTATATATGCACATATGTATATATATATATATTTATATAAGTGGTATGTATGTAAAAAAATCGTATACAATAAGTGTATACTACATATATATATATATATATATATATATATATATATTGTGATGTACAATGTTATATAGAACTTGTATAACCTGAGCTAGTCTAAACATTCTTTATCTATGGTCCGGCGGCAATCAAAGTTGCCAGTTTTGTAGAGTGATTCGGATAGAGATAGAGCGAAATAATAATTGAGAACGAGAATTGAAGTAAAACAAACTAAAGAAACGGAAAATTTATAAAATTTAGCTATTGTTTAATAATCAAATACATGTGCTTATATTAAAGTACGGGCTAAACATATAAAATGACGGTTCTCTTTCCTCAGTTTCCTTCTCCTTCAAAGTCAAAGTAATCGAGTTAGTTAAATAATATAGTTAATAACTCTTCGAACTCGAGCAAAGTGTCGTGAACATCGCAGGATTTGATTGCGCCCTAAAAATCATATGTAGCTTTCTAATCGAAAGTTGTTTAAGAAGGGAGAACTCTCCATGTTTCACCATGCCCATTCTCAACGACGATGACGACGACGAGACTTAGGTCGTCTGGTCGGAGGAGGTGGTCTTCAGATGCGGCATGCCGCACTCCTCCTCTCATTGGCGTGCCGCACGCTCCGTTTCCATGAGGCATTCGCGCACCAAGATGCGTGCATGAACAATTCCGCGCTTAAGGCGCTCCGTCGAGCTGCGCGATCCTGTGTACGTTGGCCGTATGTCGCGTCCCATCTCCTCGATGACGGCCAAAAGCTGAGCGTATTTGCTTAACCCATTCCCTTGGGCGTTCACATTGCTCCCCACAGTGGGCAAATTGGCAGTGGAGGTCAGCGGTGTTGTTATGTTCGCCGATGTCTGTGTGGTCACCACTGCCGGCGAGGTCGATGGAGGCGGGTACTTGAGCTGTGATTGTGTGAGATTCAGGCCAAGATTGCTGACGTTAATCGAGCTATTGTTGCCATTGCTGTTGCCACTGTTCCCATTGCCCAGGCCACTGGCAATGTTGCTGTTATTGCGGCCATTGGACGAGGAGGACGATGACGAAGCGGCCGCAATGTTGGCCAGCGATAGAGCGGCGGCAGCGGCTGCGGCTGCTGCTGCCGTCGATGAGGCCGACGGTGTGGCAGTTGTGTTCGATTGTTGCTGCAGCAGCGCCAGCTGTGCTTGCAGAAATTGTGGAGAATATTGTAGCGCTGCGACGGCGGCGGCTGCAGCAGCTGTTGCTGCTGCGCTGCTTTGTGCCGCACTGTTGCGTTCCCGCTTGCTGCTTCCACCAGTCGCATAGTCTGTGGCGACCATGTTGTTGCTGCTGTTGTTGTTGTTGGTATTTGAGCTGCTGCTGCTGTTGCCGCCACCACGCGAATGATGTATCGCGGATATTTGGATTTGGGGCTGCTGCTCGCGCTGTTCGCGCTGCTGCTGGTAGTTGTAAAAGTTTTGTACTTGGGAGCGTGGTATTGGTGTCACTGTGACGTCACTTAGCTTTGATTCGACAGCTTGTATGTCCATGATGTCCATTCTGCTGCTGCTGCCATACACGGCGTGTCGATGAGTTAGATTTTCAGTTAACAATGACATTCGGTTGCACTAGAGTGCGTACTTACCAAATTGTGTTTGCAAGTTGCAAGTGCTTTTGTAGTATATGTGTGTTGATTTAAACGTTTTTCGTTGCAATAATTTACGCTTTCTACGCACAAACAAATCTATTGCAACCACCACAAACAAACACGTACACAGGGTTAGTGTTTGTGATATCGGTGTATCGATATTTCATTTGTTATTTTTGTGCCGCTTCTCTTCTCTGCTCTCTTTGGTGGATGCACTTGCAGTACACACAAAAAAATACCAAAACATACTAGATCCAAACGAGCAGCTGTTGCGAATGTGTTCGAATTGTTGTGTGAATTTTAATTTAAATGAATCTAAATATATGTAGAGCTTAAAATATGGCATAGGTTTGTGCATAAATAAATGAAACATTAATTTAGAAATATGTTTTTATTTGCAATTGAATTATAACGGCTAATACTTTTGCCTGCCAGTGCTGAGAAACGCGCCGCATGACTGGCTGGCCCCAAAAAACAATGGCGAAGCAAACTGTGAACTAAAACTCTGTTTCGACATCTGGTCGCTTTGTACATTTAATTTCAAACACACTCTTGTGATATCTAGTTGTGATTAAATCCGAAAATATAAAAGAACCCTTTAAAGTTATTTTATGGATTGTGCTATTAAATAATTGCAAAGATTCGGCGTGCGTGCAAAAATTACCGAGTGTGTCGAGGTGAGCGTGTGTAACTGCAAAAGTTTGTGTATTTCGTCGGGCTGCAACAACGCCAAGCAGTAGCTGCGGCATCGGCAGCGGCGTTGGCGGTAGCAGTAGTGGCATCGGCACTATAAGAACGTTTTAGAAGTTTACGAAATTTCCAATTACATTTCCTTTCGCGTGTAATATGTAGAAAGCTTTGTCTTAACTGCCTGCATGCGTCGTTGTCGCATCTAGTTGTGTGTGACTGTGTGTGTGTTTCTATGTGGGAGCCGCAGTTGTCGTCGTCAGCCATTGCATGACGTAAAGCTGCTGCTGTGGCCTATACAAAAGCGTAACGAACATATGTACGTATTCATATGTGTGCGTGTGTCTGTGTGAGTGTTCGTTGTGCTGTGTGTAATTAGTAACGTAAAGCTCGGTGGCATTGATTAGTTAATGTTTTTAGTTGTTGTTTTAGTTTGGCACCAACAAACGCCTTATATGCATATATACATGCATATGTACTTGCATATGTGCATGTTACCATATGTATGTAATGCGTGTGTGTGCGTCTGTGAGCCTGTGTGACTGTCGCTATGTGCCGCATATGAGAACAGTGTTGCACAACGCTCAAGTTGATGCACGCAAAAAAAACAAAAACCGCGCACAAATTACAATTGGATTTTTCACCTAGCGACGCATCGTAGTTGGCGGCTTTTATTTCGATTTATATTAAAAAATATTCATAACGTAAAAGTTCACACAAACACTCAGGCACTCAGCTGAGCACAGAATGTTATCGATAGCAGTGAGCAAAAACTAAGTGACAGTTGAGCATTTGAATTTTGTGTGAATTCCATGCACACATACATGCACGCACACGCACACACTCGCATACGCAAAGAGACGCGGTGTATTTTTTGCGACCTCGACATAGAAGAAGCCAAAGCCAAAGCCAGAGCAGTCGTCGCCATTCCTTAGCAGCGGCAACAACAACAGTAGCAACAGCAGCGGCGAGCAGCAGCCGAAGCCAAAGCTGAAGCCGTTAGTCAGTGAGCGCAGCCATTTTTCGCTGTATATAAATATATATACACATATATATATGTATATTGTTGTTGTTAAAGTTTATTGTTGTTGGAAACCAACAAGAGTTATTGTTGTTTTTGTATGTGAAGTGAGTAAGCTGCAACTAGCGCGCGACCTGCAACAGCTCAACTTGATAATTTGCTTTATTTGTGTGCACACACACACGCACACATGCATTATAAACAAGTGTGTGCCTGTGTGTATGCTGTTACCATACAAACATTCATTTGTTTATTATTTTATACTTAAAACAGAGTTTGGCACATGTAACCAAGCAGCTGCAGCCCGTCGAGACGGAAGGCGAAATTGCAATACACTCTGAAGAAATCTACTAAAATAGAAAAAGAGAGAAAGAGGAAAAGAAAGACAGACAGACAGGATCTTCAGCATTGTCTCTGTGTGAATAGCAACAACACCAAAAACAAACAAAAACAAAAAAACAAAACGGAAAATACAAGGAAAGAAACATAGTAAAAAGAGGAGGTCGCATTTAAAATTGAACAACAACAATGGAAATGATCAACATCGGACAGAGTGTTAAGATCAAACGCACCGATGGCCGTGTTCATGGAGCTGTGGTATCCAAAGTGAATCAGTCCGGCCAATGCATCACTGTGGAGTGGTACGAACGGGGCGAAACCAAGGGCAAAGAGGTGGAACTGGAAGCCATACTAAGTCTAAATCCAGAGCTAACGCAATCCTATGCGGACGCTCAGCATACAGCGCCCGAACCAAAAAAACAGGCAACGGCACCCAATAATCTATCGCGCAATCCCACACAATCTTCGATTGGAGCTGGAGGAGGTAGTGGCGGCGGCGGCGGTGGTGGTGCCGCGAGCCTGACCGCACGCCTTACTCTGGCCTCCAATCAGCTGCACAAAATCAACGAGACAAACAGCCAAACGACCGGCAGCCAATTGGGAAATAGTCAAAGTTATGGTAACATAACGGCGGCCAATACAGGAGGAGGCGGTGGTGTTGGAGGTGGAGGCAATACTGGGATGTTGCGTCCCAGATATACGCAAATATCAAGCAATGCGGGACACACACGCATCAGCTCCGCCAGCAACAATATTAACAGTGATCGTGCAAATGGTCGTGGCGATGGCATCTCAACAACAACAACAGCAGCAGCTACAGCAGCGGCAGCAGCTGCAGCGGGTTCGGGAGCCGGAGGAGCATCGACAGCATCAACAAATAACTCCAATAACTTGACGGGCAATGTGAGCGGTTCACGTCGTTCGCATGCCCTCAAGGAGGTGGAACGACTGAAGGAGAATCGTGAGAAGCGTCGAGCACGGCAGGCTGAGATCAAAGAAGAGAAGGTGGCGCTAATGAATCAAGATCCAGGCAATCCCAATTGGGAAACAGCGCAAATGATACGCGAATATCAGAGTATGCTTGAGTTTATACCCCTTATCGATGGTCAGGCAGTCGATGATCATCAGATCACGGTGTGTGTGCGCAAGCGTCCGTTAAGTCGCAAAGAGCTAAACAGAAAGGAGATCGATGTCATCTCAGTGCCGCGCAAGGATACCTTGCTGGTGCATGAGCCGCGCAACAAGGTTGATCTTACCAAATTCCTCGAGAATCACAAATTTCGCTTCGATTATGCGTTCAACGATACGTGCGATAATGCAATGGTTTACAGGTGAGTACAAATCCTGATCTATATCCCAAAGGGGGGATACTGTGCAAAGTAGATCTACTCTACGATCAAGGAAGTAGGATAGTTTAATTGTTGTTAATGCAAAAAGTTCCTTAGGAAGTATCAAATTTGAATCCAGCAGTAGAGACTCTGATCCTATAGGGATCTGCATAGCGAAGATCATAGTGTTAAATAAGCTACGATCTGAGGATTAAGCTGTTGTTAATACTGAAGTTTCTTATGATGCGAAAACCTTCAACAGATGGCAATCTTCAACTTCGTCATCAACTCTTAAGTTACATTTCAATAAATTGTTGGATAGTTTTCATTTTAGTTCTGTTTCTGTTTCTGGAGTATTTTTCATATTCGATCTTAGTCGCTGCTGCTGATATTCTTCCTGAGGCAAACAGCTGTGCAGTTTTCGCTGCTTCTTCGAACACTCAGTGTAGTTGTTGTTGTTGTTAATCAAGTTGTTGTTGTTGCGATTGTTGTTATTGTGTTGCGTTGGCGACACACACACACACATAAGTTGCGCTCAATAGCAACACAGCAAACTGACTCACACACAACCACACACAGACAGCACACACACACCACGCAAACACACACGCACACACACATAGACATTTGCTTGGAGGCGCGCAAACTCAAAGCGTTCGTTCGCTCCCGAAATAGCCAAGTTTCGTTGTATGACTAAACACCAAAGTTGTCCGCCTCTCTGTCCGTCTGTCCGCCAGTCTCTTGCCTTGTCTGTGCGTTTCGTTCGTTTTGTGTTCTCGTCTCGTTTCGTTTCATTTTCTTTCTCCCTCTTCTCTCTCCTCAATCCCTCTCTATCGGTGTATTCGCCTCAATGAACTTGCCCGAGTCCAGCTTTGATTTCTCATCGAACTCTCTAAAAAAAAACAACGAAAAATTGTTTATTTTTTATTGTAGGTTCTGTTTTGCACTCTTCTTCTTTCTCGTTCTCAGAATCTTTCAAAAAGTAACCGTCGTTTCTGGCGTCGTCATTGGCACATTTTATTTGTCATCATAGAGAGAGAGAGAGAGAGAAATTATTAATCAAGTCCGAGTGTGAGGCATAAACAAGTGTATTTCGGGGGCTTTGTCTGCGATCAATCGAGTTTTTCGTCCCTCCTTCCCCTTCTTGCTTTCTTCTTGTTCGGTTTACCTTCCTTCCGGTAAATTTTGCATGAGTCAGTGGCATAAAAACTGCTGCGCCACGTCGTACTTGGGTAACGGTGAAACCTAATCATCAGTGTGATAAGCAGACCTCTCTCCCTCTCTCTCTCCCTCTCTCTCTCCCTCTCTCGCTCTTTCTCCTTCTCTTCTTACACTCTTTCTCCTTCTCTTGGCCCTCCCCCTAGGCTCCTCCTCCACTCACTCCAGACGCTGATTTTAATAACAGCCACAAACCACAAGGGAAACCAACGAATTGGCAGCAAATGGCTTTAAAGTGTTTTAAACTATATATAAATATATATATATATACTATATGAGGGTACTCCATACTGCGTATGAGACATGCGATAATAATATTGATTAGATTAACAGCAATTGCTAGTAGAGATTTAGATTGGCAGTCTTCTTTTTGAGATAGTCTTTCTATTGTCATGCTGTGCACATATGAATTGATTCGGAGAAGGAGCTTGATCATCTCTAATGTTTAGAATTGTGTGATTTAGGTTATACTATGATCAGTTTAATAGTAAAGCTAAATGTAAAGCTACTATTACTACTACTACTCTGTGTTTCATACTTTTTGTAAATCGGTAGCTCATCAAATTGTTTCTTAAATAACTTCTATGTTAATTATTCGATACCAACAAAATATTATTAAATCATTCGGACCAGAAATGAACTCTCCTGTTTTAAAAGTACGCTTGGCATGCGGTTTCTATCGATTTACAAAGGTGAGAAGGGGCGTGGTCAAATTCTAAAACCTAATTTGGTAGCTGTAGGTTTAGGACGGACGGACATGATGCTGATTCAGAATATATATAGTTTGTCGGTTCTGACACGCCTTCTTCTGCCGCTTACATACAGTTTTGGTTGGCTCAAAGTTATAATACTCCTCTATCTGATAGGTAGCGGGTATATAAATTAGAATTGTCTTTATAAATTAGGTAATGAAATGCAATTCGGAATAGGAGCTGTGGAATTTAATTGGATAGATAAGGCAATAATATGATTAATTTGATACACTACCTAAGTATATTAGAATTTGATACATCTAAGGTTAAATTAGATTATACTAATACACTAATACTTTCTACACTGGAAAGGAAGCTTAAAGCAGGTATACGACAGCTCCTAAAGGTCGCATTGCAGATCCTCCAATCTAATAATAATACTTTCCATAACTATAGTACAACGATCTTAATAAAATATTAGATTAAATAGCTTTCAGGGAACTTAATGTACTACCCATGCTTAATTGCTATGCAAACTGTGGCAATATATCTGAATATACTGTAATTAACTACGTCATAGGGTAAATTAGTTAATGCTCTGTTTAATTGCTATTCAAACAATTGCAACTTGCGGTTAATGGCAATGATTAACGTATCAACAGGAGAAGCCAATGTGTGGGAAAACTAACTTATTGAAGGTCTTCTGAATTTAGAAAACTGAAGCTAATTTTCATTACACTCTTTGTAGGTACTCGGCCAAGCCGCTGGTGAAGACAATCTTTGAGGGCGGCATGGCCACGTGCTTTGCATACGGCCAGACTGGATCGGGCAAGACGCACACCATGGGAGGTGAGTTCAATGGAAAGGTGCAAGACTGCAAGAACGGCATCTATGCGATGGCCGCCAACGATGTGTTTGCCACGCTCAATGGTACGCGCTATCGTTCCCTTAATCTTGTCGTATCGGCCAGCTTCTTCGAGATCTACAGCGGTAAGGTAAGCCCAGCGAATCCTTCGATCAATCACTTGTGCGTATGGCAAGCTAATCCCTCTATCTCTTTTGTTGCTCAGGTGTTCGATTTGTTGGCCGATAAGCAGAAGCTACGGGTACTGGAAGATGGCAAGCAGCAGGTGCAGGTGGTTGGCCTCACCGAGAAGGTGGTGGACAGTGTCGAGGAGGTACTCAAGCTCATTCAGCATGGTAATGCGGCGCGAACATCGGGCCAAACATCGGCGAATGCAAACTCATCGCGTTCCCATGCCGTATTCCAAATTGTGCTGCGGCCCATGGGCAGTAGCAAGATCCATGGCAAATTCTCGTTCATCGATTTGGCCGGCAATGAGCGAGGCGTGGATACCTCATCGGCGGACAGGCAGACACGCATGGAGGGTGCCGAGATAAACAAATCGCTGCTGGCACTCAAGGAATGTATTCGAGCATTGGGCAAACAATCGATGGGCAAACAATCGGCACATTTGCCGTTCCGGGTCTCCAAGTTGACGCAAGTGTTGCGGGATTCCTTTATTGGCGAGAAGAGCAAAACCTGCATGATTGCGATGATATCGCCGGGTCTGAGCAGTTGTGAGCATACGTTGAACACGCTACGCTATGCTGATCGTGTTAAGGAGCTTGTTGTAAGGGATATCACTGAAATTGGTCCTGGTGACGGTGGTGATCCCACTGCGATGATCGATGAGGAAGAGGAGGAGGAGGAAGAAGAGCTCCTCGACGATCAGCAGCAGCAACATCATCAACAGGGCGGCATTGGAGGTGGCGGCGTTGGATCGCATCATCTTCATCAACAATCGCTGCAGCGCGGCCATAATAACAACAACAATAATAGCAAAAACGGAAATGCCGCCAACATGGATCTGGCGATGCTTAATTCGCTGGGCGAAAACAACATGTCAGCGGAGCTGATTGTGCAGCATCAGGCAATCGATGATCTGCAACAGACCGAGGAAATGGTTGTCGAATATCATCGTAGTGTCAATTCAACGTTGGAGAATTTCCTGAACGAATCGAAGGCACTCTACAACCTAACCAACTATGTCGATTATGATCAGGATGAGTATTGTAAACGGGGCGAAACAATGTTCTCGACGTTATTAGATATTGCCATACAGTGTCGCGACATGATGACCGAATATCGCACCAAATTGGCCAAGGAGGAGATGTTGTCATGCAATTTTAAGCCGGCAAACAATAAGCGTTAAACAAACAAATACACAAAATACTAAAAAAAAAAAAACAAAACAATAAACCGGAGCCACTAACAAAAACAACAACAGCAGCAACCACAATAGCATTATCAGCAGCAACAAAAAATACAACAACAACAAAAACAACAAAAACAACAAAAACAACAAAAACAAAGAAGTACACGCATGTCGGCTATATATATAGAATGTTTTAACTCTGCACTATAATTTAATCTCTACATTTACTTTCCACAACAAAAAGCTGAAGGGAACCACAAAAACGGGAAAGCTGAAACGAAATCTATAGTTAACGAATATGGCCGACATATATGTCCTTTTGCTGTTTAACTCTCCACACACACAACACACGACATACACAACAAAGCACAAACACTACACACACACACACAGCTCGGGCTCATGACACATTCGCTTTAAAGTCTTCCCCTGCGGATCTATTCAAATTGAGCATAAAATGAGCAACACGAACACTAGAAACAAGAATAAGAAGAAAAAACAACTGCTGTTTTTTAAACATTATTTAATTATATATATTTTTTTTAACCATTCTTGGTCATTTCAAGCAGCATTGAAATAAAATTTCATTAGTGTGTTCATTAAAGTAACGAATTTTGCATTACTTAAAAGACTTTTTCATACATCATCATGATCACGATAACGAGAACGAGACGGACTGTTGCAGTCTGTCTCGCTTCTTTTCGTTTTGTTTCCTCTCACTCGCACACACACACACACAAACACAAACACTCACGCTGAGGAAGGAATACAACTTAAACAATTAAGAAGAAAATTCAAGCGCAGAAAGAAGAAAGATAAAAAGACATTTGTTTTGTATATACATAACACATACACACGTATACACACTCCTTATCCTACATAAGATACGCATGGTAACATCTAACATTATTGAGATTCCATTGGTGTGTATGCGGGGCACACACCCCCCTCCCACATCATTTCTCCTGTTTCTGTTTACGTTCAATTACTATTCGGTATACTTTATAGATATATAATTTTACACATGTATTTATTTGATGGAAGGCCACAAAAACTGTATTTAATTTGTATTAATATTATTACCCGCACCAAAATGAATCTATCTTAAATTGGTAAATTACATTATTCTCATTAATCATAATCATTGAAGGTATACAAATAATAATAATAATAATAATAATATTTAATAAATATCTAAAACATTTCGTATTGTTTATCGCAAATTATCTCGCATTAAATAATAATAATAAAATTATCATATTTTATATTTTAATTTTCTGTATTCCCCTCATGGGCTGAATAAATTAAGTTTTCGCCCTTTCCATTTGAGCTTAGTTTTCCTCATTCTGTTTCACAATGTTGATTTTATTTTTGTTTTTTTTTTTTTGTGTACCATATTTAAGTGAACTTTTAATGCAGTTGAGATTTTCGAGAATTGTTTTATTGCATTTCTTTTAGCAGATAACTTACGTACTAATATTTATTTTATATTTAATTCGTGACTAACAAATACACACACCAATGCATGCACACAGACACACACACACATGCAGACATATAAAGACAAACTACTAAAACGAATATGGTATAGAAACTGCTTATATGAAATGAACAATGTGCTCCCAAATTGCAAGAGAATAATGTTGTAGCTTAGCCTTATAGATAGTGCTTCTCTCTATTAAGATACTTAACCAATCCAAAAACTGTTTAACAACTCTGTTATTGATTATTGCATTTCTTGAGAGCACTAAACACGATAATAATCCCCCTTCCCCCCACAGAGAAAGCGAGAGGGCAACCAGTCCTATTTACTACGTACATACTATATAAATATATATTAAACTAACCATATTTTTTGACCCAAACGCTAATAAACAAATAATAAATAGAAACGAAAAAATGTTAAAAACAAAGAATGACAAAATAATTATAATATTAACAGTAATAATAATGCCGCTGGGCAGAGTGCTTCGATATTACACAGTATAAAAGAAAATTGTTAGGATCCGGACTCTAATAATGTATTATTAAATATAAATATTAATTTATATTGTAATAAAACTGAATATAAATTTCGATTGTTTTATTGTCATTGAGAGGGATGCAAAGCATAATGTTGTTCAATAGATGAATTCAAATTGGGCGCCGGTTATATTCAAGTTCACAAGTGTTGCACAAGTGTTAATGACAAAATTTATATCGATTAATTATTTGTGTGTGCTTAGCATTTCGCTAACAAATACCTTAATTTGTTGCTTGAACGTTTCATATAACTAAACAACAAAATTAATAACTAAATAAACAATAATAAACTACATTTTAGCACGAAAGTTTAAATTTGTAATAAAAATGAAGGCAATTGTCTTTTTGTGCATAATGCGCTTGATTTTGTTAGGTATTTTTGCCGCTTGCAGCATACGGTCACACTGTCGCACTGCTGAGAGTCGCAGAAACTTTCGTTGTGTTTTGGTCTCGCAGTTGTCGTCGTGTTGCGCGTTTCGTGCTCAGTGAGTGAGTGAGCTCTGTTTATTTTATTTGTCTTTTGCGTGCACAGCGTATAGCGTTCGTTATTAAATCGTATTAAAACAGAAATAATAATAAAAACAGTCTTCATAACGCACGACATACACAACGCACGCAGCGACAGCGTACAAAATACAATATATAATCATAATATATTATTTTTTTCATTGTTTCGATCATAAGCAAAAGTGAAAAACCGAAATTCAATTTCAAATCAAAATACTGCAAAAGGAAAGAAAGAAAATACAAATAAATATATACAGTGGAAACAGTGGAACGAGAGAGAGAGAGACAAGTGCGACGCTTGCAATTTAGGGGTTGCAAAAATTTTCAACACAGGTGCGACATAAGGCAAAGGGAGAGGGAGCGAAAACAACAACAAGCAAGTTAAAAGGAGTAGAAAATCGCCAAACTCGTGCGTGTCCAGCGTCCAGTGCGTGTCCTGTACGCCGCCTTTGCCGCGTGCCGCGTGCCATGCGTGACCTCGGCACCAAAATGGCCGAGCTTAAATTCGAGGCTCCGTTAGCTAAGTTCGAGGAGACGGACGAGTGGGGCGGCTGTGACTTCATCTCCAATCAGAATGTGCTCAATGACACGCTGAATTTGAATCTGAACTCGAATCGCAATCTGAAGGATGCTGGCAATGCCAAGCAGCAGCAGCAGGACAAGCTGCGTTTGCTCGAGGATGCGGTACGTGATGCGCACATCAGCAAGAATGGCGCATCAGCGCAAGGGGGAGTGGGAGGAGGAGGCAAGGAAGCTGCCACAAGCCCCAATTGCAATACGCACAATCTAACGGAATTGGGTTTGACCGATATGGCCGCCGGCTTGGCGGGCATTGGCGATGGCTTGGACAAACGTGGTGGCGTCGGGGATCATGTGGACAACTTTACTGAAACGTTTGGAGGCAGTCTGGAGGATCTGGTGAATACGTTCGATGAGAAGATTACCAAATGCTTCGGTAACTATGAAGAGAATGTGGAGGAACTGGCACCGGTGCAAGTGCGCAGCCAGGAAGAGATCATGAATGAATGCCAGTGAGTATGATATGAGAGTTGCATATGGTCTAGTATAGTATGGTATATTATGGTATAGTATGGTATATTCCCAGTTAGTGTCGGTCTCTTGCCAGATGGAACCGGTTTCCACTGTTTTGTTATGTAAAAATGCATTGCGCGATGTTTTTCTTTACGCTTTCCAATTTTCCTTACTTCCCCCCTGCCCCCTGCCTCTTTCCTCCCTTTCTTTTAACATACATAAGCAGGGCGCATGCGTCAGCTGCGTCATTCCCTCCCCCAATTGGCCAACCCTGGCGCCATACAACGACGTAATCCTGTCCTGAAGGCGGTTTGCTGGAGATGGTGAGGGAGGGGGAGGGTTGCTAGCATTGTTGGATCGATAAAAGATGTGCTTGCTATAAGTATGTCTGACTCTGAGTGCTGTTTACCGTTGCTGCTGTTGCTGCTGCACTGCATCCCGAAGCAGAGCAGCAACCCTTGACCAAGCAGCGTGCCCCCTGTTGACTTAGCGGAAGCTCAACCTCTTGCACCCCCGTTGTACCCCTCAACAACAACCTTCAGGCCACCCTCGATGGCACTGTCCCACTTGAGGCAGCACGCACTGCGTAAAAGTAACAGGGGGCGGGCAAGGGTGGTATGAGGGTGGCTGAGGAGGAAGTCACAATCAGCGCCAAGTGACGTTTGTCAAGCAAAGCAATTCAAGAGAGCCGCAATTGGATGCGTTTTGCGATGTGCGTAAATAAAAAAAAACAACAATAACAACAACAACAAGAAGCAGAGCGAGCGATGCTTGACCGCTGCTGCTGCTGCTGCGATAAAGCACTTTCCAGTGCATTTCCCTGCTGATCAACAAGAGAGAGAGAGAGGGAGAGTGAGCGAGCGGGCGAGCGGGGAAAGCAGGAAGAGGGCAAATTGAATTGACAGACAATTGAGTCGAGTGAGAGTGTGGTGTCTCCTCTCTCTCTCGTATCTCTCTGCATTTGTTGCTTGCCATGCAAATTGAGTAAATGAATTGTTGTTGTTGCTGTCTATATGTTGCCAACACTGACATCAGCTAATAAATTTGATAATCGCGTGCAATCCTGCAGCGATTGTATGTTTGTGTGTGTGTGCTCTCGTGAGTGCTTATGAGTTGCACACAGGTGGAGGCAATGCAAATAAACAATTAATATTGAATGCAATACATTCGCATTCATATCGTGCCATGCTCGTGAATAATTATTTATTAATGCAAATGCTCGTACAGTGAGTGTGAATGCTTATTCGAATACTTTATGCATTCACTGCCTCCATTAAAAGTGGAGCCAGGCTCAACTGAAATCATGAGAGTGCATTCGTTAACATTTTGCACCATATGGCAACCTGCCTAATGTGAGTACATTAAGTATTTACCATTCTCTCCAATAATCTCGCTCTCCCTCTCCCAACACTTCCACTCCTTCTTACTACACTTCCACTCCTCTTCTCTCTGTCGTTGTCTGCTTGTTTTTGTAAGCTTCCCACGCCCGTCGTCTGTCAGCTTAGCATTGAAGCTGCAGAGAGAGAGAGACGCACACACACACACACAGTCAACGTTTGCACTTTAGCCTCTTTTCAAGCCGCTCTCACGTCATATGCATCTGCTTTGACTGTGTTGAGTTGAGTGTTTTCTTTTTTTCTATCTTTCTCTCTCACCGTTACGCACTGCAGTTACGTTGCAGCTTTACTAACTGTATTTGTCCAACACTGTTTTGTTTTTTTTGTCCGTGTTCTTGTTCTTGTTTACCTGTGCGTAACCTAAGTTGCACTTGTCTATATTTGCTTGGATTATTACAGTGAAAAGAACTCACACTCTTTCTCTCTCGCTCTCTCGCGAAGGTCGACTGAGCGTTTCATATTTAACGAAGGTCTCAAACTCAACTGCGTAGAAAGAGCGCGCTCTGTTGCAGCCTCTGTTGCTGTGTTGGCTTTGATCTTGATTCCAAATCGATTCTCTTGAAAGAACACGTTCAGGTAACGCTTGAGAGCAACGACGAAAAACAACAACAAAACAAACCCTGCCGCTGTATACGTATGTCTTACAGCCTACACTGAGAGAAATGTTGGTTAGAATATGGTTTGGTCTACGTGCGTCGCGTTATCGATAATTAACACTAGCGATAGTTGTCTTTTTTGCCTAACAGCGCAACTTTAACGGTTCTCGTTGTTGTTTTTGTTGCTGCTCTTGTTGTTGTATTGCTGCATGTGGCGGCAACATAAAACCAACCGCATTTGTGCCACTTAAAGGCGGCTGACCATATGTGCCAATGCAATAACAACTAGCGCCGCATATGGTCAGCCAGGCCAGGCTAGCCAGTTGGCCAACTGTTTTTGGTGCCACTTTCCGGTTTACCATTGTCTATGTGTGTGTGTGTCATTTGCATGAAAGCTGCGCGCGTGGGACACGCGACGCTGACGACCACAATATGCCGCATGTCTTGCTCCTCCTTCCCCAACCCCCAGCTAGACCCCCCTTAATGCAATTTCCCAGTGACAACAACGTTGACATAACTGATTTAAGAGTTTGATTTTTCCAGCTGGCGCAATCAAACTTTTATTTTCTATTGCTTTTCTTTTACTTTTCTTCTTTCTTCTTTGGCCTGCAATTGTCGCTGATGCAATTGACAGTGGCAGAGAAAGAGCAGGGTAGAAAGAGAGAGAGAGAGAGGAGAGAGGGGAGAGCGACAGTGACTGCGTCAGTCTTGTCATCATTTCTCTAATATCTTTTTCTGAAGTGTTGGTAAACGAAGGGAGGAGTGGTGGAAGTGCAAATGACTTCCCAAAGTGTACGACCTACTTGGGCTACCATAGGTTCATTGTCCTGTCGCCAGATCCTGCCACAGCTGCTGGAATGCTGCCTCAGAAACTTGTTTAGCCTGAAGCGAAACTTGATTTGCGACTGTTTGAAGAAGAATTTGCGAGAAGAGGCTGAACTAAGTAGACAATTTGGCATGTGAATGCCTTTTAAAGAGGATTCCAATTAAAGACTGGATGCCACTTGGGGAGTAATGGAAACCAAAGGAATGGGAATGATAAATAAAGGAATTCCAAGCTGAGTTCCACAATTATTTTCCCATTTAATACATCTTCATTTACTTCCCCTGTTATTTCAGTCGCTCACTCATAATTAATTACATTGCAACAATGTAATTAGGTCTCATTAGATTTAATTATGAGAAATCGATTGCAATTAGTTTGCAATAACTTGATTTGTCTTCTCTTCTATTGTAAATATTCCCACATACTTCATATGTTAAAAGCTTCTGTAGCCTTTTGAACTTGCTAATTGAATTGAGCCAAGTTCAAAGCCAAATTAAAGTCAATTTCCGATCGGGTTAGCGATGAGTTTGTTCTTCACTAATTCGCTCAATGATTGGGTTTAATCAATTAGGCAGGCAGGCGGGCGGGCTGCAACTATTAATAGAGCTCAATTTATGGCTGAAATTACCAGAGAGAGGGGAAGAAAGAGAGAGAGAGCAGATGCCCACACGGGGATGTCACAGGAAGTCGCTTCTCTGATGTATCCTTGAAAATATGCAGTAAATATACAAACAACCATGGGGCATAAAGGCAACAGCAACTCTGTGTGTGTGTGTGTATAGATGTAGACAGGGTAGTTTTGTGTGTCCCTCTGCGGGTCGTATGAGTCATGCTCGTGGCACAACATGGCGTATGCGTGTTTTGTGCTGTGGCAGGAAGTTTGACATATTCGAATGCACAACTTGGACAGGCCTGCCGGGCCTCGTTGGGTGGTTGTTGTTGTAGTGGTTGCCACTGTTGCTGAAAGTCATTTCCTACCCAATGAGACATGCAAGCGCAAAGGACAATCACCTTTTGCACTGTGGAAGCGTCAACTAATTGTCCTGTGTGCAGTGGCCTGCCAACTCTCCCACACACAACCCTGGACCTCTGATTAAGTGGGCAGGCCAATTGCAGCCCACAAATGATATGCAGATACGTATGTAGATACAGATACAGATACATATACAGATACAAAGATACAGATACAAATGACTAACGCACTGCGAATCGACTGCGAATTGGACAACGCGTTTGCCCCTCGCAGCTATTACATCATCCAACAATGGTAAACAACATTTTAGGCTGAGTTGGAGAAGTAGAAGAGCAAGCAGGAAAACCATAGAAAAGCCAGAAGAGAGACAGAGAGAGAAAGAGGGAGAGCGGGAGGGAAGTAAAGCAAAAGCAGTCAAGGACAACGCCAGGCTGGCGTCGGCAAACGCGACTGATTCGATGTTGTCGCACAGCGAATACAATTGTGAGTGTGTGTAGGAGAATGAAAATGAATATGAATTGAAATTAAATTGAAAAGGGGTTTGAATCGCAACGAACTTTGCAAATGGCTTCTCATGCGGCACATCAGACCTGCCACTTGCCTTCATTCCACATGCCACTTGCCACATGTTGTCCTTGAGCAGCGGCAGGCCAGTATGAATCAGCTGCAATGAATGGCAACTGCAAAAATGCATATGAACTTTCCCGGAAATAAAAGTGCAAAAGAGATGGCAAACACAATTTAAAGAAAACAATGAGTAAAATCATGATATAGTGTATTTAAGAGATATAACAAATGCTAGTGGCTATAGACATTTACCGAGAGAAGTATTCATAGATGGAGCTATGCTATAAATACATAATGATCCTACGATCAAATCATTTTTTTAATTTGAATCGTGCTAAAACGTTGCCAGTTTACCCTGACTTGACTGAGAACATATATGCATGGTAGTTATGTTGTATATATATTAATATCGTTTAAGTATTATATTTTGTCACGTAATGTCTGTGTTATTTAGGTGGGGGTGTTTAAGACCTCTTTAGCCGCATCTATTAAGTTTGAAAAATCAATCTACAAATCGATTTAACTGTGCCTCGGAGTACTCACTCTAATAAATAGATATTATAATATCATAATTATAGAAAAATATGAATTCCTTAAGTCACTTGGATAACTGTCAATGTTAAGCAATTCAAGTCGTTTATGAGTCTCATTGAATATACACTGGCACTATATAAGGAAATTGTATCGATAGTAACTATTATTGATAGCCACTACTATCGAATTGGGATTACTATCTGTATTCACTACATTCAATTAGAGCAGTAGAAACATCGATGGTGGCCTGCATCAATAATTTCTGATGTTAACCATCGTTAATATTGATTTATCTCAAAGATATGATGTGTACATGTTTTATATTTATAGTGTATACACTGTGAAGCAATAGTAACTACTATGCACAGGAACTACTACCGTTAACTACTATTGTCGATAGCTACTACTACCGACAGCAAATACTATCGATAGCTTCTACTATTAACAGCAACTACTATCGATTGCTACTACTAGGAACAGCAACTACTATCGGTAGCTTCTACTATCAACAGCAACTACTATCGATAGCTACTACTAGCAACAGCAACTACAATCGACAGCAACTGCTATGGATAGCAACTGCTATAAATAGAATTAGTAACTACTATGGACCGCAACTAATAGCGACAGCAACTAGTATCGTGGCTACTACTATCGACAGCAACTACTAGCGAAGACTACTTCTATCGATAGCTATGACTATCGATAACTTATAGTACCAATAGCTACTACTATCGATAACTGATAGTATCGATAGCTATTACTAGAAACAGCAACTACTATCGATTGCTACTACTATCGACAACTACTACTATTGATAGCAACTACTATCGAAAGCAAACTATCGACAGACAAGACACACCACAGCAAGAGGCCGCAAGACCTTCTCGAAATGTTCTGTCATTTAATGAAGTTTCGTTGCCCCCAAGAAATTGTTAAATGTTTGTTTTGTATTTTGGCACCATTATCTGTTGTTGTTGTTGCTTCCATTTGTGTTGGCAAGTCGCAATTGGAGATACAACGTTACATTGATTGCCTTTCGTTGCTGCCTAAGTCGCATTGCTGTTTGCGTCGGCTTTTTCGGCTATTTTGGCTCTTTTCGGGTGTTATTTTTGCTATTTATGGGCCACATAACTGAGACTGAGCGATTCGTTGGCGTTGTTAATGCTATACGCGAAGCCATAGCACAGTTTTGCCTCTCCTGCCCCCTCCCACCTCTTTTGCTTTGCCCTTGTGGCTGCCTTTCGCTAATGGCCTATTTATATATCTAAAAAAAAAGAAGAAAATAATTAACTTTAAAACGAGGCAACGACACGAGCTGAAGCCACACTTTGAGTGCGATTATATGGTAGATATAGTATGTATATGTAGATATATAGTAGGGGAAATCAAATTATAATGAAGCGGCACCAGCAAACCACAAGAAGAACACGAAGATGCTGCAGCAGCGCGAGAGACCACAAAGAACAATTGTCAACGCTTGTGTCCCCATTTGTATCTTGTATCTGTTGTATCTGTATCTGCATTGTGTATCTGCTGAAATTTGTGTGCCAACGCAAAGTGTGAACAACTAAAATTAGAATGCTTTAAGGTGTTTGCAGCCTTTTCTGTCTGTCTGCTTTGACTCGGTTCAGTTCAGGTTCAGTTTTAGTTTCAGTTTTGGTTTCGGTTTCAGTTTCAATTTCAGTTTAAAGTTTCCGCTTCTCTTCACCTTAGCATATGCTATATAGTATGTATATTCATGTACATATGTTGAGGCATCTCAGAGGGCGCCCAGCGAAAGTTTCTTGGACTCCGGCACTCGCACAATGCACAATGAAAAGGAAAAACGTACCTTCCCCTGCTTGGGCTGCTGCGCTACATGGCTGTGGTGCGGCATTATTGCTATCTCTGTCAACTGCTAAATGAGCATAGTAAAAAGAGCTCGTTTTAACATAATATTACAGTATTGTAGGGTATATTAAATGCTTGAATTCTCTAGGAAGAAAATCAACACATATAAAAAAAAGATTTTTCTAATATCGAAGAATGTATAAAAGAAATAATAATGATTCATAAGCTACACTCACATTGACACGACAACATCTCCTACTATTATTATGATAGCAACTGTTCTCTTTCGCTTGCTGCCAATTTTCACTCTGTAGGGTAGACGCAGTTCGTTGTACTCTTGGGCACACTGCGACTAACGCCAAAAATTAAATATGTGAATGTTGGCGCTGCGCTTGAGTGAAAATACGTGTGAACGAACCACAACAGCAGCGGCAGCAACAGCAACAGCAGCGTGCTCCCAAGTTAATTCCAGCACCCCCGAATATCTCTCCCCTTGTCTCTCAGAGACCTCTCCAACTACTCAACTTGTAGTTGATGAGGCAAAATCGGCACATCCGCGACATCAAGTCAGGTTGAAAACGTAATCGAATTGCTCGAATCGATGGACGGCTAACTTAATTATGAGCAACTAGTGGGATAATTAAACAGAATTATGCAGACTGTGTGAGGATGGTCAAAGAAAAACTGAAAAAATAGAGGCAGATGTAAGCCTAAAAGACAGAAACAAAGATAAAACGAAGAAGACAGGGTACCTTCAGCTTGGTGAAGGTTATATACTCTTGCAGTTTCTTATAACCTACGATCACTCCAATACTAGTGATATATAATGGTGCAGTATATAAAGCCTAACTTTGATTGACATTGAAAAGTTAAGTTATTTATAAAGTTAAAACTGAACTTCATACAAAAACTTGCATTTCGGTCGATTGTTCCTATGGCAGCTATATATTATTTTGATAAAATTTTATATATTGTACATATTGTATATATGAAAACAAGTTCGAATCAGTCAATTTGCTTGCAATATCTTGACCAATAACAAAAATCGGCCGATAGTTTGTATGGCAGCTATACGATATATCAATACGACTCGGCTCGTTCCGACTTATTTACAGCGTGTAGCAATAAGAAGCGTGTATGCCAAGTTTTTTTAAAATAGCTTCAAAACTGAGAGACTAGTATGCGTTGCAACAGACGGACGGACGGATAGACAGACGGACGGACAGACATACACTGCTAGATCGACTCTTTTGATGATGTTGATTCGTATGTTGCAAACTCCTGGCCAATCGTATAAAAATGTCTAACTTCTGCACGCAGATCAAGTTTATTTAGGATTTTGGTCACGCCCCCTTTCATACAATAACTATCAAAATTTAAATGATTACTACAAAATTTGGTTGGGAAATTAACATAGAAATTATTTAAGAAATAGTTTTAAAGAGGTACAACATTCCAAGCCGTTTCCCTGCTAAGTATGCAGTACAAAATACACTAAACATAGAAGAAATACATTTAAGAAGTCGTTTCAGTCAAGTAGCTAGCGGGTATATCATAGTCGAGCACTCTCGACTGTAGCTTAAGTGTTTTTTTTTAAATATATTTCAAAAAAGAAATAGACCAATTAGACCTATGTCAGTATCTGGTCTGTTATTTGCAATTATAACTAAGATACTCTTTACTTTGATCTTGACAACCAGCGCAATTGGAAAGTCGTTTGCTTTCGTCTTGTGACGAAATTCCGAGCGCATTTAATGAAGAGAACGACGCACGAATACCCTAACTGCTGGCACATCACATATAAAGAATGGGATTATATGGTAGATATGTCGTTTGGCTGCATAGCACGTTTGCACTACACATTGAAAGACCCTAGAAATAACCTAGCAAGCTGAGAAGAAAGAGAAAAGAACTCAAAGGCAGCGTGGGTGAAGAAGCATGAGTGAGTGAAGTGAAGTGAAGTCAAGTGAATGAAATGGCACTTGCGTTGGCCAATGAATATTCATCAACGTGATCATCATTGGCAGCTTAATCATCATCTTTATCTCCGTCATCATCATCGAAATAGTCATGTGGCGCTGTCGTCTGACTGATTCATCAGTTGGACACAAATTGATTGCGTTATCTAAGTACCGCAATTAAAATTCATTTAAAATATTTACGCATTCGTTTCGGTTTGGACGAAGAGAGAAGGAGAAGGGTTGTGCACGGTCAAAAGGAGTTGGGGATGAGCTCATTTCGTGGGCGTCGACAATAAAGCCGTCGTTGAAATCGAAACGAGACGAGACGAGAGATGCTAATTGTCGCTGCCATACGACAAATGCCCCAGGCATATCATCATCAGCTCACATACTCACACACACACACACAGATCATATCGGTCAGGGTTAGACCCCAATATGGCTGCAGATAACGCCAGTTCAGCATCGTGCATCTATCATGGTGTGTGACGAAAGAGTTCAGGGTTCATTCAGCTGTTGTTGCGTTGATTTTGCGCTTATGATAAGTGCCCCGTACGATCGTACAGTGTGGAAAAATAATTAAGAATTATGTGTGTATGGGCTGAGAATAAAGAATGGGGAATCGGGCAAGAGGAATGGAAATGAGAATGAGAATCTCTTAATTGCCCAACTTGATGATGGAAATTTCAATATGAAATGTGAAACGTCGGGAATTGAAATTGTTGCTTGTGTGTCGCTCGGTAATTTAGTTGAATGTTTTAGTTCTATTTTCGATCGTTAAGTGGAGCACAACTATCAATGATATCATGGATGACACAAGCATTAATTCTGGCACAAGAAAGGTTTTATTATAAGAACTATAGGTCTTTTATATTGTAGAATATACATGATCACTTCTACAGATCGATTATTTAATACGACTTAAGCTTAAGAAATGCTTATGGCAGCTAAGCAATTCTATTTACTTTAGTGTCGTTCCAGCGTGTCTAATAATTTATACGACGCTCCAAAAGTCACACACACACACTCAGGTAGATATAGTTCTCTGTATTCTATATGCAGCTATAGAGACCTACATAGAAATCGGTTGGCGGCCTCGACACATACCGAAGCGATCCCATGCACCATTTATGTATAGAAATATATCTAAATATATGCTGTGTGTGTGTGTAGGTGTGTGTGCCAGTGTGTGTGCCAGTGTGTATGCCAATGTGTGTGTGTGTGTGCGTGGTAGACATTTATTTACCTGACGCATTTCCCCGAGTGTCGCAAACGATTTGCGCGCTTCGCTTGTTTCGCACATTTTTCATCTTTGGCCTTTGCCTGTTGCTGTTTGTTTTATTTTATGCGATACCCTGTAAGCAAATTAATGATGCGAAACGGGTATGCCAAATTCGGCAGCCACCATTGAGTTCCTACCATGCATATTGCAGGGTAGCTCACTGTCGTACCTGTCTTATTTGTTTTATTTCCAATACCTTGCAATTTAATTACACGCAACGAAACGGATATGCACAGCTTGAGCAAAGGCATCCAGTATTGTTTTAATGTACTACAGGGTATTTCATAGTCGTAACTGTGTTTGGAATATTTGTGATTTATTTATTTAGCTATTTGCAACCATTTGTTGTAGCTTATGTACCTATATTTGTTTGTATTTTTACAGGGTATTTTCATACCAATGAGATTGTCTAGCAAGCTACCCTAACTGGCATGTTTTTTAGATTATAAAACTTTTTATATGAGTGTATTTAGTATTCAGTCAAACAGCAAAACAATTTTCCGCATGTCGCTTTTCTTTTGTACATTTTGTATGAGTTTTCCTGCAGCAAAGTCTCGTTGATTTTCCCGATTTGTATTTACACATGGCAAATGGCGAAAAAATACGCACACTAAAGAAAATCAAAACAAGAAAAATTATAGTATAAATCGCTCTGACAGAGTAAAAAAAACATATATCATTTCCAGCAGATTCAAAAGAAATAACGACAGCGCAGATTCCTATGACGAACGTCATAAAACAATGTGAATTTTCCATCAATTTTCTCGGACAAAGAATAACGTTAATTATGAATGGCTGACGATGAGAATGGGAACTTTAAAATAAAGAATGTCGTAAATGTTTTTTTTAATAGTTACTATGTATGGTATAGGTATAGTATAGGTATGGTATAGGTTAAGTATAGGTATGGCATAGGTATAGTATAGGTAAGGTATAGGTATAGTATAGGTATAGTATGGGTATAGTATAGGTATAGTATAGGTATAGTATAAGTATAGTATAGGTATAGTATAGGTATAGTATAGGTATAGTATAGGTATAGTATAGGTATAGTATAGGTATAGTATAGGTATAGTATAGGTATAGTATAGGTATAGTATAGGTATAGTATAGGTATAGTATAGGTATAGTATAGGTTTAGTATAGGTATAGTATAGGTATAGTATAGGTATAGTATAGGTATAGTATAGGTAAGGTATAGGTATAGTATAGGTATAGTATAGGTATAGTATGGGTATAGTATAGGTATAGTATAGGTATCTTATAGGTATAGTATAGGTATAGTATAGGTATAGTATAGGTATAGTATAGGTATAGTATGGGTATAGTATAGGTATAGTATAGGTACAGTATAGGTATAGTATAGGTACAGTATAGGTACAGTATAGGTACAGTATAGATATAGTATAGGTATACTCTGGTATGGTATAGTATGGGTATAGTATGGGTATAGTATGTGTATAGTATGGTTATAGTATGAGTATACTATAGGTATAGCTTAGGAATAGTTTAGATAAAGTAAAGATATAGTTTCTTTTTGAATTGTTCGAATAGTAGAGCAATCAGTTCGAGCATGTGATTAACTCTTGTTTGGAAGAAGAAGAGTCGACTCTTCTCGCCAACTCGTCGTTAACATTTGAATGAGATTCAGAGCGCAGCGATTCGTTTGGGCAACTTCGTGATTGAGTTGTCAGTTGTAAATTGTAGCAGCCTAATCGCTCAAGTGCAAAATGCTCATCATCCACAACAGCAGCAGCAGAAGCAGCAACATCATCTCAGCATCAATTGCTCAAATGTAGAGCATGAATAATTATGGGAAAACAACAAGAGCAACAACAAAAGCAACAACTAAGGCAGCATACTGACAACTGAAAGACGTCCACAAAATGCCGGGGCAATTAAATGATTGGCATTGATCGTGAAACTCGATAGCAATTGTGCCGCAGAAATTTACATACTTGCCCCAGACAAACTGTCTGACGGACGTCGAAACTGGGCAGAACGCCAACTGAGCTGCAACTTGAGCTGATCGCACTCTGTGCGCGCGCTCCCCTCTGCCTCTTGTCGGGCTTCCGATCTCTGGGGGAGGAGAGATAGGCGAGAAATAGTTTCACGAAGTTTGTAATACCCTCGCGGATCGCGTGGCATATGCCAGCTAAGAATAGAATATGCGAATATGTTGTGGCTATTAATTAATAGATTTGCACTAGATTGTTTCCTATTGTAACTATTGTATACGTAGAGTGATAAGCAAAGGATTATTTTAAGTTAAAATGTGATACGTTTATTACATTGATAAACAAATAGCCACTTAATTTTTCTATTTGTTACATGAGACCTGGTTAATATCAGAAATATACCCACGAAACGAATTGAAAGTTGTAGCTTTGGCTTTTTCTATAACTTTAAATAATCGTGAACTTCAAGTTTGTTTGGGTTACATGTCTGTTATATGTCTGTAACATGGCTGTAACATGTCTGAAATTTGACAGTAACATATCTGTAAGATATCAGCAACATTTCTATAACATGGCTCTAACATGTCTGTTACATGTCTTTTACATTTCTTAAACATGTCTGAAATTAAACTGTAACATGTCTGTAAAATATCAGTAACATGTCTGTAAGATGACTCTTACATGTCTATAATATGTCTGGTACATGTCTGTAGCATGTCAGTATAATGTCTGTAACTTGACTGTAACATGGCTACAAAATATCTGTATTAAACTTGACTGCAACATAACTGAAACATATATGTTGCTTGTCTGAACTTGTACATGACTGTAACAAGTATAAGTTAAACCTGGTACCTTATTCTAAATAGATAACTATATTGATCCAATGTTGTGTTGTGAATTTCCAGCTTGGAACGGCACTTATCAAGATACTTCAATTGATTTCGGTTATTTTCTAATGATATTATTCAAATCCCTAGGGAACTCAATTAAATTTTTGATTTTTCTAAGCTGAAAGTCAATTACGAAGGCCCAATATAAAATATAACATAGGTTTTTGATTCTAGCTGGAAATCCTAAAAGGCATGCTAGATTACATAGACAGCTGCAGGATAGTTTCTCATTGATCTGCGTTTAAGTAACTTATGTAATTCTATATACACATACATATATATAAAATCAGGCACGCCTACTTTGACATTTGACTGTCGCTGCTGCTGTTGCTGCAATCTGTTATCGTAATTGCAGTCCATTTGCATGACGCGTGTTGGGGCAAGCAAATGAGGCATTTAATGCGCCGCTTAGGCAGCTCGACCCCTGCCCCTACCCATCCCTATACCCCGTGCAACTCCCTCTCTCCTTCTCCTTCGACCTCTCTAGTGGTGCTCTTAAGCCAGTCAACAGGCACGCGGCACTTGGCAGCTTTTTGTGCCAGTTTTCTGCTTGTGCGGCACAGAAAATTCGCATAACGAGTGTTGCCACTCGTCGTCGTCGTCGTTGCACTTGCGCCGGATACCCTGCAATCGAAGATAATGCCAGCGCGGGTATATGTAGACACAAGTAAATTTGGCACTGAAATTAAGCACTTTTAATCATGTTATACCTTTCGAAGCTTTAAGCTCCGATTCCTAATGATATTTTCCACATTTCACAATGTTTTTGTGGTCAAATAGTTGAAATACAGTAGGATGGTGCAGGGTATTTTGTAGTCGTAGACAGTTAACCGACTGTAGACGAGCTTAACAGCTTCTTGTTGCCGTTTATTCTTCCTCTTGGTCTTCTTTGTCGACACAAGTACATGAAAGTACATGAAATACAACAACAACAACAAGCGCAAATTTTCCGATCCAAAAACTCATAAATAGCCAAGAAATTCTTTGTGCCGCGTTTCGCCGGGTGCAACAGCAACGCGCAAGTCATAAAGAAATTCCAAAGAATTGTCGGCGGCGCCTCTGACCTATTCTTATTTTTAAAAATATATAAAACATAATCAAAAATACTTATACAGTACCCAAGATGATTAATCCATAATTGCCCAGAATAGATTTACCATATCATTTATTACAATTCTCTCCCTCTCTCTCTCTCTCTCTGTCTGTCTCTCTCTGTGTCGTGAAGAATGTGGTGGACCATAACTGGTAACTTTGGCAACATTCTGCCCATTGACTGGTCCAAGTCGTACACACGCCAGATGCACATGCCGACCCTCAATCTCGGCCAGAATCGTACAAAGCAGCAGCAACAGCAACAGCAGCGTAACCAACAGCAACAACAGTCGCAGCAGCAGCAGCAACAGAATGGAGCACAAACTCCTGGGGATGAGTTCAACGATTTAACTAGCGAGGATGAGGCGGTTGCCAATGATCTGGACATGCATGCCTTGATATTGAATGGCCTCAATGGGGATGTCGATGAGCCCATTAAGACAGTCGAGGAGGTGATCAAGGAGATCGATGACATTATGGATGAGGCCGAGAGTCCATTGGACGAGCCAGAGAACTGCGATTCCGAGGTCATTGAGAAGGCGCGTGAAGTCCTTGGAGCGCCCCTCTATGCCGAGAGTAAGTTACATCACATTTCTTAAGGCTGAACAATTACTCAATCCTCCTCCCTCTCTGTCTGTTTCTTGATTTAGAGCTACAATATCTGAGCAGCACACAGTTGAATGAACTCTACATGGAAATGGAGATGCTTATCCAGGAGCTCAGCGAGACACTGATCAACGAGCTGGCACTACGCGATGAGCTGGAGTTCGAGAAGGAGCTGAAGAACTCATTCATCTCGCTGCTGCTGGCCGTGCAGAACAAGCGTCGACAATATCACGTTGAGAAGAAGCGCGGCAAGTTTCAAGGTGCGTTGCAAGCTTCACAATAAAAGTAAAATATTATACACGTAGTAATATATCTAATCATGTTGCACCTTTGCCAGGTCCCGAGCCCAAATACTTGACTACAGTCATACCGTATCATCTGGAGAATGGCACGCCCAACAATCAATCGCTGCAGGTGTTGATAAAAAGTGAGTGCGACAAAACTGCAGGGGAGGGTCGAAAGAGAGAGAGAGAGAGGGAGAGAGATAGGAACTTGTAAGAGAGTTCTCTATTTGCAGAAGGATCTGCGAGTACTTGAAGCAATGTTTTTAAAGTTAGTCTAGACTAGGAGATGTCGAGGATTAGCCTGTAGACACGTGTAGACTGTCTTAAGAAATAACTTTGGGGGTCTGTAGGTAGTGGGTTCGAGATGCAAGCTACATGAACCCCTAGAGCATTACACCAGCATGTTCCGAGCAGAAGTGTGTGCCACCATATAGATGTGTGGAGACGAATTCGAGTCGCAATGACCGGAGCACAGATATCGCAATTCTGTTAAAGAGCCAAGCGGCGATATTAGCAGAATCAGATCAAGGCTAGAGATGGAATTTAGAACCAAACTAGACAGACTAAGCAGGCATAACAACCCCACTCTCAGATGGATATCGGATCATAACAACATACCGGACAACGCGGAGGCAGACGTTGTGATAAAAGCAGTCGTCGAGTCTTCAATGATAGCCCTTTTTGTAGCGTTGGCAGGAATAACATACACCAAAAATTCTACAGAGAGAACGAGGCAAAGATCCGTGAAAGGGACTAAGCAAATAATCTAGGGCTACAGCAATCCAAGTGCTTTCTTGGCTGCTATAACCTTAAATAAGGTATAGGCAGATAATCAAGCTAAGGAATAATTCCCTGCGAATTCTTACGGATCTCCTCATAGGTCATTGTAGGCTTAGGACCCAGCTAAGCAAGCTAGGTACAGTTTGTTAAGGGGGATGGAGATTCTGGGAACTAGAAGTTGAAATGCCTAGATAAGGATGGTCACATTGGGAGAAATCCTAGAATTTATTAGGTGAATTGAACTAACAACGGAGGTTTAAGCTCAGTGGGAGTACAATAGATATACGAGTCTGCGGTACATTTTCCATTACTAAATAATATTGTTTGAACGAATATAAATGTAACAACAATCTGTAAGATTTGTCGAAATATGCCAAAGATTGAAATCATATCATTTAGTGAACTCCATAATCCTGATAAGCAGCTAATGTAGGGGAGAGTACTACTAATGCTGGGAAGAATACTAACCTTATCTAAAGAGGATACCGTAACATACGGACATGGTATACTTAGAAATGCTGAGGTAGATATAATCACAAAAGCGGGGTCAGAGAATGCAATGACAGGGCCGGACATAGGGAAGAACACTATCAAAGATGTCCAGGAAAGCAGTAACGATAAGAGAGCTCTATGCTCAGCAGGGATACAATAGATCGTCTTATTATCTCAGAGCTATATTCAATTTGAAAATGTAATTAACTTTCTCTGTTTTCTTTATCGTTTTGCAGTACTCAAGGCCATCAATGAGGACAGTCCGACGGTGCCGACACTGCTAACGGACTATATACTGAAGGTTCTGTGCCCCACATAAACACACAATGCGTGCTGCTAGCTGCAACTATAACCACAACAACAAAAGGCAAAAGCAACAATACAAAAGCAAGAATAACAACAACATCAACAAGAAGAAGAATAAGAAAAACAACAACAATATACGCTCTATCTCTCTGTCTGTGTTTATACAAGTTATATATATACTATATACTTTATGATTAGTTATATTATACAAACTATTTGAAATGTGTAATGCGGAATGCAAGCAGACCCAGACTCCCTTCCCCAGCTCTCCCCTCTAACTACTAGCCCGATAAACCCCTACCCCATTCTCCCATTCGCATCCCGTCAGGCGAGATAATTATCCAATAGAAACGAAAGAGAAGGGAGAATCGCGTCAGCAATAAAAAGAGAGGGACAGAGTGAATATGAACATGTTGAAGCAGGCGCAAAAGAGTTAACGGCATTGCACGTAATACTCGAATCTAATGAAATTCTTAACTATACGCTAAACAATTACCATATTGATAACACAAAAGGCATAGTCGAATGTTGTTCACAAGGCTTACAGGGCCATCCCCTTCGCTGCAGAAGGGTTGTGGCGCCACTATAAAGCTTCAAAATAAATGTAATATCTAGAGTTAACACACCCACACACACACACACTCCAACGCATATATGTATTGTACGAACAGGAGAAGAGAAAGAGAGAGATCACACACACACTCTGTGACAGTCAAAGAAAGTTGACGAGGAAATACCCTCTCTCTTTCTTCCTATCTCACGCACTTCCTCTCTGTCTCTCGCCTTTCTATTTTGTCTTATCGCCGCTTTACAACAATCGATACCCACATTCGGCATAGCATAAGAGTTTGCAGGGTATCTAATAGCATTGCATAAAAAGAGCTATCACATACTACAAGCGTATAATGCTCGTATAAATAAATATCTATCGTAATTTGTATGTATAGAAAGAAAAGTAAAGATGTTAACTTTAAGCGTCAGTTTATATACTTGTATGTTGTACGCGTACACCCCCTTAACCTATGTTTTGAGCATGTATGTGTATGCCCTATATATATACACTATATATGTTCATGAAACTGTAAACTGTCAACTGCTTTTGGCTCTTGCTCTTGCTCTCCATTTGCTTCAAGATGTGCTCCCAACGAGTTTGCATTTTGCTAAGAATCATCTCAACTGATCATCAGGTTTATTATTATGTATATCTATACATATATTT
This sequence comes from Zaprionus ornatus, assembly GCA_018904035.1. Taxonomy (NCBI): domain Eukaryota; kingdom Metazoa; phylum Arthropoda; class Insecta; order Diptera; family Drosophilidae; genus Zaprionus; species Zaprionus ornatus. The sequence goes on from JAEIFZ010000001.1 coordinate 21,387,137, forward strand.
GTATATTGTATGCATTCGATTATATATATATATAATGATTGTTTTTCAATTTGTTACAATTTTTTTATGATTTTATTTTTTTTTTCATTGGTCAACTCTCCGCATTTTGCTGTAGGAGGAGAAGTGCGCTAAATCTGCAATTAATTCTATGATTACGTTTATGATTACGATTATGATTACGATTATGATTATAACTACGCTTACGATTACGTTTATTGCAATAACTGAAGATGAAGATGATGTGCTCGATGGGGCGCGAGGTGTGTGCGTGGCCATAAAATGCTTTTTGTTTGTTTTCGAAACAATTTGATTTAAATTTTAAAATGTAATTTTAATTTAATTTGCATGCGATACGCTGTGTTATTTACTTTTACCAAAACAATACAAAATACGATATACACACATACATATGTAACTGCAACTGCAACTATACACACACATACAGATATAGACAACAACAACAAAATAAGAATAATAATAATAAAAAATCAATACAAATAAATAGTATAAAATTCAATCAGGCGCACAGGCTTTTATTAACTTAGTAATTTCTAGCAAGAAATCGAAATCAAGCATTGAATATCTGTATGTATATTTATGTATACATCCATAGATACCACTAATATAGCTTACAATCTAGCCGGTGTATATCGGACAGTCCAACAACAACACAAAAAGAACAAACCAAAAATGAACAACATTTATATCATGTTTCACATTTCACCTACAATCGAACAATTTGTTAGATGTTTATCATATATAACATAGAGGGTCTGCAATTGCTAGTCATTTCGGCAATTTCGGAGAGAACTTACATCACATTCAGAGAAAATCTTAGGTACCTTTAATAACAAACAATTTGCATACATCAACCTTAACGTATATAAAGACAACTGCATAAATGTTTACGATTCATATGTGAAGATTTATAGATATGATCGCGCTTTATAAGAACTAAAAACAAAGAAACAAACTTGATATTTACTAAACCGCAAATTAAAAAAAAAAAGAACTAGCAAAAAGTTGAATGCATTTTTTTGATTTTTTGTAATTCAATAAATAAAATTGCTATTTAATGATAAAATCAATTAAATCACACGTAAATTCAAGTGTATTTGTACATTTCATTGAAGAGTCCATGTTTAAATCGAAACGCTAGTCGAGAGTAAAGTATGGAAATTATATTTATTTGATAAATTAGTAAAAAAATGAAAAGTGGAAACAAAAAACAGAAAACAAACAAAACTGCATTATATATGTATGAATATGTATATGTATACATTCAATGTAATGCTCTATATACAAAAAAGAACAACTTTTAAATTGCTTAAATAAACCATAAAAAAAACAAAAGTAAAAGAACGCATTTTAATTTGATTCCATCTCTATTCAATTTTAATATTTATTCCAATTGGAATATCAAAAACGAGCACATTGTGTGGAGCCAATGTTGCCCCATCGCCGCAACAATAGTTGCCAGATGTTGTCATAAAGCTGGGGCGAATCAGTTGTCTATCTAGCAGCTATAAGCATCAGCTGATTGTGTTGGTGAAAAAGAAGTTTTATCGCAGATAAATTGCAATTCTGTTATATTTATTGGGCTACCAGTGTGTGCATAGGGCATGTGTTGGAATTTCAAATCTATCGCGCAATGCTTTTCGGCTAGTGTGTACACACTTTTTATGTCGTCAGCAGGTCACATCCAACGCTGACTCCCTGCTATCGATAGCAGTCGTGCTCGATAGCTCCCATCACTACGACAACTAGCCTTGCCTATCCATAGTTTTTTTTTTGTATCCAAACAGTAAAATAAGTTTCAACAAAATCATCTACACATAAGTTTAATTTTTTTTTTCGTTTAGTGTAAAAATTATTTATTTTTTAAGTGCGCGTTCAATAAGAAAATGTCATCGCGAAGGTAAATCCAATAGGAAAACGACAAAGTACACACATATACACACACACGCACACGTACACACATGCACAGAAGTGTACGCACACATGCACACGCACCTCATATGTACCATGCACACACATACACGCATACTTGCAAACACACGCGCGCTCAGACACACTCGCTCGCTCACACACATTCCCATACACATGCACATACACATAGATACTCTGTGCTGCTATTTACATATGTATAAGTATATACAAAACTCAAAAACCAAAGAAAACAGAAACAACAACATTGAGATAAAAAAGTGCAACAAAGTGCTGAAAGTAAATTGCCTCGCGGCAGCGTCTGCTGTTGCTGTTGCTGCTGCTGCTAACCGTATTCCCCGTAGCCCCCTCCTGACCGTTCTTGGGGCCCCAGCTACAGCTGTTGCTGTCTGCCAGACGCTGTTGCTGCTGCGGTCTGAGTTCACGCTGCTGCAGCGGGACAGGGTCAGAGGCAGGTGGCTAGGTCAGTGGCTGTTGCACTGCTCGCGGGTTGAGGGTTGCGGATAGTGGTTTGCGGGGTACCTGGTAAATTGTGTGCTGTGTGTTAACTGGAGATATGCGCCCCCGATCGCACGAATTCAGTCAAATTGTTTGCCCCTGGAGGGAGGTACGCACGCACATACACGGGTCACGAGGGACACGAGGGCGACACCCTCGCAGGCCAGCGGTCTTTATGGCTTTCGCTTGATTGCTCTCAATTTAGTTGACACACAGATACATATAAAATGACACCCACACAGCTAGCCACATCCTGTGTGGCATGTACCCTCTGACTATTGTCGAATTGCCGCTACATTATGTCTGTATGTGTCCTCAGATGGTTCCACCCAACGATAACGGGCATCGAAGCTGAAGCATTACTACAGAAACAAGGTTTCGACGGTTCATTTCTTGCACGACTCTCATCCTCGAATCCGGGCTGCTTCACCCTATCTGTGCGTCGTGGCAACGAAGTGACACACATCAAAATCCAGAACAATGGCGATTTCTTCGATCTTTATGGAGGTGAGTCAAGTGTGGTCAAGTGTGGTGTGCTCAATCTACAGTGTTGGATAACTGTCTCTCTCTATCGCAGGTGAGAAGTTCGCCACATTACCCGAACTGGTCCAATACTATAGCGAGAATGGGGAGCTGAAGGAGAAGAATGGCCAGGCCATTGAGCTGAAGCAGCCGCTTATTTGCGCTGAGCCCACCACAGAAAGGTAAGTTACAGTGTACTGTTATTAACACAACCTACCACTTGTTTTCCCAACCCACCACACCCACCTTGGGCGCCTGCCAAATGCTGTTAACAGTGGCTCCAACAGCAGTTCTAACAGCGGTCCTAACAGGGATCCTAACAGCTGTTGCTGTTATTGTTGTGTTTACGTTTACGGTCTGAAATGCCCCGTGCTCTGCTGTTGCTGTCACTGTGCAGCTGATGCCGCGACCGATGTCGCCATGCTGTCTATAATACACATACGCATACACACACGCATGCCAGAATACATAAACGTAATACGCATACGAGTATGTATGTGTGTCTGCACCTGTATGTGTGCGCAGTATGCATATCTATGCTCTCGGGCTCGCCATTCCTTGACCCAATTTCATATACCCTTGCTGTGCAGGGTAGTTCTGCTATGCTTGGATCTACTACAGTTATTAAGGGGGTATTTTCGGTGTGGAATATTTTTAGAAAACTGTTTTGAAGCGTATTATGGTAATCTATTGTAAATTATTAGAGATCATTTTAAGTTTCAGTTATAAACTTAAAGGAAAACATGTTTAGTATACCCTTAATGGCCACTTTCAATGGTCGCAGGGTATAAATATTTACAATGAAGCTGCTGAGCGCAGTATTTCCAGACCGCACAGTGGGCGAACAGTACTACAGTACTACTAACATGGATTTATTAATAACTCTCTAAGAAATGAACCGATCTTTGCCGGGTCACTTTTCCTTTACATATAAAAGCATAATACAACTGCCCTGTGAATTCAGAAATTTAGATCATTATATGTTTATATCATCGATTTTTGATCGATTTTTAAATTGTAAAATTCAGTTTTATCAGCATTTTTACCAGGTTTTCCTACTTTATGAACTATTATGAGGTGTCTGATCGGTATGTTTGTATTATCTTAAGGCTTAGTCAGTTAGGGAGGCTTGGCATGATGAATAATTGTTGCTGGCATGCAAGTACAATATCTTATATGAATAATATAATATATTCGCATGAATCATATTGCAATCTTCATATCATTTAAGGGTATTTGCATTTCGTCACCAAGCCGAATGTTTTTCCTTGTTTCAATTCTTACTGTAAATTTATACAAACATATGTATGGATGTGCGTGTGTGTATGTTGCTTTGTTATGCGAAGGTTGTTGCACTTTTCTGTGTGTACTCAAAAATCGAACTGTGCGTTATATCAACTGATATAGGGGAGCAGACACACACATGCACATATATAGAGATAATGCTGGTAAATAGCGCAAATCAGCTGGCGATTATTGAACTGCAAAACTGGATTAAATAAAGGGTATACAAAAGGCAGGAGGGTAAATCAGTTCAGGCAACTAGAAGTCAAGGTTATCGATAAACGATAAATCGAATCGATGCCATTGCACTGGTAATTGGCAGAAAGAGCAGGGCAGATATATGTTCATATGTATGTTATGTATATTTATGTTATATGTTATAGTAAATAAGTGCCTCAAGTTTGCGCAAAGGAGGAACGCAGATTAGTTTACTTATATATTTATATCGATAAGTGAAGTAACAAGAGTAGGGCAGATAAATATAAATATCGATAAGCGCTCTCGGACTTTCTTCTTTCTGTTTGTGAAATGTGTGCAAATAATTAACATTACCATTTATAAATGTTACTGCAAACATGTAAACAAATAACAGCAACAACAAGTTGTCGAATTATGCTGTGCGAACAGGGCGTAACAGGAAAGCTTATACACCTTTCTGGGGGCACGAAGAGGCGATCGCACGCGACGCCAAGTGACGGCGCTGCCAAAGCGACGCGCTGTCTGTGCCGTTAACATTGGCAAGCAGTTAACAGCAGGCACGTGCAGAGACAGTCCCTGCCTTAACAGTGCACTGTTAACTGCGGTCGGTCAATGTGTAGAATGTTTTTGTGTCTCTCTTACTGTCGCTGTGCTTGTGTGTGTGTGATCGTTTACAAATTTATATGAAATTTGTATGAATAATATCTAAATTCGATTTAAGCGTTGCTCACACACACATACACACACACAAAGGCACACATACACCGACACCCACAAGGCATTGCCCATACAAGCAGTGCATTGTGCGGTTGCTGCTGTTGTTGTTGTTGTTGTTGTTATTATTATTTTTATTGGCTTTTGCAACCCACACACACGCACACACACACATGAGTATTTTTGTTATTTATTGCTTATTAACATTTTTGTTGCCTGACTGTCAAATATTTTATTACAATGGCTCACAACAGTCAAACCACCTCCACTCTTCTCTCTCTCTTGCTGTCTCACTCTCGCTCTCAGTGGCTTTTGTTAAATGTCTTTCCAATTTGTTGTGCATTATTGTTTCTGCTGCCTCTTTCCGCATCCTAACGGTCAGCGAACCTTTGCCACGCCCACTGACTTTGACCGTCTGCCAGCTCTGGCTAATTTTGGCTGCCAATTAAAAATACATGCAAAAAGAAGAAGAAGGAGCAGAAGAGAATGATGCAAAACCCGAATCGAAACTGCAAATCGATAATTATCGTTGCCTTTAACTGTGTTAAGTGCGCAACGCTGACGTTCAGCAACAATCACCCCCCACCCCACACCCCTCCAAACTCCTCCTCTTCAGAGCCCCCGCAATCCTTCGTGGCAATATCCACACCCCGAGAACCGTGTGACGTTCTGTGGGTCGAGTTCGAATTACGATTGTGAATTGTGAATTGCAAATGCGAATTTTGGTTATTTTTAATTTGTATTTATAAATCGAATTTGATTTGTGCCGAGACTGAGAGATCGAGACTGAGACAGAGGCCTCCCCGAAATGTGGTTCGTCAATCTGAGGTGACGCTCTTGCGAGTATGACGTCGTTGCATCAACGGGGCCACTCCACAATTAGCCTGTTGCATTTCCTTGGCGTGGGGTTGAAGCTTTTTACTTGCACTTCTTGTGATCGCACTTTGGCACACAACCCTCTCTCACTCACACACACACACACACTCCGACATGAGCTACGTGCTTCCGCCTGGGAAAAAAGCTCTTCTCAGTATGCAAGTCATGCACGTTGGGCCTGTTAGGCGACGCCATTTTGGATTATGCACGCTTGTAATGTGCTTTTATGGCCTCAGAATGTGATGTAATACAAAGACCTGCCTATGGGGCGTATGGAGCGTATGGGGCGTTTGGGGCGTTTGGAGTATGTGTTGTCGCCATAAAGAAACCCCAATTTATAGTCCAATTGAGTTCGTGGGATTCACACTGAGCGAAATTGTTAACAAATCAATGTAAACGAGTCGAGACTCGCGCTTGCGTCGAGGGGAACTCTTTGAAGTTCAAGCAGAGTAAGTGTCAGGAAGTAAGTGTTGCTAGCAGCTACTTGTATACCGACTTTTAGAGGGTATATTCGTTGAGGGGAAGTTTCTGGCTGTACAGCCATGCTCATATAATTAGCACACATTTTTATTCTCTGCTAAGTTTACATTCATTCTAATAGATTCGAGAAATAGATAGAAAAAACTTCTGCTATATAAGAAAGTCACGAACTGAACGAATCAGGTGTAACACCAGATAAAAAGCTAAAGCCATGGATTGTCCTTGTCAAGCAGAGTTCAATATGTTTCCGAGCGAGTAAGATTCGTAAGCAACGTTCACGAAAAACAGTAAAAAAAACATGGACAGATCAATATAAACTAGTATAATCAAAGCCTACCTTCAGTATGTCGAAGATTCTATATCTTTGCAGATTCTTATATCCTCACAAATGTTCCTATACTACTAATGGTGCATAATACTATGTATCACTTTGCTTGTCACTCATAAGTTCAGAGTTTTCTAAAATCACAACAAAAACCTTCATTCCGGCCGATTGTTCCTATGTTTATTATATGTTAAAGTGCTTGGATTCTTATGATATTTAATAAGCATATTATATATATAGAAAAGGTCCGATGTAGTAAATTTGGTTACAATGTCTTTACAAATAACAAAAATCGGTCGATAGTTTGTATGGCAGCTATACGATATAACGATGCGACTCGGCTTGTTCCGACTTATTTACAGTGTGCAGCATTAAGAAGCATTTGTGCCAAATTGCATTAAGATAGCTTCAAAACTGAGAGACTAGTTTACGTTACAACAGACGGACACACGGACACCTGGACATACGGACAGACGGATAGGGCTAGTTCGATTTCTCTGTTGATGCTGTTTCAAAATATGATGGCTTTATCGGGTTAGCGATGTCTCCTAAGGACGTTGCAAACTCCTGGCCAAAATTAATATACCCTCTGCCTGGGTATAAAGATCTTGTGGTAATTGACTCAAGAGAGACAAGATAATAAAGAAGAGGTATTCTATGCTATGCATAGTTAGCAATTAAGGTTAGAATGAGATTGAGGTTGGAATGGCTTCAAGGTTGGAATGAAGCAATATACACTACTTGTTCTATAGGGTATCAAATAGTTGACTATATGGCAAGCTGAGAAAGCATTTATTCTAATAGAAGTTGAACAATATGACAACTTGCTTTAGTAGGAATCACTAGTGATTCCATATTCATGGAAAGTATATTCCAAACTGGGAATTATTCGTTAGCCACATCGAAGATTACTCATTATACTGTATGTAAACATGAATAGAAATAAGTTTTATGATCAATAAATTGTAGTTTTATATCAGATCTGTCAATCATATGGGCAATATGAACCCCAACAAGTCGAGATCTCTTCTTCTTTTTTGGTTCAATGCAATCTGAGAACTATATAGATATATGTACATAACTCGACTATATCTTGATGCAAAGAGATTGTGAAATTCATTAGGAAAGTCATGAAATTTCATCAGATTTGATGATCCCATTGACCTTTGCACGATAGTACAAAAACAAATAATGATATTGAATGAGAAGTGAGAAACCGAATTGAACCGAATAAACGCAACTCGACTATAATTAATTATTATTAATTATTTCTACTGCTATTGTTGTTGTTGTTGTTGCTGTTGTTGTTATGGGATCGAGAATGTTTTGCTGGAACGCAACACACTTAATAGTCGCAATTAGAATTGATAATTGTTAATTGCAACACTTTCTTCTCAACAACATTCAACTCTCCCTCTCTCTATCTTTCTCCCTCTCTCTCTCTCTCTCTGTGTGTGTGTGGTGCGCATTCTACTAGTCTTAAGTGGCGACCCACTCAGATCACTTGAGGATAGTAATCAATCAGGTTTTCAATTTTCAATTTGTTTTCTCATTGGATAATCGTCGCACAGCACACCTGATGCGAAATGTTTTCGATTTTCGCCATTAAGACGCGCCTACAAATGCCTTATGAATTATGCCATGCACGTTGTCAGCTGCTCTCAGGCCCGTTCTCTATAGTATCTCAGAATCGAATCAGCTCGTGTGTATCTCTATCTGTATCTGTATCTGCGACAGCAACGCTACGTTCAATTTATATGCAGCTATAATTTTGATGATGGTGATACCCAGTACCGTACCGTACTCTACACTCTACCTCTCTACCCTGATCCCCTTGTCCCGCTGCTTTCTCCAGCGTTCTGTGCTGCGTGTCAGTTGTCACATACGCCAGATGGAATCACTCTGTTGACACTCTCAGTGTGTGTGCACATCCTGCATAAGCTGAGGCACCTCCAACTGAAGCGATGCGATCAGGCCATAAGAATTTTATCACCTATTTATTTGGCCCATTTAACCTGTCGCCGTTCAGCGATAAACCAACAACAACAACAACAACTGCTGCTGCTGTTTATGTAACGATCACGTGATCAGGCATGTTGATCCAAACTGCAATGATCCAATCAATCTGATGGCTCGCAACCCAGAAGGTAGTTCCCCAAGAGGTAGATCACAAGATCGTCGCTTATGCAAGTAACTCCATTCGAGCGATCGCTTGCGTTGATCATATTCAACTACTGATCTGTTAAATGGGCTGACAAGCCTTTAACTGTCTGACTGACTGACAAGAACTGATACGCAAAACAATATAATTACAGTTAGTTAAGTGCTGATCACGATTGCGATCTAATTAGATCTCTGAAGAGTGAACAACGTAAACAATTTAATTGGAAATTTTGTAGACCGCATCCCTGATCTTTACCCAAACCTTGTGTAACTTCACGAAGATAAATTGAAATTGAAAACTACAAAATGATTGATCATTAGGCAAAGAAACATGCAATGCAATTCAACTTGAAGTGATCGCGAGTGCGCAATTTGATTATGCGTTCGAATTAAGATCCAAGATCAGTTTAGATTTGAAGTTTCTTGAATTGCCTGCGATTCGAAGTGGCACTCGCACTCGGAATCGCACTCGTATTTGCATTTCAAGTGCCTCAGCTCGAGTACTTCCCGGACTCGCGTCTGAGAAATGCGATGCGTGCGCACGAACGAACGAGCCCAAAACAGTTAGATGGGGGAGGATTGATTGGAGGTCTGATTGGGGCATAGCGCTAGCTAGATATCCAGCTAAATATCCAGCTAGATATAGCTATAGCATGGCTATATACAGAGAGGGAGAGAGAGAGGGATGGGGATAGTGCGAGAGACGTGTATAAATTGTATCCTAAATGGCTTGGCACACGATTTGAAGCGCACGGCACGAACGTGCGGCTAACCGCAAATGGACGTCGACAAAGTCGTATGGGAAGACGGACGTACAGGCGTACAGGCGGACAGGCGGACAGACGGACAGTGCATGATTATTGATTCTCTCTGGTAAATCCCTCACACGAATTCGGAACAGAAAAACGTGTGCAATCATCAGCGACAGCAGCGAAAGGTTGTCCTTGGCAATAGAACGAACACCCGGAAGAGAAAGCGCTTATGTGAGTAGTGTCTCTCTCTCTCTCTCTCTCTCTCTCTCTCTCTGTCCCTTTCTCTGCAGTTATGTGTCTCTTTCTCGGCCAGCAACAGCTGCTGTACGGTGCGAAAGCAATGTCGTAATAGGGACTTTTAACCTGGTTTACATTCAATCAGCGGGAATTGCCTATTGCGCACGTACAGCCGAAAACAGAATTCTATAAACTGAATACTCGATTGCCACAGATATAATATAGTACAGATATATAGTGCGCACAATACCCGTCTATATGCCCGCCTAAACCCTCTGCTCGTACAGCTGTCGAAGTCAAGTGAATAATAATAGCACTCGGAAATAATTGTAATTGTCAAAAAGGCCCATAAATCAAAGTCTGATAATGAATTCCCCCCTCTGCGATCTAGTTAGTTATGTCTGTCAGGAGGCGTGGTACCATCTACCATAAATCAAGGCTCTCAATTGGGGGATTGTAATATAATGCATAACACTACTAATTCTACTGATTTCAAATGTAATGAAAAACAAAAATATAAATGAAAAATATATTAGAAATCTGTAGAATATTCCAGTTACTTGAAGTAAGTGTTCGTACCCTTCGATCTTGTATTTGAAGGTAACAAAAAGGAATACTCATTGTCAACACAATATCCGAGAATGAGATCATGCTAAGGCACACGGCACTACAAAATTCTTGGAATATACATTTATCCTAATATAGTATGACTAAGTTGACAGAGCAAAGTCTAAAGATCTTTCGATCGTAGAATAACATTGTACGAGGTGTGTTCAAAAAGTAAGGTGACTTTCCAAATTTCGATTTTTATCGATTATCGATTTTTTTGTTTTTTTTATGTTGGTACACTCTTCCCGAACATCTGTTCCAAGATTCAAGTGAAGGGCATTTTTTGTTTAGTTGTTAGAGGCGTAAAGGTTATAAGTGTTTTGCGTGCTCGGCGATTTTTTGCTAAATTTTGACCAAAAGAACCGTCGCATGAGCATCGCTCAAGAGCTGTTGAATGACGTCAACGATGACCCAGACTTACTCAAAAGGGTCATAGCTGGTGTCGAATCATGGGTATATGGTTATGATATCGAAACCAAAGCCCAATCGTCCCAATGGAAGAGACCAGGTGAGCCAAGAGCGAAGAAAGCACGTCAAGTTCGATCAAATGTCAAAGTTTTGCTCATTGTTTTCTTCGACTACCATGGCGTGGTGCATCAGGAGTTCTTACCATATGGTCGTACGGTCAATAAACAGTATTAATACGAAGAAAACGTCCAGAATTGTGGAAAAACAATTCGTGGCTTTTGCATCACGATAATGCCCCTGCTCACTCATTTTTGCTTGTGAGAGATTTTTTGGCCAAAAACAACACCACAATCATGCCTCAGCCACCATATTCACCGGATTTGGCCCCATGTGACTTTTTCTTGTTCCCAAAACTAAAGAGACCTATGAAGGGACGGAGATCTGCAATGATTGAGGAGATAAAGACTGCATCGCTGGAAGAGTTCAAGGCTATACCGAAAAGTTTTTATGAGAAGTGCTTTGAGGTTTGGAAAAACCGTTGGCATAAGTGTATTGTATCTGAGGGGGATTACTTTGAAGGGGACAACATAAATATTGATGAATAAATAAATATTTTTTCTTAAAAATACAAAGTTACCATACTTTTTGAACACACCTCGTATTAACCGCAGAGATTGCGTCAACTGTTTACATCGTTACAAATAATTCCAGTTAGACTAATTGCAGTACTTAGACTAGTTTACCATACTAAAGTCCTAAGCAGATCGTATCAGCGAAGATGAGTCAAGGCAGATCGGAGCAAGGCAGTAGTAGATACGATATGGAAACGTGATTCAAAGGGTTGCCAAGGGTGCTGGCCAAGTTCAAGGTGAGAGCACTTGGCTATTGATTGATCGAATTGTGATCAACTGCGATCATCGGCGATCGGCTAATAACCCCAGCTGGGCACACAGGGGCAGCTCAATGTCAAGTCCCAGTGAACAGCGTTCCAGACAATAAACTGGACTGGGAATTGGACGCAGACGAGGATCGTCGTGCAGGAGGAATGAAGGAAGAGGGGGGAGAAGTAGATGGGATCGTGGGGCAACCGAATGCGTCGCATAGTTTCGCGGCTTGCATATTAAGCGTCGCCATTTGCGCACAACACACACACACACGCACGCACACAGACTCGCACACACACACACTGGCACACACACACAGACGAACAACAATAAAAGTTATTAACAATAAATTATGTTTATTTTTATGCGATCGTTTTGGGGCTCTCTCGTTGTTGTTATTGTTGTTGCTGTCACTGGTCGTGCCCAAAAGCGCACGCTGAGCTCTTCTTATTGTTATCATGATCATGATCATGATCATGATCATCATCATTATCATATTATTATTATTATTATTATTACGACTATGCTTGTTGTTGCTTGTTGTATATCGGCTGTTTTGGGCCGTGGAAGGTCGATCGACACTGCGAAGCAACTCGAATGCATTTAGTGGCCCTTTTCATTTGATTCGAGTCACCTTTGTGACCTCGTCTTCTTGCCAAAAGTGTTTGAAAACCGCGAGAACTAGCTTTCGATTACTGGAAAGATTTCCGAGTTTGTTTACGATCTGTAATAGACTGACTTCATGCCACAAACTCAGCTCTGCAGACAGCGCAGACTTGTTTTTGTTTGTCTTTTCGCCTTCTTGCCATTGTTATTGTTATTGTTATTACGATTGTTGTGTTTATTGTTTTTCCCAAATAGTTGTAAGTTGAGTGCTTTGTTGTTGTCGGCCAAGTTGATTAATTTTATTTGTCGTTTGTTTGCGTCTTGGAGGCATTTCCATTCTAAGCTTGCTTCCAACGAAATTTGATGAGCGATCGCCAAACCAAACGGTTTGTCATCGTCACACCACCTGCCCCCCCCACACAGTGTGCCGAAGTCGGAGTCGGAGATGGAGGCAACTCGGCGGAGACCTGGCTGAGGCTAGAGCTGGCGCACGTCGTCATAAGAATCGAGTAAATGTTTGCTAAATATGCGCGGCACGTTCCGCCTCTGACGTCTGCGCCTGCGCCATAGAAGAGCTTTTCGCAGTATCTCTCTCTTGCTCGCTCGTACACGCTCTGTTGGTGTCTCTTTTGCTCGCACTGTTGCACGAAAAATTGCCCGCATTGTTAATCGGTTTCAATTTCATTTCCGGTGCCGGGTAACAACAAGCGCCGCTTACACACTGCTGTACCATCTCATCCCACCAGCTTATGACCATATACAAGCATGTACACACACAAGCACACACACACACACAGGCATTGGCAGGCCTCTGAATGTGATTTGGGGTTCTCTGATTCATGTTCCAAGTTGAACGCGTAGCGTAGCATTTAAATAGCAGCTAAGTGCACACAAAGACAGACAAATACATACAAACCCATGAGTATATGTATGTGTGTGTGTGTGTGCATAATTTAATTAAGTTAGTCACAGTCGCCGCGCAGTCGCCATCCTGCTTCATCGACAGCAGCAGCAATGCAAAAGTAAAAGTGCTGATGGGCAACTTTCAAACGGTTCTCTGTCAACGGAGCTTAGAGTGCTTTCACATGACATTGGCTCGTGGTCACCTCTTGGTGTTTGTTGTTCCCCTTTCGAAAAGCTCAACTCTGCAAGCAGTGCGTCAAGCAGGGCAGGAGTAAGAACAGTTTTGTACTGCTTTCACATGACATATGGTAGTGGTCTCCTCTGTGTTTTTGTTGTTGTTGCACTCAACTCTGCAAGCAGTGCAACAAGCAGAACAGGAGCAGTGACTGCGCAACCACAAGCACCAGCGCCAGCAGAGGGAGTACCAGCGACTGCGACAGCGACAGATGAGAAATGAAAACAATAAATAAAACATGAGGCTGACGCCAACGCCCCCACAAACAAGGTAACAACGATGACGATGGCTGTGATTACATTACGCTGACATGTTATAACCAAGATTAAGACGAGTTTCAGTTCGAGTTCGAGTCCCCCCGAGTGTGAGTTGGGGGTCTCCTGGCGTATTTAATACAAAAGGCGGCGCACGCAGGCAGGCAACATTCATTCATTCACGAGCACACGATCTGAGCGCTTAGAACAGAGCGGCAGAGCACACTCTCACACATAAATACACCAGCAGCAAAAGAGACAACAAGCAAGTCAAGAACAACAACAAGATCTTACAATAACAACAACAGTGCCGACAACGACGCGACGACGACGAGAGCAGCAGTAAAAGCAACAGCAATAACAGTAGCAGCAGCAGCGCCGCCGACGACGACGACGACGCGAATACGAAGTAGTCAGAGACTTGAGCAAAAAGCTTAGCACTTGGCTGCTGGAGCTTCATTCTCGAGTTGCGGTTCAACGACGACGCAACACACAAAGCAGAAAGCTAAACAGACAACGCGTGCCCAAGCAGTGCAAGCAGTACAAGTGCGTGAAGGCGGCTCAGTTTGCAGTTTTGATTTGCAATTCCGATTGCAGTTTCCCAATAACAGAAAGAGCCAAAACAAAACAAATCAAAAGAATACAAAAAAAAAAAACAAAACTATATAAAATATAATTAAAATCGCGATCAATTTATTATGCCTTCGGCCGCATTCGTTTTCGAGCATTTAATTGCGGCACAAGCGCGATTAGACGACGGTGTAGCAACAACAGCAACATCGAAATCGGTATCGAAATCGAAGTCCTCAGCGAAAGCAGCAGCAGCAAAGGCAGCAGAAGCAGCAGCAACAGCAACAACAACAACAACTGTAGCTAAAGAGAAGAACTTTCTGTCGGTTCTCAAGAAAATTGTGCAATAAGCGAAACAAACTTAATTACTTAACTTACAAATATTAAACAAATGCCGAGCAATTATTATTAGTTTTATTCGAAACAACAAAACAACAACAACAACAACAACAAATTGAACAAATTTGTACCGAGCGAATACGACTTTAACTCGCATTCTAATTGTTATTGCTATTCAAAGTCAGTGAGTGAACAAGTTCTTACATAAACAGCAACAGCAACAATAAGAACAATAACAACAATAACAAAAAGAATACCCCCTTATATATAAGGTGCTGTGCAAGTTTTAGCAAATATTTTGCTATTTTTTTATTTTGTTTCCGTTGTATAAACAAGTGTGAAGAAAAGTGTGGATAATTTGACTGCAATTGCAGCAACAACAGCAGCAATAAGAACAACAGCAACAGCAACAACAAGAACAGCAACAATGCTCTTCAACAAGTGCCTGGAGAAGTTGTCCAGCTCGCTGGGCAATGTGGTCAATCACAAGTTGCAGGAGAAGCACAGCTACAACAACAGTGCACAGAACAACAACAACAACAACAACAGCAGCAGCAACAACAATAACAACAATGAGTACAACAAGCAAAGGAACTTTGAGTACGAGCGCGCTATACAGGCGCACTATGGCAGTGGCAGCGGAAGAACGCTCTCCAAATCGCACTCGCAGTCGCACAAAAGCGGCCACAACAAGGCAGCAAAGGCGACAAAGCGACGCAACACAACAATTGCAACAACGCCGACAACAACGACAATGACAACAACAATGAGCAGCAGCGAGTGCAAGGATTGCATGACTCATGACGAGCTCTCAATGATCATTCGTGGCGTTGCCAGCAACAACAACAGCAACAGCAACAGCAGACACCATGCCAGGCGTCTGACCACGCCCATCACATCTACCGCCTCCTCCTCCTCGTCGGGCAATTCCTCCACGGAGTCGCTGCACAGCAGTTGCTGCAGCGACGTCGGCAGAGGAGGAGCAAGACGAGCAGAAGGAAGACATAGTTCCTATCCCGCCACGCCCACATCTTGGTCAGCATCACCGCCTAGTTTTGGACAAAACTTTTGCGGTTCGACGGACACACTGGCGCAGCTGGCGGGCATGCGCGTCATGCTGCATGGCTACGAGTAAGTAGAGGCGACAAAAACCGCACAAAAAACGCACGAAAAACGCACTAATTGTGCGCGATTAAAAACGCGTGCGCGTTTATTTATTTATTTTTTTTTTGTTCGTTCGTGTTGTTGGCGTGCGCGGCTGCTCTTTGAGAGGCGCGTGCGCGGCACAAATTAAATTATTGTTGCTGCATTAACAACAATATCTAATAGCCACAGAGTGAGAGCAACAACAACAACAACAACAAGAGAAGATTGTCATGTGCCGAAAATTGGCAGGCAAAAAAATGAGTAAATATTTAAACAATACTGGGGCTAGTGACATTCTAATAGATCGCCCCAACTGACAGATACATATCGACATATATCCATATATAGAGTGAGACAGAGAGAGAGAGAGGGAGGGAGAGAGGGAGACAAATCATTCAATTTGTTTACGCGTTCTTGAGTTTTGAGGGTAAACAAGCGACAGAACGTTGATTTTCCGTTTCGATTTCGTGCTTTCTTGTTGATATTTATGATATTTCGTTATTATGGAGCGTATTTAGCAGCCCCATAATACCCTGTGGCCAGTCAGAGTACACCTGGTTAGGCATTTGCGACTGTCAACTGCGTCGCAGTTTTACAGCGAAACTTGTTGTCTCCGTTCTCTGGTTAACCAATAAACTTGTCAATTTACAGAGAATCTGTTAGTCACGCATTGCGAGTAGTTTAGTAATGCCGGTTTCTTATTGATTTTTGCACTTAAACTGCGACAAAGTTCTAATGAAATGATCAACTCCACACGCACACACACAGAGAGAGACACACGCAGTCACACACACACATAGAAAGACACGCACACACAGAGAATTTGCCGCAGCAGCAGCAGCAGTAGCCAAAGTCATAAATAACTAAATCACATTAGATCGCTTATCTGATCTCTACCTGGAAATTCTCCTTGAATAACTGGCACAGCTGCCACTGCTTGCTCTGCTGTGCAAACTGTGTGTGCTGCTTTATCTCTGCATCTCTGTTGATGTTTGCCAGAGATTCTCTAGAGAGGTTCTACAAATTCTTTCGATTCTTTGCACTGTGTCGTCTCGTCTCGGTCGCCGACTTATCAGACACATAGACGCGCTGTACCCCCTTTGCCCTTCCCAATTCCCCTTTCTCTCATCCATTGCTAATGACGAGCATTGCACTGTGAACTGCTTGAAAAGTGCATGTTCATCGCTCGCTGCACTTCCGTGTCGTAAGCATGCCAGCCAAGCAGTTACCTGCTTAGTAGTGCTAGTTGTTTTGCACACTGGGTCACACTTGCTGTTTCGCTGTTTACCGTTGCAACGTTCCAATTATCAAAGCACATCCCTCTTTATCTCTCTTCACCACTCTGCCCCTGCTTGCACTGCTTGTAGGCTCGTTTTCCTTGACAAACGTTAATTGTTTTGCATATTATCGTTAGGCAGCCGCAACTACTCGCGATCTTTTAATGCCTTTTTGCGTATTTATTTTATTCTCTTTGTGTGAATTTCCGTTTAATGCATTGCACAACAAACAACTCTGCCTGCTGTTGTTGTTTTTATACGATTCTGTTAAATAAATAAATATGCTTTAATTTGTGCAAAAACGAAAAGCAGAAAACAAAAAAATTAATGAGTTTTTTTTTTGTTGCTTTCGTTGCTGCTGCTGTTGTTGTTCTTGTTGTTCTCTAGCGCGTAGAGCGATGTGAGTTGTTGTTGTTGATGAGATCTTGATTTAGCATGTTTTAAGGGCATTGCAACTTGCACGACAAGCAGCCAAGTCTCTTCTTCCTTGTACTCTCTCTCTCTGTCTCTCGCTGGATCTGCCTCTGCGCTTCACTGCGTGTTTCGCAGGTGCGTTGGCACACAAAATTGTCAACTTGTGACAAATGATAATTTATGCAATATACAAACAAACAGAACTGTAACTGTATGTTGTTGTTGTTGTTGTTGTTGCCTTGCGTGACTGCGACTGTTTGTTGACCTTTTCGGTATTCGGCATTCGGCATTCGGCAGTGCGCATTCATGAATGGCACTCAAAGGCGGCGTAAAGGCGTAAAGGCATCGCTTCCTGTAACTGTGTGTAACTGTAACTGTAACTGCAGTTGGGCACGTGTCAGTGTGACTCAGTGATGCCCTGTAAAAGGCAGAGAGGAATGTGCACTTTCTAAGGAGTTTGATGATGATACCTATTCAACAGAGAACCTCTATACCTCTGTTGTTTGTCCAGTTCTAGAGTACGTATCATGCATTTGGTGTGCTTAGAACGTAACTTAAAAGGAAAGAAACCTCTTTAATATTTGCTTTGTGGGATCTTAAGTGGGATGTACATTTAAGACTGCCTTCTTATTCTATTTGACTGCTTTGAAATGTTCACTTTAATATATATTAATTACCTTAGACAGCATATACTATTGTTGTATTATCCCTAATTGTTTACCACTAACTCTTCCTTATGGAAGGTCGACCTATGTCAAACTATGAACCACTAAGAGTATTATGTGCAGACTATAATAAACTCAACTTCATTATTTCCACTTCAAAAGTTCTAATGCTGTCCCCTCTGTTTAGACATGAAGTAAACCCCCATCGGACCACCTGACCTATTCCTTATCTTAGTGAATAGTTGACTTCAAAATACATATATTCAATCAATCAATCTATAAATTAAATGCCTTCCGGTAATTGCTAGTAGTTTAGGCAGCTCACACGCTCAACCAACTTATATTTCCCCTTCGGAACCTTTAACCGAACCTCCTCCTCTAACAAGGCATGCAAAGGTTGCGCATGACTCCTTGAGATGTGACGCAAACAGAAGGCAAAGTCAAAAATAAACTTGAATGCGCAATAATAAAAAAAAAGACAAAAATACTGCACACTTTTTTCAGCTTGTAATTGCTTTCCAAATTGAACATTAACATTTTTCCGTTACTTAAAAAATATAAAAAAAAACACAAAACAAACATGTGAATAACAATTCTAATATAAATAGACACAGCGAGAGAGAGAGAGATGTGCTAATTTGGTCGACTGGCCAAAAAGCTGTCAATTGTTCTGTTGAGTCACGAAGAGCCCAAGAAAAGGAGGAAGAAGAAGAATGTGGAGAGATAGAGAAGTAGAATGCGCAGTAGAAATGTGTGTGTGTAAAAGTCATTAGAATAAAGCACCAAAGGGAAAGGGAAAGGAAAAGGGAAAGAAAGAAAGATCAAAACTGTTTCAAAAGGAACTGCAGGCTGACAGCAAGCTGAGTGATACACAACGCAAGCTCCAGAGGGAGAGTGAGGGAGATAATTGCATTGAATTCTATGTTTGCATTAACATTTCATTAGCATTGGCAACATGAGGAATGATGATTAATTGATATTGTTTCTATATTTAAATTTGCACTGCTTGCATGCAGTGCAAAGCAAATGCAGTGCTACTCTGACTGTAGCTGCACTGCTTTAACTTCATACGAGAGTTAATTAAATGAAATTCATGGAATTCGTTAACTATCGATATCGAACTATCGATACACACAAACACACACGTGCACATACATATGCTCACATGCCAGTCAATGTCATTTCCGGTGCTAAAAATATCAACACGACCGGACGGACTCTTATCATTATCATTCCTATTCCCATTCCCATTTCCATTTCCATTCCGGCTGAGGCACCTTGAGCATGTAACAGCATTGAAACGTATTGTAATGCATGCTAAGTCGGCGCTCTAAACTCTATATATATATATGTATATTTAAACTCAATTGTTTATATCGCTGGAAATACATGTGTCTATAAATAGCACTCACACTCACGGAAGATAAATAGTTATATTAACTGGTGAGGTGTGAAATCGGACTCGATTTGCCACAGAAAACCAATATATATGTTGCTATGTGTGTGTGTGTGTGTGTGTTGTATACATAACGCATGAGTTTGTCACTTGGGCACTAAACGAAGTGTTTTATGATAACTATGACCCCAAGACTATCCAACTATCGAATAGAAACCGGCTTAAGGACAACTCAATTCGATTGATTTGTACGCCACCCCTCCCTCTACCCTCTTCAGCTCACTCTTCACCCTCGACACTCTGCTCTGTTTACGAGTCTTGTTCTGAATAGCGAGAGATGGCGACGAACTCTACGATTGTTACTACCTACTGACAAACACGTATGCACACATACACAAACACCCATACACACACAGAGAAGAGAGACATACACGCATGTTGGCCCAACTGAACTGAAACCGAAAACGAAATCGAATTGAAATTCAAAATTCAAAATCAGAATTCAAATTCAAAGCAAGTTTTTTAAGTTAGTGTTATTTATGCAAAGTAGAACAGAGCTGACTCAACGAGCTCAACATAACAGAGTGTGTGAGTGTGTGTACATGTACATAAATACATCAATGTGTGTGTGTACATCCATATACATGTGTGATCAGATATAATCCAGGCCTGAATCTGCGCTAACAAAGCAAATCAAAAGTTAAGACTTCGACTTGACTTGCACTGCTTGCCAAGCATACACTGCTTGTCTTTGGACGAGCTTACACTGCTTGTTTGTCTTTGGCGCTCTAGGAAGCAGTGCATTTGAGCTGTCGACACTTTTGCGAGTCTTTTCGTCTGTCTTTTTCTGTGTCAAACAATGCTTGTCTTGTACTCAAATTCCTGTGCATGTGTGTGTGTGTTTGGTGTGTCTGTATGTATTTATGACTACTGACAGTGTGTGTATATGTTCAGGACAAACAGACGACGGCAAAGCCTTATATGCACCACATACTATAAGTAATTCCAAGTGGCAACAACAACAACACTAATTATACACTTGCAGAGGGTATATTTATTGAGGCCTAAAGTTTGCAACGCTCTTTGGGAGACATCTTTGTGCCTATAAAGTATATATTTTCTAAATCAGCGTCAACAGAGGAAACCAACTAGTCTTGTCCGTCTGTTACAACGTAAACTAGTCTGTCAGTTGTAAAGTTATTTCGATAAATCTTGGTAGACATACTTATTATTGCTACACGCTGTTTATAAATCTAAAAGAGCCAAATCGGACCTATATATCGTATAACTGTCATACAAAGTATATGCCGATTTTAATTAAATTTAAACATTATATTCTGCTTATTAGAAACTTCAAGGGTATAGAGCCTTCGGCTTGCTGAAAGTGGCCTTTTGTTCTGTTCTAACTCGCACTTTTCCATACGTCGTCGTCGCTGTTGTTGTTGTTGTTTACCTTGCGTTTGTCTGTTCTGTTGCCGTTGTTGTTGTTGCCGCATGTTGTTGCATTTTTGCGCTTGCAATGCGAAGCGATTCAATTCGATTCGATTTGTATTCGTTTTCGCACTCACATTCGTATTCGTATTTGTATTCGTATTGGTAATTGTATGTGTATTTGTGTCGTATTTGCTCGTATTTGTTTTTGTTTTTGTGTGCTTCTATTCGTTGCCATCGTTGTTGTTGCCGTTGTTGTTGTCTGGCACTTAGCACGCCTCGCACATGTTTGCAGTTTGTGCAGTTCACAGTTGCATTTGAGGCGCGCACGTAGCACAACAAGCAGTGCACACAGTGCACAGTACAGCAGTGACAGCGAGAGTGTGTGCGAGAGAGAGATAGAGCAAGGCAAAGGGAAAAGGGAGTGACAGAGGGGGGAATTGAAACAAACGGTCAGCGATAGAGTCATACAGTCAGTTCCCATTGGAAGCTGTTTAGGTCAATTGATAAACAGATGAATCGATAAACACGCAGAGAATTGATTAATTGATCGTATTGCTAATTCTTTATCTTCTTCTTCTTCCATTGCAGATGGTTTCATGGCAATCTTTCGGGCAAGGAAGCTGAAAAATTGATATTGGAACGTGGCAAGAATGGTTCGTTTCTTGTGCGTGAATCTCAAAGTAAACCTGGTGATTTCGTCCTCTCCGTGCGCACAGACGACAAAGTGACACATGTCATGATTAGATGGCAGGTGAGTTCATCCATCCTCACTCCCTACTCCCTCATCAAAATTCCCATTTACAAGGCAGTTCAAAGTTTCCGAGTTTTGCCAAAATTACGACTCATTTTGCTAGCGTTGCTTACAAATGCAAATCGATTTTGTGTAGTCAGCAACAGCAACAGCAACTTGTAACCAGCGCCAGCAACAACAATAACAACATCACAGAAAGCAGTAGCCTAGACAAGTATTGTAAGCGACTGGCCATAAAGTTCCTCATCGCTTGACCTTGAATTAGCAGTCGATGCATATGGCAATTTATGTCTGTCTGTGTGTGCATGTGTGTGCTGTATAGTGAGCTGTTTGTATTGGCAACGTGTAAATACGTGGTATTTGTTTATTGTCATCCCCCGTTATGGGGATAAGTTCAATTAAGCAGCTCACCTCGTGTCGTATGCGTAATGCACAAAGTGTGTGCACTGCTTGCACGTATCGAGTTGCCATGCAGCCTGCTTGTTATGCACTGTTTGCACTGCTTACAGTTGCTTACAGAGATGCGTACAGTGGGTAAAGCAGTCGATAAGCACTAATATTTATAATTACAGGCTTGGTTGGACAGTGTTATGCAATCTCTATTTAAACCTGGCAAACCCTCATGTACTGCGTTATACACTTCTAAACAGATACAATACATGCACATAGCTATGTCTGTGTGTGAGTGTGTAACAAGCTACGCTTTTTGTTGTGCCTTTTTTGACGCCATTTTACAATAATACCATTTACATGAGCGACACTGGTTGAGCATTTCGAGATTTGACATTGCGGTCACGTTTGCACTTTTATTAGCTAATTGTGTAGCGTTTTTCAATTAAATTTATTGTTGCGGTTCAAGCGTCGGGCTCACGTTACCTCGCACTGGCACATAGAGGCGAGTACCTAAGCAGAGGCAGATGCAGAGGCGGGTATGCTCGACTCAACGGGCAGCAGGCTGCGAAAGAAGATCATCGACTCGAATCCCAAATATAGATCATATGTGCATGTGAAATGAAATTGTTGCTTACTTCCTTCTCTTCTTCTTGCTCTTCTTCAGGATAAAAAGTACGACGTGGGCGGTGGCGAATCGTTTGCAACACTCTCGGAACTGATCGAACACTACAAACGCAACCCAATGGTGGAGACCTGCGGCACTGTTGTGCATCTGCGGCAGCCCTTCAATGCCACACGCATAACCGCAGCAGGGATCAATGCACGCGTCGATCAGCTGGTCAAGGTGAGTAGAGAGAGAGAGAGGGAGAGAGAGGGAGAGGGAGATCTCTCAATTCTGTGATCTCTGATTCATTGCTTTCATTCATTTATTCCAGGGTGGCTTCTGGGAGGAGTTCGAGTCGTTGCAGCAGGACAGCCGAGATACGTTCTCGCGCCACGAGGGCTACAAGGATGAGAATCGCTTGAAGAATCGGTATCGCAACATATTGCCCTGTAAGTGCCCTCCACACCCACTCTCTTGCAGTTTGCTTATGCTCCTTTGCTACTTGCAGACGATCACACGCGCGTCAAGCTGCAGGATGTGGATCGCAGTGTGCCGGGGGCGGAGTATATAAACGCCAACTACATACGCTTACCCACCGATGGCGACCTGTACAACATGAGCAGCTCCTCGGAGAGCCTCAACAGCACGACCTCCTCGTGCCCGGCCTGCATGGCGGCGCAGACGCAGCGCAATTGCCCCAACTGTCAGTTGCTGAACAAAACGTGCGTGCAGTGTGCGGTCAAGTCCGCCACGCTGCCGTACTCCAACTGCGCCACCTGCAAGAGCAAGATGGACTCGCTGAGCAAGCACAAGCGCAGCGAGTCTCTGTCCGCCTCGGCAAATGCCTCAGCGGCAGGCACCGGCCCCGGCACGCCCACCGCCAGTGGCAGCACCTCGGCAGCTGCCGCCCTCAACGGTTGCCTGGCTGTGCTGCTGAAGAAGCATTGTGGCGACGCCTCGCCGCCGCCAACAGCCGGAGGACTATTGTCGTCGTCCAATGGCCCCGTGTCGGGTTCGCTGCTCAGCGTGGAGCGGGACATGTTCAAGACGTACATCGCCACACAGGGATGCCTGGCGAACACGAAGGTCGATTTCTGGAACATGATCTGGCAGGAGAACACACGCGTCATTGTGATGACCACCAAGGAGATCGAGCGCGGCAAGACCAAGTGCGAACGCTACTGGCCCGACGAGGGACAGTGCAAGCAGTTCGGTCACGCCAAGGTGCAGTGCATCAAGGAGAACTCCACCAATGATTACACGCTGCGCGAGTTCCTCTTCTCGTGGCGCGACAAGCCCGAGCGTCGCATCTATCATTATCATTTCCAAGTGTGGCCCGATCACGGTGTGCCCGCGGATCCCGGATGTGTGCTCAACTTCCTGCAGGATGTCAACACCAAGCAGAGTAGTCTGGCCCAAGCTGGCGAGAAACCGGTAAGGCAATGAGCTCTAAAACAATCTGCGATGACTGCTAATGCTCCCTCTCCCTCTCTCTCTCTCTCTCTCTGACAGGGTCCCATTTGTGTGCACTGCTCGGCGGGCATTGGACGCACTGGCACGTTTATTGTGATTGACATGATTCTGGATCAGATTGTGCGCAATGGTGAGTAACCACTTGAGAGGCACTGTCAATGATTAGACTGATTAGACTGATCAGACTGTTCAGATACATTGTTCAGACCTCGTCTCGTCATTAAAAGCGCTCCCTTATCCCTTGTATGTTCGGATATGTATAGTTTATTATAGACTTTATTATTTTATTGACTTAAACGTCAAAGGGAATCGCGAACACACTTTGGGTACCGATGAGACCACCTGGTATAAGTTCATCATCATATCATATAAGTTAGTTGATTCGTGTTCATTTCAAGATTTAAGTTTAACACTTTCTTCTTTGAAAAACTTATCGTTCAGTCTTTAGTTCGTTCGTTCAAATCTGTCGTTTACTGGTTCGTCTGTTCTTGTTCTTCCATTCTTTCACTAAAATCAGGGCTTAGTTAGGTTTTAATTTCGCTATGCATAGAGTAGAAGGGTAATATGACTTTGTGCCAATCGAGAATGTGTATAAAATGCAGATGAAGACCCCACAAAGTATATGTATATATATACATATACTCGTATGTGTATATTTGTTCTTAATCAGCATTAACAACCAATATAAGCGAGTCGATACAGCCATGTACGTCTGTCTGTTTGTCTACCAGTCCGTCTGTCTGTCTGTCTTTTTGTCTATCTATCGATGTATCTATCTATCTGTCTGTCTGTCTATTTGTCTGCCTGTCGGTCTGTCTGTCTGTCGATCTGTCTGCCTGTCTGTCTGCCTGTCCGTCTGTCTGCCTATCTGTCTGTACGTCTGTCTGTACGTCTGTCTGTACGTCTGCCTGTCTGTCTATCTATCTCTATCTATCTGTCTGTCTGTCTATCTATTTATCTACATGTCTGTCTGTCTGCCAGTCCGTCTGTCTGCCAGTCCGTCTGTCTGTCCGTCTGTCTGTCTGTTTGTCTGCCTATCGATGTATCTATCTATCTGTCTGTCTATTTGTCTGCCTGTCTTTCTGTCTGTCTATCTGTCTGTATGGCTGTCC
The DNA here is from genome assembly GCA_018904035.1 of Zaprionus ornatus. Lineage (NCBI taxonomy): Eukaryota > Metazoa > Arthropoda > Insecta > Diptera > Drosophilidae > Zaprionus > Zaprionus ornatus. Next base: position 21,412,606 of record JAEIFZ010000001.1, read on the forward strand.
GTTTGTCCGTCTGTACGTCTATCTGTCCGCATGAAAATCTAGATCTCAGTGACTATAGGAGCTAGGATTATCAGTAAAATACGAACAAATGTCTAAATTCTGTGCGGAAATAAAGCCACGCTCCTTTCCGCCGCCCTAAATGAATAAAAACCAAATTGCAAGCGTAATTTTAATGCAGGCGAGTTCATTTTTGGTAGACCCACTAGCCATCAATTGTCAAATAATATCTTTAAATTTGGTTGCGATCGGATAATTAAAATAGCAGTTATTTAAGAAACAATTAGAAGAGTTACTGATTATAAATATCTCCTTAAAGTATGCAACACAATGCAGCTAAGGCTTCTTGGCTGTCAAGTGAGCTCCTTGACTGTAGTTTTCTTATTAGTTCTTTTTTCATTAAGTTTGTCGATTAGTTTAAACAAACTTAATGTAAATAGAACAATCCAACTCCAATAATTCCAAACTTTTCCCGTTTAAACTGGCATTTAAGGTATATCGAACATTTGTCTATGATCTTTCGATCATTATTTGATCAATATTTCGAAGTTTTTAATATTTAAAAGAACATTGAAGAACATTTCAAGAATCGTGCGTAAATACTTCTGATGAACTTGAGTAAATCTAGTGATGTTGAGCAGGAATATATATACCTTATGGGGTTACACCTCCTTATGCCTGTTACATACTGTTGCACGTAGTTAGTTTACCCTTTGCCAGTGACTAAAGGGTATACGAAATTGTTTAGTTTCCTGTTTGTGTCTGATGAAATAGGCTTTTCTTCCCTTCACTTTCCTTCCTTTTGCGTTACTTCTCAATCTAAATTGTCCTACTAAACACTGTTCTACCATTGTTCTATTTTCATGCAGGCCTCGACACCGAGATCGACATCCAGCGCACCATACAAATGGTTCGCTCGCAGCGCTCCGGAATGGTCCAGACGGAGGCGCAGTACAAGTTCGTCTACTACGCCGTGCAGCACTACATCCAGACACTGATCGCACGCAAGCGGGCCGAGGAGCAGAGCATTCAGGTCGGACGCGAGTACACCAACATCAAGTGAGTAGAGTGGGGATACCTCAAGCGAATGTGGGTACTCATTCGTGCATTCGTGCACTCGTTCACTCTCACTCTCACAGGTACACGGGCGAAATCGGCAATGATTCACAACGATCTCCACTACCACCAGCAATTTCTAATCTAAGTTTAGTAGCGAGTAAGGGAGCAGCTTCCCCGGGAGGAGGAGTGACGGGCACGGCAGCTGGGGGCGAGTCCCAGATGCCGGCGACGGTGGCAGCAGCAACTGTTGGTGGTGGCAAGCACGCGGGCAAATTGCAGCCACCATTGCCGCCGATGGTTGGTGCCAGCAACAACAACAACAGCTGCAACAGCGGCAGCAATGGCAGCATCAACGGCAGCAGTAGCAACAGCAGTAGTGGCAGTGGCAGCGGCGGCAGCGTAAGCATTGGCAGTGCCAATGGCAACAGCAACATTCTTGGCAACGGCAACGGCAGCATCAGCAGCAACAGCAACAACGGCGGCGGCGGCAGCAACAACATGCGCAAGTCGAATTTTTATAGCGATTCGCTGGCAGCACTTAAGCAGCAGCAACAGCAGCAGCACAACGAGCTGCAGCATGCGACAGCAGCAGCAGCAGCAGCGTCGCCAGCAGCAGCAGCAGCGGCAGCGGCAGCAGGTAAGCAGAAACAGGTCATGGGCCGGCCTGGTCTACTCAAGTTGCTCACCAGTCCCATAATCTTTCAGCCAAATACAAAAACATTCCCAAAGACATGAGCAGCCTGCGGCAGCAACATGCTGCCTACGCTGCTGCGCCTGCGCTGCCGCCGCCACCGACGCCGCCGCGCAAAACATGACAAATGAATTTCTAAATCATAAGCCAGATTCACCCACACACCAATACACACACCAACAGCAACACACACAACCCAACACACACACCAACACACCCACACACACACATGCACTTTCTTACCTTTCGAGCGTAGGCCGAAGTTAGAGCGCAATTTCAAAACTAATTTTACGTTCTTTTTTACGTTTTTTTTTTGTTTACCTTGTAACCTGTTGTGCGTAAGAGAAATCCTCTATTTTATTGTATACACACTCCCCCACAACCCTGTACCCTAAACCTCCCCCTCCCCACTCCGCACAGCCATTGTATGTAGTTGTTAAAGAAGCAAGATCAATGAGATCTGATCGGATGATGATGATGATGATGAGGAGCAAGAGAGCATATTGTTTTAGTGTCGTAAGTGTTGATAAACAAACAAAACAAAACAAAACAAAAACAAAAACAAAGTGAAAAACAAAAAGAAAAAGAAAAACAAAAGAGAAAAACAAAAGAGAAAAAAGAAAAAGAGAAGGAGAAAGCGTTGATTGTGATTCAAAAAACGGCGTTAAACGAAACAAATTAGAAACCAAGCAAAACAAATGAAAATAGAACAGATCTGAGAGGAAGTAATGAAGAAGAAGTAAGCTTAGATTAAAACGCGAACAGAACCGTAAAGGAACAACAAACAGGAACAGAGTTGAACAGTTGAACAGAAGAACAGAAGAACAACAAAAACAATTGAACAGAATAGCGGCAAGCGCATAAGAAGAGAACAATCCGATTGTAGGAGAGGTTCGTATAGATTTGCATTGTCTTCATAAGCTTGAATAGAGTTAAACAAATCCCCCTCCCCCTACACCCCTACCCCCCTCCGTAAGCCCTTAGTCGTAGGTTGATTATGTGCATAAGAAACCCCATTTGCGAACGTATATTGTTAACTCCGTCAACCGTTGTATAACCCACTGTTTTTCCCCGTATTTTGAATATTTTTCCCTCGTCACTTCTCAATGATTTAATGCTGTTTCCATTTGTCTCGTAACCCTATTTGTAATCCTACCCGTAACTGTAAATGTTAACCGTAAACCGTAAACCGTAAACCGTAATTTGTAATTTGTAATCCGTAAACGTAACCCTAACCATAAATGTAACTGTAATTGTATTCTGTATATGGTTTCTTCGCTCTCCCATGGAGCAATGTATTTGCTTTAGTTTTACTGTTTATCTTTTACCTTTTACTTTTATCTTTTATCTTTTACTGTTTACTTTTATCTTTTACACCCCACACACACCCGACGGACGTACCGAATATATATGTATAACTTATCAACCTTATTGTGTTACATTTTAAATGGTAGTCGATAAGGCATTACTATACCGATATACTATTTATATATATATACACTATTATTGCTACGATAATTATTATATGTACATGTGTTTTTTTTTCCTAATTTTAAAACTTTTTTTGACTCTTGTGTGTGTGCGAGGGAGAGAGAAAGAGAGAGATAGAGATATAACTCATTCTTAAACTCTCACACACACACATACACACACACACACACTTATACACTGTGCACACACAACAGAAGAAAAACAAACAATTTGTAAATTAAATTAATTTTTTTTATTTTTATTTAACGGTTTTCGTAAGTGCTTTAAATTGTTATTGATTTTGCAAACGAAAAGAAAGAAGAAAATTCAAGAAAATTGAAGAAAAGAAGAAGAGGAGAGAAGGAGAGAAGAGAACACAAATTATATTTGTATTTATACACATAAAATAAACATTTTATATGAAATTATTTCAAATGAACACATAAACAAAAGCAATATATGATTTTGTCTTGTTTTATTTTAATGTCGATACTGATTTCGATTTCCATTATAATTTGCATTGCATGCACTTTGTTTCTTTCAGTTTCTTTCGGTTTTTCGCTTCGATTCTTTTATGACTTGAAAAAAGACTTAAGACTTTAAAGACGCCCCTCGTGGAGCGTCGTCAAGTTGGAGTTTTCCTAGCAGGAGCAACGTTTCAGCCAATTATCTAGCATCTGATCAGACGATATAGTTAGCTAGGCCTTATAAGGAACACCATCCCCAACAGACACGCACACAGACAACCCAAACCACCATCAACCCCACCACCACCACCAACAATAACAACAACAACAACAACAACAACAGTGGCAATAAAACAAGCGCAACAAGGAGCAAGAAAGCTCCACAATACAGAAATAGAAACTGAACAAGCAATTGAAAATAAGAAAAACATATGAAGTCAGCTTCATATCGGAAATACAATAGCTCAAACTAGAAATCAAAAATGCAGAATTCAAAAATAGCAACAAGGTCATACAGAAGATCAAAGTTAATCATATTGATAAGCATGAAAAGTAAAAACGAAAAAAAAACCAAACAAAATTTTCAAAACAACAGGGAAAGCAAGAAATGTTGGAGATCGGCAATAAAAGGTCAAGTCAATCGGATACAGATATATAGAAACGATATAACAATAAGCACTAACGTGTTCAGCAACTTGATTAGAATCTACATTTTACTTAAATACGATTAGATGTTATTCACTATATCGATATATATGCCCAAGACAGCAGACACCAAAAGCAAACGAAATCGGATCGTATATCTTTGACACGCTTAATATATACATATTGTATATGTATGTACATATACATACATGCATATGTATGAGTTTATGAACTGATTAATGTACTCAAACTTAAGTTGGGTTCTTCTAAGTTAAGTTCTCAGTTGTTACTTCGTCGGACCTCCAAAGATTCTCAAAAGCAATTTCAAAAGTCCTTAGGGATCGGGTTATGTGCATGCTATTCATACACAGACCCACTATATACTCTATACATGGATGCATGCACAGTTAACAAGATACGCACACAGTCAGCATGCCGACACCGAAGGGGGTACATATATGTTCATATGTACATGACTGCTCAAATTAATAGGTGTGAAAGTTTTTAGTTTCGATAGATCAGTATAAGCTTATGCCCAGACATTATATTTTTCCATAAACTAACTCTTTTTAACTATAAATTAGCAGAATAATTCACACATTCAAGATTTCGATAAGGAAGGGATATTTATTTGAACCTTATTCAGCTGATCACAATTGCTATAATTGGTCAGACCTAATTTGTTATTACACTTCGGGATCAGGTCTGCAAAGTATTGAGGGACAGAGACGACTAGCTCGAAGGCTTCGAAACAAATACATCTATATCTAAATTGCCGGATTGTTCTTATAAAGATTTGTATATATGCTCTTAAATCGAAACATTATGTTTCAAATCGGAATGTAGCGGCAAAATTGTCAGTGGTGACCAATTTTTGTACTGTGATTTTGGTCAACAGCGATCAATATCTTTCATGATAAGACCTGGTCCGTATACTTAATTTTCGAGGTTTTCTGAATCAGTAATGCCTCCATCAAGATAAAAGAAAATAAAATCAGAAAGAAAGGCTGCCTTCGGCATACCGAAAGTTGTATACCCTTGCAGATTCTTATATATCCTCCGATCGTTCCAATACTAGTTACATATGATGGTGCAGAGTTGAATGTGTATATTTAATATTATTTTTTAATTCTAAAATCAGAACAAGTCTTCATACAACAACCTGCATTCCGGCGAATTGTTCCTATGGCAGCTATATGTTATAGTGGTCAGATTTTGATGAAATTTTATAAGCAATATATATTATATATAAAGAAAAAGTAAATTCGGTTGCAATATCTTAACAAATAACAAAAATCGGCCGAAAAATTGTATGGCATCTATACGATATATCGGTTCGAACCAGCTCGTTCCGACTTAGGTACAGCGTGCAGCAATAAGAAGCATGTGTGGCAGGTTTCATTAAGATAACTTTACAACTGAGAGACAAGTTTGCGTTGCAATAGACGGACACACGGAGGGGGCTAATTCGAATCCTCTGTTGATGCTGATTGAGGATATATAATATATACTGTATGGGGTTAGCGACGTCTCCTGGCCAAAATTGATATACCCTCTGCAAGTATATTAATATATTTTGAAACTGGTAAAGGATTGAGGATTTTTAAGTAACCCAAACAATTGGCAGACTTCGATTCGATTTAATATGTTGGGACTTAGCTCCAGAAAGTGTTTTGAAATAGTCTAGAAATTCTTATAATATTCGTGATAATTAGTGATAATTAGCATAACTTTTAATGAAACATTTCAATGGTGGAAGGGTGTAAAAAATGGCCATAAAGTGCCAGATGCATACAAGCTAGTTCTACCGAATTAGTATAAAGCAATACCAACTAAACAGAAATTTGAGTTTATATAAAAATTTACTAGTTACTGCTTTTAATGTGAGCAGTTAATTTTAGTGTCAGGTATTTGGATCTTGTAACTTTATCGTGTGCATAATTCTCCTAATTTGTAGCCAAATAGTGTTTGTTAATGGGAAACATATAATATCTGATCAAGTCTTGTTTAGGCATTCTAATACTGATCATTTGAAAGTGTGTATTTTCACACCTATTTATTTGAGCAGCACTGTATATGCGATATGTACACATATTTTACCAATATACCATATGCCATTCATATATACCATACCAGATACTACGTCAACATATATTATACAACCTATATACATATATATGCCATATATTATATACATTAACATATATACATACTATTTACTATTTACTGACTAACCGAAGCCTGGCTTCGTGTCTAGTCGAATCAAATGGAATCGGTCGACGCGTCGATTGTTTGTTAATAGCGTCGTACTTAGCCTTAGCGTTAGTTCTCAACTGCCCTGATCATCCTGAACCGAGTAGAGCCCAATCAAATAGCCATATACTACCTGCAGATATACACACACACACATATGTAAATATGCAAATATACATATATACAGCATATACAGAACCTATACTTATAGTACTTGTAGAATCCGCAATTGTGCAAGTTGTTATCGGGCAATCGCACAGCCTTTAATTAAACTATTTACTTAGATATAGTCAATGGGATGGGCGATATTAAGGGCCGCGGTCTTAGGTGCAGCGTGGTCAACTGGAAAACAGGATAACTAACTGGACAAGTGAAGAATCGAGCATACGAGCAACTGGACAATTGGATTATTGGATAACTGGACAACTGGACAATTGGAGTAAAAGCAATGCCAAAGCACAAAAAAACCGAAACACCAAATTAATTCTTAAGGGAGTTAAGAGGAGTAAACCAAAATACTAAAATACCAAAAAGATAACTCATAGTTTAAATCAAAAACACCAATTTCCAAACGCTTATACTATTTACTAATTGATCAAATTACTTAACAAGAATTAAAGTCTTCATAACGAATAACAAAGAAAAGTGGAACAAAAAGAGACATGAAAAATCGGAAAGGAGAAAACCAACCAAGAAAACTACCATTACAATCCAAACACCAAGTAGGCAAAACGCTTTAATAACTATTGTACTTAATTAGATATTTTACAATTGTAACTAATAACGAATAAACAGCAACGGTATTGCTCCGATAGGAGCACTGATTGCGAGTGCAATCGATTACTTTAGGGGGTATCGAACGAAAGTACCATATATACCAACTTTTGCATTAGTATTTTTATGCAATAATATTTGTGGGAGCAGTCGTGCTCTTGCTCTTCAGTTCGCGGATCAATATTTAAGCATACTTATCGATAACATCGATAAGTATAAGCAATGGTTGCGAGAACTGACGGGCTCCTCAGCCGAGAGCATGGCTGTTAGCTTAATCGATCAAACGAATCGATACTCGATCGATTTAAATATATTGATGCTTAATCGATTAATAATTATCGATTGGATTTTTGAAAGCAAGAAGCCACAATTCATGCGAATGCACCTCATGGCGGTCAAATCTCACTTTTTATGCCTCAGTTCAAGTTTATATAACATAGTTAACTGTTAAACGAATAGTAAGGAAACATATTAACCTAGTATATACATACATACATAATAATATCGATACGCACACATACACGTATATATGTGAAATGAAATGAACGCACATGCTACGCAATACAACGTAAATTCCAAGAGGAAGGCAAAAGACAACTCGATTACTTCTTCATAAAGATCTTATTAAATTATATACATACATACATATATAATACATAATATGTACCATACATCTACTGAAATATTTAACTTTTGTATAGCTTTCAAGATATTGTTAACATATTGCTGATTACTCTTAATCGAAATATATATAATCGAAATCGAAACAAAAGAAACCAAAGGTAAAAAACGTAAACGGACCCACAACAGAGAAGTGAATTAAACGAAAGAAGAAAGATAGACAAGAGAAAGGAATCGAGAGAGAGAGAGAGAGAGAGGAGAATACACATGAGTTATTGTAGCTTTAATGAGAACATATATAGACGTAACATAACGTAACGAAACGTTACGTAACAGTTAATCAAATTAATAGAGCAACACAAATTATATTCGTGAATCGTTGTAAATGTTAAAGCAACTATGTGTTAAATGATATTGCAAACTTGCAAACGGTCAAATTCTCAACAATAAAATGAAGCTACAAGTTCATAAAAAATGACAAAAACATTACGAGCATAGCTAAAAAAATCCAAAAAAAAAAACAAAAAAAACAAGGCCGAAAATGAAACAAAAAAAAAAACAAATGATAATAACTATACTTATTACAAATTTTTGTGTCTGCATATTTGAAAACATACAACCAAATACAGAAGCCGATAAGCTATATATATATATATATACATCCATACATACATATATTATTGAATAAACAATATTACAAATAAACCAGTAATGGACAGTCGAAATCTTCTTATTTATTTTGGTCAAGGGGTATTTTCAACAGTTCTTAGGTTATGGTTGGTTAATCTATGTAAATGTAATGATGGATTTAAACATTTTAAGGGCAATCATTACAAAATTCAATATGCAGCTTTTTAGCTTTATTATTGGACAAGAGAATTCTGCCTGAAATATGTTTGAATCTCTCTTATTACTTTCGATATGCCAGTTTGGTATAGTGAAGCCGATTCGTGAATTCATCCGACTAAAATAAACCTGTAGAATGAAATGTGAAACTGTAATCGGAACTGTCGGTTAGAACACTATAGAATGATATACGACATGTGGGTGATGAGGTGAATTTTGATTTTCTTAAAGCTGTGTACATTTGATTATCAATATTTTGTTTTTTTTTATAATCGGACACATCTCTTTGTGCAAAACTCTCCGTCATACCTTATCTAGGCTGCAGGTTACCGCGCGAGCTTTAGCGAAGCGCGTGTATTCCCATCGAATGCCATCTTATATATATTGTTGGTCAAGGAGCGGGAGGTCTTTGCCTGCCAGGTGTCGTAGCCGGTGCGGAGCTTCTGGGGCAATGCAGTGGCCCACAGCGTCAGCCAGAGCAGGCAGCTGCCAATGACGGCGGTGGTGATGCCCAGCATCCAGTACTCACAGTTCGCGAAGGTGCGATCTTCTGTGACCAGATGCTGTAGGATGCCAACGATGGCGCTGTGGCACAGTCCCTCGATGCGGCACCACAAATTGGTCAGCATTACGTCGAGCGTGAGGCAGCACAGACATGTCTCTACGGCGAGGCGACACAGGCTCGAGCTAGTGTGCCACCAGTGCGGCAAGATGTGCACCGTCGTCATCGCGGTCCCAATGCTGGCGATGAACAACCAGCTCCCTATCAGTGGGCCCGGCGAGCAGCGGCCTAGTAGAAAGTAGTACGACACACCCATTACGGTGTGCAGTAGCAAAGCAATGCTCAGGGCGGATAGCGATACTTTCTCCATGGCTTCGCGTTCCTAGATGTCCCTCTTCCGCACTCCTCGAGTCCTTCTTAGGTCTCCTATTTTCTTTCTTTTTCTTTTTTTCCGACTGCCACTCGATTAACCTTAGAATTTTGATTGATATGTCGGTTAATGTCAATCATTGGCTACGAACTTGACAGAGGAACGGACAGTTCGGACGAGGCATGCTGTCTGTGTTCCCTGTATATCCTGTACACATTGTAGAGGGGTATACGGACTTGACAAATTAGTTTACATTGTAATCTTGATAGTCCGATAAACCTGTCTTGGTATTACAGGTAACATCATCTGGTTTTCCAGAATCAGTTGCTCGCTATAATTGTTACTAAATATCGATGAAACCGATGATTTAGCGATATGGGAGGGTATAATTTAAGAAGAGTTGTTCCTTAAAACCTATAAACACTTGGAAACTTGACAATACGCAGAGCTCTTACCAACAATGGCAACTCTAAATACTTTGGGAGACTCATATCGTTCTGATTTAAGAAGTTTTAAGTACTTAAGTAAATCATGTCTGGGATTCACAGCAGACAACAGTTGCAGAAGCATTATTTATTATTCATGTAGGAATATCAGGGCCCTAGCGATCTTCTCGGGGGCCTTTATGCAAAACTTCTCGAGAGTCTCAAGTGTAGGGTGGTCTAGCTAGCGTAAAAGTCTGAATCTTACAAATAAATATATCATTTTGGTGGCGGGTCGAGGTCAAAATCAAGTAAAAAATATAATTTGTTGGAATTTTTTTTATTCCGATTTATTTCGGTTACACTGCGGTAAACGTCTTCAGGGATTTATCTTTCACGTCTGCTCTTGCGGGCGCGGAGTTCCTAACTAAGTTAGGACTAACCAGCTACCAAAATGATAAAAAACAAAGGTCTACAAAACTCTATGACAAATAAATATAGTTATAAATATAAGTGCATATATCAATGATAGGATTTTACTAATTGCGCTAGTGGTATTCAACGGATGGCTATGACCATAGCTGCCAGCTAGGCCTCAAAAGGATAAATAACGAAGAGAAGAACGAGCAAATAACAAATAGACAAGAGGAAAAATAGACAAAAACAGGACAACATGTTTTTCATTAAAAAAATGATTAATTTCCATAAATTAGTAAATTTGTGAGATTTCCCAAGCTCTATCGTGATGTTTTAATTGTCTTTATATGTTGAAAACGGTATAAATCGAAATATGATAATATTAACTAATATTTCAGAAATAACGCTCCTTGTACATGTTCCTTTTATTGTTAAAAATCGAAGCGGAAAGCTGTATTAAAGGTTTGTAAACAAATCCATGTGGTTGTCCGTCGATTTGAAGAAAAATTTCATTAAAGTTATTTAACAAAAAAAAAATACGTTGTATTTGAGCAATGAAAATATGATATCCGAACAGAGAGATTTAGAAATTTTTTCAGGCTATACGAAAAAAAAGGACAGATCTGTTTGGCTGACCTGGCAGTCCTGTCTAAGACTATAGTCTCCTTAGTTGTTTTTTTTTTGTTATCCCGCGGCCTCAACGCACACTCTTCATTCGCCTCGCTACGGGCCTGAACATCGAATTAAAATCGAACTATAAATATAGAAGATAAGAAATTATTTCAATTACTCGAATCAGTGCAGTAGTTTGGAGTTCATACTGAGTAAAAGTTGTACTTTCTATATATACCTATGAATTCGATGTACTCTGCTGCCTAAATATGAAATCAAAGAAATGAAAAACTATTTTAGGATAAAATTTAGTTTAACACGAAGGGTAGCGGGTATTTTACAGTCGAGCACCTTAGACTGTAGCTATTGTGTTTGTTTGAAGGGTTCTACAATAGTTACTCCTTCATTTGCTCAATGATATCGCAGTTTGGCAAATATTTATGCAGCTCTCCGGGTGGTATTCTATTTATTGATCCAATTGTTCAAAATTTATCACTGCCACTTATCGCTATCGTATGCCATATATCTGTATGAAGGGTAAATAATCGCACAAATTAGTTTGTTTGTTTTATATCACTTTATTTCAATTTGATAATATATCATTTATGTGTATGCATCTCTATAGAGGGGTGTATATAGTACATACAAACATACATGTATCTAACATATATAAGGCTACAATATCGGCAATGCGCATCGAAAAGATTACATCGTTATCTAAATACAGTTATAATTAGAATTATGTGTATATTGTATATAGTAGTATATAACTCAAATATATATATATATATACATATATCAGTTATATCAAATACAAAAAAAATAAACAACTTCGGGTCTGCAGACCACACACAAAATGTTCGAAATGTTCCATCTTAAGTACGTACTCGACTATGCGTAGTATCTATAAGGATTAGTCCCATGCTAACTGTATGCGTGTATGGGCGTGTGTGTGGGCGTGTCTATGTGTGTGTGTGTGTGTCTGGTTTAGTATACTCATAACGCATATGCTAGTTAGCTTTGCTGTCTCTTAAAATACCCTGTGTTATTTCAATTAGTATTTTTATTTTATTTTATTTGGTCATGGCATCTACTTTTTGCAACGTTATTTATTGCTTTCCGTTTTGTCGATCATACAAAAATTGCCCAAAAAAATTCCCCCCTATTCGTATACAAGTAAATTTGTATATATAATAGGTGTGTATATAGTCTGGTATAGTCTGGCTTTGATTGGCAACATTCCTTCTGTTTCCCCAACTCTCCCGTTTAGTAGTTTGTATATATGCGATATATACGACGATCTCTCTCTCTGGTGGGTTTGTCTATCGCTGTCCCCCTCTCTCTCTCTCTCTTCCGATTGGGGACATCCAGGCATATGCGATATATTCGTATTTGTGTTGGCATTTCAATAAATTATCCAGTTCGATCCACTCCTCACTCTTAGACTGTTTCCCTATCTCTATATAAACTATGTGTGTGTGTGTGTGTGTCTGTATATTAGTATATATGCATATCAAATCGGTGCAGAGATATATCAAATTCAATTCCAGTTGCACTTCACTATGTTATAGTAGGTAGTTAGTGTTCACGTATAGGTTGGGTTCGGTTACTGTTCGGGTTTCTGGTTGTTGCTATCGATTGTGGCCTATCGAGTTATCGATACCACTCGACAAGTTGCTCTACTTTGTTTGTATTCCTCTCTGTGTATTTGCATTGTCAACTATAAACTAACTTATCGACTATCTTTGAACTATCACATACAAGTTCATTCAAATAGAAATTAAAGAGAAAGGGAGTTAGAGTAACAGGGGGGTGTTGTGGGGAGTTAGAGAGAGAGGGAGAACACAATGCAGCCAATTAGCTGCTATCGTCCTTAGATTAAAGTAAAACTGGCGCTTCTCTTTTCTTTGAAGGTGAACAAACAGAGAGCCAAAAGAAAGAAAGATAGAAAGGGAAAAGGCATTCTCTCTCTCTCCCTCTCTCTCTCTGCGCCGTAGTTAAGTATTAAGTAGCGTATGAGTTATATATGTTATATGCTTGATTTCCGCTCGATTCGCCCAATTCTCGCTTGGTCTTTGGCCCATCATTGTGATCATCTACAGCTTGACATCCGCTGCCGGCGTCGCTGTTGTCGTTGTCGTAGCTGCGCCAGCATCCTGAGCAACCTGTGCAGCGTCCGCAGTGCGTCGACGCGACTGAACAAACTCCACAAAGTACTCAATGCCCCAGGCCAGAGCGCAGATCAGGATGCAGACGCTCTGTGTGTGGATGCAGATCGGGTAACTGTCGGTTACGTCGCGAATAAGGCCTGAGAGAAGGAGAGAACGGTTAGTGACTGATGGCAAAGTGAAAGAGAGAGAGAGAGAGAGAGAGAGTGAGAGAGAGAGAGGGGGGGGAGCTTACCAATCAAGGGACCAAAGCTGATGACGAAGAGCGCCTTGCCCACCAGATGCCAGCCAAAGGCCGAGGGTAGCTTCTCCAGTGAACAGTACTCGGAGACGGTCAGGGTGAAGTTGCTGAGCGCGGAGCCCCGAAAGAAGCCGCAAATCGAGAGCCACAACATCAGCTGCGTCCACTCCGTTTGCTCGGCCATGACTGCAGGAGGCGAAAGAAAGGGAGAAGTTAATACATAGTCTCCATTTTGGGGGTAGTCCCGCCTTGTCTACTCACTGGAGCGGGTGATCGCCACAAAGATGATGGAGACCAGAAAGATGGTGCGCTTCTTGATGGTGGTGCGATCGAAGATCGGCGGCAGCACAATACGAGCTGCGATGTCCGTGATGGCTGTGATGGACAGACAGTAGGCCACGTCCGCCTTGCTGTAGCCGAGGTTGGCAAAGAAGAAGGGGGTGACCATCTTGAAGTTCATTTCGGCCACATAGAAAATGGACAAGCCGAACAGAAGGTTGAGGAACATCTTGTCCTTCAGCATGGCGATGTCCAGGAGATCGGCAAAGCGTCGCCAGAAATTCGGTTTCTTCTTCTTGGCCTCCTCGTCGGCCAGTTCGGTTTGCTGTTTCTCCAGCTCGGTGGGTTTCATCTTGATGAAGCTGTCGCGATGTCCGCCCAGAATGCTGCCCGTGGCAGTGCCCACACGGCGTAGCTGACGATCGTTCTGCTCGAACTCATCGTCGCCCGTATTCAGATGCACCTGCAGTATGGAGCCGGTGAAGTCCATGTACGAGAGGTTCGAGGTCACAGAGGCCTTGCGGCAGCGCAACTGCGTCGCGTTGATCTCCTGCGAGGAGTAACCCCCACTGGGACTGCCCACATCGGCGGACTGCACGCCAGCCAGCGACATGATGCGCGGGAAGGTGGGACGCTTGGTCAGACCCAGCCGGGAGCCGTTCATGGTGTTCATGGCCATCTCGGAGTAGTTCTTGCGCATCGGGTTGTGCTTGTTGAAGAGCAGCGTGTTCAGCTCGGGCAGTGCATCCTCCTCGTTGCCATCTTCCTTGATCACCTTGAAGTCGGGTGCACCTGCTGCCGCTCCAGCCGCCCCCAAGCCCAATGTGGGCGCCGTTGTCGTTAGCTGTGGCTGCGGCGTGGGCAGAGCCGAAATACACATCAGTTCCTCGTCATCGAACTCCTCCTTCATGTGCCACTTGACGGGCTGCAGCAGCACCGAACCAACGGTCGCATTGAGTGCCACGCCCGCCAGCAGCAGCACCGCCCCTCGAAAGCCATAGCTCTCGAGCAGTATGCGCACCAGTTGCGGCATTATCAGCATCCCCATCGCCGTGCCCGCCATGGACAGCCCCACGGCCTGGCCACGCTTGTGCTTGAAGTAGTGATTGAGGGCCACGAAAGCTGCCGATGTCGAGAGTCCCACGCCGATGCCGTTGATCACACTGTATGTGCTCAGAATGTGCGCCATGGTCGTGGCGGGTGAGGTCAGCGCCAGGCCCAGGCCACAGAGCATGGAGCCGGCTATGGCCACCTTGCGGTATGAGAATTCCTTCAGCAGTGGCCCCACGAACAGGCCGGAGAAGTTCATGCACACATCCATCGTACTAATGATCACAGCGGCGCCTGTCGTGCCCACATTGAGATCGCGTAGAGTATCCCCAAAGAGCAGTCCGAACGATGGCTCAATGGAGCGTGTGGCCAGCTGCATAAAGAGAGGAAGAAGAGCGAGAAGATCGTGGATTATTAAAGGGATCAAATCAGATATTTTATGGCGATCTAAAACTGCGTAAAGAAGGGAAGAAGAGTGAGAAGACCTCAAGGATTATTAAGGAAAAGTCTCGGATACTTTATGCTGATCTAAAACTGGATGAAGTGAGGAAGAATAGAGAGAAGATCGTGGTTAAAGTGAGGAAGAAGGGCGAGAAGATCGTGGATTATTAAAGGGATCAAATCAGATATTTTAAGCTGATCTAAAGCGGCATCAAGAATGGAAGAAGGGCGAGAAGATCAGGGATCATTTAGGGTAAAGTTCAGATACTTTATGCTGATCAAAAACTGCATTAAGACGAGAAGAAGAGAAAGATCTCAAGGATTATTAAGGGTAAATCTCAGATACTTTATGCTGATCTAAAGCTGGATGAAGTGAGGAAGAATAGAGAGAAGATCGTGGATATTGTGAGGAAGAATAGAGAGAAGATCGTGGATTATTAAAGGGATCTATTCAGATACTTTATGCTGTTCTAAATCTGCATTAAGTGAGGAAGAAGAGCGAGAAGATCGGGGATCATTTAGGGTAAAGTTCAGATACTTTATGCTGATCAAAAACTGCATTAAGACGAGAAGAAGAGAAAGATCTCAAGGATTATTAAGGGTAATTCTCAGATACTTTATGCTGATCTAAAGCTGTATAAAGTGAGGAAGAAGAGGGAGAAGATCGTGGATTATTAAAGGGATAAATTCAGATACTCCATGCTAATCTAAATCTTCAATAAGAGATGAAGATCGAGAAGATCAAGGATCATTTAGGGTAAGGCTCAGACACTTTATGCTGATCTAAAACTGCATAAAGAAGAGAAGAATAGGGAGAAGATCAGGGATTTTTAAGGATAAAGTTCAGATACTTTATAGTGATCTAAGTTCGCATAAAGAAGAGAAGAAAAGGGAGAAGGTCGTGAACTACTAAAGAGATAAATGCAAATACTTTATACTGATCTAAAGATGCATCAAGAAGGGAAGAAGAGCGAGAAAAGTGGACTTTTAGGGGAAAAGTTCAGATACTTCATACCGATTTAAGACAATATTGGACTGGTTTTTTTTTACTTTTTTTTACTAAGGAAGATTGTATGATAGAACGTAGATCTGTTCAGTTTATCAAGGTTAGAGTTGAGGGCCGTAACACAATAAGATCTTCAATATATCAGCATATGAAGAATCATTAATTTATAATCAATCGTATCATGATATTGCAAAATATGCATATGCAAAACCAGCTAGATGCGCCGTTAATACGTGATTATATCCGCTACCATTAGGGCAGTAAATATAGTATACTATACTATACTGTATATATATAATATCTTTGCCATTATCCACCTAATCTATGATATTCAACCTGATGGGTATATAAAGCTATCAAGTGCATGAATAACCCACAATTAGGAAGCCCTTCCGTCGAGGAAGGGGATAATTTATGGTTGGCAATTAGTAAAGGGGTAATCGGGACTGGGTTCACGTGATTTATCGGCCGAGCTACAATACAAGCTGCACAACAAAAACACATGCCAAACAAATCATAAACAGGTGAAATCTTGCATAACCAAAACACATGGCAAACAAATCATAAACAGGTAAAGTACGAATTGGGAATTGGAATTGACAGTTAGATGGGACAGGAACGTCACTGTTGTGCCCCTCGCCATTATCACATCGCGACTGATAAGCCCCGACACTAAAAATGAATGTAAAGTATCAATGCGATATCTCAATGCACTTGAAGTTGACAGCGCTGTGAAGCGTGCAGGCACCCTCTAATCCCGTCTGACCTCCAAGCCTCAAGCGTCGGCCTCCGCGGCGTGTCATGCGAGAGCCTGATGATTTCCGAGGGCATTCGGCAATGTGGCTCTCTCGGTTCTGAAGGGCGGCTTGGTAACCAGCCGGCATGGTAACCCTGAACCATCAACCAGTTGGCCACACACAGCATTAGCAGGCGAAATCATTTGTATTCAATTGTTGACAAGAGAGCTTTGTACCCCCCTCCCCCCTTTGCACCCCCTTTCGCGGCCCACTCAAGACCCGTCCGCCAAAAACCCATCGAGTTATAACATTGAAATTCTGCGCTGTACATGAAATATGCATATCAACATATCAATTGTGAACTAAGTCTCTGTAGGCAATGCGATTGTTATGAAATTTTTAGAAAACCTTTAAAAGATCTTAACTTTCGTGATATTACGCATTGAAGATTATAAAAGAGAAGAGAAAGAGAGACAGAGTGTGCACCTTCTGCAAATGATCTTTAACTTGGGGCAAAGTTTTTTATTTATAAAATTATAAATTACATATGAAAAATAATAATTATTTCAGAAAGGTTACCTTTGGCATGCCAAAGGTTCTATACCCTTGCAGGTTCTTATATCCTCTGATCGTTCCAATACTAGTTATATATAATGGTGTAGGATTAGATGCTATTCAATATATCTCCCTTTGATCGACACTGATAACTTAAGTTATTTTTAAACTCAAAAACAAAAATCTGCGTTCCGGCAGATTATTCCTATGGGAGCTATATGTTATAGGGGTCCGATTTTGAAGAAATTTTATATGCATATTTATATATTGAAAGTCTGATATAGTAAACTTTGTTGCAATATCTAAACAAATAACAAACATCGGTAGATATTTTGTATGGCAGCTATACGATATATTGGTCCGATCCGGCTCGTTTCGACTTTTTTACAGCGCGCAGCAATAGGAAGCATGTGTGCCAAATTTCATTAAGATAGCTTCAAAACTGAGGGACTTATTTGCATTGCAACAGGCGGACACAGGGACAGACGGACACACTAACAGACGGACAGGGCTAGTTGGATTCCTCTGTTGATGCTGATTCAGATTATATATACTTTATGGGCTCGGAGAGGTCTCCTAAGGTGCGTTGCAAACTCCTGTCAAAAATTAATATACCCTTTGCAAGGGCATAAAAAGATGGATATATAATATATATAGATTTCATTAGGTAATCCTTATCTATTCCCAAAGTTTTGCTGTAAATATTGTACTTTCGATAGTTTCTCCGCCTTATATAAGATATATAGATTTTATAAGGAAATCCTTATCTTTAAGAACATTTCCCCAAATTTTCGATCTGAATACTTTCAATTGTTTCTGCGCCTTATAAATGATATATAGATTTTATTAGGAAATATCCTTATCTTTAAGAACATTTCCCCAAATTTTCGATCTGAATACTTTCGATAGGTTCTCCGCCTTATCTCTAGTTTGAACAGTTTTCGTGTCCTACTTTTCCAAACAGTTAAACTTAAGATTTCCATCCCGATTTTGACCATCTGGACATGTATCTCATGTCTAACAAGTCGATTGGTTATTATTCTATATTGTTGTTGTTGGGTTTATTTGGTCGCTTATCATTTATAACCTTAAGCGGATACTCGAAAACTGTTGCTATTGTTCTTGTTATGAACGGCAATGATGAAGATGATGATGACGATGATATTGAGAAAGATGATGATGATGATATTGAGGATGATGATGATGATGATATTGAGGATGATGATGATCATATTGAGGATGATGATGATAGCGATGACGACGATGATATTGATGATTCCTGAAGTGCTTTATTTGTGCTTTTGCAACACGATTATATTATTGATTGTGCTGTTATTGATTTCTCGTATTCGTATTCGTATTCGTATTCGTATTCGTATTCGTGTGTACCGCTTTTCATTTCACTTAAGTCGGGGCGTCGCGTAGCGTTCCCAATCGCTAGCTAGATGTTTTATGGGCGCTTCATTCAAAATGTTAATTGCTTGATAATTGAATTATCAGCAATCATAATTGAAACCGGGAACGAGGTAAACAGAACCAAAACACGCGCTCTCCTAATGATAGAGCAAACGCTCTCGAAATAGTCGCGCAACACCAACAATAGTTGGGCTGGTTGCCTAGGGGCCAACTTGGGGGTTTCTATGATAATTGTTCGCACTTTGATTTCGTGTCGACGATCCACATGATTCGCTCTCTATTTGTCATTCATTCCCCCGCGGTACCCGCGGTTATCGCTCACCAAAATTCACCGATTTGTTTCAGATAATATATTTGTTGTACGTTATAAATTCTTCACTATATGATCTTTTATTGTAGTCGCTTATCTCGTCATCGATCTCAATGCCAAACGTACTTTCCAATTGGCCCAGTTCAAGTTCCGTTTTCGATTTGTTTGTACTTCGCATTTATGATATTATTTGCCCATATACCAAGCACAAATCACAACCAATAAGCTATATACGATACGTACACGTCTCTCTCTCTCTCTCTCTCTCTCTTCAATATATCCACTCTTATCGTTGTTGTTTCGATTGTGTTTCAGATCAATATAAGTTGTATATTGTTTGTTCTCTCAGTTTTCTTTATCTTTCTTGAGGCATCCACTCTTATCATTCTCTTTGCGATTGCTTTCCGTGTTCGTGGCGAGATCTCTTTAATTACTTTTCGAAATTACATCATATTGTCTCGCGATTTGTTGTAGTTTTCTCTCTGATATAATGTCTGGCAATTTTGTATTCCCCCATTTGTAAAGTGCAAATTTATTTTGCTTTTCTATAATCACACATCGTTATATATTTAGTATATATATGGATAAACAACAACATTTGGATATGTGTTTCTCTTTTTTTTTTTTTTTTTTGGTTTGTTTCTGTTTTGTTTTCTCTATTGGCTTTGCTATTTTTCGACGGTTTTAGCGAAAACAGCAAAAGGCAAACAATAATAGAGGAATGAAAAAAGCAAACCCGATACTCAGGAAGGGGTGCTACTAAGCAGGCAGGTGGGGGAGAGGAGAGGGGTCACTTTTCAAACGGGGTTTCTAAGCGACACAAGGCGTTCTAAATCAACTTTTGATTTATATTTATTGGCCCCGTTTTACAATAAGGTGAGTCGAGAGAGGTGTGAGTAAGCAGCTGTAGGTGCAGATAGAAGTGGAGAGGGGGGGGTCATTGGGGAAAAGGGAATTGTGCACAAGTCAACGTTTTATGATTCGTCAACATTTGTGCAATATTTTCCAATCTAATTTACAGTTAGTTGCGTCGTGTGTGTTGCTGTTTGCGTGAAATTAACGTGACATTCGGATGTTCGCAATCTATATACAGTACAACTAGCTATAACTATAGCTAACTATATACATACTTATACACCTATTTAATACTACATGCATCTATGCAGGCGTATTTTGACCATATTACTTAACAGTATCACACCAGGCACGTTGTCCCATTGCCCATTGCCCACTGTGCAATTCGCCATTCACCCCATTTGCCCATTACCCTGTGCGCAGGTCGCGTTTGACCCATTTAAACACGGCTAAGGCGAGAGCTGTATATGGTTCATACAGATATATATATGGTATATATAGTATAACAACTGTCGCCAGTTTTATCACTCTCTGGCACTTTCAATTTTAAGCATTCGCATACCCTAAAAATGTAGGGTTTATGGAGTGTAGTAGTTTGTATTTTATATGGTATTTATATGGCACACCTTATTTATAAACATTTTTATATATTACACAAGTTTGAGTGATTATTATACATGAATATTAAGATTACATGAGTATTACTAGTGCCTAAGTCGCGCTTTTCTACTTTGAAATATTATTTATATAGTAAATAATTTGGTATTGAACAACGATATTGGTAAGGTGATAATATTTATATATAAATATAAAACAGATAAAAAGACTACCTTGCAGTTTCTTATATACCCCGATCGTTCCAATACTAGTTATATAGAATGGTGCAGAATTTAACGTACCTACTCAATATATCGGATTCTAATCGACACTGATAAGTTCAGTTATTTCTAAAATCAGAAAAGGTCTTCATACAAAAACCTGCATTCCAGCTGATTGTTCCTATGGCAGCTATATGATGTTATAATGGTCCGATTTTGATGAAATTTTATATAAATATTATGTATAAAGAAAAAGTCCGATACAGTGAATTTGATTGCATTATCTTAATAAACAAAAAAAATCGACCGATGGTTTGTATGGTAGCTATACGATATATCGGTCTGATCCGACTTATTTACAGCGTGAAGCAATAAGAAGTATATATATAAAGTTTCATTAAGATAGTATTATACTTATACTATACTACTTTATAATACTAATGCACTTCAGACCTTGGTTTATAAAGGAAGAATTGTATCTACACCCTTTTCTTACATTTAAAGCCCTTGAAACAACTTAATAATAGTTAATCGCACCTCGAGGAAAAGGTACCACAATTCTGTACGGTCAACTTAGGTGTTAGAGAGACATTATATCAGTCATTATGATAAATTACCCCTGCATATCTGATAAGTTGCGGAAGGAATGACTGTCTCTCTCTCTCTATTTCTCTTTCTCTTTGTCCCTTTCTGTACTGGAACCTTTCTCAACTGCATTTGTGTCGTCCGATATCGCTTTGATGGAAACTTTTTGTGGCATAAGCCATATGCAGAAAGTTCTGCTGATAATTATCGGTTAATTATCGACTAATTATTTGGGAGTTGCGATTGGGTTAGCACCTGCTATCAGGGTTTGTGGTTTGTAATGACGAAATTGGGGGGATTGAGAAAATGGTATAATTTAACAAATGTATAATTGTGGGCTAAATTGTATATGTTATGGTTTATCGGCATGTTATCGATAGCAGGAAGCGCAGCATCGATGCACGCATTTCAATTGCTTTGATTGAAAACTATTTCCTTAATGAAATTCGATTGAGATTCTAATTATTCTACCATTCAAAGGCCTTGTAGTCTGTCTATATGTCTATATAGTGTGTGTGCAAATGTGATCACGTGTACGTGTGACGTCGCGTCGCTGGACGCTGCGGGTCACTTCGATAAGTGTTTCGCAATGTGATTTTGGGATGCGAGAGACGAGGAAGCAGAGGGCACAGAACAAACGCACGCGAGCACGAGGACGCCTCGTGTTCGGGATCTTCGTATTGTTTTTAGTACAGAGACTTATCAGGTCGCGGTCTCTTTCCCAATTACCGACTCACTGTCTTGCCCAAGATATGGGGGGAGGTATTAGTCGACCCAGACAGTATCGACAGCGCTATCGTTTCCACTGCGTTTCCGACAATGACGTCGGCCCCACGCAGTCGATGACGTCGTCTTCGTTGGGCGACGACGGACAATGAAAGTCCTCGAATCATCATAATCGTAAATCAAGCAACCTTCTCTTCGTCTTCGTCTTCGTCATCGTTTCCACTTTGCTTCTTTCCGTTGTTGTAGTTTTTATTGTTGTTGTCGCTTTCTATCGATTTCCCATTAACTTTTGCGTGGCATTTTTTATGCTTTTAAGTTTTTGTGTCATGCTGTTTTCTATATGTATCTAGTATTTGTATATATATCCCGTATTTCCCGGGAACTATGGACAGTAGCACTGCTCGCGCCCCCTCGATACGCCACTGTCCTTCAAAACGTGGAATTTAACTTTTCTGTCGTATCATCACTCAAAACTGCGATAAGACCGACTGAGGTGGAGACACACGCCACAAGCGTGGGAGTGAGAGAGATAGTGGGGCGTGTGCTTAGCCCATCGAGTTAAGGGTTCGTCCGATGTGGCGCAGTTAGCTATAATTACACCAGTCTTTAGATATTTATACATACGAGTATATCGTACAAACATATATAGTCGCACTTCTTTGGCCCATCGAAAATAGAACTACAAAAGCGAGTCGTGTCAGCGGAAGCTAAAAATATCCCACGTACTTCAGATACATATTTAATGCCAGTATCTTTGGCATTACCCAAACTCAATTTGATATTTGATGATATAATGCCATTTCCCCGAGCTCGAGTTGCCACACTCAATCAATGTTTGCTTGTTCTGTCCGATTGTCCGATTGTCACGGGGAGTATCTCTAGAATCGGTACTTAAGTTGGAATTAATTGTGTAATTTCTCTATCTGCAGATAGCGTTGACCATCAAGATTGCAAAAAACTTGGTCATTTTCCAGTTAATTCGATGCACGTCTCGAGTCCATGTTCTCGCTGAGGTTTTTGATTCATAAAGTGCGGGACTAGTCACCCCACAGAGTTACACAATATAATGATATAGATTACATATGTATATACATAAATATACATATATATATGTATTATATATTATAAGGCTGTAATAGTGACCTCATGCCAATCACATGCCCTATTTAAGCTGCTTAGTTGGCGTGAACTTTATTGAGTCATTTAAATATTTTCCAAATTTTGAATCAACTTGAAATAATCATATTCCATTAGCCATATTCTCTATAACTCTGACAAATAATCAGTTATAGTTAAGCATCTCATATAAACAAACTTCGATGTTCTTCTTTTCAAGAACCTTGTGGGACAATAACAAAACAATCATCGCGGTTCAATGGCTTTGCGGGTTCGGGTCGCTTTCGGGATCGGTTCAATATTTGATGCTTTGCCGCGAACTTATTCATAATTAAAAGCAAATTTACACATTGTACTCTTGCTCGGTTTACGAGCTTGTACCGATACATTCGCTGTGTGTATGTATATGCTATATAAAAATGGCCTTAAACTTGAGAGACCCGAGACCACAGACCCGCGACCGATACCGATATCTCTTTGCATTATTTCGGTTTTAAATTTTGTTTCTCTTTTTTCCGCTGTTTCTGTTTCGTTTCGTTTTCGCTTTTGTTTTGTGTTTTTCCCTACTTTGTTTTTTGTTCATATTCATTTGCGTTAATTGAAAAATGCGTTTTGTTTAATGGGATATGGCTGGGCCGAGGGGCAGGAGGAGCAGGGAACTCGAGGCTGTCTCTAAAGATCGATGGTAAATAAATTTGAATTGAATTTGTTGTGCCTGCTCGGGGTGTGTGTGTGTGTGTGCGAGAGTGTGTGTGATGGCAATTGAAGCAATTAACTGTGAAGTACATTTCACTAGCGAAAATGTGACTGGGTAACGGGGAACGAGGAACGAGCAATGCGAATCCGACTTGTGACTGGTCCGCCTGATGCCGCTGTCGCTGCCGCTGCTGCTGTTGCTGTTGCTGCTGCTGCGCTGTCGCTGTCTCTGCTGTTGTCAAACATTTCAATTAAAATGTCGCCAGTTGACCATAAAAAGAAAAAGCAGCAACAACAACAACAGCAACAGCCGCAGCAGCCGAATCGAACTGAACTCGAGTTAAATTGAACGCTTCAGCGGATGAGGCGGGCTCGAGACGGGAACAGGGAGTGGGGAGAGAGGAGGGAAGGGAGTAGGCGCTCACTCGGGCTGCGCATGATCGCAATCATGTGATTTATCCAGATACACTCGCACACCCATGCACACCCATGCACAGACACACACGCACACTCGCACACACACACTCGCACAACAATTGTAAGCGATCGTCAGTCGATCAGCCTGGGCTGCAAACGAGTTTTGGGGCAGCAGCAGCAACAGCAGCAGGAAGCGTAATGCAACCATAACAACAACAAGACAAGCAACAACAACAACAACATCAAAACAAGCAACAAGAACAACAACAGTTGCAACAAAGTCACGTGATCAACAGAGATCATCAGCTGCCTCAACTGCTATAGTTGTGCGCTTGTTGTGATACCCTGGAATAGCCTGAACAAGGGGCATGCTCAACTTAAAGGAAACTGTTGTCTTAGCACCAACAACAAAATGAATGGAAATGAACTTCAATATCGTGGCATATTCCCATTCCTTTTTATACATTCTTATTATATATCTTTAAACCTGTCGATCTTAGCTGGTATAACAGTTAAAGTTATGTAAGTAATGCTAATCGCCATTCATTCCTGGCGACTCTTGCTTGTTTAAAGCAAGGTTGCTTGGTTTTTAGCTGTAAATCAGTCAGATTTCAAAAAAAATATTTTGAAACTTTGATCAGACACGATCTTCTCATTTTAAGGCTAAATTAGCCTTTTTAAAGAAACAAACACTGAATTATCTTTTGTATGAAATTCAAGATGGCGGCTTAAGCGGGTACACAAAAAAAATACTTTATCCTTTGTGCTTAATGGACAGTGGAAAACAAATTAGGAAGAAAGGCTACCTTTGGCATGCCGAAGGTTCTATACCATTGCAGGCTTTA
Source organism: Zaprionus ornatus (assembly GCA_018904035.1). Taxonomy (NCBI): domain Eukaryota; kingdom Metazoa; phylum Arthropoda; class Insecta; order Diptera; family Drosophilidae; genus Zaprionus; species Zaprionus ornatus. Next base: position 21,438,013 of record JAEIFZ010000001.1, read on the forward strand.
ATATCGATCGGAGGGATCGTTCCAATACTACTTATATGTAATGGTGCAGGATTTATTGGTACTGTGTGTATTCAATATTATTGCTCACTTTGATTGGCACTGATAAGTTCAGTTATTTATAAAATCAGAACTGGTCTACATACAAAAACCTGCAATTTGGCCGATTGTTCCTATGACAGCTATATGCTACAGTGGTCCGATTTTGATGAAATTTCATGTGCATATTATATATATAGAAAAAGTCCGATACAGTGAATTTGGTTGCAATATCTTAACAAATAACAAAAATCGGTCGATAGTTTGTATGGCAGCTATACGATATATCGGTCCGATACGGCTCGATGCGACCTATTTACAGCGTGCAGCAATAAGAAGCGTGTGTGCCAAGTTTCATTAAGATAGCTCCAAAACTGAGAGTCTAGTTTGCGTTGCAACAGACGGACACACGAATAGACGGACACACGGACAGACGGACAAAGCTAGTTCGATTCCTCTGCTGATTCAGAATATATATACTTTATGTGATCGAAGATATCTCCTTAGGTGCGTTGCAAATTCCTGTCTAATATAAATATACCTTCTTCAAGTGTATAAAAAATGACTTTGCTCACTTTCTTTCACTCTAACCTCACTTAACAATTATAAACAAATTACTGTTATTGTTTAATTTAGGACATTCATTTGCTATATTCTCAGTCACGATCACATAAAAAAGAAGTTATTCAATAATTTTTGGAGGGTAACTGATTTATAGGGTATCTTAGCCGTCGGTCTTCTGCACCGTTTGTTCTTGTTGGAGCTGGCTGGAGCAAAATGTAAAACCTGATTGGCAACAGCAGCGCCACGGCCAGCGAGCAATGATGTTGTTGTTGTGATTATTGTTGTTGCTGCTGCTGCTGTTGTTGTTGTTGTTGTTGTTGCTGACTGTGTGCAGTGACTATTGACATTGATTGAAACTCATTGCAGTTGGCAACAGACAAAGAAAGAGAGCGTAGTGGGATAGAGAGGTGATGCACAATAATTAGAAAGAGAGAGAGAGAGAGAGAGAGGGAGCGAGAGACAGCGCTGTGCACGTGCTGGCATCGGGCCAGCAGCTGAGCCCGCTTGGCCAGCAGCAGCTGTTGGCCAACTTAGCGCGATGCTGTAAACTGGCACCATAAACGACGCCTAGTCTGGGGCGTGAGTTGTGGATTAGGAGTCGCAATCGCGGCAAGTAGCCGCAACGAAATGCAAAGTGTATCCCCGTCTCTCTCCCTCTCTCTTTCCCTTCTTCCCCTCTCAGATCCTTGCTCATTCAATTAACAAGAATTTCTTTTCACAAAAAAGGAAGCGATTTGTCTCGATTTTAGCATTCACTTGCGATGCTACGTTGTTTACTTAATTCGCAGCTATCTGCGGCTATTGGATAAACAAGTATACCCTGCAGACAGAGATTAACTAAGAGAGGGTAAGCTAAATTGTTTAACAAGCCCATCAGACTGCTATACATGCTTAGCAGTGTTTACAGGGTATCTCTGCAACCAGTTTCACACGTATTGTGGGTGTTTATTTTTGGACTGAACCTGCAATCTTTGACTGTTGGACCTGACATCGATCAAATGTGCCAGACATTCGCACCTACTATTGATAAGACCCTAATGGATCTTTGAAAGCACAAAATATGAAAGGATTTGTTAAGAGGCGAGAGTGTGAATGCAATGCGATTCCCAGAAGGTATAAATAAACCACATATGCTAAAGATAAATGTAAACTTGAGATCTAGATAGGCAAATTGGATTATTATTTGATAACTATTTGCGGTTCTTCAGCTTGCAGTGCATAATTTCGTATGCAAATTGAATTTTCTTATTTGTTTTCGACTCATTTACAGCAAATTTATAGCACAGATTATGATAAGTGGAAGATCTTGACGCCAAATTGGCTAATTGCGGATGTGCACAGATTGAGGAGAATTATAATGCAGAATAATTTGTGCAAGTCTATATATTCTTGAGTACAATGTAGATTAGATAAAGAAGAATATTTAGCTAATCAGCTGATAATGAACTTCCTTTAAAATATATTATATATATATATATATATATTCTTATATTTTCTTGTTCTTTATAAAATCAGACACTGTTGATAAAGTACAATATACTCAATTTATTACTGCCTTTTTAACAATCGTTACTTTTACATTGGTTTAAGTTCTTCAACTCGCACATGTTATACAAAGTTATATTTTCTTATTCATTATGAATTCGGGCATTGCTGATAACGTAACAAATACTCTGCTTATCCAGGCGTTTCTTTGGTTTAAGTTCTTTAACATGTAATTGTTATACAACGTTATATTTTCTTGTTCGTTATTAAATCAAACATTGTTAATTACTAAAAAATACTCTGCTTATTCCGTATACGAGTATTTTGACACTCGTTTCTTTTATAGTGATTTAAGATCTTCAGCTTGCAAAGGTTTTATTTTCTTGTTCGTTATAAAGTCGGACAGTGTTGATATAGTAAATAATACTCTACCTATCACGTTCATTTTGACAATCGTTTCTTTTATTGTAAGGAAAGTTCTTTAGCTTGCAGAGTCCCTTCGCCTCGTGATATCATCATATTCTGACACAGCAGAGTAAACCGTGTGCTATAAATAATTATGGCAACTGTTCATTATGGAATCGTGCTAATTAACATGGTTCAATAGACCGTTTTGGATGTCATTGCGATGCCTGACCAGTTACCATGTCTATCAACTTCGTCGTTGTCATCGGCTTTGTCGTCATGGAAGCAGACCAGTTCCGTCGTGAGCGCAGACAATGCGCCAAGGTGCTAATCGACGCGTCGCTGATAAGAGCAGCAAGCACCGAGAATAGTGGGAAGACAAACAGAGAGGGACAAAAGTCCAAAGGCAATAGCAAACAGAAAAGCAGAAGGCAAATCAATGACGATATTTGCCAAGTTGCTTTGATTTCGCTCAATTGGCGCAACGACAACGTGATGGGCGACTGGGAGTGGTCGAGGGGGCACACTGGGTGAAAGGGGTGAACTTGAGTAGGCGGGGTGAGGGGCTAACCAAATAAAAACAGCAGGCAAATTGTCAACAGGGCAGGCAGCAACAACTTCTGAGGTGACAGCGAGTCCATCGCATCGATATAATTTATGAGTAAACAGACGGACAGCACAAGTAAGGGGACGGGGGAGGGGGAAGAAGACCAGTAGAACCAGGGGACAGGCGGGGACAGGTGTAGGCCGAGACAAGGCGGGCAAAGTCCAATGAAAAAATCATTTTGTTTGTTTTATTTTGTGTTACTCAAAACTTGAAGCAGAAATATCTGCGAACCGATAATGAACAGTTATCAATTGGGCAAGTCAAAGAAGAGGGGTATCGAGAGAGAGAGAGAGTGGGTTATGCAGGTACTGCCGTTGATCCACTATAGTGCACACTCGACTGACCGATAAGCAACGCAGATCGTCGTATCCATTGTAAGTCGACGCGACCCGCTTTGTTCCGCCTGAATGCGGCAATTGAGCGATGAGCTCAGAGAAACATTTGTAAATATCGTTTGTACAACGAGCATTTAATATTATATGTACATATATATATATACTAAATCGTATATGTATGATATATGTGTATATTGATGGTACATACGTATATCCATTCTCTTTTGTTTGGCATGCAAAATGATGCAATTCGCTTTTCAATTTGCGCACTGGCCAAAACTGAACCGAAACCGAAGCAATCCAATTTGAAAAGCAACCGAAAACGATTCAGGGGCTTATCGGGTTTACCAAAGCCCAAAAATGTACATATAGAGTCTGCTTTTCAAGGGCAGTTGAGGCGATAATATGATAGGGGTTCACCAAAAAGGTCTTATGCTCAAAATACGCGCTTTGCTTTCTACAGATAAAGTTTCTTCAGTTTTTGAGAGGGTTTATTTTTTAACTTAATATCCATAGTTATTTTCCCTCCCCCCCACAGCGCCACTATCTCGTCTGTCTGCGCAAATATTAAAACAAATATGAACAAATTCTATCGTTTGCTTTGCTCGCGAGGCGAACAAGAAAAGCTTCTCGATAAGATCTATAAACAGTATGAAAATTGGATGCTACTTAACACCCAACTCGTATTTCTGGCATCTCATTACATAATCCACGATCGGGTTTTAATCGCTTGGACAAATATTATTGCCATGTTTACGAAACGGGTTCAGAACTTGCGATTTGCCAGTTATGCTAGATATGCGTTATTTCCTTACTTTGCATGGAAATCGAGTTCGAAGCACTTTGGGGTTATGTAAAGCGTGCCATATAATACCATAATGTCATTGGATTTAGTTATGTTATGTGCAGCATTTATTATTACCGTTGTATAAGGCTCGAGGGCTGATTGGCTAATTTGCCTCGTAAATGATTTAAAAGCGATTAGAGAGGGTGTTCCAAACAGACGATACACCTTGAAGGAAAGTGTAGAATGGGCATCAGGTGCAGGTGGCGAAGGGAGAGGGAGAGGGAGAGGGCGTAAAGCAGTGCGATTAGTGGGCCACTGTTCTCGGTCATATAATCGACTGATTTGCGCTATCAACGGCACCTTCGGCGATTATTCATCGAGCTGATGTTGCCGTTGATAATCTGTGAGTGTTTTCTGTTTTCTGTATGTTGTTTTTCCTCGTTTTTTGCTTTTGTTTGCTTCCTCTCTCTCTCTTTCCCTCGCGTTGTATTACGCCCATAAAAATGCAAATACAAACAAGTTACTATTGCTGTTGTTGCTGGACATATAAACGGGGGTAGAATTTGACATCAATTAAGTCTTATGATCGCTTTATTTATTAATTTGCGCATTCCAATCGCTCCGAAAGAGAAGCTCTTCTTCCACGAGATTTGCAAGTGAGAATAGTGCGTGAGGGGGTCCGAATGGGTGTGTGTGCGTGTGTGTGTGTGCGGGTCGTGCGACCAATCAAGGTAGCATCGTAAAGCCAAAGTTATCTTATCAATGGCGGCTGCTGTTACTAAGCAATTAGTTTGGTTTCCGATTGCAGAAACTAAGCGCCATAAATAGTTGACGATAATTAAAGGAATTAAGAAGGAATTAAGAAGAAGAAATGGCAAGAGATAAATACCACAACAAGGACCTTCTTCTGTTGGAATCCCAGTAATCTATTGATCTGCAGGCTAAACGATATTAGGGTCATTCTACCTTCTCATTCTTACTGTTTCTATCTCTGTCTATTGTCTCACTTCTCTGTTCTCTGTTCCCAGTTCTGTTTTCTGTTCTTCCTCCTCCTTTTACTGTGCAATGTCGGGCGCAATTTGCTTGCGTTTCGTTGCGCTGCTTAAATGTGTCAGATACCATGGGGTGTTAGATATAAAGAATGCTAATCGAGGGATGCTCGACTGGTAGATGCTCCGTAATATTTTATATATTTATTATTAACTTCATATATATTTTAATTCCCTTATCTGGTGAATATCTTTCAGCGAGAAGGCCTTCCAATCGAGCACTAATCTAACCCATTTACAGAGCCTTAAAAGTACTCAAAATGAAAGCACAATGCGAATACAGATCCATCATATGTTTATACTCTATTAGTATGTAGTATACAATTCGCATCTAATAGGAATTCGGGGGTATCTCAATGAGATTATATCGATCAACAGAAAATACGCGTCAAGAATGGTTAATGAATCCATTTGAGTGAATGGGTGTGTTTCAAATGTCAATTCACAGTATGCTTCATTCACACTGCGCCATGATCGATCGATCGATCGATCGATCTATCGATGTTCGGCGATACCGATGAAAGACTTTGCCTAGGCCATACGATTTGTATACGGATCGACTTTTAATAGTGCCTGATATTGCAGCACTTATATGTTTATTGGATCAATAAAAGTGTTCCAGATCCACATGAGATCGTATAGTTCATTTCCTTGTGGGAACTTAGTTGAGTCAACAAACAACTTTATATGGGCCCCATTGTAATGCTAATTCACTCCAACGGGGATATGTGATAAGAACCGGAATAGAGTTACAATAGACCCGTATAACAATGTACATACAATGATATTACAGTCATAGTGTGCACTAAGTCTTATCGTAAACAAGTTAACGAAGTGTATAATACCAGAAACGGACACTAAGCGAGCGGAACTAACCTATGCCAACTTGGGCAGGCGAAGTCGAAGCTCTTGGGATAGTTTGAGATACTTTCGAGGATATTGTGAGAGAGTCATTGGAATGTTGAGTTGTAAGAAAGAGGTACACTATATAGTTGGAAATATCTGAAGAGATCTTAATCAATGCTTAATTATGCGTTTGATCTCTATGCTGATTTTTTTGAAACTTACGTTGACCAAGCTGACGCCGAAACAGGCGACCCAACCCCAGCCGCCATCGGGTGCGACTTTTCTTGGCTGTTTTGTCGTCATTCTTCCTCTTTGCGCTCTCCTTTCTGCTTCTTCTTCTTTAGTTGTTTTAGTCTGTTTTAGTTATTGCTCCCTTTGTTGTTGCTGCTGCTGCTGCGCTTCTCGTTTGTTTGTGTTCTTTTCGCTGTTTCTTCTCCGCTTTGGTGTCAAATGTGCATATAGTGCATATAGCCGAGAATGGAGAGTCAAGAATCGAGAATCGTCTCTATATGTTGCACATGTATATCATGTATATCATGTGTATGTATGTGTGTGTGAAAGTGGGGATATTTATCGCGCTGCTCCGCTGCTGTTTCTTCTCCACTTCTTTTCTTGCTTCCTCGCTTTGTCTTTTATTTTCGGGTTCTCGTGTTTTGTTTTGATTTTCAAACGTCGCGTTGGGATTGGAGAATTTTTGATGAAGCGACGCGACGCGTCGGGGGCGGCGGGTGTATTTTTCCTACTTCTTCTTCTTCCCCTTCTTCTGTTTTAGTTCACTTTTTGTTGATTTATTTTTATTTTGACGTCTTGTCGCAGACAACAGGAACACGCACACAAGTACAATAAGAAATGCGAGAAATAAAACACACAAAAAAAAAACAAGCGCAACGTAAAAAGAAAACGAACAGGAAAAAAAAAGTTGAAGAATTCGCGGCGCTTTGAAAATGTTTTTGTCAAAGTTCTTAACGCTCGTTGTTCTTATTGTTGCTGTTGTTATTGTTGCTTTTGTCTTTTTTGTGTAGTTGTTGTTGGTCTAACTGATGCCAAGGTTATTTTTTTTGCTTGGTTTATTTTTATTTACTTTGTGGTTGGCGTTGTTAACAACAAATCTTGAGGATTCGCGACGTTGTTGTTCTTGTAGTTGCTCTTCTCTTTTTTTTTTCTTGGCTTGTTCTTTTTCAATTGTTTTCTCTGGTTGAGTATTTCGTGTAATGTTCGCGTTGCTCTGCTTGTTACTGTTGTTGTAGTACTAGCTGTTGTTGTTGTTGTTTATTGCTTGTTTCTTGTTCCTTATTTCTGATTAGTTTCTTTGTTGTTGTTGCTGTTGTTCATTCATATTGAGGTTGAGAGATTTCCCATCCGCCTTCTATTTTTTCTTTTGGATTTTTCAAAATATTCAGTTACAAGGCACGTCTTGGCATGGAACGCAAACGAAAAAAACACGAAATAAAACCGAATAAAATCGCGCAAAATGTGTACGAAAAATTGTATAAAATTTAAATATTTATTTTTGTATTCTCTCTTCACTGTTCCTTCTTGTTCTGCCCCTCGCTTAGGCTCGCTTTTCGTTGTCAGGTTTTGTCGTATTTTCCAGCTGTTCTGGCTGTATTGTTGTTGCTTTTGTTGCTGTTGTTCTATTGCCTCTCTCGCACGTTGCTGCCTCCGTCGTTCTCAGCGTATGCTTGACGTTTGCCAGCGCTGTCGCTTCGTGCAACGCTATTTATTACAAACGGGGGTGTGGGGGCCTAGCCGGGCTCTCCGCATCGGTTCGATGTGTTACGCGCGACTGTTCAATCGATACTGACTGCCCGCCGTCGACACTGACTGACGGCCGCCTCTGCCGTTTGCCGTCGCCGCTGACGTCGCCGTTTGCCGTTCGCCTGGCCAGCCTGGCTAGCTGGCAGAGAGACAGAGCCAGAGCACGTGAGAGAGAGAGAGAGCGCACTTACTGAGAGGGGGCCACTTGGCTGGCTCTGCCTGAGCTTTGCCTCAACTCAGCTGAGCCGAACTGAGTCTCTTGTTGTTGCTGTTGTTGGTGCTTGTGTCATGATCGCGTTCTAATGCTGAGAGCGCCGCCTGCTGTTACTGTGGCTCCTCCGACGGGCTGCAACCCCAAACAGTGGCAGCGAAAACAAAAACAATAAACAGCAGCAGCGCCAGCGGTGACAGAACAAGAGCACCAAGCAGCAGAGGCGGCGACGGCGGCGTTGACTTTTTGCTGCCTGGCTAATTACGCGTCTGGCAACTCTTCGTTGCTGCTCTTCGTCGCTTTCTTTGTTTAGGTTTGCACACATGTACACACATGCAAGCACCTGTGTGTGTGCGTTGGTGTGTGTGTTGGTAAGTGCTTTGTCTTGGCCATGGCTGGACTGACGCAGCAGCGCGTTGCATTGTGGCTGCTTCTTGCTTTCATCACATTGTTTTCACTCCATTTATCCACTGACTCAGTTGCGCAAACGCGTTCTCTGCCTGTGCTGCTTCTCGCTCGCTCTCTTACGCAAAACGCAAACAAACAAAAACAAAAACAGCACTTACTCACTCCCGCTCTGACTGCTAACCTAAACACTCTCTCAGTGTCTCTCTCAGTCTCTCTCTTCCTCTCTGTAACTTGTTGCGCGTTGCTGTTATTGTTTTTGTTACGCCTGCAGATCTTGCACTCATATTGCTGCCAGTGCTGCCAGATGAATTTTAGAGTGTCCTATAAGGATAGGCGTAAGAAAATCGAACAAAAGTGTAAAGGATAAGGAAAAGGGGAAATAAATACGACTTTGGTTTACCCTGCAAGGAATAAGATTCCCCAATTTAGTTTATTTATTGCCAAGAGCAACGTGAAATACCAACAACAAACATCAAACGAAAACAGCAACAACAAATGCGACAGAGACGGGGCGACATTGAGTGTCCGAAATGGAAATGAACATTGAAAACAGAAATGAAAATGAAAATGAAAATGGCACACGGCGCAGCACGGCACATTCGCTCGATTTGTTGTTGTCTTTTTGCCAGTGCGTATTGTTGTAAAGCACATGTGTGTGGCAAGTAGGTACTCATATGTGTGTGCGCCTGTCTGACAACTCTGCTCCCCCTTTACAGGGTGTACAGGCGGGTCGCCCTGGCGCCCTGGCACCCTGGTGCGTCTAATAAAGAATCGATAATGAGAATACAAAATTCACAACAAGCCTCGAGGAGTTTTAGGCGTACACACACCCATATACATATGTACATACACTTGTATACATACATAAATACATACGTACATGTGTAGGGTACATACTGGGTACATTGCCGGCATTTGTTTCCTGATTCTACTTTTACTTGTTGCACGCTTTGTGACGGCATATGCTGTATTTCACCCACTCACACATACACTTACTTCTGTGTGTATTGTGTTTGTTCATAAATAATATTGCTGAGTGGCGCTTTAACTTGAGGGTGGTTAGTGACGCAACAGCTTAAAAGTACACACACACCACCTCACATACACACCACACGCACAGACAATACACCCCCATTCATAGCTCCACAGTCGAGCAATAAATACCCTTTTCTCTGTATTCCAGAAAGTTCCATAGATTTTCATATCACTTTGCCACAGAGTATTCGAAGGTCGGTACTTACTACTTTTTTCTGTCAAATTAAATAGAGCAAACTTGTCATCAGATAAAAGCCTAATAAAAGCAAGTTTCTTAATGCACAATGAATTACCAGGAATATGTTTTACATTCTGCAAGAGACAGAGAGAGAGAGAGAGAGAAAGGAAGAAAAGAGTGCCCACGCACTTCCATAAAAAGCCACTGTTGTAAACTCAGCTTTTTCTCTCATATCTAGCCTTTTTCAAAATTCCATAGCACTCACTAATACAGCGTACAGCACGAAATCTAGCTTTTTGCACGCATTCTTAGCTTTTTATACCCTTGCAGAAGGTATATTAATTTATCCTCCCATTACAATTATAAATAAATTACTTTAAATGCTAAATTTAGTTTTGGGACATTAGAAAAGTATCCCCTATTCAAAGCACTTTGAATGAAACAACTCGGATCTAGTAATCCCTTGTTTTTGTGTACCGAGATAAACGCGTTACTTTTAACGCTACTTTACTTTTACTATGAATGTATGAATTTGCACTGGACCATGTATGTACATTTGTATGTTTAAGACGCTTTTTTTGGGGGCTAGCGTTCGGCTCTCAGTGAAAACAAAGCATCAAAACTGCTACAGTCACACACAGTGTTGCCAACTCTTCGGTCATAAGAGCGCTAAAGTGGCCCTTGAAAAAAGCTAAAAAAAACCTGAATATCTTATGCTGAAAATAGCTATAATTCCCGATAAAAGCCATTTAACATTTTATCCGACACATTGAAATTACAGCACGACAGATCTAGTGGGAAAATATTGTAGCTTAATTAATTGGCAGCATAAAATAAGTTTGACATGACGCTGTTAACTTTAACAATTCACTGTACAAGCTCTGTTAACATGCAAAAAGGATCGTGCACGTGCTATTCGTGAAATACAGAGCATTGCATACTTTTCACGAAGAAAACATTAGAAAAGTAAAGCATACTTTTAGCATTCCTTTTCATCACATATTTTTAGGCTGCAGATTTTAAATTTTTAAAAAACATTCGCCCGCTCCTCTACATAAGCGTTAATATTCAATGATATAGTGTGGTTGCAATACTTCGAGGAGACTCAGACAACACGGTCTCAAAGGAGTTTCTACGCTACCCCTTATGCCTTAATAAATAAAATTAAAAAAAAAAAAAAAATATGCATACTATTAAACTTTTGAAAATGAATAAAAAAAAAAAAATAAGGAATAACCTTAAGCAGGAATAAGAAATCATCTCTATGATCAATTCCTACAAAAGATTTTTTAGATTTACCTAACATTAAGAAAATCACCAACTAGAAAGGCTAATATAGCTTATCTTTTTGATTGTGCCTATACTTGTTATATACGTACATATATTAGTACAGAATTTAATAACATTCTTCGTGCATTCGTAAAGGGCTTAAATACCTCTAAACGCTAATAATAATTTATAATAATTTTTATTTATATCTAACTGACCCTTTAAGAGCTAAAGGATATAGTCTTCCGATTTCAATTAAATTGGAATAGTATACAAAAATTACTGTATAACTTTGATTGTATAATTGTATTACTTTGCACACAGACAACGCTAGTTCGAATCCTCTTGCCAATATAAATATATAGTACATAGGTATATAGTACATACGGTATAACATTTCTAGGCCATAAATTGAAAATAAAAAAATGCATGGTCTTGTGTGTTTATCGATATGTATGCCGATTAAGTTATATCTGTCTGTATTAGCGCCTATATCTCAGAGATTAGAAGAACTAGAGTCACCAAACAACAATACTTGTATGAATTGCAAGCAGTTAGATTCGTTTTGAAAATTTTGCCACGCCTCTTTCCACCTCTATGAACCAGTAAAATCATCTTCAAACTCTTTGACATCTGCTATAAGAACTAAACTAAACTAAAACTAAACTATCACAATTGTGTGACACACATGACAAACACTCTATTGTTAACGTTTTGTGAAATATTATGTAATTTTTGTGAAATGATCTGATCTACTCAAACAGACACTTGGCAATTATGCTGTCTTGGATAAGTGCTAAGCATGGTGAACTATTAAACCACAAGACCTGAGTTTAGTTTTCACGTAAGTCAAATTTGAACCTTGTAAGTGGGTGAGTTTTTCATCCCTCTACTCTAACATGCGTTGCTGGAGTGTGTTTTCTTTTCAAATTCTATACAACACATGTAGCATATTGAAAATCCTTGGCCTTATACAGTCAAAGTTTGACTGTAGCGTTCGACTGGTTTTACTTGTTTCTTGTTTAATTGTTTCATTACATATTACATAAAATGTACAGTAAATATTTTAAGATCGTAAAAATTAATTCATAATAATTAAGTAAAAAAAAACGTCGCAGAGTTAGGTCAGCAATTGTAGGGGGTTGCACACAAAAAATGGAGAAGAAGGCGAAGAGCTTGACGAACTTGAAGAATGTCCTCGAGCGAGGCTCCTCGTGACTCTGCTCAGTTGTCCCGGATGCCGGTGCCGTAGTTGGCGCCGCCGGCACGATTCAACGCCTCGCGGAACAGCTCAATGTCCAGCTCGGCCTCCACGCCAGCCTGCAATTCCACGGCAAAGTTCTGCAGAGAGAGGTGGAGATAAAGAAAGGTGAATAAGAGTCAAGAGAAAGAGAGAGGAGGAGAGTCGCACTCACGTTTAACACATCCTTGATAAGAGCCTTGTCGGTGGACATTTTGGCGCGCTGTATGACGCCAACCTCCTGCCCAATCCAGGTGAGGAAAATGAACTTCTTGCGCTTGGACATCTCGTCGCCCATTTGGATCCGAATGTAGCCAAAGGCCCGCTCCGAGTCCCCGAATTGCTGACGGAACTCCTCGAAGCACTGGCCACGCTCGTGGACAATGATTTGCGCGCCATCGAACTTGAACACCGCCCACTCGGTGTCTGTGAGATCGGAGCGCACATCCTCGTAGGCCTCACGGATGGCGTCCTTGTCCAACGATGTTGCTAGTGGCATCTGCAAGCAAAGAAATTTCAAACAGCTCGTCAGATAAAGTATCTATAGGCATTGTGCACAATCCGACAATCTTTTGGTCAGCCGGAAGTGACGAAGCAGACAACCTCCCCACCGCCCACATCCTCAGCCCCGCCCGCCAGTACTGCATTCATTTGCCACGCCATTCCGTGTCCATGTTTAATGCATGCGGCGCATTGAGGCAGCGCCAAGTATTCGTTAGATACGCGCGCGCGCGCGCGCTCCACTCACAAGCTAAGATACTTTCGATTTCGCTTTCGTCTCGTTTCCGTGCCATGAGCCAAAATAATAAACAAACCGAATATAACAACAACAATTGCAATTACAACAAAGTTAGCAACAATAATAATAATAATAACAACAGTCGGAGCAATAAATGCATTTTGCACAACGAAAACTCTTCAATTTGTTGCATAAATTATTACAAATTGTTGCCCGTTTCTCATTTGTCGAATTTCCTTGAAAATGCAATTCAATAAACTATATATGTGCATACATGTTGATTAAATATATTATATATACTGGATGAATGCCGCAACTGACACACGCGCGAAGGTTGCCCCAGCGCCTAAGCTAGTTAAACTTATTGAAACTGTCAGGGAATGCTCGGAATAATTCCGGACTTCGCTTACTTAACGATATCATATATATTATTATTAATATTAATTGTGGGAAAGATGTACTGTCAACTACTGTAAACCCTTTTGTGATTATAACTCTCTGTACAGTCCAGTTATTTTAAGGAAATCTATAATTTTGCCTGGACTAGTCTTTCTTATCTCCTTCACCCCGAGAAGGAGTTTACCATATTGTTTATATGTGCTTCGGTGTTTTGGGCTCCATATATAATGTATAGTTTATAAATATAATATATAGTAAATAAGGTATATTTCAATCAAACCACTCTATTTGCAGACTTTACTTGGTATAGTTGAGTACAACCTACAACCAAACTAGAGACTATGTTTTTATGATTATATGTTGACGACCATTGTTTGGTATGATTCATATTGCTTGAGCCAGCGAGAAAGTGTATAGTAAATATTATATAATGTAATTTAAAATCAAAATAAATCCCTCTTTTTTCCGACAGTAGTTGCGCAAATCGTTACTCAGTTCGACAAAGAACAAACGCACAAATACTGGCATATTTATATATATACACACACATATATACATATGTTTTGCAGTGTATGTGGTCGTATTTATTCTAAAGAATCGTTCAGGCAAACTCCTCAATCAGATTAAAACGCTGACAAATAGTAAAGAAAGGTAGCTGAATCAAACGTTATTGTGGGAAGCTTATCGCACCAATCAAAAATATATATATACATATGTACATATTTATAACCTGTATAAGTACCTCACTTTCAGTCTTTCATGCTAATAAAAGTTTTTCCAAATTGAGCTGGTACTTTCATGCATTATAATATAAATATGAATCAGCGATAATAATAACAATATACTTCAGATTAATCAAGAAGTTAATCGAACAGCATCGCAGCGACAATTTATGGAACCCAAAACAATTGAGACGAATCCAACCAGCATATCATCATCATTTGAGAACAAATGAAATATGAATCGTTTCGTATCGTATCTATGTATGTTTGCTGACTGTTTTTATAGCTTCACTTTCGATATGCCTGTGGAGTATGATGGAGTGCGGGGGCAACCTTTTTCGAAAGTATCTGTGGCTGATCTGGTCGACTGCAATGGAGATTTATGTGAGCTCTGCTCTGCTCCATTTGAAACAATTTAGACAGCACAGTTTTCAATCAGCAAAGGAAAATGAAACGGAAAAAAACGGAGAGCAGAGAGCAAAAACGGAAAACTGAAACGAAAATTGAAAACGAAAAACGGTTCACAGATACATTTCTGTTGTTGCGCTGTGCGACAGACGACAGTTGGAGTCGCGTCGGACGCGAGATGAATGATGATCTATATGTATTTTATTTAGGTTGCTTTCAGCTTGCTTACGGAAGAGAGGACAGAGAGAGAGAGAGAGAGCGAGAACAACGAAACTGTCGCCATGAGGGCAAGGCGAAGGTGGATGAGGAGGTCTGGGGGCGTATTGGGGAAGCTGCTTTCTGTCTTCTGTCTTCGTAATGCGTTCATTGACCGATTTCGTAGCGCAAGAGTTGTGAGAAAAATCAATTAGAAAAGCGATTTAGAAAAGCGAAAAGCCCTGAAAAGCGAAATATCCAAACAGAAGAAGACGCAACAACAATTAGAAAAAAAAAAACGAGAGAACCGAAATTATTTAAGCGATGACTTTCACGACGCGCTGAATTAATTAACCAAAAAAAAAAAAAAAAAAAAAAAAAAAACCGGGAGCATGCGAAGAATTCTCGGGGCTCTGTAGAATTGTGCGTTGCGAACTGTGCCAAATGTCAAGAGAGAATGGAGCAGAAGAACGAAGCCGCAAACGAAGAACGGCGCACGTAGAGGAACGAGGCGAGATTTAACCGTTTTGCGGCAATTTGTGCGCTTGGCCAATTTGCAAATTTGCCGTATGAGAAATGAAAATGGAAATAGAGTTGGATAAAGCCGACAACACATAATACTATATGGCACTTTCGGCATGTTGACGATATCATAACGGCATTTTTGCCGGTTTATGATAAGAAAAAAAAGAGCGTTCCCGCTGCCAGGTTGCCTCTGTTGGGGCGTGGCAAATTCACCTTCAATTGCAGAGGGGTGTGGAAAGGGGTGCCGGGTGTGGTTAACGGGTGCAGCATTGACGCAACGCGTAATCTCAATTCACTATTCTCCAGATAAGCCGACACATCGAAATTGATTTACAACCTTCGACGAAGACGACGTCGTCAACGACACTTGTTTGTTCTTCTCGCCTTTCTTCCGAATCAGACTCTAACTCTGACTCTGACTCTGCCTCTCCCTCTTCTGTCGCTGCCTCTTCTGCTTTGGCTTCACGGCAATTAGTCTCGGGCAAATTGAGCAATGCCACAACTGTAGTTTTTTTTTCGGTCCCCCCTCGAGGGTATGTTTTCCAATTAAGTGTACGATAAACTTCCAAACTGAAGTCAAGCTATACAATGTCCCGTTAAGGCGATAGATCGATAATAAAGCAGGCTTCTTTCCCCTTGTCGTATCTCAACAAGACATTTCTCTCCAATGATTTGCTGGCAAGTGCATTATAAACATAGTACAAACATACATATTTGTTGTACAGTTGATATGACCTCACAGCACTGCGTTAACTTTATCTAATCTCCAGTCATTAGCTACTGTGCCGAGTGGCCTGATCCGCGGAGCGTCATTAGCAACTCAACAAACACTTTTTGGAAATCGTACAGCGAAATCTTATAGAATGATCTTATAGGTATTAAGAAGAGTATTATGAAGTTAAAGACTATAAGAAATCATATATATAGTTAGCTAATGCAAGGAGGGAACGATTATTCCGCTAACTAGATTGTTTCTGTCTTGGCTTTATAGTTCAAAATAAAAACAGAATTCCTCATATATTTCCATGATACTCCCTAATACTTATATTTCTTTTATGTTTACTGTTTAGTTTCTCAGCTTTAAGGGGTAACTGCATGTCGAGCAACATTGATTGATGTATTCTCACTTTAATTAACAATTTGTTGCGTTCCCAAACGGCAGGCGATAATAAAAACACATGAATTATATATATAGAACCGATATCAGACACTCTGTAAGTAACGGTTTATACGTTTATATATCTGATATGTATATATATATCTGCCTGTGTGTGTGTGTCAGCAATTTGTTTGGCCGGTGATTTAACCGAAAATTGTGCAGCTAAACAGAAACTGGCAGCGAAAGCAGAACTCGACTGCTGGCACGATATATCATAAACATATATATAAAGTATACAGTGTACAAAGTGTGTGCAATAAGTATGTGTACATGAACATAATCCCATCGCATGCCATGCATAAGTACGGGTCTATTTTCCTTCCATGTTTACTAATACTCTTCAGATAAGCGTCGAAGCAGTTCAAGAAAATTCCACTTCGAATGAAAATGTTGTAAATGGCAAAACCCAACCAGGTGTTGTTGCTGGAAAGGGTATGGAACAAGTGTTATGAGTGTGAGGGGTGGGGCGAGAGATTCATTTCAGAATCGAATGTGACTCACGGTACTCAAGGCTCGCAAACATAAAGAAAACCAAGTAGTCTTGATTTATTTCCCCATTCGATTGAGCATTTATCGATTATGAGTAATGTGCGGATGCCGGAAACGGAACACACCTATGGAGGCAGACAGTGTGAGGTTATGTTCGTTTGAGGTTTAGTTGCATTGCATACCAAGTAGCTTTATTATTATACATTTCCCATTTTGTTGTTGAGGTTATGTTATCGGAATTGTGTCGAATTCTCTTTCGGTTATCCGTAAATTCCACAACAGTTAGTTGCCACACACGGAACTATCATATCTCCAATTGATAAACGCCGATAACAATGTCAATTATATTGAATTATCACTGTGCGTGTATGTGTGTTTGTGTGTGTGTGTGTGAAGAAGGTATTCGATATCAGAACCTTCCCAAAACACTAAACGATCGCAACACCCACATAACTTTTGCAACAGGGTTTTGGGTTTGGCTGCGGGTAGGGGTGGGTAGAAAGGGTATACTGCGGTCGACACAATGTGGTCGCCTGATTGAATAGCCTGGTGGATCAACTGTCGTTGACTCGTTGGCGCAGGGCGACATCTGTTTTGGTTTGTTTTGCACATATTTATTTGCGCGCGCTCGAAAACATTTTTAAAAATGTGTGCGAGAAAAATAAGGCAAATAAAGAACGCATCTTAAGGAGCCAAGGGTGATCAACTGGGAGATACCCTGCAGAGAGAGTTGGAGATTTACCCCGAGAGCTCGTTAAGCAAGGGAAAATTCTTGCATTTACATAGTTCTCTGAGATCTTTTAGAACTTAAAAGTTCCATGTCTTCTGGGCATAATATATATATGCTTTATCTTATAACCGATATACCATGATATGCACTAGATGTGTATAATAAGTAAATTAATCATATATCACATTGCGTACTGCTTGTAGTACCCAAGATCCACACACTAAAAGAGATTCGGGGCATTTGATTCGTCAGCTCTTATTGTCGAACACGGCACGCCTTTCTCTGGCCTTTCCCCTTTGCAGGGTATACGCAACACTAACTGCATGTGGCACCAAATGCTGCATGAATCATTTGCCTCGCGCGACGAAGTCAAAGGAAGGCAAAACACGAAGGCAGGCGAGGCCAAGGCGAGGTTAGGAGCACTGGGAGGTGAAGAACGAGAAGGAAAAGGAGGAGTAGAGGGAGGTTGCTTGGAGGAGGGGGTATCAGTGTTTTCCTTTTATTTTGTAGTCACACATTCGTTGTTTCACTTGCTGCTGCTGTTATTGTTGTTGCTGTATGTATTAATAATTCTTGAGCTTTAGCGCGTTTTTGTTTTTAGCTTATTTTGCAGTCGAGCACAAAGGAACTCGTCATGTTGTTTGTTGCTGTTGCTCCTCATGCAACCGACGCATGTTGATTTATTTGTGTGTGTGTGTGTAAGTGACTCATATCGCATATTGCAAGCACTGGAAACAAATCGCTACCCAAAACTGGCGCATCAGGAAGCGCAGCCAACTTAATAAGCACGCGTTACCCCTGCGCATTATTAAGTTGGCTGCGCCTGCGCCTCCGCCTGCACCTGCTGTCGCCCTCTTCTCCTCCCTCTTTCGTCAAGCAAATCACAGTTAGTTTGCGCGCAAACAGAAGTAGCCGCAATTTGCGTCCATGATTTGAGGGGCAGACACGATATTTAATATGTATTATTTGTTGGCATTGATATCGATTGTTGTTGTTGTATATGTTATATATATTATTATTTTATTGTTGCTGCTGCAGCCGCTTGAGCGCATTTCGTTTCAATTTTCATGGCTCAGGCCGGGCCGGACTTATTGATTGAGCTGCAGCCGTAAATGGTGCGTTGCAATAGCCGATTTGGGCTGAACATATATACAATATGCACACATGTATAAATGCATAAATGTGTGTATGCCAGTTGAGCTATAGTATATGCTATATGGCTGCCAACAACTGGCAAACTCTACGACTCTCTGATTAACTCTTGAGTCACGATCTGTGACGCCTTCGCAGCTGTTGTGACTCAATCGAGTAATCGAATTGTTGAACTCGATGATCTCTCAACAGTTCAACCGAATCGAAACGTATCGAAGGCAAAGTCGAAGGCAAAAGGTCCTTGCCCCGATCACGGGGAAGGGGAGTGCGCTTTAGTCTGGTCCCACTGTGCACACAGTCTGTCTGGGGCCTTGGCATTGATAGTGCCAACCACAACAGTTGCTCGATAAGATATAGATATACAATCGTGCCTGCACATTATACACCTAGATATTCTATATATCTATGTACCTATGTGTGTATGTATATATGTATATGTGTGGTATATATAGAGCAGCGCTTGAACTTGATATGCATCGTCATGCGGCGGCGTCGCGTCGCTGTTCCGAAAACTCAACCCTTGCGCGCATGCTGCTGCAGCCTCCCCCGCATACAAAATCCATTTTTATCTACCCCGCTCCCTCTCCATCACTCTGTCTGCTGCTTTCTTTCTCCTCTGCGTCTGTTTTATTGCCTGCCGTGGCAGCGCGACTGAGGCCGAGCATGGCTATTGGCCCTGGCCCTGGCCCTGGTTCTGGCGGCCGGTTCTTGTGTGTGGAGTGGAGTCACAGTTATTTAAAGTCCAACACTTGCACACGCACACACACAAAGAAAGAGGGAGAGAGAGATATACGCAGACAGACGCACACTTGACTTTGGGTTTGCGGCTTCAACTTCTTCTTGTGCTCTGCAGCTCCCACTGGCGCTCTCCCTCTGCCGTCGCTCTGTCTTCGCCTCTGTCTCTGTCTCTCCCTCTTCCCTTGTGCTGTTTGGCTGCCCCTTTGTCGCATCTTCTATAACTCTAATTCTTTTTGCTCGTCTTTGGCCGCACTTAATATTTCTTATACACACGCACACACACACACACACATAGGCAGGCATAAAGAGAGTTCAGTATGCATGTGTAAAAGTGTCTCTCACCCTTCTCGGCTTGCTCTCGACGATTTGTTCAACTTCAATGCCGTCTGACATGTTGCTGGCTGGGATTGGGATGCTGTTGGTGATGCTACTGCTGCTGCGCTGCTGCTGCTGCTGCTGCTCTCGTTATTGCCTCTGCTGGTGCAACGCAAGTGAGAGAGAGTTCAATGAATTTGTTCTTTTTTTTTGGCCGCTTGGCGCTTTGTTTAATGCGTTTTCTGAAAGTGGGCACACAGGGAGAACACACGAAGCGCGACGTAACGTTTGACGTAACGTGTGAGGAACAACAACGGGAAAAAAAAGGAACAAAAATCGTAGTTAAAGCAGACGAAACGAAGGCCAAAGGCGAAGGCAAACAAGGCACAGACAGGCTAAGGCAATGCAAATGCTTTCAATCGGAGTGTCCGACTCCGTCCGACTCGCACGAAATGTTGCTCACGAATGCGGGCCGGCAGCGCGTGTAACTCCAACGAAGTGCCTGACGCAGAAGCAGCGCCAAGCCGCGCCGCGGCGCAGCGCAAAGCAGAACGACGAGACATAAAACGAAGCGAGCAGCGCAGCGCGGCAGCCGGCAAACTGGCAGCGCAGCCCAAGTGGGGAGCAGAGAGCGGCAATAGCAGCGCCAACAACAGCAATATTGGTGCACAGTGAGAGAGAGAGATAGAGTTAGGGACAGCCGGCTATGAGAATGACTGCGACAGCGCCGCCACCGCATTTGGTTTTATTTTCAGTTTCAGTTTCAGAGTTGAAAGTGCGCGGGCAGCGACGTCGACTGCGACGTTGACAAAATGTGTTTGGCCACTGCTGCTGCGCCTGTGTGTCATGTGTGTGTGAGTGTGCGTGAGCGTATTGAGGATACGGCAGCACTATGCAACAGAATTGCGTACTTACGAACATCTTTCACTCTCTCTCTATCTCTCTTTCCCTGCCCCCGTTGTCGAGTGTGCATTTCCTTGCACTCAAGTATGATTTATTGGCTTAGACAGCGCTTTATCAATAACAATTAACATTAACATAATCTGGTAGTCGAGTGAGATCCATCCTTTGTTCGGTGGGTTTTTCGGAAATTCACTTTATTTTTATTTTTCCTAGCAATCAAAGCAAACTTTCCTACAATTTGCTTTATTCTTTTGATACAGATAACCCAGTTATGCCAAAAGATAGCTCATGCGGCCTTTTGCTCATGAGTGTGTGCAAACATATCCACAATATAATCATAAAGTATGAATCAGCTGTCACGATAGTTCTAACGTGGCTCTCAATAAATGCAAAATAACTCTATCATACCCTTGTTTGTTTTACTTTATGGTTTTATAGTTTTCTGCACCTTCGAGGATAGACTTGGGGCGCAATGCTTTGTCGGACACTATGGGCCGAGGCCGAGGCAAGTTGCCAATCGAGAATCGGCAATCGACCGGTCGGGCCAATCTCAAATTCAGGTGTAGGCTTAACGGCATCTTCGGCTGGCAATCGGTGCCGCATCAGCCTTGACGGGACCAGCTCAGGAGAGAGAGACAGACCGAAAAAAGACTGCAAAGTAAAAGAAGCAGACGGAGGCGAAGATGAAGATGAAGACGGAGATGTGGAGACTGGCAGCAAAGCCGGGCACGTTGCAATCAAGTGCGCACGTACTACATATGCATATGAAAGTAAATGTGTGTGTGTGCATATGTGCGATGCAATTCGGGTCGCTTGGTCGGTCGGGCTTATCCGGTACAGA
The DNA here is from genome assembly GCA_018904035.1 of Zaprionus ornatus. Lineage (NCBI taxonomy): Eukaryota > Metazoa > Arthropoda > Insecta > Diptera > Drosophilidae > Zaprionus > Zaprionus ornatus. Next base: position 21,459,541 of record JAEIFZ010000001.1, read on the forward strand.
GCTTATCGTCGTCACCGTCATCCACGTCGCTTTATCAGTGCGTCGCGTCCGACGCAGCGCGAATCAAGCAATCAAATTCGCTGTACAGCGCTGCTGGCGAAAAGGGAAATATGCAAAAGGAAGGGAATAAAGATTAAAGACACAATAATTCATTGGAAGGAGAGAGTCCAAGACAGAGAGAGGGAGAGAGAGAGAGACATACTGGACGGCAGTGGTAATCTACATATATGTATGAGATTCTCTCTCACTCTCTTTCTTCTTCTTTATCTTTATCGCTTTTCGAACTTATAATATATCTCATTGATTATGTGGATAAAGAGCAATTGAACATGTATCTGAAAGAAATCTGTTATATATTGGCTTATTTATTTGCCCGCAATGTCGACCTAATTGAGAAATGAATGACGAACACATAAACAATCAAAGCAATTCGCTGTAGTTTGTTGCATTTCTCACATTTTTATCTGCCAGTTCCATTTTAAATCTAACAAAGCTGTATTCTACGGGTCTTATCACAATTCCTGGGTATAATGCAGATAATACACACATTCTAAACAAACAGTTGGCATAACACTTGCAGAAATTAACTCGACCCACAGCTCTAACTGAAAGGGGTTAGGGGGGAGAAAGAAGCAGAGATTTTGTAGTTCTTAAATACTGCTCGGCTAAGAAATGCCCTGTAAGTGAAAAGAGTATATAAGGAATATTAGTTTATAAGACACTGCACATTTTCCGTTAGGAAAAAGTTTCAAACATTATGTCAGGGTTGCCAACAATATGCAACTCACAGTAAATCATGTTGGTATTTTTTGTTAACATACCGCAATGTTATCGATTTAAAACAATTTTAACATTTCGTAAGTTATTTCAAAAGTCTAAAAGTTTGTACTTATTTTAACATAATCTCATTTTTGTAAAAATATATGTATTCCATTCGTCAAAACTTATGCATTTGATCGACAAACCACAAGGTAAAACCATTTACCAATTGCCGCTCACAGTCACACTGAATAGCCGCTGTTAACTTGGTTGTCTGTTAATCCAACAGTGCACTGTTAACCATGTGGAATCGATTATCGATATCTGCTACGTTGGCGCACACCTTGAATTCGAATTTCAAACTGTTTGTCTCATTGTTTAAATAGCGCTTGTATTTCTAAATCAAAGCAAAAAAAATATGTAATTAAACAAATAAATAGACAGAAATGCACACTGCCATCACACTCATAGTCCCTGCACGACGTCGGGCCTAGTGCACGCCATTTGAGCCCTGCGGCTGAGTGCCCGTCAGAGTTGCTGCCTGCTGCTGCTGCTGTTGTTGTTGTTGCTTGTGTGAGAAATCAATGCAGGCACCTGAAGTCAGATCAATCTCTTCAGAGTCAGAGCCATCGGATCCCTCATCAGAAGTAGGCGCCAGGGCAGCCATGCCCCCTAAATCCAACTGAGAGACCCCGTGCGCCGTCGGCTCCTTGTACAGCTTCAGTTCTGTGTAGGTTTTCGACAGCTTCTCATGCTCCGATTGTGAATGCGACGGTGGCTGCTGCTGCTGGAAAGCCGGATGCATCATTGTAAAGTTGCCAGCGCCTTGACCATTGCTCAGTGGCAACTCGTTGACGCCGGCATCGAGCGACTCCTTGCCGGGCGTGGCGCTGCTTGCCGAAAGATTCTCTGGATTCAATTGATTGCTGCTGCTGCCGGATGCTCCGTTTATGGGCCGCTGGCTAGGGCCAACTGCAGCTCCACTGCCGCCACCACCACCGGCTAAGACAGGCGGTGTGCCCAGACTGAGGCAGCGCATCCGCCAGGCATCCTGCAGCAATTGCAGTCGCGCCTGCTTGCGCCACTTGGCGCGCCGGTTCTGAAACCAAACCTGCAAGACGAAACAAGGATGAAACGAGGTGAGCAAATCTCCTAGTGGTGGCAGAAGTTGTCGCCCTTGAAGCATTTGCCTCGAATGTGGAAAGAAGGCAAGAGAAATAATCAATCAATCAATTTTCCATCAGCAAACTAAACATTATTATTCAAATTATTTAAAGTGTTCACTATTTTTTATCCCTTTCCCTTGTGATGCGATTTGATTATAAATAAGTTAAAAATAAGAGGAAAAAAGGTTCTACCGATAATAAATATTTTTTACAATATACTTAATTTGGTTTCACTTTTGCTTAAATTTTCCTTGCAAACTTGCATTGAAACTGTGTTGAACCCCTATATCATAGTTATGCCTTCGCAATGCACTTTCGAAATGGAAAATCTTAGGTTTTTATTACAGATTATTGTGTTTAATGTATTTAATTATATTATTTAATCTATTTATTTGTTCAATGTTAACTAAAGTCAGTCGTCTCAAAGATAAACATGTATTTTTAAATTAAAAATTAAATTAAATTAAAATTAAAATTAAATTATAATAATAAAATAAATTAAAACATTTAGAAGTTAAGAATAACAGGAAAAATTACTTTAAACTTATATTTACGTTTATTTATTTATTTCACGTCAACTAAGACAGTCGATTTGAACTTAAAATGAATAATTATAAAGTAAAATTAAAATTAAATTAACAATGAAGTTTAATTCTAAAATCAAATATGGGAAATAATATTTGAACATTTTGAATTTAGTTTAGTTCTGATATGATGAAAAAATAACCGATTATGAACCCTAAAATCCATCCGTGAACTTACTAATCAACATAAGCAATATAAATTGATTTAGAATGAAGTTGCTAGTTCTAGTTGCTCTAGAACTAGACTTGATCTGTTGTAACATCATCTTATCTATATGCGATCTGATCTGATCTGATGTATATGGTTTCTAGCTGGCAAAGAAGGTTTCTTTCATACATTCTTCGGCCCACTCGCTGTGATTCACCTGGACGCGCGCCTCACTGAGGCTGATGCGCAGGGCGACCTCCTCGCGCAGAAAGACATCGGGATAGTGGGTCTTCTGGAAGAGGGCCTCCAGCTCCTGCAGTTGCTGAGGCGTGAATGTGGTGCGGTTGCGTCGCTGTCGCCGTCGACCAAACATGTACTCCGTGAGAAGATCACCCGGTAGCGGCGATATAAACGGTCCGGCCATCGGTGAGAGATTAATGCAACTATTATAATTTTAATATAATTTATAACTTCTTCAATTTCACGCACACACACAATGGTAACAAATTGTTTTAAAAAAAATATTGTTAACGCCCGACTAAGTGAGAGCGAGAGAAAAAAAATGTATTTGACTTGTGGTAGCGACCTGCGGGCTGCACGTTTGGCCAGCGACTGCGGAAATGCAAGCAGCATCCTGTGGCTTTTATGCAGGCGCAGGCAGCGCAGCCGAGTCACTACCTCTATGTGTGTGTGTGTGTGTTTGGGGGAGTCTATGTGTGTGTTAGTTTCGTGCGGACTGCGCCTGCGACTCGTGCATATTTATAATAATTTGCTGCTGTTAATTTATAATTATTGTAATCTGTTGAAAATTTAAAAAATTTAATAAAAAGTGTAGTGCGCTTTTAGGCGCTAATTAAGATAATTCACTGCTGGGAGTGCGTTTAACATTGCAAAACACACTAACAGGTCGTCCAACTGTTAAACTGCAAGCCTCTGTACTTTCGTGCTCGCTTGCTCTGTAAACGAATTCGCCGCTCGCCGTCTCGCTCTCGTCGGCGACCACTTAGAACGGCAGGTGACAAGAAGCGCGCGCAGCCTCCGTGCGCTGCGCTCGCTCATTCGCTCGTTGTGGAACGAACATAAACAAATATAACACACAACAATATGCTGGCTAAGTAGTACACACACACACACAAAACTACACACACATGCTCGGCTGCTGCGTCGGCTTTTATTGTTTTCTCGTTTTGACTTCGTTAAATTACGGCACAAGCACAAAAACCTCATAAGCGTTGTTTCCTTTGCTAGGGAGCCTGTGGTGAGCATTGCCTCGCACAGTGGGTCGCGTTGCGCGACAAAGTATGCAATGGTTTGTTTAATTTAGAATACGCCATTTATCGTAACAAACTTGCCTGACGATTACCGCGGACAATCGATCCCAATAAGGCGACACTTTAAAATCTTGTCATTCAACAATAAACAAAACATCCAGTAAATATATTAAATCACAAAATACACTACTTAGACTGGGTCTTGAAGAAGCAATTACACGTGATTTTCATCAGGTTATACATAAATAAAATTATAAATCTGATACGTAATGGAAAAATAACATAAAAAAAATCGCAATTGGAAAATTATAAAAATTTGTGAAATAAATAAACATTATAGACCAGAAAAAAATTAAAATATGTATGAGTTTGTTAACTATAATTATAGAGCAAGGTAAAAGAATCTGAACTTCTTGTATTTCATGTGTTCATTTTGATGTTAACGAAGAACAATCGACTCAATGATTCTAAAAATAATTTAAAAACTTTGTTTTGATTGTTGTATGGTAAAAAACTAGGAATAAAGGCTACCTTCGGCATTTCGACAGTTTTACACACTTGCAGGTTCTTATCTCCTCCGATCTTGCCAATACTAGTCATATGTATATAATGGTGCAAAATTGAATGGTATTGTAGATATTCTATTATGTCTTTCTTTGATTGGCACTGATAACTGAAAAACCTTTGTTTATAAAATCAGAACTGGTCTTCATGTAAAAACATTAACTTCGACCGATTGCTCCTATGGCAGCTATATGTTAAGGTGATTCGATTTTGATTAAATTTTTGTGTGTATATAAAAAATTAAAAAAAAGTCCGATTAATTACATTACTTCACATTAAAATTACGGCCGATAGTTTGAATGACAACTGTAAGATATATCCATCCGATTCAGCTCGTTCCTACTTATTTACAGCGTGTAGCAATAAGAAGCATGTGGACCAAGATTCATCAAGATTGCTCTAAAACTATAAATTACTAAATACATTTTATATTACTAAAAAAAAATAATAAACAGGTATATTAAAATAACTTAACTGTTGCAAATTATCAATTACCTTTTTATTATATTTTATATTTAAATATTACGATTGTCTGTGTTCATTTCATGCAAGTTGCATTGCTTGTGTTCCACTGTCACGGTTTGCTTTGCTGCTCTGCATATGCATATGTGCTTGCATTCATTCCTGTGCGTGTGTGTGTGCGTGTATGTGTGTATATGAGTGTGTGTGTGATGCACCTGTGAATAATAAAATTCAAATCACTTAATGCTGCCAGCAGCAGCGCTGCAGCGGCAGCAACAGCAGCGTCGGCAGCTAAACAATACGGCAACACCCCGTTTACACACACACAAGCACAAGCACACGCGAAGGAGAGAGTGAGAAAGAAAAAGATAGCGAGAGCGAGCGAGCGAGTGAGCGTCTGCAAAGGAGCTTTCAAATGAGGTTGCCACCACAGCTGAAGCAGCTGACAATAACAATAACAACAATGCACTGCCAACACATGCAGAGCCTGTGCCTGTTAGTCTGTGTATGTCTGTGTGTGTGTGTGTGCAAAGCACAAATGAAGGGATGTAATTTTCTCATTTGCATTGCATTGTTTCGCCTGCTGCTTTGTTGCTGCTGCTGCTGTTGCTGCTGCTGTCGTCGCTGCTAGCGTCGCTGTTGCTGTTGTTGCTGTTTGCCTGCGCTTGCGCTAAAATTATATTTATTTATTAATACTGAGGCATAGGCGTGGCAGCAGCAGCGCCCTCTCCACCTCATCCCCACTCTCTCACTCCCCTCTCTCTCTCCTTTCTCCTGTCTTCTCTTCCCACTTTCTGCCACCCCTCTGGCAACTCTGCTCGGCTGCTTGCATTATGCTCTGTGTGTGTGTTGTTGTTGTTGCTTTATTTCATTTGCTTCTTTTGCGCCGAAGCCAATCATAAACGAGCTCAGCTGACAGTCAGAGGAAGACTGTGTGTGAGTGAGTTGCAGTAAATGTGTGTGTGTGTGCGTGTGTCTGTCTGTGTGTGTGTGTGAGGGTTGACCAACTAGATGAACGTCAGCGTTGACAGCGTCTCATTGAAATTATGAAAATGATTTCATGTTGTTGTCTTTTGTCTTCTGCTTCCCTTTCTCTCCTCCTTCCACTCTCCCTCTTGCTCTGCTTCGCCCACGGCTCGCCATTTTTAATTTTGTAATTTGATGCTGCTGTCGTTGTTGTTATTATTGTTGTTGTTGCAGCAGGAATTCATTAGGCAACGCGTTTCACCTGAGCTTCGTCTGCTTTTGCCTGCTGTCCCATTCTTCCCACTCTCCTCCTCCTCTTCCTTCTCCTTCTCCTGCTGTTGTTGCTAATCTGTGTTTATATTCCGCTCTCCTCCTGTATCTGTGTGTGTGTGTGTGTGTGTGTGTCTGTCTGTCTCTGTGTGTGTGCGTGTCCATTGTTTTGTCGCGCTGATTGGTCTTTCACTTGCCACAAGTGCCGCTGTGTATGTATGTGTGTGTGTGTGCTACTTTGTTTCGCTGCTGCTGTCTCGCTCGCACTCGCCACTTTCTGCCTGTTAATTATTTATTTTAGCTACCATTGTTGTTGTTGTTGCTGTTGTTGTCGCTGCATTTTGATTAAATATGTTTGCAACACGTGCAACAGAGATACAAACACACGCACACACTAACACAGAGACGCAGCTATGTACAAACAAAATGGCGACTAGCCTGAACAATTTCCATTGCATACTTCGGGGCGTTTTCAAGCTCCGCAGGCAGCATAATGGAAAGATGAATTAATGCGTAGAATGCGATTAAGGGAGTATAAAACTGATTCCGATTCAACAAATATTCTACAGTTATATTGGCTATATAAAGGGGATATAATATTAAGCAACATGTACATAACTAAACTGAAGACTGAAGATGAATCAAGCAGATATATTGTAAAGCTAATTCCGTATTGGGCAATAGTACTCATCATTTACATTCATATTCAAAAATATTGAATGAAAGTTGTTGCCGAGAGTTGTACATTCTTGCAGGCAATAATCTCCTCCTTCCTATTCTAGTCATATATAATGGTACAGAATCGTTGGACATATAAAAGTTTTTTAGGAAAATCTTAATTTTTCACTGATTGTAATTAAATTTATAGGTTATGATTGTTAAAGTTTGATCAAATGGAAAAGGTATATATAGGTTGTTTTATAGTTTGATTAGGTTACTTAAGATACAATATTATGATGTGCGGATTCTTCATTAAATAATAATAAAAAAAAAAAAAAAAAAAAATAGGTTACTAACTTCGAAAAGTAATACTGCTCTTCATAGGAAAAGCTATATGTTATAGGGATCCGATTTACTGAAATTTTATAAATATATTATTTATAATGAATTAGCCGATAGATTGTATGGCAGTTATACGATATATCGGCCCGACAAGCGCAAGAAGTGTAAACAGTATAGAAGATTCATCAAGATAACTGTGAGACTAGATTGGGTTGCGACAGATAGATTAACGGACTCAGAAAACATATACTTTATAGGGTATATTACTATATCCTCTGAAGGGTATAGTGAACTGATATACACGTATATATACATATGTATATATATATAAGATACATAAATAAATTTACATAACCAATGTCACTCCTCTTATTTTGATAACAGAACATACATATATGTATGTGCATAAATATATATGTATCTATTCTTAATCAGTCGTACTGATAACTGATTATTCGTCTTAATTCAATCAACTTCAGTCATCTTCTTCTCTGTTAAGCTATAAAACAATTTCTCACAAGATTTAAAAGCTAATCGAATTGCCGTTATGTATTTACTGCTATATCTTTAAGGAACTTAGCAGATCTATAGCACATAAAGCTCCCCATTGAAGCTGTTGGGGTTCTCGCTTCTCTCGACCCTTTCGCGTCAGGGTCATCGGGGGTCGTGTGCTCCTCGAGGGAGTCGAGGGGAAGTGCCTGTACTTCTGTCAGACAGTTATCCATATGCATCGGGCTTGCGTTGGCGTTGCAACGGAATGTGGCAAGCAGCGTGCTGCATGTGGCATGTGGCAAATTAGCGCTCAATGTTAACTTTTGCCCACATTGTTGCGCTGTGTTAATGCATTTGCATTTGTTGCTGCCCCTTCTCTCTCTCTCTCTCTCTCTCTTGCTCTGTCTCTTACCACCTTCCTCCTCTCCCTCCGTCTTGGCGTCTACTGCATTGCAACGGAAATGCTGCGCTACACGCAGTGCGTCTTGTGCAACTGCTTGTGCGGCATGCAACTGTCTGCTTGCTGCAATGCACCTCGAAAACATTTCATCTCTTTATACCCATTAAATATGCTCAAAAGAGGGTAAACTAATCTTGTGCAAATGTATATAACTGGCAGAAATAGCCCAAAAATTATATATATTCTTGATCAATATCATTATCCGAGTTGATTGATGCCCTTCTATCTGTCTGAATGTGTATGTATACACTTAGATTTCTTCTATAATGCAAAATAGAAATACCAAGTTTAGCACGAAGGTTCCTGTATACTATATGCTTTAGTGAGGTAATGTTCCAAAGATTCAACATTCTTCTCTGGCATATAACCAGGTTATTCTATTGTAAACCTCTTCCCTAAATTGCTAAACGATCAGACAATCAACACAGAACTTATTGAAGTCAATGTAGTAATCATAGTATTCGTGAGAGGGATAAGGCAGTGGGTTGAAGAATACTATTTATTGTCTTCAAGAGTTGTTGTTTTCGTATTTCTTTCCCTCTGTCTTTAGTTCCTTCTATATCACTGCTTCTCCTTCATTTACCTCCTCGTAAGCTTCCTCTCTTATTCTTTGATCCGCGCTTTTTTACTCTCTCCTCCTACTCTTGTTTATTTATCCTTCTCTTTCAGCCTCTATTTTATTTATATGCACCTGTCCTGTTCTATCCATCTTGCTTTCATATCTATATGTACCTCTATTTCTATGAATTTTCAATCTCTTACTCTCTCTTTCTCTTTCTTCCTCTCTCTTTCTCTTTCTTTATGTATCTGCTTTTCTCGTTACCTTGCTCTCACACACTCTTAGTCTTCCGATCCCCTCAACTATCTTAATCATTCCAGAATTCTTTCTGTAGCTTAATTTTCCTTCTCTATTTCTAGCTCTCTATTCCTCTCTATTTCATTTACTCTCTCTCACTGCTTGCTTTAGAGCTTCTTCTCGTGCGTAGCGCATCACCTACTTCGGCTACACTTCGTTCTTTCTCTCTTCTCTCGCATTTGTTGGCGCTTCTTCCTTTTTTAATTACTTTTTTCAACTCATTTTCTTTTGTGGGGCCTCAGTCAGTCAGCCGACTGCCAGGACGAGTCCTTGCGTTCTGTTGTCGTCCTGCTTACCATCATCGTCATCATCATTATCATCATCGCCTCCGTCATCATCATCATCATCCTTGTTGTTGTTGTTCCTTTTGCTTGGCTGCATTTTAGCATAAATTCAGTTTCATCTCAGCTCAGCTCGTTGTCCGGACAGACAGCCGCCATGGGCATCTCACTCTACCCCTCTCCCAGTCTCTCTTCCACCCCCTTCTTCTCCTCTTTATCTTTCTTCTTCACTGTTGCTGCTCCACCTTCTCATTCTCCGACTGAAAATGACATTGTGACGATGCAATTAGTATTATGAAAATATTTCTCATGTTGTGTGTTTTCACTTTTCTCTTTACTAGAAAAGCTGATACCCTGTAAAGGCAATGCAAGCGGGGTATATAGCTGCTGTTACATTGACTGGATGTTATCTTAATTGTTCGCCCAACATTCTTTTGATTAATTTACTCCCCTCACTTTGCATTCTTTTCTTTATAGGGTATTTGTTAGTCGTGCATTTTGATGTTTAGCTTATTTCTCGACAGCAAATTTGATGATACTACGCTTAACTGCAAGTTTTTAAATTACACAAGAAAACTACATTTTACAGGGTATTCACGTGTCGAGCATCTCTCAATGAGGGTGTATAAGCAGCTGCATCTTCTGGAGAAGTGGTAATCCATTTAGACTGTTCTTTGTTTCTTCTCTTTGTCACTTCTAGTTTACAGGGTATCTAGTAGTCGTGCATATTAAATACCAGTATAGTTTGTTGTTCTCGCTGCAGAAGCTTGCCCTGACCACGCCCCCCTGCCCCTCTCCCTTACACACACACCCACACAGACAGATACAGCGAGCGAGGGAGAGAGAGGAAAAGAGAGGGAGGGAGACAGAGACAGAGCTAACTGGTGGCGCGCCGTGTGCTTTTGTGTGGCGCTGATTATAATTTTGACGTGTTCGTTCGTGTCTGTTCGTGTTGCTGCTGCGCTTTGCCATGCACCTGTCTCGCTCCCCCTCCCCTCCCCCACTATCTCTCTCTCTCTCTCTCTCTGGCTTTCTTTATTGCTGTTGTTTTAGCATCGCATTCGGCGCGTGCAAAAAATGTAATTAACTTAATGATTTCCATAAAGTGCGGCCCCGTCCAGGGGCGGAGCACGTTGGTTGAGGTTCGCCCAGAGGGGAGTAGGGAATGAAAGGTGGCAATGGGAATGGAAACGAGAAGAGGGTGTGAGGGATGTGGGGAGAGAGCGGATTTCCCTTCACCCACGCTACCGCATTATTGGGGCAATTAAAATGATTACAAAATGCTGCAAAATTTATCCGACTTTTTGCCCATTTTCCTTCTCTATCTCTTGTACTCTCTGCCTGTATCTTTCTCTCTCTCTCTCTCTCTCTCTCTCCCTCTCGCTCGCTTTACTCATTCCCGTTGTAGTTGTTGCTAGTCCTAGTTTCGTGCGTAATGCGTTCTTGGCTTGGCTAACAAAATTGCCATTGCAATTTACCTCCTCCTTCCTCCCTCCTTCCATCCCCATCCCCTCTCTGCTGTCCTTCGCCACGCCCCCTTCTTTACAGTGTTTTGCAGTTGTTTTTCATTTTTGTCTGCTTTTCATGCGCAATGACAAATCATAATTAAAAATTCCAATTAACCACCGTCTTTAACCACGCCCCCTTCCATTCTACCCCCTCCCCCACCTCATTTCGCTCTCCGTTTCGAGGCCGCCCCTGGCAGGCTCTATCAGCAGCATCAAACGCAAATTTCATTGTTGATTTCGCCATCCAAAAATGTTCGACTTTACTTTCGTGTCCCTTGATGCATTAACAAAGGCGAAGCAAGTCGATGTGTTGAAGGGGGAAGAGGGAGAGAGAACAAGAAGAAATGGGAGAGAAATGACAGTGTGAGAACTTAAGGAACTCAATGTGTGAAATATCTTCCAATCAATTCTTCAAATAATTCCAAAAATCTCTCTCTGTAGATGAAGTACAATTGACCTAAATATTTTGAGGAATATACAGAGATAGGGACAGAGAGGAAAAAGGGAAAAGCAGAATGATTGTTCTGCTTGAAGATCTCGATTGCACAACATTAAAAACAAGCTAGAAATTGATTTATTGCCCAATCAATATATGCACGACTGTTTTTGTATATACCCGGTACCCCTTCTTATCCTAAACCAAAGGAATTTCTTCTTTAGTTCTTAAAAAAAAAAAAATAAAAATTATAATTATAATATTATGGATAATGTGCCTTAATAATAATATATACAAATGTACATTTGAGGGATTATACTACACATTAGGTTAAAGTCAGAAGGAACTGAACAATTCCTAGTGACTATATTTTTTTTTTTTTTTTATTTTTAAGTGAAGAATCCGTTCATCATAATATTATTGTATCTTAACATCACAGGGTGAAGAAATATTCTTAGGAATAACCAAACACTATAACAATATAAGTGAAATAGAAACAAAAGTTTTTTTTTTTTTTTATATTATTATTAAGTGAAGAATCCGTACATCATAATATTATATCTTAACATCACAAGGGGGAGAAATATTCTTAAGAATTACCAAACACTATAACAAAAGAAGCGAAGTAGGAAATAAGTGAAGTAGGAACATAAATGAAAAGTTTTTACTGTTGTCCAAATTTCTTAGCAAAGCCTTGCCGTTTGAGTCGTCTCAGAGGTCGAGCGGGGATAGGACGTCTTGCAAGAAAACTGCTATGACTCAGTAATCTAACTGACTATAATAATACAATAATAAATAATAGAAGTTAAAAAAAAAAAGTTCTTTGCATAGCTATTTTTTGTATTGCATACTTTCAGGTGGCGCATTGGAAAACTGTTAAATTATTTCAAAATCTATCTGCACTATCAACTTGTAACCAAATTTCAAGATATATCAATTAGATTTCTATCGATTCAAGAGACTTGGCGAAATTTTAAAATAAATGTGAGCCTACATAACATAACATACCATATAGTATATAATTGACATATGAAGTAATACATATTGTCAGCAAATTTTTTAGTCCTAGCTTTTATGGTCCTTGAGTTCCAGGTTTTTATGCAGACGGACTACGGCTATATCGACTCCATATATCGACTGTTCAAAAATATATAGTATATTATTTTTCGGTTGGTAATAACCATGAATCCTAAAGGTATCGAGTATGCAAATTATGATAAAGAGGGAAATTAAGTGAAATTGGTGAAACAGATAACGAGAAAAGATAAAAGATGAATGAAGACAAGAAACAAGTGAGCAAGAAACAGACATATTCCCACCAAGTTGTAGTCCTAGTTCCTATAATCTATAATCCTATAATCTGATTATAAAATAAGAACAATACTTTGTTATATGCGTTTTCGGTTTTTTTTTCTTTTTTATTATTCCTTAAGGGATCAGCTTTATCTATAACGTAATGAGTGTCTCGTGTAGTTACTTTTCCAAGAATACTTATAGTAATTGGTTTGTCTTATTCAAACTTAAGTGTGAGTTCCTATGATGTATGTGTAATTTTGTGATATATTTACAGGGTGTTTTAAGTGACTAGAATTTGAAAGTGCCTTCTTTTAAGCCGCCGTATTAAAATTATCCACGGAAGGCATCGGGCAAGTTTGCTACGATTTGCAAGCGTATAAGATTGATGACGGGCAATGATAATGTTTAGGAATCTAATTACGCACACTGTTGAAGAGCAGATCTCATTCCACTCCAGCAGATACAACGACAGACTACATTTTCGATAGGCAAAAAGTTATAATACCCTTTTTGTCAGCTCTACATACTTGCAGTCCACAGATATGGTACAAATATCTAACTTTAATATGTCTATGAATATTTGATATACATATGTTCTTAAAGAGATATATCTAAAATCAGATCTCAACCAGATCGGTCAACTAATAAGTCTTTATAGAGAACCCACCCAGCCATACCACCAATTACCATCCTGATTCGTTAGTGTACTAATCAAATTATCCGTTATTCCTGTTACAATTTACCGTACTTTCGAAAAAGGCATCATCCACACGCCTGAGCGAACATTCTCTTTGGCATTTTGGGCCAATAAAACGCAAATATCGCAACTCAATCAAAATTGCAACAAAATGCATTTTCATTATGCCCCCGAGGAGTGCGGGCTGGGGTGAAGAGATGCCGCAATGCAAATGCAATCAATATAATTGATACGAGTGTGCGTGAGTCCCTTTGTGTGTGTGTGTGTGTGTGTGTTGGCCTGGTTGAGAGTTCGTTGCGGATTCCGTTGAGATGTGCAAGAGAAAACAAGTAAAGAATGCAAGCGTGCAGGACACTCGACAGTGGAGCACCCTGTAGACAATGCTGATAAGGTACTCGCAAGTAAACTATGTTAAGAAGGTTTTACAATAGTAAGATATTATATAGAGAGTACTCCTTAACGGTAATATTGTTTTAATTTGATTGATTGGTTGCTTTATCTTGTGAACACTGTATATTTTATTTTAGAAGGCGTGGCAACCGGACCGTATCTAGATTGAGATACCTTCAGCTCAAATGTGAAATATTGGGTCCATAGATTGAAGCAAAGTCTGTTGAATGCGCTGAGAGAAAAGCAGATAAAGTTGACCAATCGACCAAGACTATAAGGTACGAGGTTCTGCCACGCCCACAGCCTGTAATATGGCATACCCCCCGCTTGCTTTGCCTACAGGGTATGCTGAATGCAGAGAAAACTGTGCAAAATGCGTTATAATTTACAAAATTGATTTGCAAAATGGAAAACCGCCGCCTTCCCCTCAATCTTCCTCTGCCCCTCTCTCACCTATTCTCTGAGCCGCCATGTTGATTTATTAAATCTCAATGTGGCAACGTCTTTCCACAACGCCTGCCACGCCACATTGCAACTGCCTGCCTCCTCTTTATAGAGGAAGTAACCGAGCATTATTACCATGGGCCGAGACAATGCACACCGTTCGTTCTTCATTGTTTACCGAAAGCGAGTCATAAAACTACTAAACAAAACAGAGCAGAACCGAGAGAGAGAGAGAGAGTGAGAGGGTGAGAGAGAGAGAGGAATACGCCCCCAATATACCTCACTCCTTCCCTATGCTGCCCCAATCTCCCAGTCGAATGCAGTCAGGCAAATGCACGACGAGATGGGGAACGGGGCGGAACGCGTTTGCAGAGCATGTTTAGGTAGCAAAGGGGGCTGTCAGGGGAAGACCAAGGGGAGGGCAGGGGGAGTGGGGCGTGTGCTGCGGCAAAAATTAATCAAAACATTGCATAAAGGCAGCAAAAATAATAACAATAACAATGTAGAGCGTCAGGCGAAAAGATGCCGACAGCGCCGAGCGTTGACAGAGCGCACCAGCACCCCCTCCCACACAGCCACCTCTCTCTCACACTCTTGTTGTATCTCTCTCTCTCTCTCTCTCTCTCTCTCTAGCTGGCTTTCATTGTGATGATGATGATGCCACTGACACAAAAGCAGGCAACAACTGTCGACAAGGATCTCATTTGTTATCCTGATTACGTTGGCGCCTTGCGACAAGCAGCGCGACAGAGAACAAGACAGAGAGAGATAGAGAGAGAAAGAGAGAGTGAGAGAGCGTGCAAATTAGAGCGAAAGAGAAGGATAAGCCAAAAGAGGAGGGGGTGGCGGGGGGGCACATCACGTGAAGACAACAAGAAACAAGCAGAATAAAACAAGAGATAGACAAATGCGGAAGCGAAAGATGCTCTTTGAAGATATGGTACAAAGCTCTGAGTAATACCTTATAAATACGGTAGGTAGCTTATCCTAATTATTCAAAATAAACTCTCACCTGCATCACTCTTCCCGTCACTTACCTTATGTAACTATTAAATATACAAAATAAATAATAAAATAGATTTCAATGATATTTCCTTCATATTTTATATTTGATGCCAAATAAATTAGGCAGCAGAGTATTTATCTTTATTAGAAAATTAAAAAAATTATAATTATTATAAATTATAAATTATATATTAAAATATTTATTGATTTTAGTCGATATTTTAGCAGTATATTTAAAAATATATTGAAAGGTACAAAACAGTAATAGCTCCTTAACAACATATGGAAGTCTGTAAGATGCCAAAATATTTTAATTTTATAAGAAATATGTATTGATAATATTAAATTTTTATACTATGTCTTAACTTAAAATAAAATAAATAAGAATACGTATTAACACATAGAATTTTTCTAACAATTGCTTCTGTTTGTGAATCTAAACTAAACTCAAAAGGTCTTAAACTTTGTTTCATAAAAACATAATAAACACGAAGACTTTTCTCTTTCGGAGATATGTTCAAGTATTCTCTAGAAAACACAGTCCTAAAGTTAAGAATATTATGCATATACATATATGTAAACAATGATGGTATTGGCAGCTTGATGGTACTAGTGGCAGCGCTGCAGAATTTGCTGCTGGCAACTATCGAAGAGTCAGGGTTGCAGTTGACGGGAATAATCGAGAAGTGAAGGCAGTCGTTAAGTTGAAGTTGCCAGAAGTTTAGAGTCGCAGATTGAGAGGAGCCGTTAAAGAAAGTGGAAAAAGATGTGAAAGGAACAATTTTTAATTATTTTTAAATTTATTCTATTAAAGTTAGTATACCTATAATATAAACCAAAATGTTGCAGAAAGAAATTCAATCCATAAACCATTTAATATATAGGAATTCAGGCTAAGGCCCTATTTTAAAAGCCAAATTGTAAAGCAAATCAGTCCAAAATCTGTGCTATAAATTCCCGAATATAAAAAAGGAAACAGGTCGCATTTGTTCAATAAATGTTTCAATTCATATACGCAATTCGTTTTTTATTCACTTCGTTTGGCGTTACCAATCACATGTTAAAGATAACGGAATCAGCGCTACAAAGGGCATAAAAACAACACACACAGCAGCAGACAGAGTAAGAGATATGTAGAGAGAGAGAGAGATGGCGCAAGCAGCAGGCAGGATGAGGAGAAGGCAGTCAAGTTGCCGCTAGTTGGCAGCCCCATACAGTACCCACAACAACAAGAACAAGGCTTGTGCTCGCAGTTGGCAACGTCTCCCCATATACCTTCCCTCTCCGCTCCTTCCTTGGCCTGCTCGAAATGTTGCCACGTTGTTTTGTTTCTTTGGTTGAGCTGCAGTTGCTGTTGCTGTTGCCTGCTGATGTTATCTGTTTCAGTTGCAAAATGAAATCATAATATGTAATCAGAACTGCGTTGCCTCAGCCCCCGCAGACACCCACGACAGCTGTCCGAACTGTTTATTATCCTTGACAGATCTCGACGACAGTTTTTGCCGTGCGGCAATTACGAAAAGATTGTGCAACTCGATTTTGCATCAGGTGTATAGTATAGTATACCAAATAGTTCCATTTCACCTTATCCTCAACATGATAGTCCAAATAGTTCCATTGCATCTCATCTACTGTGTCAAGTTTCAGCTGAATAGCTCAAGAACCAAACAATGAGAAGAGAGAAGGCGAACTGGACAACTTCAATTCAGCTTAACATATGTAGCAAGTGCATATGCATGTTTTAATATGCTCATATGTCCTTTATAGATCATGAATATATATGTACATACATATGCATATACATCAAGTAAAATTGCAAAAATCGGACCGTTTATTACCATGACTATTACTTTTTTACATGTCTCATATGTCCTTTATAGATCATGAATATATATGTACATACATACATACATATACATACATCAAGTAAAATTGCAAAAATCTGACCTTTTATTACCATGACCATTACTTTTTTACATGTCTCATATGTCCTTTATAGATCATGAATATATATGTACATACATACATACATATACATACATCAAGTAAAATTGCAAAAATCTGACCTTTTATTACCATGACTATTACTTTTTTACATCAGCTGTTCTTAATTGATATCAAGTTCACACTAATTTTAAATTTATTAAAAATGTTTGGCAATTCAAACAGAAACTTTTCGCACACCTTAAAACCTAAATGTTATCTAATGTTTTTATTATGTACATGGCTGAACGACCTATTTGTATGAAATGTGTATTCTTAGTTAACTTGAAGTCAATATTCGATATTCAAAATTCGTAATGAAGTTTCTCATTTGCAAATTTCTGCCAGAATTTGTTTTGCAACACTGGAGCTTAAGACCGATAATGTTGTATAGCTGCTATACAACCTATCAGCAAACTTTTGTTGTTTTTTAAAATATTGCAACCAAATCTACTACATCAGACTCTCTAATAAATAATATGCATTTAAAATTTCATTAAAATCGGACCACTATGAAATATATAGCTGCCATAGGTACAATCGGTCCGGATGAGGGTTATTGTAAGAAGGCCTGAAATGTTTTTAATTATAATTAAATTAATAATTTAACTTATCTGTGCCAATCAAAGTTAGAGACTAATGGACGTATAATTTCTCAATTTCATTAAAATCGGGCAGCTACAATATATATAGAGAAAGATAATAAAATTCTCGTCTCAAACTTACATAAATTCAAAGCATTTGGGTAAAAAATAATGTGCGTAATGAACGTTCGAACACATAATAATTAATATTATAAATTTTTTAACGAATATAACCTCACTTAATAATTAATGTGTAACTGATACATTTAGGTTCAATACGTAAAAAGTATTCCCTTTCCAACGCGCTTTGAATAAAGTAAATCAGATCAGAAATAGAATGTATGAATTTGCACAGGAGCATGTGGATTCTATTAGAAAACTATGCATAGGATTGATATATTCTTTTGCACTTATATTTTAAAAACATAGGTTAAATTTGAATAATGAACGTTCCCTTCATGTACTAGTTCCATCTTGTGGTTTTTTATATATCTCTGCACTATTCTTTCGTACTCAATCGAAACAGAATTAGACTTTATCGAATAACGTAAGGCATGCAAAACTGATTAAACCTGGTTATCATTTGACACGATGGAACCTATCAATAGAAGAAAAAAAAATAAGTAGAACAAATATAACAGTTAATTACATGGGTAATAACATACGGTAGCGAGAGTTACCAGTCGCTTAGTTGAGTTCCCCTATATTCATGGTAGATAATATCGAAATAATTATAATTTTATCCCAGGATATGTGAGGAATCTAGTATATCTCGTATACTGTTAGTACGTTTAGTTCAGTTAAGTTGAGTTAGGTTAGTTTTGATTTGATTCGGTTGCTTTGTATAAGATAAGATAAGGTAAGGTTCGTTTATGCACCATGATGATGTTTGTTAGCTAAGCTTTTATAGCTTCCCACCTTTCTAGAGTATCATTCACTATATGATATAATATGATATAATATGATCAGCTGTGTCCATACCATGCTATAAATTTGGTAAAATTATCACATTAATCAGCGGCGAGTTCTGCCAGAAAGAGTGAGAGAGCGCGAGAGAGAGCGTTAGACAAAGGCGGAACGAGGGGGAAGGGTAAAGGAGAAGGGGTAATCACCTTGAACTTGAGCAGCATTTGGTTTGATAATAAAATCAGAAACAATAAAAAACAACATCGAGAATAGCCCGAAAAAAGAAAGAAGCGAATTTAATTAAAACAAAGCCGAGGCAAAGCTCGACAAGGGCGAATTGAGGGGCGAATCAAGAGCGGGGCAAGTTGAGGGGGGCAAATGTTAGTGCAATTAATTAAAAAACTAGAGGCCCACACAAGCACACACACACACACACAGTCGAACACACACATGTGGCATATGTGCATAAAAAACACGAGAAAAACTTTTCAGTGGGTATACACGACTTTGAGATATTCTGCACTTGTTCAAATGCTGCGACAGATTAAGAGGTATTTCAAAGTTTAAAATTTAACACAAAATGATGAACCGACCCTGCACGACTTGAAGATACCCTGCACTTGCAGCTCAACTAGTTGAAAGTAAGTAGATTTATGAACAAATTGAATGTCCAATACTAATTCCATTAACTATTCTACTTAATTTGTTTCCACACCCCTCGTGTATACCCCACTCACTCACATCTGCTGCACAGGGTATAAAACCAGCTGAGCACAAATTAAAAAAAAGTTAAGCGTGGTCGCTGAGGCCGATTCTGATGGTGATTCTGATTCTGATTCTGATTCAGCTTTCAGTTTCTGCTTTTCTCTCTCTCTCTCTATCTGTGTCTCTCCCTCTCCCTCTTTTGTATGTTCTTCGTATTGAATTGAAAACATTTTATGCATTTGATTTAATCAAAAGAGAAATTCAATGCGAATGCGAATGCGAATGCAGGCACTGTACAAAGACAACAACAACAACAGCAACAAGAACAGCAGCGGCAACTGAGCAGGCATTGAAATCAAATGCAAAATGGCATTCACTCATACACTCACTCATTCACTCACTCACTCACTCGTTCATTCAGTCATTCACTCATGCAATTTGCATTGTTTTCGGCTCGAGCAGTGCGACATGTGCAGCGCGACCGACCCGACCCCATCGCCGATGCTGACCGATAGCAGCACCCTGCCGCCTACCCGCGTCCCACTTTTCCCTCTCTAACAGAGCGTAGAGGGCAGCACCTTCAGCGGGAATTGAAAACAATAATAAAGCAGAACACACACAGAAACAGAAGAGAACGCTCCAGCGACTCGTCTAGTTCATTTTCACTTCATTTGCAGTTCTACGAATCATGGTGTGAGGTGCAAGGAAAGAGAAGGAGAAATAGTAGAGGAGAAAGAACATGAGCAGGAGAAGCAGTAGTTGCGTAGTAGAGTAGAGCGAAGTAGAGTGAACATAAGGAGTAGAAAGAGTAGTAGAACGAGTATAGACAGAGTAGAAGTAGTTTGGTAGAAAGAGTAGTAGAAACAGGAGAAGAACACGTTGAAGTGTAGCAACAAGAGCATGCTCTACTGTTATATACTCACTACCTACCACTTTAACTAATTTTGTATTGCATACCCTGCAGGCAGCGCATTAAAAGTCGAGACACCCATTAAGACTGTTTCTTAAATAACTTCTCTACTGATTATGCGTTCGAAATTTTCAGACGGATCAAGAATACATATATTTGTAAGGTCTACGACTCCTTCTTTTTAATTGGCATAACGTTTTAAGTAATACCCTGTTTAATGGTTATAAGATGAGGAGTAATAGAAATAAAAGGTTTTAAATAGTTGGTTGATTTCCATGAGCTCAATTTGGTATGCCAGCATGTCCTACTCTAGCTTCCTAATGTTCCATGCTTGCCCTACGGCACCTCTCCGCTCCCTATTTTTGGAGCTTGTCATTCTGACGCTGAAAGTGATAAGGGTAACAACAGTAATATATGTTACAAATCATAGTATAAATATAACAATATAGTGATATTGTTGGATTACTAGTATAATTGTGTTGCACCTATGTCTTTATAGAAATATAAAGTAATCTGATTTTGTGTTACATTTACGTTTGTTGATTAACTACTGCAAATTCTTCTTGTAAATCACTTCTTTACACTTAGAGCAGTGATTCTTTCTTATGGCTTTGGAAGGCAAAGGTCAAAAAGTTCTTTTGTACAGATTCATAGGGACCTTCATGCTAAATTTGGTATATTTAGCTTGTTAAATAGTAATAGACAGACAGAGAGACAGTTAGATGGACAGACAGACACATAGAAATACAAACAGACAAACAGAAAATAAGACATGGCTTAATCGACTCTGCTAGTGATCCTGAGCAAGAATATAGGTACATATGTATGGAAATATATGTATACTTTGTGGGATATTCTACCAGTTACACACAAAGTTACTCTTTTACTATTATTTTGCCCTTTGATAATAGTATAAAAAATATCTAGGTCGGCATTAAGTTGGCAATAGAGCACCAAATTATCCGTGTACATAATATAAGTACCTATGACTAAAGGAAGGTTAATAAGCAAAGGTCTTAAAAGAAGAGAACCTAATATAAATGGCTTCCTCGAGGAACACCAGATGAGAAAGATTATAATGTTCTGCTGATATGCTTGAAGGATATATAGACATGCTATATATATTTTCCTAATTTCTTTTTTTATTTTACAAGCATAACTTTTGACGTAACATTCTTTTTAAAATTATTCATTTGAAATTTGGATATACTCGTATTGCAACAATCTAGTAGCGAATTGTATAGCTTAGACCACACTGTTGCATTATAACAGTGACAAAGCTGTGTAGCACAGTTGTAGCACACATTAGTACAGTGTGAATAGCTGACAGATATGTGATCTTTCTACTCTGATTCCTCTTCATTCGCGTCTGCCTCTGCCTATATCTCTGCCTGCTCTATCCTCTATTCCGATGTCACTATTTTTTCTTCTTCTTCTTTCACTTTCAATTAATTTGCAGCTGCTAATTAACTTAATCAACGTGATAAGCCATGCACATATTACACGCTAATAGGGAATCACTAACTCCCACACAGTGAGAGAGAGGGAAAGAGACAGGGAGAGAGACGTTCTCATATGCGGACGCTGAACTCCTTTTCACTTGTAGGGAGGGGGGGAGGGGGTTGCTTGTTCCCATCTCCACCACATGGCAACTTTTTGCATTCACTTGTTGTTTTTTTTCTCCTTGTTCTCGCTCTCTCTCTCTCTCTCTGTCTCTCTCGCTCTTTCTATTTTGTAATTTATTTGCCGTTTTGCTTGTAATTTGTTACAGTTTTTAATCTCGCATTGTTCTAAGCAGCCGCTGACTGACAAACTGACGGACGGACAGACAGACATAAAGACAGGCACAGAGATGGACTGACAGACAGACTGACGGAGAGTTGGTCAGTGGGCGGGGGAAGGTAGTGGTGGGCGCGGCCGCAATGTAATCAACGTCATAATCAGCGACGAAGCGCATTCGCATTTGCATTGTCCTGCTGCAGCACAGGAGTCGCAGTCAGCAAGCCACGCCCACCCACTCCCACTCCCACTCCTACTCCCACTCTCTCTCTCTCTCTCTTCCTCTCTCTGCCCCGCCGCCCAACAAACATTCCTTGGCATGTCCAGCAAAGAACGCAACGCTTGAGAAACTCATTGCACGCTTGCAACATGTGTGTAAAGACTAGAGAGGAGAAAGAGAGCGTGCGTGAGAGCTGCACGTGAGTGTCGTGAGTCTAGGGGATTAAAATTAAAGCTTTGTCTTCAATCATTAGAACTTATTGAGGTAACTTTGACTGTTTTATTTATGTATAACTTGGCAGCATTTGGATATATCTAAAACTTTAAAATCTTCTACAACTTTTCTTTGATTCTTTATAAAGTGAATTTTGGCTGGACTTATATGTTATTTATTATTGAAAGCTTTACTTCAATATGACTATATTAAACATTATCTCTGATTTTTCTGACTTTTATCTTGTATTAGAGAATATCTCACGCACAGTTGTTTTTTCTACAAGGATCTCATACTAAGGTAGGCTACTTAATGCGTCAGCTTTGACTCCCGTATTTACTATATAGTTAATATATACATCTCTGATTAAGTCTCCTTGGATTAGTTATTCGTTGTGCCATCATCAACAGTGTTCACCCCCCTTCCAACACAAAGTTGGCTTGCACATTTTTTAATTATTATAATTTTACATAGAACACACACACACACATATTCGCACATGGAGAGGGATTGGGAGTGGGAGAAATGTGGCAACAATGGGCCAAGGCGGCGCTTCGCATAATTCATTTGAAAGCGCACAAAAGGCGCACATGAAATTGAAATGAAATTGAAAAACATAAAATAATAATAAAAAGAAATAATAATGAAAAGCGAACTATGTGTGCGAGTGTGTGTAAATGCCGAATACAATAAAAATAATAATCAACAATGCCCTCACACACACACACACATACACGCACACACACATGAGTTCACATTTCAGTTTTGTGCTTTTTAATTTGCTCTCAACTTATTCTTCCCGAGCTTGCATAATGGACGAGGGTGTAAAATATGCGGGTGATTCTGGTAAAAAACACATGAGATATTGAAAACAAAAATAAATCACACAAGAATGCACCAAATGGAATAAGCACAACCAGCAGATACCACGCCTAATTAAGTAAATGCGGAAAAATCTGTTTTTGGTACAATTTGAGATGAATTTGGTACAATTTGAGATGAATTGGTAATATTTTAAGATGAATTCGGCACAATTTGAGACAAAGTAGGTACAGCTTGTGCAAAATTAAAAAAAGGAAACAAATGACATTTATTTAAATTTACAAAATAAAATAAAAATTAATATGTAATAGAAAAGTATCAGGTGGAGTAGCTTACATATGTATATAGTATATTTACATAGTATCACCATGAAATAAATATGTATGCAAAATATTTTGATACATAACTCCGTTCTTGATCATACCAAACTGCCGCATTGGCACATGCCTACAATTTACAGGGTACAATCAAGCTCTATAATGAAATGATTAAACGCAAAGGAAAAATCTTTCTATTATGGGTACTTTTTTCTCAATTTTAATTTGGCAATGGATTTTGATACGATTTTTTTCTGAGATATTATCCTCAATCGCACACACTCCATTAAATAAAGAAACCTATTCAAGCAAATGTTTTTATAAATGCATATTCGCCGTTGGCTTTTTTTTGACTTAATCAACATTTAAATGAGAGGTGTGTGTAAATCTGTATGTTCAATATTATTTCCTATATGTCAATGTGATATCTATCACTTTCTGCGTTTCACCAGAGAAAGCGCCAAATGAAAACGTACTGCGTTTATTGCATTGCATGCAAATGCGAATTTCTCATTGGACTTTTTCGATTGACTTTTTGGCGATGGCTTCGCATTAAACTGTTACTTGATTAGCTCTCATTCTCCGAAAGCACCAAGCACTGCGAATAAGTGATGATTAAATAAATAGGAATTACTATTTGATAACATAATATAATATAATTTAAAATTAATTATTACCAGTCTCAGCAATGTGCGATCAATAGAACTCTAACTTACGCAGTGTAAAGAGTACTCGAAATTCGAACTTGCTGTTAATAGGAAACTGTAATCGGGTCGCCCCCTTTACAGTTGGCCAGTTAACAGCTGTAGCGTTGCCACTGGTTAGTTGTTACTTTTGGTACATTTGTACCGCAGATGTCGCAGGTTGTACATGGAAAAAACATAATTTAATTGACATCAACATAATTTCACATTATCCCGATTGCCTATTGGCAAGCGCAACGCTTCAACGCGGACAGCGCAGCGTCAGTTCGCCGCTGCCGCTGCCGTAAGCTCAGCCAACTGCGCGGCCGATAAGCTAGCATTTTCAGCATTTATTTAATTTAGTTTCAGTTCGTTTTTTGTGCTGCGCCCATCTGCATGCGCCGCTCACGCTGCATGAGGCATTCGGCATTCATTCATACGGAACGGCAGAAGACGTTGACATTTTATTTTGTTTTTGTTTTTGTTTTGTTTTATTTTCGTTTCGCCTTTTATGCGATTCAATTGAACTCAATTTGATTGGACTCTTGGCTGCGCCGCTTAATCAAAACTGCAAGCAGGCCAAACGGTTAAATCGCGACCCATTTCAGCATGCAGTTTAACCGTTACACTTGCTGCGCTCTGCTCGCGCTGTTGCTTTGCGCAGCAGCCGCGCACTCAGTGGCCGCCGACGACAGCAGAGAAGCCAACAACGGCAGCGACAACAAAAACAGCAGCAGGTTTGTATTGCATTCAATGGAGCAATGAACAGGCTGCTTAACAGCTGTTAAAGGATCACCGACTTAGCAGTAGGTGTTTTCTCCTATGTGAAACGGTTGGCAACATAGTGTTTAACAGATGTTAGAGATCATTTGCAACGTTTGTTTTTAAACATATTTTACTGTTCACTTGCGTAATGTATGTACATGCATAACCATGTAAGTTACATATTTACTGTATGTAAATTTAAATACTCCCCACTGAAACTGCATAGTTAATGTACACATCAAACAATGCTTAAAAAGTGTATTGTCCACGACTTATAGCATAGGTTTATTCAGCAAGTGATTTTCCAGAGCGAAGATATTGTTTACTGTTTATGTATTCCTGAACTCTTTGCATATTTGGTAAGTTAATTAGAATGTGGACATACTTACATAAATTTAAACGGAACTTTACTATCTGTTTCCGCATATAATTTGATTTGCAAATTTTATTCAAGCATGCCCAGTTTGGGGTCTTAGGGTATTTCCATGGCTAGTGAACTCTGCCCTTCTGCGGGTTTCAACAGTCTTCAGTGGGTATTCCCCTTCTTATACATAACCTAAAAGACAATCTGTTGCAACTCCTTTGGTAATCCCCCTTCTAACTCTCTCCCAATCCACTTTTCACACGCATGACTCTCTTCTCTTTACTCTCTCCCTCCAGCAAATGGATCTGCGATTCGACAGATCTCTGCCTGCGCGAAGGTGAAGGACCGCCCCCGGTGCCAGTTACTGCTGGCCAGCAGCCGCAGCGTTTCGAGAGCCAACGCGATTGCCGTCTCTCATGCGGCAAATATGGCTCCATTTGGCCCATGCCCAGCGGCGAATGCAGCCTGTCGCACGAACGCGTCCACTTTGATCCGTGGAAGGTGCGCTTTAATGTGGTTGCCCCTAATGCAGTGACGACACAATTTCTGCGCGAAACCAATCGCCTATTTGTGAGTAATCTTCTCAAGGAGTGCATCCGCAACTGCACACTGGGCGACGGCAGCAAGGAAATCCTGGTCAAGGCCACAGTCAATGCCAGTAGCTTGGTGCTGGACTGGAACACCGACGAGAGCTACATGATGGTGGTGCGCACCACGGAGACGGCCACCTTTGTGGACATCAAGGCGGAGACAGTGTACGGCGCGAGACATGCCTTCGAAACATTGAGTAACCTGGTCACGGGCAGCCACTCCAACGGGCTGCTCCTGGTGAGTGCGGTCCGCATCGCAGATGCTCCCGCCTACCCGCATCGCGGCTTGTTACTGGACACCGCTCGTAACTTTCTGCCGCTGCGCCAAATACGGAGCACACTGGACGCCATGGCGGCCTCCAAGCTGAACGTGCTGCACTGGCATGTCGTAGACACGCACAGCTTCCCGCTGGAGATCACTCGCGTGCCGGAGATGCAGCGCTATGGCGCCTACTCCAGTGCCCAGACCTATTCCCGGGCGGATGCCAACAATCTGGTGAAGTACGCACGGCTGCGTGGCATCCGCATTCTGCTGGAGATCGACGGACCATCGCATGCGGGCAACGGTTGGCAATGGGGACCGGCGGCGGGAATGGGCAATATGTCCGTCTGCCTAAATCGTTCGCCGTGGCGTAACTTCTGCGTGCAGCCACCTTGCGGGCAACTGAATCCCCTCAACGATCACATGTACGCAGTGCTCAAAGAGATTCTTGAAGATGTTGCCGAGGTGGGGGCGCCCGAAGAGACCATCCACATGGGTGGCGACGAGGTGTTCATACCGTGCTGGAACCACACCGAGGAGATAACTGCCCAAATGCGCACACGTGGCATGGATCTCAGCGAGGCAAGCTTCCTGCGACTCTGGTCGACATTCCATCAGCGCAATGTGGAGGCCTGGGATGATATCAATCATCGCATGTATCCCAGTGTCAGTACGCCGAAGCCAGTGATCCTCTGGTCCAGTCGACTCACTGATCCCCAGCATATCGAACAGCTGTTGCCGAAGGAAAGGTTTATCATCCAGACCTGGGTGGGAGCTCAGGATGTGCTTAACCGAGAGCTGCTGAAGCGCGGCTACCGCCTGCTCATCTCCACCAAGGATGCCTGGTACCTGGATCATGGCTTCTGGGGCAACACCATGTACTACAACTGGCGCAAGGTCTATGACAACGTCCTGCCACTTAGCCAGCCTGCCGGAAATATGCGTCAGGTGCTCGGCGGTGAGGTCTGCATGTGGAGCGAGTACGTGGATCAGAACTCACTGGGTAAGCACTCTAAACAGTTCACGTTCCCCACCTTTGTCACTCCCTTTTGACTGTTCTCCTCCTGCAGAGGCTCGCGTCTGGCCCAGAGCTGGTGCCGCTGCGGAACGTCTGTGGTCGAATCCTAAAACGTCGGCGTATATGGCCCAGCGTCGCTTCTATCGCTATCGGGAACGTCTCATTGCACGCGGCATTCATCCAGACGCTGTGATCCCCCACTGGTGTGTGCTACACGAGGGACAATGCCTCTAGTAGGGGAGCAATGAGATGTCAGCATTCACATACATAGATAATTAAGTATTTATGCCAAGCTCATGTACTTGATGCGTCAAACTGAAATAAACCCAAAGATTCAAATTGCTATTTCAATTTTGTTGTTTTGTTGAATTCATTTCCAATTTGAAAAGTCGCGCTCCAGTTGGCGCACTGTTAAAATTAACATTTTGTTTGTTATCGATAACTTCGACGGTATTTTACATGAAATACCACAAATCGCTCCAGTTGGCGCACTGTTAAAATTACCATTAACTTCAATGAAATACCACAAATCGCATGAATGGCAACTCTTGGCCGCATTCGGTGCGCTGTGCAAACTCTGTCAACTCTGGAGTGATCACAAAGGTAAATAAATATAATGAGTAACCGGTTCCAACAAAAACAATAGAAACTGAGCTCAGAGTGAATACATATATCGACGAGATGCGCTTTATCAACTTCGCGATTTATTTGCTGTGCTCTCTGCTGATGCCCTTTGGCCAGGCCAACAGTGCAGAGAAGTCGGAGGGCGACTGGACTGGAGATAATGTCAACAATAATGCCGCTGTGCTGCCCGTTGTACTGTGGCACGGTATGGGCGACACTTGTTGTTTGCCCTTTAGTCTGGGCTCGATTAAGAAGCTCATCGAGGAGCAGACTAATGGCACCTACGTACGCTCCCTGAAGATTGGCAGCAATACTGTGCTGGACTACGAGAGTGGCTTCTTCATCCATCCCAACAAGCAGATCGACTATGTGTGCGAGCAGTTGGCCAAGGATGAGCAGCTGACCAATGGCTACAATGCCATTGGTTTCTCCCAGGGCGGACAATTTCTGTAAGTGGGCGGCAATAATTGCCAATTGGAATAACTTAAATATCCTTATCCATTCTCCTCTCTAGACGTGCCCTGGCCCAGCGTTGCCCCAATCCGCCAATGCGCACACTCATCAGCCTGGGCGGACAGCATCAGGGTGTCTTCGGGCTGCCTAAGTGCCCCACGTTGAGCGTCAGCAGCTGCGAGTACATCACCAAGCTGCTCAACTACGCCGCCTATGAGAAGTAAGTGCAGCACACAATGCCACAGACGGCTTAGTCATTCACTCTGTTTGCAGTTGGGTGCAGCAGGCCCTGGTGCAGGCCACCTACTGGCACGATCCACTGCACGTGAGCACCTACAGGCTGAAGAGCACCTTCCTGGCAGACATCAACAACGAGGTGTACGTCAACGAGGGCTACGCAGAGAACCTCAACAAGCTAAAGAAGTGAGCCGACAAACTGAATGGTTATTGGGGAGGAGAAAGTATCGCAATCTTATGCCTGTTGCCATTGCAGGTTTGTCATGGTCAAGTTCCTCAACGACACCATTGTGCAGCCCAAGGAGTCGCAGTGGTTTGAGTTCTACGAGCCTGGACAGGACCAACGCATATTGCCGCTCAATCAGAGCAAAGTCTACAAGAATGTAAGACAAACAATAACAAATGCTATAAGAGTACAGGTATATATCTTGTTTCTATGCAGCTCGGTCTGGAATTGATGGATCTGAACCACAAGCTGCAGTTCCTCAGCGTCGAGGGGGATCATCTGTCCATCTCGCGAGAATGGTTTGTGAAGCATCTGGTGCCGTTGCTGCTCGAGCGACACTAAGGGACCACGCCCCAAGAGCGAACAAAGAAAAGCTTTACTAGCAATTATATAAATCAATACTTCTCGATACAAATTTATATATATATATATGTATAGCCGATATACGCACGAGAACATACAGGAAATATAGTTGTAATTAATCATTTCGATATTCAGATTTAGCATACAAAAATGGTTTACCTAGTTTAAAACGCTTTTTACATTGGTTTTTCTGTTTGTTTTTTAAGGACTTTAAATAGCTATTAAACATTTCCGAGAAACATTCAATGCAAGGCAACCGCGTGTTCCGACTCGATATCTACATACATATAAATATAGGTATATATATATTATTTATATATATTTATAGTTCTATAAAGAATATATATATATATATATAAAGAGTACGCATTATGTGTAGTAGCTATGTACATGAGGCAATTAACAAGAGCTTATCGACAACCGTAGAATTCTAGGATTACAGGATGATTTACATTGGACACAGAATAGTATAGATAGTAAAGATAGAAACAATTTGATATATAGCCAGAACCAGCGAACCGAGCGAGAGAGGAGAGTATGTGGTGGTTAGATAGATCGATCGGGGCAAGCACATCATAACTTAGACTTGGTATTCGTATTGCGAGCAAAAAAGATCTCTGGATCCTTGTGTGGTCTCTGGATCTCGCGATAATTGTTCACTATCTTCTTGGACCTGTCCTGGGGACATGATTGCAGATTGCGGAACACGCTGACCTGGAATGGAGAGAAGTAAATCCAGATTGGATAATGCACTCTTGGTATCTCTATCTCTTGGCAGCTACTCACCTGTCCGCGCGACACGTAAATGGGTGTGCGATAGATGATCCATGTGACGCTCTCGAAGTAAGGCGCCGTTGTCAGCGAACCCTTGTACGTGTAGTAGTGTTTGCTCAGCTCCTGCAGGCCTATCCAGGACAGGCAGTCTACAACAAGGAAAATTAATAAGGGAGATTACTAAGTTGTTGCCCCTTCCCTGTCTCTCTATCTATCCCTTGCTGGCTACTCACCCGAGTCGAGCGATGCACTCGTGTGTATCTTCTGGACAATCCGAATGCCCTCGGTGATCTTCTTAAACTCGGGACAGTCCTTATCACCGCAGGCCTGTATAAAGAAAGCGACAACTGCAAGTCCATCCGGCTTGTTCTTGGCCTCGGCAAAGTCCTTGTACTTAGCATTATAGTGGACAGCGTGCGCCTCCATCGAGTACTTCATGCCCTCCAGCGTGTGCTCGCACCCCGACTCGTCCGAGTCGGACCAATGGAAGTGCAGCTGCTCGAACACATACATGTTGGTGTCCAGGGCGCCGCCAATGATGTACGGCTGCTGTTTGCGCTTGCTGAACGTGACCATGGCCGAGGTGCCGGTGTTCTGGACGCGGGCAACGCCCACCGGCTCCCAGTGGCCATGATATTCGAGCGGATCCACATCATCAATATGCTCGATGGCACGATTGCTTATCTCGATGGGCGACTGCACGGGCATGCTATACGCTAAACTAAGCTATCTACGCTACGTGGTCTCCTCCGCCTCCTCCTCCTCGTGGCTCGAGCTGCTCTGACCGCTTGATGTGCTGCCTGCCTGGCTGACTACGATGGTCGATCCTCTTGTTGCCTTGTCGCCCGCCTATGTAATGTGGACGTCGTTCAGATATTTCTTCTTCCTCAGCTTGTAGACACGCCCGCGATCGTCAGCGCTGGCGTCGTCCAAGTGCTCGGCTGACAGAGGTGGCGCTTGCGGCGGCGACGTCGTGATGGCGACTGTTCCTCTCGACGCCGGCGTGTGTAAGGAAATGTGACGGCTCCTGCTCTGGGTGCCGTCTGTCTGTTTCTCTCTTTCTCACTCCCTGCCTCTCTCTCTCTCTTTCTCACTGTTCGCTCGTTTAGTCTAACGCCTCCTGAGTGTGTATTCGCCTCAAGGGTTACCTGCAAGAAGGACATGATGAAATTATCAAATTGGTAATTGAAAGTTGCAGTAGCGAAGGCAAAGGTGAAAGGATATCGGGTGATGGGATTGCCTTAAGGCTTGCGTGACCATGTCATCATCAGACTGGGGCAGCAACAGCTTCGTCTCGTTGTTTGCCTTTGAAATCGACACCTCCAATGCAACCGCCTCCCCCTGCCACGCCCCTAAACCCTTCCTTGACGAGTTGCTTGATTAGTGCCTCGAGTAATTGAAATGCGTTAGTAAATATCTTTATAACTCAACTACCTACACCGCCCAGTTCCCCAACTGACACTCCACTCTCTCAGTCTCTGCTCTGCAGTTCAAAGTTCGCGCAGTTCGTTTCGTTTAAAATATTCAGCGGAACCTCAATTTGACCCCTAAACGACGCCTTAATTTGTCTTGTTTGCACTTCCTAGCGGGAATCTTCTTCCCTCCTACCTGCCCCCACCACATCTCAACTCTGGAGCAGGACAATTGCAGTTGATATCGATTTGTTATCTAATTGCCGCTTCGTGCATGTTTCATTAGCGACAATTGACAGATTGATGGAACCACAACAGCCAAGCAAGCGATGGTCGCGTGCTCCAGCAACGTTTTATGGCTCAATTGAAGAAGGAGAACAAGGAGAAGGAGGAGACACAGAGAACTTTCTTTGACTTGACTGGCCTAACGTGAAATTAATAAAAGTTCTTTGCTTTTGTCGTTCAATTGAAAGATATCAGACACAAATTGCCGCTTTCTGCTTATCATTTAATCACGTAGACTGCGTTTATGCGGTGCTAAATCTTGATAAGCTTGTGCCTGCATTAAATGTTCGATATTGTGATTTATGCCATGAAATCAAGTTAATAATACTTATTAAGAAAGAAACTATAATCACATTTGTCTATCAGCAAAAGATTAGCAAGTTTTTTTTTAAAAAAAAGTCTCACTACAAGTTAAGAGTGATTATAGCACTAATTATGCTATAAACCTTTATTTTTTTATAATACACTATATATTTTAATAAAGTGAAGTACTTCAAAACCTATATGAGAGCTAACTGATTTCTAAGTTACAAAATATACCAAACGATCGTTTTGAATTACCGAAGATCACATATTAATGGAAACCGTAACAAGTTAGAACGAATTATATGACATTTTACGTTAACTAGTCTATTTAGTTTTTAAATCTACCATACAAAAGTTCAGATCTACCGTAGATCAGTTGTTTTTAAAAGGAAACATGATCTCACAAAACGTTAAAAGCAAATATAGCACTCACTTTGCTGGAATGTGTACACTTATACAATATAGTAGTAATATTATAACCTATTGCAACAAACAGATCTATAGAATAACAAAACATACAATGCAATTTTTTCGATCTACCCAAAAACATCTGTTTGATAAGGGAAATATGATCTCGCAACACGTTAAAAGCGATAATACATGTATTGATGATTTAATGTAGCTCTTATATAATATTATATGTTTTATAATAAAGTAAAAGTACCTACAGTGCTGTATAGCAACTAGCAGATCTATAGAGTAAAAACATATTTTCCTTTGTTGTGATCTATTCAAGATCAGCTGGTTGATAGAAGGAAACGTGATCACGCAACAGGTTAAAGGCATTGATACAAAATAAATTGAGCCCGAATTTTATAATATATTTATTATAATAAAGTAAAAGTATCTATACCGACTAACAAAATATGCTATGTTGTTGTTTAGATCTACCGCAGATCAGCTGGTTTATAGAAGGAAACGTGATCTCACAACACGTTAAAAGTGATTATCGCACTTATTATGTCATAAAGCTTACTCTAATATTATAATAATATACATACATTCGTATAAACCGTTTATGGATCGTAATAAAGTACTTAAATAGCAGATAACAATAACGATTCCCATGCAACAAAAACACTGAAAATTGTAAACTGTTCACTGTAAACTGAAACTGGACTTTTCTAGTCTATATAGAAAAATTAGTTGTCCAACTTTTAAGATTCGCATTAATTAACAAGTGTTCGGGGCGGGTAGATGTTGAGTAATTAACAAGTGCTAATGACAGCACCACAAGAGTTGGTCATAAAACATTTCTTTATAGCACCTGAAGATTATAGCACGTCATGCACATATGTACGAGTATGAACATGCAGAGACATGCACACACACACACAACTGTAACTGTGCATGTGGATCAACTGATATGGGGCGTAAAGCAAAATGCGATTTTAATTGACATTTATACAATCACCCCGAAAATTGCCCACTCAGACGTTATCGGGCGCAGGTAAATATGTACAATATGTACTATATATACGTACATATGTATAGAGCCGATAGCTAACGCCGGGTTTACGACAGACACTGATATCGGTGGCGAATAGGAACAGAAATAGGTATACCCGAAGTGTGTGCGATAAGCCAAAGACGCCGATTCTGCGGTTCGATGTTTTAGCCTAATGGCAGACTAGCCGATATGTATATATATGTTATATATACTGGTCTATGTATAATTTAGATATATGGTATGTGTGGCAGTCTCTTGATAGGTTTCTCCGTTTTGTGGGTGTGTCGTGTCGGCATATCTTATCTGCCGTTCGGCATCTAGAGAAACTGCAGGCGCAGATGATTATGGAGTCGCCGCGGCGCGCCTGTGTCGCCACGTGCGTCACGTGGAACCTTCGAACGGTAAATTCGCATATCGTATCTAGGGTAGTTGCATGGCAATTTGCCATAGCCGTAGCCATAGCTCCGATATCCGCAAAGATATCTTTTCTATTTATTATCATGTTTATGTATTCAATAACTTTCCATTCTATTCCTAAGTTTCCACTCGCTTTCTCTCTCTCTCTCTCTCTATCTTCCTTCCGTATTACTCACTACGAAATAGACGCCAAAGTTCAGTCTTGTCACATTCTAGAAATTATGTAAATACCTGCAATATTTACCCGACACATTGGTGATAATTCTCAAGTTCCCTTTAAATCAGTCGCTCTGACAAACTATGTATTTAATTATAAGCTTGCCATTACCGATCCGATTGTACTGCGCTATCGAATGCTTTACACACTTGACAATTGCCCGATAGTAGGCACGATAGTTCCAGTACAATGTCCACATATAATGGACCTGCATATCACTCTTCACATCCCCTCATACCTCAACAATTGATTCTAATTTTGGCATTATATATTTTATCGCATATCACACTAGATATTTGTATAAATACAATAAATACATACTTGTATTTATTTGTGTGTGTATGAGTGTGTGATAGATAGTGCAAATATGAGCACAGAACAAATTGGAGTGCAGACCACTTGAGAGTTAACTGGATACGTCAGAGCTCTGAGGTCATGTGTTTTTCAACCTGATTGATGGATCAGCCAGGGGCGATTTAAAGAGCAGCGAGAAAGCGGATGATAAGAACGCACGCTCGCTTATCATGCCGAATGGGAGACATTCTCTAGTCCAGTCCCAGCTCACTACCCCGTTTCATGCACCCCACCCACTTAGTTGGTGTGTGAGCGTGTAATTACTTAAGTGCGAGCGTAAATACTATGATAAACCTTATCAGATAGATCAATGCTGCAATAGCCATGTAAACGAAAATAAAACAACTGCAAGGACACTCATAGAGAAAGAGAGAGGGGGAGAGAGAGAGAGTAGGAGAACGAAAGAGTGGGAGTAGGGGCGGGGCGGGAGTAAGAGGAGTGTAGAGTGTCAGCCAAGAATAGAACTCGAGACCTGGAGGTGGCATGCAAATTGCCTTGCTACGCAATGACCTCATCCACACAAGGTGTGCGTTATGTGAGAGCGGCAACAGAAGCAACAGGAACAACAACACCAGCAGCAGCAACGAGGCATCAATCGACCAAATAACTAATCCAGTCAAGCTTAGGCTTCAGCCATGCCGGCTAATGCTCTGTAATTGCGCTGTTAAATACGAGACTGCACTGCGAATCAATCGATGGACAGCTGCTAAAACAACAGCGCCAAATGAGCACAATATTTAAATTCATTTCATAATTCAATGTTGTTGCTGTTACTATTGATATTGTTGTTGCTCCGTTTATCACATTATATAGGGTATTATAACGAATGTGATGTGCGACAGCTGTTTTTTGCCGCTACTGCTGTTGTTGTTGCTGCGACTGCGACTGCTGTTGGGGCTCTGCTGCTCTCTAAGCAAATCAATAATTTAGCGGCAAGTGCAGGGTCACCCATACAGAGAGATGACCTTCGCACAAGCGTATGGTCTGGGAATTGTGTGTGATTAGCGTTGGGAAGGGGGACATTCTATTCCATGTATTTTTGCCTTATTGCCATTTACACCTTGTGCCCCAGAGCCTTTTTAAATTTTGAAGCGCAATTAAATTGCTTGCAGTCACTGTGACAGTTACAGTTGTTGTTGTTTTCTTGCTTTTACTGTCTTCGTCGCTGTCACTGTCACTGCCGGCGTAATGTTATTGTATTCGCTATATTTGCTGTTGTTGTTCAAGTCTGCGACAGACATTTTTAATAACTGTGATGCTCACCCGACACACTTATAATATAATACATACTTACATGCATATGTACCATGTATGTCAAGCAACTTATCTACACACACACACACGCGAGTGTGTATGTATATAACAGTACATACATACATCAGTAAATATACATACGTATGAGTAAGTCTCATCTTATTGTTGGTATTTACCTGTTGATTTTGATTTGCCTTTTCGTTTGCCCTTAGTCCACTTAGTTCTTGCTTTTGTTGTCGCTCTGCTTTTAATTGAAGCTTTTAACTTAAAAAAACAACTACAAAAAATCTATGCAAATTGAATTGCAAAAAACAACTATGTATGTTGACACTCGCGCACCCAATTTCTGTTGTTGTTGTCGTCTGCTGCTTGTTATTTTTATGTACTCATACGTGCATGTATGTACATATAGTGGCGTATTTATTATGGAACCGCAACAACTATTACCGCATTGCCAGCAAATGCGTACGGAGTATAAAACCGATTTAAAAAAATATATTCACTGAGCGAGGACAACGAGCGACGCAGTGTTGACAAAAACTGAGAGCAACAAAAACGGCATGTTAACTATCAGTTGGAAGTACTGCTATTAACAGAAAAATCTATTAATGTTAACTTAACAGAGAGAATTGCTAACTTTTCTAGTATACTGCAACAGTGACAGGAATGAGTATCGATATTATTTTCTTAGCTTTTCAGAGAAATCCAATTTACAATTTCGAAAATACTAAATTTTTTTACAAGAGCAATAATATATTATGATTTTCTAGTTTATTTTAATATGTTAAGCTTTTGTACTGACACAGGAATGCACAAATCTAAATTTTAACACTAACGTCAAGCAGACAACTTTGTTTTGACAGTTGAATTTTCCTTTACGTTAAAAAACGAGGGAGGTGTCATTGAAATTAAACAAAAAAAAAACGTTAAAGAAATTTATAGTTACAAATTCATGTAAAGGACACTAAAATGTAATTCACAAATTTAAATTTAAAACTGTTGCATCATTTTGCAGCCATGTTAGTATTATCGAACATATCGATTACATGATATCGGCATACAACGCAAGTCTGGGTATTAGTCGCGTATTTTTCACTTCACAGAAACATTACAATTTATATATTTTAAAGAGAAACTTCGCTGCGATACTGCAGATCATCAAAAAGTCTCGATCAAATATTATAAAGCGATCAGATATTGACCAAAAGGTTAAACATATTCATAACAGCTTCCAGAGTCTTCGTGTTTATCAATAACTGTGGTAAGCATGCGTAATAAAGAAAATGATTTCATAGGGAATTGAAATTGAAAAAAGACGCCATTGTCGTCTGTTGCAAAGTGCTAGGCAGCGTTTCAAGTTCATAAAAGAAAGAAAAATAAAGTGTGTGTTTAGATGCAGGTAAACAAGCTGATCAGAGTCAGTAAGACCTTTTGCATTTCACAAAATTATTAAATTAATGAAATGTACATAATTCCGTGAATAATGTACCCTCTTATACGTACCTTCATGCTAAGTACTCACACTACTCGCAAGTGTGCACACATACATACACACACAGAAACATATACAATTATGCAAATGCATGTGCCGCCAAATGTGATTTTACTAACTTATGTGGTATATTTCTTGCTTGCAGATCAACATGCCTACCATCCGGTTGCAGTCGTCTGATGAGCAGACCTTCGATACAGATATTCAAATCGCCAAGTGCTCCGGCACCATCCGCACCATGTTGGAGGATTGCGGCATGGAGGAGGAGGAGAACGCCATTGTGCCCTTGCCGAATGTGAACTCAACCATCTTGCGAAAGGTGCTCACTTGGGCTAACTATCACAAGGACGATCCGCAGCCAACAGAGGATGATGAGAGCAAAGAAAAGCGCACCGACGACATAACATCATGGGATGCTGATTTCCTCAAAGTTGATCAGGGCACACTCTTCGAACTGATACTGGCGGCCAATTACTTGGATATCAAGGGTCTTCTCGAACTGACCTGCAAGACCGTGGCCAACATGATCAAGGATAAGACCCCCGAAGACATTCGCAAAACGTTTAACATCAAGAAAGACTTCACTCCCGCCGAGGAGGAACAAGTACGCAAGGAGAACGAGTGGTGCGAGGAGAAGTAGAAAACACTAGTCGCGCAGTTCGGCGGGATCATCATATGCTGCAGGAACAGATGAAAATGCTGTATACAGGGATAGGGATACAGGATTAATGCATTGCATGAGCTTGCCTTGCCGGGCGCGCTAGATTCGGTCGCTTCGTTAACTAAGATAAAACATTTGAATAAAATCAAACAAAATGTAGAAAAAAAATACAGAAGAACAGCAACAAAACATTACAATTACAATTATAAATTAAAATTAAACTAAATGATAAAATTGTATGTTCAAATAAGCAAAATCTACTTACAAGAAAGAAATATGGAATAACCTTTTATCTAAAGGAACCCATAAAAAGGTTGCACATATACATTACATTAACACAATTTTTTCTTAATATAGCGGGAATCACTGCTTGCCTAGAAGACGAGAAACCCTGCGCCCAGCTTTAAGGTACCCAAAAGAGTATTCGAAACGCAAACTCAACAGAAACAACTACAACAGCAGTAGCAGTAGAACCCGAAAAATATCAGAGTTAACATCCAATATTGCGTCAGACCTTAAATATGTAGAATATAGTACATAGTATAGCACATATACAATATACATATATGCAAAATAACACCAATCTCTAGTAATAGCATCCACAAAGTGCTGGTATTAATGGATAGCCGATATTCGACATATGCGAGATATCTCAAATAAATATTTAACACAAAAACTCGATCTGTAGCGCCTTAATAGCAACTTTGATATCAACTAGCTTATCTAGTAGTCTCAGAGAACTTATTAATAATCAAATCACACATATGCCTCTACCGGAGATGCTTTCTGCCAACTGTTCAAAAAACGCCGCAAATTTTGGTGCAGGGTCTTCAAAACCAAATTTAATATTATGTATATACTCAAGGAACAATTAAATAATAAAAAATCAACAAAAAAATGAAACAGAGTAGTTTTGATCTACACGATAGAGATATAAGAGGTGTTTTCCACATTTTTTATTTAGGGCCACAAATAATAATTCTTCGGTTAATTTGAATTGCGGGGTTTCTATTTAATACTATGTATACTCCGTCTATTTTAAGATATGCTCATTGAAAAAGGAAGAGAATTGCTTTAGGACCCCACTTAATGCCTTGTTTTTGGGACCATATGAGGTTTGTTACTTCAGTCCTCTCTGCGGGAAGAGCAGAGAGACCGAAACAATCGAGTGAGTCATGCGAAAGTTTTCCAGCTAGATCGGACGATCCATTGCATGTCATACCATGGGTTTGTTTAGATACATTTGCTGATTGATTTTCAGGGCAAGCTGAGCTAAATACATAATCTCTCTTATCAGTTGTTACATTCAGTGAATCATGCGAGGGACTCCCCAGCCAGAATCTGCAATCTATTTCACATTATTCAGGTCCGTAGCTAGCCAG
This sequence comes from Zaprionus ornatus, assembly GCA_018904035.1. Classification (NCBI taxonomy): domain Eukaryota; kingdom Metazoa; phylum Arthropoda; class Insecta; order Diptera; family Drosophilidae; genus Zaprionus; species Zaprionus ornatus. The sequence goes on from JAEIFZ010000001.1 coordinate 21,498,626, forward strand.
GTGCAGTGAGTACGGCGCACACGGGCTCCCGCCTGCCATATATACTAATATATATATATAAGTGAGGCCGAAATTTAAAAACTATTAATGATTCTATAAAATTGAGAAAAAGTCGATGTAATTAGTATTAAGTTTCTTTTTTTTGTGAATAATTTTATAAACTAAATACTTTAATACAAATGTTCTATATTTCAAAGCAAGGCAATTACACTAGGGTAGATTGGGGGGTCTGTTCTGCAATCTATTGTTCCCCTAACGAGCTAATAGCTCCCTTACCAATCGTAGGAAATCATAGACTTTTCTGAACTGCTCTCCCTTACCTTTTCAATTTCGAGAATGTTCTTTCTCTTGCTGGAAAATGCCACACAGTTTATCAGATAATATTTTCAGAATGATATTAAGCATGACTTCTTATGAAACAAAAGAATTTTTAATGAAACAATGAAATTTCACAATTACATCCAGCAAAAGATTTCATCAGATAACGCTGGCATCTCTTCCCATCTCGCTCTAATTGTTGCAGCTGTCTTTGTCTAACCCATGATACGTATGTCATTTCCTGCTCATTTCAAAGCGATATAAATTTTGAATTTTTTGTTTTTAAATTTTATTTAATTGTTTTAAACACTACAATTAATTTGTTAAAAGGCCATAAACAAAAATTTTTGTTCAGTGTGTTCTGTGTAGGTGTGTGTGTGTGTGTGTGAGTGTGTTGTCGTTTACATGTAACTGTATCTGTATCTGTATCTGTATGTGCTCTGTTTATGCGCTCTTTACATCAATTTTGCAGTTGGTTTTTTATTTACTTTTTTTGCATTTTGCTTTTGTTTTCTTTTTGCAGTTTGTTCTGTTTTCGCAGCTGCGGGATTAATGTAGACAATAATAATTTCCTGGCTCTTAATTATTAATTACAATGGCAAACGATACAGTTTTAATATGTTTTCACATCATGCATAATGCTGTTATTATCTTTTTGTTTTTGTTTTTCTTATTTTTGTTGTTGCTTTACTTTGCTTTCAATTGTTGCTAAATCAAATATTCTTTGCTTAGATTTTTCTATGCATTTCTCTTGCTTGTGGTTGTTGTTGTTGTGTGTGTGTGTAGGGTGTGTGTGTGTGTGTTTAGGGTGTGTGTGTGTGTGTAGGGTGTGTGTGTGTGTGTAGGGGTGTGTGTGTGTGTGTAGGGTGTGTGTAGGGTGTGTGTGTGTGTGTAGGGTGTGTGTGTGTGTAGGGTGTGTGTGTAGGGTGTGTGTGTAAGGTGTGTGTGAGTTTAAGTTGTGTTAGTTCTTGCTCTTTCTCTTTTTTCCTTTCCTTTGCTTTTGTTTTTGTGTGTAGCATTTTTAAATTTTTTTTGTTTTCATCTTGTTTGCATTTTTTTGGTTGTTTTTAAAACGTTTTTCAATAAATTATTAATAAACAATTGAAAGGTGTTTGAAATAAAGATGTGCATGGCAAACAATTTGCCGCTACGTTTTGTTTTTGTTTTTTTTTTGTTTTCATTTTATATTCTGTTTGCTCTTTTGTAGTTGTTTTTTTTTTCTCTCTTGGTTTTGTGTATTTTTTTTCTTTTTCGATTTATCGCTTTTTGTTTTTTGTTTCTATCGCTTTCAATGAGGACGTCAATTCAATGAGGGCGAATGCGCATCATGCCAGTTGATCTCGATGTTGGGCCACTTGGTCTGCAGGCAGGTGACCATCGGGTTCGAGGTGCATATCGACTTGAGATCGCCCTCCAGTAATATGGCCGATCCGCTGTAGTAGCGCACCTGGCGGAGAGAGAGAGAGAACGGGAGGAAGAGAGTCGGATTAGTATGCATTCATATGATTAATATAGTTCAGAACTTATCAGATCATAAGCTAGAAATACGTGTATATTGCTCAAGCAGAAGCATAAACATCTAAATTAAGACTAAGATTATTTAAGATCATCATATGCATTTCAGGCCGTGAAACTAATTTTTATTAACTGCTGCAAACTCTGTGATATGATGAATAGATTCATTTTACGCAGTTCAATATACATATATATGTATGTAGTACATACACAACATATAACACATATTCTTACCCAACATAGTTTAAGTGAAATTGATTGCTCATAACGGGACTCTGCGGGATTTTTATCAAAATTTCGTGAAACAAGAAAGAAATGATTCCTTCGAAATGCCCTCGAAAATTTCGGCTTTAATCCCTACCGATTATTTATAAACTAGTTATATATAATGTTACAGAATTTTACAACATCTTATATGTATTCTCGTTAATAATCGCTGGGCATATATTTTTTGTATCCGATACCTGATTATGATGAAAGTTTAGATACATTTACATAGAAAAATATCGATTTAGTTCATTTGGTTGGTATATATTGTCAAGTTCCATAAAGATTACACTTTCAGTTTAACGTTACAAGATTACTTAATTGTTTTGAATTTATAATTTTTTTTGTACTGAGTAAAAGTGGAGCTGTCTACAAGTACAGCTTTCGATATCCCATAAATAGTACAGAGTACAAATTTCTTCAGATTTCTCTATTCTTGCCTCATTAAATCAGACTAAATATTGTATTCTAACTGTTCTACTGAGAAACCATCACACACTCCGTAGTTAATTGAAAATGCAAAGACCTTCATATACACAATGGACCTATTTGTAACTACTACTTTCTACTACTTTCCTGCCCTATTCCATATTGACTTTCAAGTCAAGATATGTATGGGAAGACTCAGTTCCTGCACAGGCCTCACCTTATTGTTGTCATTGGAACCTGGTATGCCGTTGTAGTGCATCAACTCAAATGTGTCCGGCGTGGAACGGCGTTCCAGTGGGAAGAACTCGTCCATGAAAGCATTAAGTAAGATAATGCCGAGATTCTCTGGATCCAATCGCTTCTGCATCAAGCTGACACTGTACAAAAAAATAATCAGCATCAGTGGGGAAGTTATTGGGATATAGATAGGACAGTGAGGCAACTTACTATCCCGGCTCGCTGACCAGGTTCAATGTGGCCAGCACATCACGGAGCAATGTACTCGATATGAAGTTATTGCCCTCCGGATCGTATGACTTGAAGATACGGCGTCCCGTCTCCGATGGTGTCTCTGGCGAGACGAGCCTCTTTTCGTTGCTAAACAAAACTAAAAACGCAGAATGGAGAAGGCGGACCCGCAAGGGAAGGAGAGAAAGTGATGAATGTTTACAATGAACAACTCGATAAGTTGGAATTATATTACGCACCAGTTAAATGCGTATCGGAGCCCATTACCCAGACCGGGTAGCGTGGATTCTTGAAAAAGGAACCCACAGTACAGTAGCGCATCTGTTCCATTAGGGTGATGAATCCAATGTCGCTCTGTTCGCAAATGCCACGCAGCTTGAGGCCGCCAACGTCCTGCTCATTGTCCCAAACATGGGCGACAGCGCGTCCTGTTAGCATCAGATTGATCAGCGACTGTGCCCCATAGCCATATGTGCTGTGTATTAGCGGCTCCGATGTGTCCGATATATCGGATGTCACCTTCTCTGTGCCCTTGGTTAGGAATACCGAATACATAAACAACAGCACGCCATATGTCTTCGAGAGCTGCTGATAGTTTTCCATGTAATAACGCGCCACATCGCCGATGTGCTTGAAGTGCAGCGTGTGCAGGCGCTCATGAAACTGATCTGGTGTTAGCTCCAGCAGGCCCAAGCGACTTTCCGATGTGGCAGCTGCATCCGACTCGGTTTCACCAACTCCAGCTCCAGCTGCAACTGCAGCAGCCTCAATTCCAGCAGCACCCCCGACTCCAGCTCCAGTTGGCACTTCCTCCTCTGCCGCCTCGACGGCCGCTTCGACCGCATCTGCATCAGCGGCAGTGGGCGGTGTGAGGCGTCGCTCTTTGGTTGAACGCCGTTGCAATGTGACAATCTTGTAGCGCGGCGCACGGCAATTCTTCAGTATGTTGCACAGCGCCTCAATCAACAGGCTCTGGCACTTTTCAGCGGGCAGCTGGCAAAGAGTGTACATTGAAATCATCTTGCAACTGCAGAGTTGAATGATGAGGATGCTGGTTGGGGGTGGGGGATGTGATGTGATGTGATGGGGGGTGGGATGGGTTGGGACGGGACAGGGTGGAACGGAACGGAACAGATGCTTACCTTGGTTAATTGAGTGCCTGGCATGTCCATGATAATTATCTTAAGCAAATACGCCTGAACGGGCGCTATCACAGCACAAGGACCGCCCTGTTTTTGCACCAAAGCCGACGGCTCCACATCACTAAAATCAAAGCCTATAAGAAAAAAACACACACACATAGAGAGAGACACACACACACAGATGAGCACAGTGGGTAGACAATCGCATACAGATGCAGGGAATATGCACGCATGCATACACACACACACATAGACACACACACTTGACCAACACCAACACCCACACACAGGCGCGCACTCCCACTCAATAGGTATGTATATTGAAAAGCGCGCGCACCAAGTATTTCGGATGGTGCTGGCCATGGTGGCCATGGTGGTGTGGGTGGTGCAACAGCGGGAACTTACCTTGAGACCAACGCTTGAATACATCTTCGCGCACACTGTCGCCCCACAGCAACTGCTTAATCTCGCGCAGCTCACGCATGTCGCTCTCGTTGAGGAGTTGCTGCTGCTGTTGTTGTTGTTGTTGCTGCTGTTGTTGCTGCCGCCCTGCAGCAGATGGGCCTGTTGATGATGGTCCGCTGCCACCGCCAGTCGCCATGGATAATATCTCTTGCTGCTGTTGTTGTCCTGCTGCAGTATTGTGTGTTTGCGATTCCAAGGCTGCTGACGCCAACGTCATCGACGGCGTACCTGATGCAGTTTTCGGCGAGGCGCACTTTTCGCTGCGCTGCTCCCGTTCGCATGCGTCGCTCATCTTCGAGTCCAATTACTTTGCTGAAGGACGGGCGGGGGGATTCTGGGTACGGGAACGGAGTCACAAAATGTATTCGCCTTTATCGAAATCGAAATACAAAAACGCAAAGCCAACTTATTTTAAGGTTGGCATTTTTTTGGGTATGCAAAATGCAACACTACTAATTACATTGCAGCTGTGTTAACAGTATGTTATGCTGTTTGGGTTCTGTTAGAAATGACAGTTATGGCTGTGTGGTTCCGTTCAGTCGGTTAACATTCGAATTGAAACCCAATAAGAAATTGTTCTTCAACGGCACTGAAGCATAGCATAGTTATAATTTTATTAATCTCTTCTAATTTTAGCTTCAAAATTAATTCCATGCAAATGGTCAAACTTAATGGACAGGTTCGACATTTTGCAAACACAATGACGTCACTCGTGCCTATTTGTTCAAATGAAGTTCTGTTCAGAGAATGCGTAACAGCACTGGTTGTTCAATTGAACGAAAAGTGCAGCTGTATTTAACAGAAAATGTTAAACTTGTTTTGATAGCTGGAATATTCAATTAATTATTTGGTTAATAGAGACTTAAGAAAGATTAGGTACACACAAAAAATAAATAACATTACTGATTTTAGTGAATTGCAACAGTGTGCAGGGTAATGCATGAAATTATTGGTGCATCAAAACTTATCGATAACTGTGAGTATAACAGAAATGCAAGGGATGCAGTTGCATACCTACATGCAAATGTGAATCTATATTTCAAAAATTAATCGACTCATCGGTTCGTCACAGTAAAAACTGGTCACACTTTCGAAAAAAAAAACAAAAACAAAAAAACACAAACATCACTTAACTATAATTAATGACTTGATATAATTAGTTTTGTGAAAATGTGTTATTTCTATATGGGCAATAATCGATTAAAAAAAAATTTAGAATATTGTACGGCAGCAATGGTTATGAAGACATATAAAATACAAGAACTTCAAAGAATTTCATCGCTATTTTTAGCCAGACTTTATTTATTTATTTAAGGCACAACAGCTCGAAGTAATAACCCATATTTTACTTTTTGCCATTTACAAATCGAATGAGTGATTAAGTATTCGATTAAAATATCGATTAGGGCAATTCTGCAATATCGATGAGCTACGAATATGTTTGTGTTTACGGCGGTAAAAAACATCTGTGCGCGCTATGGAATTAAAATTAATATTACCAAAGCGACCTCTTGAAGATGATACTGATGGCCAGGATGACCAGGGATTGGACTCCAGCTTAAGAAAACGACCAACGACTCGCCTCTACCATTGTCGAACGTGCCTTGTAGCCTTTCCGCGCTTCCTGGCCTGCCGGGGTCACGAACAGCTATGCCTCGCTCGCGTTGCCCAGCTGCATATGTGCAGGTACTGCCTGACACTGTACGGGGATGAGCAGCTACTGCTGCGGCACATACAGCGCAAGCACGTGGACGGACGCTATTTGTGCCTGCAGTGCGGCACGGCGGGTAAACGCTACAGTACACCGATATTCCTATACAAGCACGTCGTCTCCTGGCATGGCGAGCATTCGTTGTTCTACTGTGCCATGTGCGCGGACAATTGCAACGATGCCAAGGCCTTTAGTTCGATGGGCGGTCTGGTGGCGCATGCCGAGAGCGAGCACCGACTGCGCCAAAGCGATGGCAGCGTTGTCGATGACACGGAAGATCTGGAGATGCTCGAGGAGAACATCGATGAGTTACTGCCCACCGTAGACTGGGACGACGATTTGACATTCGGCTGGCCCATGGACCTAGATAAGGAGTCCTGCATAGCGGATCCCAAGCCCAAGCCCAGCGCCTATGTTTGTCCCATTTGCGCTAACGGTTTCACCGGCAGCATCAGCCTACTGAAGCATATCGAACAGTCGCATCAGCGCAATCCTCTCGACTGCATCTTCTGCGGAAAATCACATAAGAATCGCGAGGCAATACGTGTCCATCTGCAGCGTCAGCATGTCCTGCTCCGGGCGCACATCTGTGAAGTGTGCAAGGCAGATTTCACCACTGCCGACCACCTGCTGAAGCACACAAGGAGCCAGCACTTGCAGCGATCCCACGCCTGTCCCGAGTGTGGAAAATCCTTTGCCCAAGTCTGTCATCTAACGGAGCACATGCTTTCCGAAAGGGGTCACGTCAAGCACATCTGCAGCCTTTGCAATATGCAATTTTTTCGATCCATAGATCTGACACGGCATTTGCAGCTGAAACATCCAACTGTCCACGAACAGGTGAATCCTTACTGACATGGCTTACTTGAATCAAATATTCATTTATTATTAGACTGTCATATATTTACAACTATTTAACTTACATATGTATACCTAATTTACTTAAATTGGCCATTATTATGTCTCATTCAGAGACGATTAAAAAGAGTAAAGATCACAATCTATGTGGTTGTTGCCTCTTATAACCTTGCAGAAAGTATATTCAGTTTGACTACACGTTTATAACAAATTTTAGAAGACATTTCCTACCCTATAGAGTGTATACTTATGTACATATAGTCTGAATCAGGATCCTCAGGGGAGTCGAAGTAGTCATGACTGTCCGTCTGTCACTGTTAATGCGTCGAAACTGACTGGATCAATACGATAGAACATAACGCCAGATTATATTTATATAGTTGCCCAAGATATGAAAATTACGACACTAGTTTCCTATCTATATAGTGTGTTATAACCTATAGCTGACAAAGGTACAATTTGTCGAAATGAGGGTTTTTGCATGATGACCAATATTCTTTTTCATAATAAGTCAAATTATTATAACCAGTTGGAGTTATATAGTAATCTACGTTTATTTTCACCATTTCTTTATATATATTTTTTAGCTTTCAATCAACTATTGTATTTATTTATTTAACAATTAATACACAAACAATATTACTAAATAATGTACCATTATATATAAATACTATATAACCAATCGGAGGAGATCCATGTTACCATAAAACCTGCAAAGACATAAAACGTTCAATGTGCTGAACATGTCCTTTCTTTCTTTGACTACTAAAAATGGTCATAAAACCGAATCAATTGAGCCATGTCTATTTTTCCAGTTTTAGTTTGTTCACACACAGAAAGAGATATGTAACTCAATCGAATCGGCTAGTGATCCTTATGGATACATGTATACGCCTCCTCTTGCCGTTACATACATTTCGACCATGTTATTTATTTATATTCTTTTTATTTATAAATATATTCTATTCGAAGGGTATAAAAACCAGAAGCTTCCGTCGAATAATTCTTTCTCGTGAATCACGTGATAAATCGAATCCTACTAATGCAAATCGATAATTTGCTATTATTAAAAAAATTTGAGTCACAAGTTTCTGCTTCGACTTATTTGTATACGTAGATGAATAGTATGTATCCGTCCCCCTATCCTCCGATTGCATTATAAACATTGAACTTTATTCAAACCATCATTTTCCTTATTTCGTTTTTCAAACCTGCGCAAAGGGTATCTTACTGTAGGGTTCGCCCGACGGCAATTTTCGTTTGATATTCTTCACATTTACCCAACCCTTCTAAACAAGCTCAGTGTTGTCAACTCAGCTTTTTCCAGTACATATTTAGTTAAATATAGCTTTTTTTGAAAGTTAAATTGAAGACAGAAAGCAGCGGCCGGCGGGAAATCTAGCTTTATTTATAACAATTTTCTAACATTAGCCTATACACACGCACTGTTAACTAACAGCGCAACCACTGCACCCACCACGCTCTTGCGATCACTGACATTATTGTGTGTGGTGTGTAAAGAGAGGAAGAGACTATTTAATCGCACAGCAGCCAGGGTAAAGAGAGTGTGTCCGTTACGCACTGAGCACGTCAGAGCGCAACAGCGTCAGCAGCAGCGCGGTGAATAAATTAAACGTTATTATCGTTTAAAGTTGCGCACTTGGCCCACACAGACGACAGTTTTGAACGAAACATCGCCAACATCGGCGACATCGCGTGCGCGGAGTAACGTAAAACGAAAGATCTACGTGTTTTTTTTTAGTTATTTTTTGTTATTGTTACCAATAATGTGCACACTCTGTTAACCCGTTAGCTCTGTGTCTGTGTGTGTTTGACATTTGTTCTGGTCCAGCTTCAAAAGTTATTACTTTGGATCGCGTAAGTGCATTCCAAACAAAAACAAGAACAACAAATTGAGCCGAACTGAGAGTGAAAAAAAGTTTAAACAAGCAACGATCGCGACCCTCAAAAGCCAACAACATTTTGCTATTGTTTTTTGCTCTTAACGTTTTTATATTTTCTTGTTTTTGTTTTTCTTTTAATTGTGTTTTATTTGTTTGTGTTTTTGTCAATGTTTTCCATTTGGTTGCTCACTGACGAGCGGGCCCAAAAGCTTTTGTGCTGCATTGTTGTTTGTTAGTCGAATCGAGAACAGAGTTTTATCAGTCCAGTCATCGGGTAGTTGTTATTATTGTCGCTGTTACCCAACGATCTGTTACCCGATGATGATTGGATTGAAAAAAACTCCCGTGCACAGTGTTGCGCTTGAATAACCCTTGTGCGTATGTGTGTGTGTGTGCGTGTGGGAGAGTGTGTCTAAACGTGGTTAAAAACTCATCGAAATGTTTTCATTTATTTATAGCTAAACCCGCCAAATGCCACATGCAAATTGAATTAGCAAAATGCGCACAATGTAAATGAATTGGAATGAATGTGTGAATTGCAATTTGAATAGTTTTCTATTATTCAATAACTCGAACTGAAAAGTTACAAAGTTTTAGAGTGAAAACCTGTAATACCTTTAGTTCTTGACTAACTAACGTAGTTTGTTTTCGTTTTTATGCGATCAAAAATCTGGAATCTGAAATCTGAAATGTGAAATATCGCGAACCAGTTATTGAGATTGAAACCAGCTTGCACCTGAAATTAATCGGGCTTTCCTGAATGTCATTCACATTTCTCTAATCGAGTCTCGAGTCTCGGGTTCTGATTGGTTGGGACTTGGATTCTCCAGTTGAAAGTTACATAAATGCGCTCTCTTAGCGGTCTCCTCTCTTATCTTCTTTCTTTTTCCCCCTTTCCGCAAATGTTTTCCTAGGTTTATGCCCTCAGCCCCGGTCTTCCACCCACCAAGCGATCACTTTGCTCTAGTCCCTTGGGAGAGAGGGAACGAAACATCGAATCCATAATTTATCTTATGAAAATGCCGCAACAATGTAACCCCTTCCCCTTCCCCGTTCCCCTATCCTCTCCCATTGCAGCCTCTACCTCAGCCACGCTTTAGATGTGGCAGACATGTTGTTATTATTCTGCCCCCTGATAGAGAGAGAGCAAGCAAAGCCTGTTATAATACCCTGTGAAAGTGTAAAAGATCTTATTAAATTAAATATTGTTTATACAGTCAAGTTTTTCCAAGCGGAAATGCTGTTTTAGACAAGAAGAGATTTAAAAAAGCCAAAACTTTAATTTTAAAATAGTATTTGAAAGCTAAAATTACAAATAAAAAATTTAACTGCATCAATTTCGTTAGAAAAACAGTCAGAAAAATGTAACTTGTACTTGTTATTTTTGAGTTCAATATGCTTTAATCGAAGAAATAATATTATAATATAATATAATATCAATATTAGCCAAAAAACAGCCAACTTTATTTCTAAAAAAAAAGGATTCTAGCTACTTTCCAAAAATATCCAGAATGCAGCACTGTTTAACCCCAATCGAGCTTAACAGTCTGTGGATTAACATTTTGTTGCATTACGTTGCATTACAGGGTGTCAATTAGTTCTGGTCCACGCAGACTCAACGACTTCTACTTGTTTTCATAATTGTAATTGATTTGCATTCGTCGTATTATCTGCCTTCTCTGTCTGTGGCCCTTTCTACTGTTGTTTCTGCTGCGACTGCTGTTGTTATTGTTGTTGTGTTAGCGTTCTGCACATAATTGAAGCTGCGTTGCCGCCTGGCACTCCTGCGAAATGTGAAATGATGCTCGAGGCGCCTTTTTCTTACCTGGCAACCAACTTTGTGGGATGTGACGCACCTTCGAGCGATGTCGCAGCCGGCGACGGCGCCGCGTCGCGTTTACCCGCAGCAGCAGCAACAGTAACAACAGAAACTGCGATCGGCGGGAAGAGACAACAAATTAATTAAAACGTGCTTAATTTGTAATCTGTACGCAGAGCAGGACAGCAGTAGAGCCAGTAGCAGAGACAGAGGCAGAGTGAAGAGAAGCAGTGTCATAGCCAACGGCATTGGAATGCACAGCATGATAAGCACACATACAGACATGCATACATATGCAAGCGTACGTGTGTGTACTTACAAGTATGTGCACGTATGTACCTTTTGTCTAGTTACGTATTGCAAAAGCAGAAGACAAAAAAAGACATCGATTGCATTGCAGTTAACAGAGTGCTGCCTGCGTCCTCCTTGACTTGGGTTGCCAGATGGGTCTTTTGAGCAATCAGTAGTTTGCCAACAGGATAAAATCAGTAGCTATGGCATCCCCTTCCTTGACAGCAGTAACAGAGTAGCTTTGAGTCATGCTAACCGCAGCAGCGGCAGAGGCCGGTGCAGCGCGTTAACAGTGAAAGCTTTTGCAATTTACCTCCGCTCTCCGCTTTTTACTTCCTGCAGCCACCAAAATGAATCACTCAGGTGGTTGATTGGCAACAGACGACGAACGGTGAACAAAAAGAAGCAACAATAACAACAACGATCATAACTTTGGCATTGTCATATCAATCAGCATTTGTTTGCTCAATGGGCGCAGCGGGAATGCAGGTGTGAGTAGAGCAGGCGATAAAGAGAGAAGGAGAAGAAAGTCTGACGTGTGCACATTGATAGCAGGTAGCACCGTGTCTTATTGCTGCTGTTGTAAAAATAAACACTTGTACGCGTGCGCCTTTGCTAACGGACATAATTATAGCTGTTTGCATTGTGCTTTAAGCTAATCCTCACCGTTAGCTCTGCGACTGCACAGCTGCTGTTATGCTGCAGAAGCAGAGCTTAAGCTATTTTAAAGACACAGACACAGAGGACGAAGAGAGAGTGGGAGAGAAAAAGAGAGATCTCAGCAATACAAGTACACTCGCACACATGTATGCGCATGCTATCATACGTTTGTGTGTGTGTTTTTCACTTCTGGTTTTTTCGGTTTTCGACACCCACTGCAAACGTATTTGCCGACAGAGGGTATATTCAATTTGTGCATATTTACGCGTGTAGGAGTTATTCAAGTCACCTTAATTTCCAATGTATGTAAGAGTGATAAAACAATAGGTGGCAGAAAACTTTGTATTTAGAAGGGTATCTTACTGTCGGGCATAGACAACTGTATGGTTGGTCTGGTTCTTTTTATTGTTGTGCGTGGCATTCTTTGGCTCGCGCGAGCTTTTTAAAACGATCGACCCTTGTGGGGGGCCATTTTACATATTGCTGCAATTTATGAATGAATTGCAGCGCATTGTTATTGCTGCTGCTGCTGTGCCTGCTTAGCTGATAAACTGCCTTGAGCCTCGCTATCAGCGTTTGCAATGTTTTTGTTTCTGCTATTCGCGAGCATTATCGGCAATCAACAGCGACAGCAGCAGCTGAAAGTGAAACGCGCTCACTGACCTATAATAAGAATTTTCATATTTATGCATCGCAATTTGCACACACAAGTACAAACATATACTCACGATAATAACAATAGGTATACTTTGAAATGGAGCGACAAAAATACTACTGAAATTCTTGGGAATGATAGTGAAAACCATGTACGATTACCTGCGATCACTTCCAATAAAATTATTAAATTTGTCTCTTCATTAAATTGTTCGCCCCTTTTTTTACCTGGTTATTTTCAGTCAATCTTAGTAAAAATCAATAGTAAAACTTACCATATCTTTCTTTTTCTTTTGTATGTTCTCCCAATCAGGTTAATATCTTGTAGTCATATACAGATTGGGAGAACCCTAACTCTCGTCGAAATTGTACCTATTTAATTGATCAAGCCAAATTTGTGGTCAGCTCGCTTTTTTTTTAAATAACTTTATGATTCATTGTTTTATTACAAAATATGTGAAATTTAATTTGATTAAAAACCTTTGAAGTTCGGTCAAATTCACTGTAAGATAAAAATGTACTTATTGTTATAATCAGAAGTGTAAATGCAACTTAATTAAAATCGTCCAGTGCAAATTTTCTCGATCACAATCGAATACTCTTTTGGAGGTTCTGCCTGTCGATGAAGTTTTAGGTTCACGCTAAATTGGATTTACGCACCCATTTGAAGGGATTCAGTTCCAAAGAATCCCATTTTTTTTGGTTTAGTGGTTTTCTGGCTAAACTTTTTGTTTTTAATAGATGTTTTATTGAGTAATCGTAATCATTTCATAAACGAAATCAAAAATAAGTTATAAAGACCATGATTCACAAAGGAGTACAATACGTTTGAGTTTAGTTTATGATATGAGTTGGTTTTTTTTATGAAAAAAGCCACCATTTTATTATGTGGATTCGATAGCAAGCAAATATAATCAAGAAATCAGACCCGGTTCGATATAAAAGTTAAAAATACCATCACTTTCTTTATTTCTGTTGAAAAAATATTAATTGCCGTTTATTACTATCTTTAATGCGGGTTATTTCAACCGGGACCCAAGACCGTGCTCAGAACTTCTTTGAAATGCAGATAAAATGCATAGACTTAAAGTGGGACAGCTTTTTCGTGTTTCTTTAAAAATACCCTAACAATCGAGAAATTTAAAAAAAAAACAATATCATATTGAATAAGTCATTTATGGGATTAGATAAGAAGCACGTACAACTTTTTGGTGCCGCAATCCAAGGGTATTTAATCTTCGGCACCTTGAAGATAGAAGCTATTCAAGGCTTGAGATTGTATATATAACCACACTCGCATAGAAATTAAAAAAAAAAAAACAATATCATATTTAATAAGTCACTTATGGGATTAGATAAGAAGCACGTACAACTTTTTGGTGTCGCAATCCAAGGGTATTTAATCTTCGGCACCTTGAAGATAGAAGCTATTCAAGGCTTGAGATTGTATATATAACCATACTCGTATATTTCACACTACGCTATGCCTCCTTCCACCGTTTCCTGGCAGCGAACTTTATCGGGACGATGATTAAATTAAACCTCGTCAAAGAGGGGGAGAAGGAGACCCTCTTGGTCAGCTGATTTACGAGCCAATGCAAACCGGCCAAGAAAACAAACATTGTCCATTCATAGCCGAAAGCAATTGAGCAATACCCTGTACCGGAACTGCTTGCAATGGGTATAATGCGGTAGACCAAGAGAGTTTTCTTACTCATCTGTACAATTATTCACCACATTTGTAGTCTAAAATAAGAAGAAAAAAACCTATTATGAGTGGCGACTAATCACAAATGACAGGGGGAAGTTTAGTAACGATTATAGGAATTAATTTAATTATAGTATTTAGAGATTTGCAATTTATTGCGAACTTAATTATAGTCGACATACCTGAACACATGTCGTACGTGAGCACATGGCTTTTGTTACCAATTCTAATCATTCCGAGAATACGAGGTATGCTCGGGTCGAGCAAGTGTGCGTTTTCTTAATGTTTTCAGTGTCATGCAATCGGCTTGATGATATTCCGATTGATATGCCTGACGCATAATTGTGGACACACACACACGCGCAGACACATATTAATGGGTATGTCGTGTGTAATTTTGATAACGCTGCACTTGTTATTGTTGTTGTTTCAGTTCCATTGTTTACTTTTGTATCAATGTCAAGTTAACTATAAAAGGTTTTGTCATTTTCAGTCAACAACAGAAACTGACCCCAATTCGTTCTGCCTCTGAGTGGGTGGCTGCCATTGTGAGTATGTGTCTGGAGGGGGTGAGGGTGACACACACCTGACTCTTCATAAATAAATCAGAATTAGAATCAGAGGCAGAAGCAGAAGAAGAGCAGACAAATCTCCAGTGACGTCTTCTAACTTGCCATAAATTTTGGGCCGTAAATCATTAAAGTCGCGACAAGTGAAAAGCTAGAAGAGCAAATAGAAAGAAGCTCAACTTACTCTCACTCTCTTCCGTGCGCTCTCTCGTTCTCTTCAACTTCTTCAGTGTTGTCAACTCAGCCTCTTTCCGTCAAATCTAGTTATTTTTGTTTCAAAACGTGACAAACAAGAAAACAGCGAACTGTTGAAATCTAGCTTTTTTTCTGGCTGGCTTGAGTTTCAGTTGTTTTTAGCCTTTTTTAAGTTAGCGTTTCTACACTCAAAACTGTTCCCCATGTTAATTTATCCTCTCATTCTATCGTTTCTTTCAGGCAGCATTAACAGTGAGCGACGTTAGTTGACAGTGTGTGCATGCGTTAACAGCGCACTTACAGTTCACAACCCCCGCCAACATTACCAAAGATCCAATAACAGCAAGCTAACAGTTCAACGCTTAGCAATGACACAAACCCAGCACACAACACGCAGCTGCAGCAGCAGCAACAGCAACAACAACTTGCAGCGAAGTCACCTGCACAACTTCAACAACAACAACAACAGCAGCAACAAATCAACAAAATTCGCCACATTGTTGTTGCTACTTCTAATCAGCTGCCACACAGCCGCTGCGGCGACTGCGCAGTCGCGTTTCTACCATACAGGTCAAGAGACACAGGTCAAGGTGCGTGCGCAGCGTGAGACAAACGATGCATCGGCAGTAGCTGACGATCGGGCAGAAGTGACGAGCTGTTGCCAAGGCGCAGCAGCTGTTGAGCCTGTCACGGTGAGTAGCAACACAGCACAGCATATCACCCCTTTCCCCTTCTCCCACCATCCCCCACCGCCCAGACTTGGCGCCGTCGAGACGTTGCATATTTGGGTCAGAGCCCCAGACCCAGTCCCAGTTGCAGTTGCAGTTACAGTTGCAGTTGCAGTTGACAGCCTCAGCCTCTGTTTCTGTTTCAGCTTCAGCTGTCTCCCTCGCCTACCCCTTCCCTCATTGCCTCCCCCCGGCCCACTCATTTGACTGTTGACAGTTTACTCTTTGATAAGGCGCACTGCGAATGGACAGCGGCGCCGTCTGTTGCACCCCCCTCTCCGGTGCTACTCCAACCTGGCATTGATAATGGCCGACTTGATGCCAAAGCAAATAGCTGGAATTATGCTTTAATTGGGCGTTACTCATTGCCTGCGTTGCCTTCTATTTACACTCTCCCGCCGCCAACGACGTCAATTAAAAGATAAATCCCCCCCTTCCTCGTTACGCCACATCTACCCCGCCGCCCACAGTTAAAAGTGGCAGAGAAAATTTGGCATGAGCAACCTGTGTAAACTGCGACAGTTCTAGATACAAATAAAGGGCTGAAGATACAATTACGAATACAAATAAAGATAAAGTTATAGATACACTTGCCATTTCAACTGCAAAAACAATTAGAAATACAAGTAGAGCTGCCTTCAGTAAATACAATTGGAATTTATTGGCCTTATCAGGCTTCCGCCTTTCCCAGAACTGCGCCAAGTTAAACAACTGTGAGCGCAAGTGGATCGCAGTGGTTTTCTTAGCCAAGTTCGAACATGACTCCTCCCTAAGTTCAGTTAGTATACTATATATTATCAATGTACAATGCAGCTTAAAAGGGATAACGATGCAAAAGAATATAGGACAACTTCAATGTACTCTGACCTAACCAAATTCTTGGCTAAGTTCCCTCATGAACCTTTTTTGACCAAAATATATCAACTTAATATCATCTATGCAGGTAGTCCTGTTAAGTTTAAAGGGATGACGTAAAGAAGGACAGGGAATACCGAGGGTAAAAAGTGAGGTTAAACTAGAAATACACAGTTCCCTTATGACTCATTCCTCATTATAATAAACCAATTTAATATAATGTATGCAAATAGATCCAATCTTGTTAGGTTTAATAACAGAACTCTTCAAGCACATTGACTGATAACAGAGAAGAATCAAGAAGACCCAAGAAATACTAATGTAGATACCCGATAGGTTCTCGAAAGCGGTACTGCTTAGTTAATGTATCCCTGAGTTCTGTATACTAGTATATCTTATGTCTATATAAACATCCAACAATCTAGACAGATTTAAAGGGATTACGAATTGGAATAAGTAACGAAAACCCCAATGAAATTGGCTGATAACAGGAGTGCAAGCAACATCAAGTTCATCGATAGTACGTAGTCAGCTCAGCATACCCTCTAATTAGGGTATACTCAACCAATTTGAATCTCAGATGAGCAACTCAGGGAATACCCAATAGCAATCAATCTCATTCTCAGCTGCGCAACTTCGAGCAACGCTTTCTCTGGCGCCCCTGAACTTTATAAGCTGAGTATATAGTATATAGTTGGTATATATAGCTATGTATGTGTAGTTTGTAATATACATACAGTTTAATTAGTTAGCCACTAACCGGCAACACGGCGACACGTAGTGAATCACGGCCACGCGAAGCGAACAAATCGTTGTCGGACGTCAATGCCGTCAACGGGGACGTGTCAATTGGTCAATCGGCCATTGAATACTCTATACATGTACCATATATAGAGTGATAGAGTGAGGTATGTTAGTGTCGCCTAGGGATCTCTCGCAGTTGACTCACCTGTCTCAGAGCGTGGCAAAAGAATATTCAAACATTTCTATGCGCCGCGCGTGTTTCTCCGAAATTCCAGCTAAGTTATGACTAATCTATCGTATCGTATCGTATCACCAACGTCAAGAGACGCATAATGGATCGTAGTTTTCTCTTCCCTCCTCTCTATTCTCTCCACCTTCACTTCTCTGTTCCGCGTTCTCTGTTGTGTCAAGTGTTTTGGCTCTGAAGTTTTCACTGTTGTTTTCTTTTTCTGGCTTCTGTTTCGCTTTTGTTTTGACTACTTTGCACAAGTGTTTTGACAGACTATCGTTTGACTATCGCATAGATAAACAAGCTACAGATTGTGAGATTCTAGTGAAGTTAAGCTCATCTAGTGCATCTAGTTTACAGTTACTTTTACTTCTACTTTAGAGTTTTTATATGGAGGATCCTTAGCTAAATCTAACTTAAATACTCGTAAAGCTTCGATCTGGAATCTTTCTTCTTCTTTCGCATGATATGATGTGCTAATGATCCTTAATATATGAACCAATCCATGTTGTTATAATCCTAGATTATACCTTCTTTTGTTATTATCTTTCTCCATGACTGAGTCGATTTATGTAATAACAAACGAAAGCTACAGTCGGACGAGCCCGACAATAAGATACCCTTCATCCAAAAAATGTTAGCTTGAATAACCTCAACGTTTATAGTTCGATTGGTTTGAAATCTGTAGAATAGAAGAATATAATATTCATCTATATATAATTCTGATCTGCTTGATCTGCGTATGGTATATATAAACTATGATAAGCCGGCGATCCTTCTACAGTCACTAGCTAACATCCTTAGCAATATAAGTTAAACTAAACTATGTCGAACCCACGATCGATAGTGTATATTCCTTCTTCTTGGAATACTCTCTCATATTGCCGAGGATTCTAACTGTGTTAGATCGTGTGACACAGTTAGAATCCTCTGCAATATGAGAGAGTATTTCAAGAAGAAGGAATCATCTTCATTATTCTTCTCCCATTTGAATATATATATATACATATATATAACTACATGATCTACATTCTTCTTTACAGCTCTCACTCGAGTTGAGCAATGTGACATCCGAGTATAGCGACAGCGAAGGCTCTGGCGAACCTTCCTCGAAGGGTAAGTGAGCTGTGCGAAGTTTCCTTGTGACTTGGCTAATCAACGATTTCTTTTCAGAGAACTTCAAGCGCAGTGTGGCACGTGGTAAGTGCAATTTGTATCCCTCTATAGTCTGCACTTACTAATCATCCATTTTCCATTTGCAGCTGCCATACGCAATGCGACGCCAGCTAGCTGCTCGCCCCAACCAACCATCGTGGAGCTGAAGCCGCTGGGAGAGGCCCAGGGCGGGGAGCAGACAGCGGGCACCGTGTATTACTCGCCCGCCTGCACGCGGATCAATCGCTGCAACGGCTGTTGCGGTTCGACACTGATCTCGTGCCAGCCCACCAAGGTGGAGACGCTGCAGTTGCGTGTGCGCAAGACGGAACGCCTTGGGTCGACGAACAAACGTGGCACGGCCATTGTCAGCGTGGAGCAGCATTTGGAATGCAAGTGCGACTGCCGCATCAAGCCCGAGGATTGCAATGCGTATCAGGATTACCGCAAGGACTTGTGCCGCTGCGAGTGCCAGAACACAGATGCGCGCGACAAGTGCCTGGAACAGTCGGAGCACAAGTACTGGGACGATGCGAACTGCACCTGCGCCTGTCGCTACGTTCAGAGCTGCACCACCGGCACCAACTTCGATGAGACGCAGTGCAGGTGTACCGATGTGAGTGGCGAATGACTCCAGGCCCCTTTCGACCCTCGACCCCCAGACCTGGTTGCGGTTTCAGTTACGGTTTATGGCAAACCCATCAATGCATCCCGATTGTTGATCCTGTTCTTGTAGTTATTTCCCTTTGGTTGTGGTTCAGTTTCCTCGTCCTGCTGGTTGTGGTTGTGGTTGTCCTTGTAAACCGATGATACTGTTGCCCGATTAGCTTTATAATAATCAATAATCTAATACAAATTATAGTCCATTGTATAGGTTTTTATTTAATCTGTATTTGTTTTAACTGCGTTTACATTTGAGTTTATATATCTGACAGATACATTAGGAACGATTTCGCGTCTCAGTCAGTATTATTCATAACAATTTGTTTCTCTTATTTGCTAAATCTCTTCAATCCTAACTGAAACTAATGTAGACTTGGGAAAGGAAAGCAAATTTTTCGAGTCATGATATATCATGAAGAGTATATACAGTTAATCATACGATAGTTGTCTTAGTCAGTCCCTCCGCACCTGATTCTTTGCTGTCTCGTTTCCCTTGAAACTACTGCTTATTTCTTTTGTTCTATTGTTCTCTTTTATGTTTCATTTTAGATCAAGAGTTTCGAGTATTATTCCTAAAATACACACACACACACATACACACACACAACACACACAACACACGCTAATGCAGTTGGTTGTTGTCTTAGGCAGCTTTATTTCAAAACTTAAGATTTCAATTGGTTCTATGAAAAAAGAAACGTTACTTAAAACATAACTAAAACTTACTTTGTGATATAAATTCGTAATGAACAGTTCGGGAAATTGTAAGAGAATGTATATGTATCCATGTATATACTGCAACTATATAGTGATTAGGATATGTAACTTATATATGCTACTGAGTTGAGGCCAGACAGAAAACAACAACAACAGCAACAACATTGTTTATTGTTGCATTGTGTGAGTATTGTTACGTTTTACGTAAATGTTAACCCTCTATTGCCCCCTCCTATTGCATGTGCTTGGTATGGTATCTCCTCTCTCTCTCTCTCTTCCTCCCCTCTCCCTTTACTCACTCTACATCACAAAACTAATCCAATTTCACGCTAATCTCAGATCTGCTATAAGTATTCCCAACATATATATATATTAAGAATCTCACATTAATCTCTCTTTCTCTCATCCCCTATAGCCGTCGTCACCCAGCGATTTTGCAGATCGTCGACGCTTTATTGTCCAGGCTGTGGCTGTGGAGGAGGACAACAGCACCCTGTATAGCGTCTAGGCGAATCGACGAAGAAGTAGGAGGATGAGGAGAAGAGCCGCTTCGTCCTGGCGATTGTACTGAACCTAACGCGAATCCCTTGAAAGTGCGTTTAAAGCACTCTGACGTTATATTTATAAACGATCCAAACTATAGCTTTACTACCTAAAACCTAAATCCGATTAACCCCCCAATTCCTTCCCCCCCATTGATCATATACACGCATCTATATACAGTATTTTTTCGTAGCTCGTTTGGTTTGTGCGGTATTTTTTAGATGATTATGTAAACTATTTGTATATTTCATTTACATTTATTGTTATACTACTTGAGAGGATGTTTGTTCCACTTCCTCTTCGTACATTCCGTTCTGTATTTTAAATAGTTTCAAATTTTAAACATTCTTTCACATTCTACGAATAGTTTTAAATCTTTTTTGTTGTTCGCCCACGCATCGCACGATTGCAGTTCATATTTGTCTACTTTAGTTTTTAAGCTTGCTTATCGTATCGCATAATATCGTAATAATATAATCTATATTTGTATATTAATTCAAATTGATGTTGTGAAATCAATAAAACTAATTCGTAATTATGCGACAGCTTTATTGTAGATTTCTATATAGTATATATACACTTCGATATCTGTATAGGGTTACAGTAAGCTAGTAGTTACTTTATATATAGATCTGGCATTGAGTAGAGAGAGAGGTAGATAGAGAGGGCGAGAAATAACCGAGGAATTTCATCGATCAAAAAGATGCGATTCATTTAGTTAGCTTTATCTTCTCCATTTGTATCAATGGTATTTATATCATGTCGTATATTATGCGTAGACCCATAGATGACCGCATTCCGATGCCATAAAACTCGCTAAGTCGTAAGTGTCAGAGGAACCTCGAGACGCGTCCGTTCTCGAAGATAGCTCGCAATCGATAGTTCGGCCAGAAGGCAGATAATGCCAATAGATAAGATTGAACTTGCCTGTAAAATATTAGCAAACTATATAGTAATCTTCAAGTTGCTGGCTTCCCCTCCCTCGATCTCTATCGGTTCGCTTCGCTTCGCTTGCCTTATAAATAACCCTGCCGCGTGGCGCTATAAAACCTGACGAACCTCCCTTTGGGGCTTTTCAGTTCTGGCCAAGATGTTGTCCAGCGTGTTGCTCGTTCCCGCTCTGCTTCTGCTGAGCAGCTTCAGCTCCTGTTTGGCTGCCCCCAGTATCGATGGTCGCGTGGTGGGCGGTGTCGATGCTAGCCAGGCGCAGTTCCCGCATCAGATCTCATTGCGTTATCGCGGCTCACACAACTGTGGTGGCTCCATTGTGGCACGCAGCTGGGTGCTGACGGCGGCGCACTGCGTCACTACAACCGACAGTAGCGGTGCCCTTGTGGCATATGCTCCAAAGGATTTGAATGTGCGCGCGGGCTCGAATGATCGCTTCAGCGGCGGCGTCATCAATCAGGTGGTGGAGGTCATTGTGCATGAGGATTATGGCAACTTCCTGAACGATATCGCACTGCTGCGCCTGGAGACGCCCTTCATCTACTCCAGCAGCATTCAGGCCATCGCTCTGCCCACGCAGAACACTCCCGACGATGCTGACATCATCATCTCCGGCTGGGGTCGCCTCACCCATGGCGGTGATCTGCCCCGCTATCTGCAATGGAACACGCTCAAGTCGCTGTCCCGCGATGAGTGCCAGGAGCGCATCAACTATGGCTATCCCAACATTCTTTGCCTCATCCATGAGGCCAACAATGGCGCCTGCAACGGCGACTCTGGCGGCCCGGCGCACTACAACAACGAGATCGTCGGCATTGCCGGCTTCGTTTACGGTGGCTGTGGCACCACCAATCCTGATGGCTATGCACGCGTCTTCAGCTTCGTCGACTGGATCAAGCAGCGCATCGAGGCTTAGTGCCTCATGATGGATGCCCCTTTGCTGTGTCACAATACAAATAAAGTTCGCAATTAATATCATACATCTCTCTCTCTCTCTCTTTTGCTGTTTCTCTCCGGTTAGTGGTTTACTCGTATATTACTTAAGTTTACAATTCTTCAGGACTTGCCCCCATTTATTGTTGAGTAGTTCGTGGGTTCACACTTGGTATATATGGTACAATTGAAATGGTATTTACTTTCAGCTCAGTGGATGCTGCGCGTTAGCTAGAATAATTTTGGAATCACGAATATAGTTAAGGTAATGATCATCTACTTTTCTCATCTTCTGCTTCTTCATCTTGCTGTCGACCTCCTTCTTTCTTGTCTGCAGCCTTATTCAGTATGCTTATCATAATAGTCGCCATCTGTATCTCTATCTGCATCGTCCTCACCAGCCCTCGGACATTGCATGTAGATCTGTATGTCCAGTGTATAGCTAAGCTGCTCGATCCCCCGCCGAGCTATCGGATCTCATTTGACGTCGAGCGTGCGCTGGAACATGTGCATGGCCAGTGAGCGCAATCCCTCACTGACAACGGGCACATTGCGTGGTAAATCGCTTTCGCGGGCAGGCAATCCACATAGCTGACGGCGCAGACGCAAATCCTGGCGAGCACTGAGTGCACGACTACCGGGACCGCAGACATTACCCACCATGCGCTGACGATCGATGGCTTTGCTGCGCATACCCAACTGGACGCATGCCAGCGGTTGCACGTGCTCCTTATCGAAGAGTTCCCGATAGTCGTGCGCTGGCAAAGGCTTGACCACGTTCAGCTTGCTCTCCAGCCCTTCAGGTTCGGTTTTAATTGGCCCCAGCAGCAGCTGCTGCTGTTCCCCCTGCAACTCCATCTGCTCTGGCTGCAACTCTGACTGCTGCTGTTCCTGCTGATGCTGCTCCTGCAGCAGCAGCTGCTCCCTTAGTTGCTCCTCCTTCTCTTGCTCTTGCAGCAGCAGCTGTTCCCGCTCCTTTTCCTGCTCCAGCAGCAGCTGCTCGCGTGCCTCGGCAAGCACACGCTGGGCATACTCTGTGCCCGCCATGGCGAAGCTGATGCCCATATCGAGGAGCACACGATGCGGCTGCCAGCGCTGCTTGGCTGATGTGTCGCGATCGCGTCCCTGCAGGGCAGCATAATCGCTTGCCTGCTGCCGCGTCTCGAGTATCAATCCCTGCCAGTCCACGCCGAGTGCGTCGCCAATTCCTGCAAAGCGAATGCCATCAATCAGTCGGAACTTTTGCTGTCCACTTGCTCTTGTTGCTCTTACCCTTGTGCCGCGCATCCTCCTCCAGTTCGCCGTCAGATATCTCCTCGAAGTCCAGCACCTCATCCATACCCTCCACCTTCAAGCCTCCGAGCTGTGACGATGCGCTGCCCCCAGATGCTTCTCCTGCTCCTCCACCAATCTGTGCAGCGGCCACTGCCGACAGAGATGTTGTCGGCGACGCAGACGAGGCTGGCGTTTGTGGCTCACATTTGATTGCCTCCTCGCTGGTGGAGAGCGCATCTGTGGACACTTCCTGGGTGCCAGCCAGAGCGCCGTCCAGCTGCAGCTCGCACTTGGGCTTCACCTTGTCCGTCTTGTTCAGAATATCGTCATCGCTGTCACTGATCTCGCTCAGCTCGCCGTTGGGCTTAGACTCTTGTTTCAGCAGGCGCAGCGAGGCATCCAGCGCGGAGCTGCTGTGCTCCGGTGCCGAGTCGCCGCCATTGGAGCTGGTCATCAGTTCTGGTGTGCCCGTCGAGTCCTCAGAGGCTTCCTCCTGCTTGATGTGCGGCAACTTGCTCACCTGGGCGAGTATGCCAGGATTGGTGGTGGCATTGGCAGCACTCTGTGCCGCCGCCTTGGCAGCTGCCACAGCTGTCGTTGCCGCTGCCACAGCGCTAGCCTGTGCTGCCGCATTGCTTGGCTTTGCAGGCGCATGTTGTTGCTGCCCTCCCTGTCCTCCCGCTGAGGTACTTGCTCCGCCTGTGCTCGCAGCTGCGCCTGCTGCTGAGCTGGTGGCTGTTGATGTCATGTGTGGATGCTTCTTTAGGAAGCTACTTCCACTGCCGTAGGGCAGACGCTTGTGTGGAAAGCCACGTGAGCTGCCACCACCATGATAGCCACCGGGCGGCTGCACTGGCAGTGTCATCAGTGGCGGTGGATGCGATCTGTAGCCACGTTCGCCGTGTTCGTGGCCATGTCCACCCCCGCCTCCGCCACCAGCTCCACCACGTCGGAAGCCACGTCCGCCACCGCGTTCGCTACGCGGATGCACATGATGATGTGGCGAGGAGGAGGGTGGATGATGCGACGAGGATCCCTGTGGTTCACCTCCGCCACCTCCACCACCGCCATTGCTGCGGCCAAAGTTCGTAGGCTCGTCATTGTCGCGCCAATCGCTGTTGGATTGCTGCCACACACGCGGCTTCTCGCGCTGATCGTGCTCCAGCCAGGCGGGTTCGTTCTTGACCTCAACAACGACCACGCCGCCGCCACCGCCACCACCGACGCACTCATCGCGCTCGTCGGCATCCCAGTCTGGCTCCGAGGCGGAATGATGTTGCTGCTGTTGCTGAGCCGACTGCTGTGACGGCGGCTTTGGCCGCTTAGGACCACCAACAAATCCGCTGGTACGTCCTGGTGTTCCACTGCCACTGGCACTACCGCCACCGCCAGCACCAGCTCCGCCGCCTCCTCCGGCTGTATCCTCGTCCCACTCGCGTTCCCATTCGGCGCGATAGTCGCCGCGAGCTGGCAGCCTTTCGCGTTCCCTCTCTCGCTCCCGCTCACGTTCATGCATGATGCGCGCCCGCTTGTCCACATAGAGTGCATCCTCGGGGTCCATTTCGCGATAGTCACGCATGTCGCGCGTCTCCAGCCATGCCTCCCGCTCCCGCGAGTAGCGTGCGTCCAGGTAGGCTCGCTTGTAGGCGCTGCAAGCGAAGGGTGAATGCAATTCAGTAAGGGGAGGAATCAATATACAGAGACAACTGGGAGATGCACTAGGAAGGGAACCACCTCAACTTAAGGCAGCTGCAAAGATTTGTCTACTCGAAGGGCAACTAGAGGCTTCTACGGACTACAACAGGCGCTGGCACTTACCGTTCTCGCTCCTCCTCGGAGTAGATGTCGCGTGGATCTCGCAGACGCGGCGGATAATGCTCGGCAAGGGGACTGAGCTCACGGCGTCGCTGGCCACCATAGCGGCGCATCTCATCGAGCAGTCCATGCCGCTCAGCCTCAATGAACTCTTGCTCCCGCTCGAAGGCTTCCAGATCGCGCTTGTCGCGCACATGACGCTCGGCACGCTCGACCGCCTCCAGCGAACGCTCGCGACTGCCATAGGGCATGGGCAGGTCGAGATCCCGCACACCTGCCGCACCATAAGGCTTCTTGCCTCCCTCCTCCTCCTCCTGGCGACGCATCTTCTCGCGAGCCAAGCGCTCCCGTTCCCGCTGCCGCTCCTGACAGCGAGCCAGTGCCTCGGCACGTTCCTTGTCCCGCGCAGCCTCTCGTTCGGCACGCTCGCGCTCTCGTTCGCGGCGATCCCGTTCACGTTCGCGCAACGAGAGGTCATCGTGGCGCTGCAGCTTGTGCTCATGCCGCTGCCGCTCGTGCTCACGCTCCAAACGCTCTCGCTCGCGTTCCCGCTCACGTTCGATGCGCTCTCGCTCCCGTTCACGCTCCCGCTCACGCTCCAGCGACGGAGTGCGTCCTCGTGTCCGCGTTTGTATGATGATCTTCTCGCGCGACATTAACTGATGATGCATGCGTGCAGTGGGCGTCCCGTTGGGACCTATGCCCGAGCCAGAGGCTGATCCGGGACTCTTCTGTCGCTTGCCCACCACATCTTGGTGAATGCGTATCTTGGTGGTTGTTGTGGTGCTGCTTGAGGCACCTGTGGGCGACCGGCTGCTGCCCAATCGATGATGATCCCGTTCACGGTCCCGCTCCCGCTCCCTGTGCACGCTGCGCATCTTCTCGCGCTCCCTTTCGCGCTGCTCTTTGCTGGCCGCTCGCAGGTGCTTGCGCTCAGCTAGCTTCTTCAGCTTGGCCTGTGTGGCCGGCGAGAGGGCGCGATGCCCGTGCCCACTAAGCGCTGCAGCTGCCCGCTTCTTGAGACGCGCCTCTTTCAACTTGCGCCTGATATGGTTCCGCTTCGCCACTAGCTTCTTTTGCTCATGATCTCTGTCCCGATCACGGTCCCGATCGCGCTTGTCTCGCTTGCGTCGTTCGTCGCCCGACGAGCTGCCCGCCCGTCGTGAACTCTTCTTCTTGCGATGATGACGCTCCCCAGCACGCTGATGGGGATGTGGATGCGGATGCCCATGGGCGCCGTGATGATCGTGCTCCGAGTCGGAGCTGCTGTACGAGCTGCTGCCGCTGTCCGTGTCTGTGCTGGAACTGTCGCTGCTCGAATGGGCCGCGTGCCGCGACTTCTTGTAGCGGCGCAATTGCTCCTTGGCCTTCTTCTCCATCTCCATCTGGTCACTGGACACTTTGCCCGCACTGTTCCCGCGCTTTTGTAGACACTCTTGTTACACTCCTTACTGTTTTTTTTGTTGATGTTGTTGTTTATGTTTGTTATGTTTATGTGGCGTCGTTTATTCTGCAATAATAAGAGTTGTCGACTGAACGAAGCATGTTTCGTTGAGAAAAAAGTTATTACAGATGCGCTTAACAGTGGCTGTTAAGTACCATAGCTCTGTTAAATGCATGGAACTAGTAGCGGTATATCGAAGTAGTTCTATTGTTTACAACTCATCAATAATCGTAATGAATGAAACGATGAATGTCACTAAATATTGTATATAATTCTATTATTTTTAGCACTAATAAGAGAAGCAACAGTGCTTTGTGATGACGCGTATACGTTAAGTAGTTCAACTGAACGGATCATGGGAACTACGCACTCAAAACCGATAAGCGATAATTTGTTGACGAGCTGCGCTCGTTTCACCAAAGATGGCGCTATAGAATTTGAATTTTATTAAATGAAATAAAATGTTTTTTAATGGTACGAAAAAAAGTTAATGTTTTACTAATTATTTGATATTCACATGTATTAGTAAAATTTATTGTACATTTGTTTTCCCTAATCATTGTGCATTTGTTTGTTTTGTTACACCATCATCCCATCCATCCGCCCACACTAGACCTTGCGCAATTTCTCCGGCACAACTAACGGATTATCGCGACGTATTTGATCGGCACCCATTTCGCGATAATCAAAATTGCAATCGTGACGATCGCTATAGCGATGAAAGGCGCAAAATGTGCCGCCGCAACGACAGGAATATCCGCCGGTTATACCAAATTTCTTGCCACACTTATCGCAGCCTTTACGCTTTGCCTGTGTCTCCTGATTCTGCCTATTGTCATTATTGCTAGATGCTGCGTTCGCATCGGTGGTATCCAACCCGCCTTCGCCCTGCTTTGGCTGCTGTATACCCTGCCCCGATTCCCCCTGCTGCTGCTGTTGCTGCTCATCGATCTGCTGCTGATAGTTCTTCTTTCCATGCACAGCGTCACCCAACTGTGAATCTGGGCCCGGACCAGAGACGATGCCAGCACTGATGGTTGACCCGGTTGTGCTGTTGCCAGTTGAGTTGTTAACAGCGGCAGCTGCGGCGGAAATAATATCAGTTGAATTTGAATTCTTTATCTTGTTTTTCAGTGTGCGCGATGTGCTGCCTTCGTTGGAGATAGAGTCAATTGGGTCCTCCTTAGTCTCTCCAAAGTCCCGTATGTTTCCGTTTTCCATTTTAGCCGATTTTTAGATTCGTTCGTCAAAGCTTTCTGTTTAAAATTTGTTGAATTTTGTTACCCAGTTCTACTGTCACTTATAAGTACATGAACGAATATCCAGCTGATTAATGCGCATCAAAATCGTGCTACAACAAATCTTTCTACAAATGGCAGGAGTCGCAAATGCAGTTGCTTCCCCAGTCGTCGGAGTCCCAGTCGCCGTCGCATTCTCTGTCAGAAGTTGACAATTACTTGCGGGCAATCATTCTGCTTTATAATGTCAGAAAAAGAGTTGCATTTGTGGCATGTACATATGTATGTGTAACTGTAGGCAAATATTCAAGTAAAGAATGATCTTTCGATTTTCGAAATCGAACTGAACTCGAAATCGAACTTTCGTCCTTCTGTGACAGTGTGCTATCGATTGCTCTAGACTGTAGACAAGTATTTAAATAAAAATTTGATTCGTTCGGTTATCAAAATCAAACCTTTGTCTTGCTCTAAAAGTCTGTTATCGATTGCGCCCGTTCGACTGCGTAGTTGACTTTTCTAACGTCATCAAATTTTACAGTAAAAGGTGAAAGAAAGTAAAATCGGTTGCAAGTTGCATTATCTGTTTATTTCGAATATATAGCATGCATCACTATATAATAAACATGGAATCGTGACTAAGCATTGCCATTGATGACGTCCTGCATGTGACGGCGATACCAGGTGCCCACGGAGGTGCGTAGCACACAGGTGAAAGCGTCGTAACACCAGTCCCGGTTGTTGTCCCGCATGGCCTGCTGGTTGCACCTGCCGATGACGGACATCGCCTCCTCGGAGTTCAGATTCCCTGGTCCCCCGAAGGCGTCCACAATGTGCAAGGCATCGAAGCCGACGTTGTCGTGCCAGAGCTCCAGTCGCGTCCAGAAGCAGTGCACGTAACCTCGCACGGCTGCCGAGTTATCGTACTGCTGATGATCCAGAGCCACGCGCATCTTAGTATTAATGCGCTCCTGGCGATAGCAGGCGTCGCGTGCGGCAAGTATCCTCAGCGAAGGTGGGGACCTTGTTGGCAGTGCGACGGCAGTTAGAGACTGGCAAGTGGTATCGATTGTCGATAAATATTATAGCGATAATAATACCTGAGTTGATTATCGTATGCCCCACAAACTAACTGAGCCTTTTCCCCAAAACAGCAGAGTATCTAACAGTCTGTTCTCTACTTCCCTCTGCTTGATATTATTGTTAGTCTTGTAATTTAAATTTACATATTGCGGTAATTAGTGCTCAATTTGCCGAAACAGGTTTATAGTTAGTCGGCTTCGTACTGATATAACTCTAGTTGTAAGCTTGACTCTTAAAAACTGCATGTATTCCTTTATTATTCATTTTGTACCTACATATCGTATTACGTTACGTATCTTTTAAGTAGTATCTTATCTTACAGTCATGACAGAACGTAACGATGTTATTGTATATATAGATAGATAGAAAATCGATCTGAACTGCGTTTTAAAGACAGTTCTAATTCCAGCTGCAAATTTTACCAGTCTACTTATGATTCTGCTTACCCATAAAGATAAAAGTAAAATCCACGGTCGTATTAGTGTCATCTTGGGTAGAGCGACTCAACTGCACTGAGAGCAGCTCGAAGCAGGCGAAGCTGTGCAAAGGCATACGCGACGATATTTACCAATTACGATTACACTTATCAACAGGAAGATCAAGCTTACGGTAGAGTATAGTACAGCGGGACAGAATAGAGAAGTATCTCGTCAACCAGAGTGTAGTGATTCATTCAAGTATGATATATAACATATGTAGTTCACTGAAGCACCTCGTGTAATGTAGTACAGTGACTAACTTACTGAGTACTGGGTACAATTACATCTATAACAGGTCACGCAGGGCAGGTATGCACTGTCTGGGCATTACGTCAGCCCCGAGTTGGGGCCGTTACAAGCGCATTAAGTCGGTGGTGGGCGCTGAGCGATATTCTTGTCCAGTCGATTGGGTGGGCAACGTAAATCGTATGGGATAGATGATTGGATTGGCAGTCGCAGCTGCGGTTCGTCATCTGTTTTATGTTAACGGATGCGTCGCGACTGCGAAGGGGGAGGCGTAAGTATCTCTGTGTGGCATAAGTAGTATATTCTCGGATACAATCTGTATTTTGCGCCGATCATCTATGTAGATCATGTGCAATATGGAACGCAGCGGCAACATTTTCCCCAAAGATTCCACGCTCGCCAATTGCTTGTAAACAACTTTGCCTCCTTCTGGGGGTTTCTTCTTCTTAGCCGAATATTTTATATTTAAGTATGGTATATACATATATATTCTGTTTCTTTGCTTTTTTTCGAAGATCACAAATCGAATAGCAAATCAAATTGGATTCGATTGGACAGGCAAGCGAAACGAGCGCAATAAAATTGATTGCGTTTTATGTAAGTGTTTAAAATCAAATAGAAATTTAGCAAATCTCCTCAGCGTCGCACTGAAAGGGGGGTTGGGGAACGAAGGAGGGTACGTGTGATACTGGCATCTGGACATGATCAGCATGCAGCAGGTAAGGGGGAGGAGGAGACGTGGGACAAGGCTTGCTCTTTGAAAATTTCCATGTTCACATATTGAGCACATTTGACATTGAGATAAACGAAGTTTGGCATGTCGCCGCCCCCTCGAGAAGAATCGATAGATCTGAGAACGTGTGAGGCGATCGGCAGTCGGCAATCGCCCTTTGCAGTCGGCATGAAGGACACTGCAAATGTCATTTATCGGTAATTTCACTACGATATAATTCCAAGTGCCTGCAAGGTCTTTTGCGGTACAGTGCCTACAACTGGAATAAGTATAGTTCGATAACTAATAAAACCGCAAGCAATTCGACAAGTCGACAAGTCGAATGTGAGAGCGCCTGTCAACCCTAACAGGTAGATGAAAATCACATTCAACATATCCAACAGATCGCACTGTGATCTGGCGTACTCATCTTCGCTCGATCTACGAGTGTGAATGCAATTCGTGGGCAGGTTGACTGTACGCAGGGTGCACTTAGGATAGAGACGGGGGTTACAGGGGCACAACGGTAAAAGGGGGCGGTGTGGGCATGTCAACTCAACGCCAAATTTGCCGCCATCAACTGACGCCGACGTCGTCGTCGTCGTCGTCGTGACAAAGTCGCGCAAATATTTTAATTGCAATTTTTTTTCTTTCACTGCGCTCGTCGCTTTTCGCTGTGGGTCGCATCGCATTTTCCTACCTTAAAATTATAAGTAAAATTAACAAATTTTAATTGACTCTGAAAATTAAAACAGCAACATTTCGAGCCGCCTGCACATTTTCAGCAAATTTTCATAGATATTTGTGTAATAAATTGCAAAATATTATTTTAGTTTTAAAACACACGAATGCGTCCACATGGTAATTATATCCTGTCAGTGCAGCGCACAGTGGGGCATGCTCACTCGGGGGCGTCACTTGTAACAACTTTGATTTACCGATACAATAATTTTGTTGTACATTTCAGATACATACAAGTATTGACCATGGATCGATAACTCGATGACTTGCTGAATTCTTTTTAAATGGCGTTAGAGTTGCCATGGAAACGAGAAAAGCAATGAAAACGAATTCATTTAAGGGGTACTACTAGCTTCTATGCAGTACAAAAAGTTTTTTTTTTGATTTGAGGAGTTTGAAGATATATTGGAGCTTAAAATTTGAAACTGAAATGTACTTAAAAAAGTTTATTTTACTTTTTAGAAGATGAATGCTGGCATAGTTGAAAATAGCAACTCCCTTTTGAAGACCTTGCATAGACGATCGGCTGCAGTTCGCAGTTTTTAAATAAGAGCAATAAATGAAAATCATATTATAACAATATCCCAAATACCTAGAATATTAAAAAAATGATATTAAATAATATATGTGGTTTAAAAAAAATGCCGTCAATGCTAAAAAAAACACGAATTTAAATAAAATAATTCCTAGTAAATCGGTCGCAGTATCAATTTAATTTTGTTAAGAAACTTACGTTGAAATCTGAAGTTAATCGGAAAAATGAATACGTTTGTAGTAGTACGCCTTGATTAAAATATATTCTAAGTTAAAAATGCCAGCACATGGGCAATATGTCTTCGTGTAAAGATCTTTTCAGACACATATGCGCTTCTAGCTATCATTTTCGAATACTTGGAGAAGCTAATAAAAGTAATTGATGAAAATGATTTGCGTCAAAGTATTAGGGAGAAAAAAAATATTGAAGTTGGTAAATGGTACATATACTATATGTTTTTATGGCATATGTATGGTATAGTATATGTAAATACATATGTATATAAATGCATGCATTTATTTAGATAGATCATACCCGGCTCTAGAACTGTGCTCTCTAATTATACTTACATGGTATGTTGTAGTCGAGACAATTTACCTGTCAATGCGCGCACTTGTTGTCTTTGGGCATTTACAGCAATTTGTTGCATTCAGCCCACGCGACGTTTGCTTGCTCTTGTGTGTGTGTGTGTGTGTGTGTGTGTGGCAAGGGTGTATGTGTGTTTAGATGTAGATTGTGTTTGTGCTGTTCATATTAGCATAATTTTTGCAATTGCACGAAAGGGTGTATGCTCTAAGAAAATAACTTTAAGTTGCTATATACCACATAGATATACTCGTATCTACCTGATCAGTTCGAAATGGGCTAAGGGGTATGTAGTTAGCTGATAACTGATGTGATCGAGAAATCATTATGGAGTTGGCTTATCAATGCCGATTACAGGGTATGCAACAGTCGATTACGATATCTTACTTGTTTCTATTTCTTTGCAACAACGGAAGCTGCTGGTGCTGCTGGGCTCGAGTGGGGCAGCAGCATCATGCTAGGCCAGGGCTGGAGTGTGGTTAGAAGGGTAAGGGCGGGGGCGGGTACAGTGGGCTGCGTTATTAGGGCGACAATATTTGTCGTGGACGGTGACATGGCGATGGCGTTGGCGCCAAATTCTCAATTGCCAGCGGCGCGTTAAGCAAGCGCGTGAAAGCGCCAACAATTTCCACTGCTTGTTGCAACAGTTGTTGTTGTTGTTGCTGCTGCTCTTGTTTGTTTCCTCGTGCAGGGTATTTGGCATTTTGCAATTTCATTACAATATTACGATCTCTCCTACGGCGATCGCAATTAATATTAACAGTTGAACAAGAACCGAGCACACGAGTCGTTCTCGCTTGATTTGTTTGGCATTTATTTCAATTTTATTAAATTAAAGTTGTTTTTGTTACGCCAGTTGCAGTCGTTGTTGCTGTTCTTGTTGCTGTTGTTGCTGCCAGCGGAAATCTTTGCGCATTGGCAACATTTTTAGCCAATTTGCTGTCTACGTGAGCCAAAAAGTGCGCGTGAGTCGTTTGTTTTCTCACCAGAGTCAACGGGTTGCTAGAGGGGCATGCGGGATGATGAGGCAGAGGTGGGGGGATGGCTATGTAGAGCGAAAACAGGATCCCGTTTTTCGATGCTCATTCATTAAGTAGATCTACACTCGGCTACTAGACTAGGGTATTATTAATGGTACATATATTAATTTATCTCCCAATTACCACCAGCTAATCACACATTGCCCAATACGCTGGGATGCTGCCTCAGCTGACAAACAGATTTCCGCTTGTTGCTGTTGTTGTTGCCGCGATAATGCCAAAAGCTGCCAGTGGAAACTTAGCACAACAATTCATTTGTATACCCTTGCAAAAGGTATAAGCATTTTGGAAAGGAGTTCGCAACGCACTTTAAGAGACATCTGCGACCCCCTAAAGAATATATATTCCAAATCAGCATCAACATAGAGAATTGAACTAGCCCTGACCGTCTGTCCGTGTGTCCGTCTGTCCGTGTGTCCGTCTGTCCGCCTGTTCGCCTGTTGCAACGCAAACTAGTCTCTCAGTCTTGGAGTTATAAAAACAAAACCTGGTAGACAGGCTTCTTATTCCAGCACGCTCTATATAAGCCGGAACGAGACGGATCGGATGTAAACACCCTCCTCGATCAACGAAACACCCTGTTTTCAAACTACATGCCCACTATCAGCTCTCAAAACAAAACACAGCTATACCTATCCCAACACAAGCTACTGTAGCCAAGAGCCATTATCAGCTGAACTTTGTAACATTAATGTACAGATATTGTATTATTTTACCGCTGAGAAGAGAGAAGACAACGGAAGCAGTTAAGGTTTAATCGTTACTTGTCTAACTTCGACAATCTTTATTCATTTGAATGCGAAACTTTACTTTAAGGGCTGTGTTTCTTGATCAGTTTTGGCTCGTTGGGGCAATCGAAAGTCACCTGGATGCCATCTTCCTTGATCCAAGGTTGGGACCAAATATCAACGTTGCAGATCTTCGTCGCACCAGTGCTGTCGGCCAGCTCAACCCTGTACGAGTCCTTCGAACCGGACACGACTTGGGTTGTTGCTGACAGAACCTTAACGATCCTGTGTAATGGTAAAATATCGTTGAGCTACCATTCGAAATAATGAGCACTTCTGAATTAACTTACGTGTAGTTGGGTCCGTCGCCGGCAGCCAGCTTGGCCAAGGATGACTTCAGGACCTTAGTGGACTCAGCGACCTCCTCGGCGCTCAGCTCACGCGGTGCTCCGAAACCTCCGAGCTGGGGGGAAGCAGCCACAAGGGCAACGGTGGCGCACACTAACAGAATCTTTGCGACAAACATGTTCAACTTACGGACTTCGTAGATGGACTGAAGAAAGCTCAGCTTGCTCTTTGCCATTTATACGATCATCGCTCAAAGCTTATCGCACCCCAAACGTGCCTTAACCTTTATTTACTTGGGACGAACTCAGCTAATCGACAAGCAAACATTGGTTGGGGATTTTTCCCTCGAACTTTTAATGGACTGTGGCATCATAGAGTGAGAGCGAAATATAGGCAGTAAGCGACAGACAGCGTGGGTAGATGAGACAAACTACTTGGTGAAACATTCGAATACTCTAGCACACAATAGGTGGTGTAGTTAAGCGATAGCAAGTAGGATAACCTCTATAAGATAACCCAACTATTTATATATAATGTCATTAAATTATTTTATTATTATGGGATGTTTTTATTTATATTGAATACCCTCTAGTCACTTTGGACAGAAGCTTGCAACGCGGACGTTGCGGACATTCCCGACTCTATAAAGAGTATATATTTTTGATCAGCATAGACAGGGATGTCCAAGTAGCCATGTCTTATCTATCTTTCTTTATGAACTTTTAATCAATTTTAAATTTATTTTTTTGCAAGCTAAAGAAGTAGGTACGAGCCGGATCGGACCGATATATTGTATATCATATTGTATATCTGACATACATCCACTAGGTTTTTACTTTTTATTGGAAGAAGTTGGAACCAAACTAACTACATCAGCCTTTCTCTCTCTATATATATATATGTAAATTTAGGTAGGAATCGTAAGACTATAACATATTCGGTACTAGGCAAAGAACTAATCGGTCGAAATGAGCAGTTTTGTATGACGACTAGCTTATACTTTTGCATTTTTTCAAAATCGGACAACTATATTCAAGAGCTTTTATAGGCACAATGAGTTACAAATAAAGATCTAGTGGCTTGCTATAGATGTTTTAAAATTGCGTAATATTATGTATATATAACAAGTAGATAAATAATCAGCTCAGATTAAACAAAAATGCTGCTAGGGTATAAAACCTTCGGTACACCGAATGTAGCCTTTATTGCTTTTTTTATTTGTTTATATACCATTATTTTCAGACTGACGATTTCATTTGAACTATCAGTTATGTATGTACGCCAAACAAACCTCTAACTATCAATAAGTCAATGTTTATATATGAATATACTTACATACATACCTATATGTGAGTATGTATGTATGTATTATGTGCCCTACAGTGTTATCTGCATAGTACCCGCTGTAACTTGACTCAACGGAACACTTTTTATGCCGGACGAGGTCTTAATTAAGTGATTAAATGATTAATTAACTGTAAATTATAAAAAATAGAAAACAAAGTGCGTAATCAAGCGACAATTTCAGCGAAAATAAATGTCGAAAAATTCTTGTAATTGCGATGAAAAAGAAAACAAGAGAAAAATACGAGAAACAAATAAATAAAATCGTATAACACACATATATTATCATAATGCATACAATGTTTGCACATGCCCTGCGCTGCTCGCCCCGCGTTTCGCTCAGTGTAGCAGTGTAGAAATAGATTAGCCGGTCCGTGTTGAAGCTTCCTGGGAGCTGTCCACTCGAATGCGCTGCAATAATTATAGGTAAGTTAGTATGGCACGTCGTCTATCTATCAGGCAGACATTATACAGAGCACACAGGCAAGCAAACAAACAGGGGAACCTATGTCGGATATATCTATGTACATATAGACAAAGTATGTATATATGTTCTTGTGCTGGGCAGGCGGCGACGATTAATTGCCGATCGCATCAGCGAGAACAAGAGGAACAAACATTTCTGAACAGGAATGTCAAGCGATTTAAGCGCTTTTCCGCTGTGCCTTGCCCCCCTCTACCCCGCAGACAGGAGCATGACCGAGGTGCCGCCTTCGCTGCTGCTCCAATCGCAGCGACATTTTTGGCGCTACTCCAGCGGCCTGTCAAAATTGCACAAATCCGTGACGATGCCTTCGCTCCCGAGTAGGAATGGAAAGGCGAGGGAGGAGGGGGAACTGCAAAGCAGGAGAAAGGCAGGTGGACGAGCAGCGCTGGCTGTCGGTCCGTTCAACTTGCTCGACTGCGTCCCATGCAGGCATTCAACCGATCACGGGCTCGAACTCGGGTCTTGGCCCGGTTGAACCATTGCGATCCATGGCCTGCCCACACACACACACACACACACACACGTCATCTACAGCTACAACTGGTCATGTGTGTAGAGCAATCCATCCCGCAATAGACATTCGCAGCCGTCGCTGTCAGCCATGGATTCTGGCCCCGTTAATCTTGCCAGATCTCTGCGCCTAACACTTGTAATCCGCTTTGCTTTCTGAGTGTGACGATGCCCCCGCCAATTGGCGAGGATGCCTGGCGAATGCGAGGGAAGGAGGGACACAGAAATCTCACTGGGGCGTAGGTGTAGCTGCACTCTGTCTGTAGCCCTGTCCCACCCTCTTCCATCCGCTACATTTACCCCTCGCTGAAAGCTGATTGCACTGGTTCAACTCGTGGCGAGGGGCACTTCGAGTAGTTACAGCAGAGGTGGGTATGGTGGATCAGAGCATAGGTACATAGATAGAGCATAGGTACATAGATCGAGAATAGGAACATTCATAAATAGAGCATAGGTGCATACATAGATAGAGGTGCATTGGTGCATACAAAGAGCACAGGTACATAGATAGAGCTTATTAACATACATAGATAGAGCATAGGTTCACAGATAGAGCATAGGTACATATATATAGTATATGTTCATGGATAGAGCATAGGTACATAAATAGAGCATAGTTACATAGATAGAGCTTAGGTATATACATAGATAGTGCATAGGTACATACATAAAGCATAGGTAAATAGATAGATTCTAGGTACATGGATAGAACATAGGTACATAGATCGAGCATTATGCATACATAGAGCATAGGTACATACATAGACAGAGCATAGGTTCACAGATGCATGCTCCAGTTGAGGATTTTTCATTGAAAACTTTCGAAGTTACAAAACTTTTCAAAGTGATCAAATCGAATCAAAACTGTTTAATTTTATTTTTGTTTTAAAGCACCGTAAAAAAGTATTAACAATGTTTTAATTCTTAAAAAAAGTAGCTCTTTTAAAAAATAAATAATAGTTTCAATAGAATTTTTTAAAAGTTGAAATAATATCGAAGAAATCAAGAATTAAATGCAGCTTCTCACAGGGGTTTTTTCGCACAGTGTAGCCGCAGTTTCATCATTATCATCGTCACGATCAAGATCATGATCTGCCTCATTATGAGCAATTCTCAAATGCGCCCGCAACACCTCGTCTTGTTGCTCGCGCTGCCGCCGTTCGCAACGTTTCGTGGCCGCAGCCGAAATGCCAAGTGAGTTTTCGGCTTTTGTGCGAAACATTTTCCGACATTTTCCGACATAAAAATCATGTAAAACTGGAAAACGGCGACAGTTTGCAAACGGCAGCCGCGAAATACGCGCCCAGTGAAAGAAAATAAGAAAGCGGAAAAGAAAAAGAACGATCGCAGTAAAGTAAAAAACGCACAAACGAGGATCAGAAGATTGCGAAAACTTTAAGTAAAAATCGCGAATTTCCACTAGGAACTGAAGCTTTTCCTTGAGGCGATTCTCTGTCCGGTTCCGGCTTAATAAAACTTTTTTTTTCGGTTCATATATTGTGATTGGTAACGGAACAAGTAGCTTGCGAGTGTGCCGAGTGTTCCCACTGGTCGTGAAAATGATTTGCCCGAAACGCACGTCGGAGCTGCTGGATCTGCATCTGGCACCGTTCAAGGACAAGGATCCAGCCTGGGAGGTGGGTGTCTCTAAGATCGCCGGTCGCGGTGTCATGGCTACACGCAATCTAAAGCGCGGCGAGATCATCTTCACGGACAGTCCCCTATTGATTGGCTTGGCTGCTCACGAGGAAGACTCACTAAACTCGTGCAGTGTCTGCTTCAAGGTCCTGCCCGACACGCGCTTCATGTGTCGCCAGGGCTGCGGCCTGCCCGTGTGCAGTCTGTGCGCCAAGAAGAAGCAGCACAAGACCGACTGCGACATGTTTAAGGCGTGGGGTCCCAACGAACCCGATGTGGCCAACTCGGTGATCATTCGCCTGCTGTGCGTGGCGCGCGCCATCAACCTGACCAAAGATCAACGCGATCTGATTTATTGCCTGCAGGCCAATCTGGATAATAATCATCGCACCGAGGTGCGCAACGCAGCCAAATGCTTCAAGAACTTCCCCACCGACAAGAAGCTGATCGAGATCATGAACCGCACCGTCGCCGTGCTGCGAACCAACGGATTCGACAAGACCAACGATCGCACCACCGACAACCAGGAGTTCAACTATCGCGCCCTTTATCCGCTCTTTGGCGTTATGAATCACGACTGCATTCCCAACTCGTACTACACCTTCGACGAGAAGACCAACAACATGATCGTTCGCGCCGCTGTCGACATTGTCGAGGGCGAGGAGATCACCACCACGTACACGAAGCTCTTCACCGGCAACATTGCGCGACATCTCTTCCTCAAGATGAAGAAGGGCTTCACTTGCAAGTGTCCTCGTTGCTCCGACTCCACGGTGAGTAGGCGATCCATCGAGATCATAAATAGAGGTCCCACAAGCTGTATTACTTTCAGGCATTTTACCTTTGAAGTACAATACTAGTTTCCTAGGAACTCCATGAAATTCGAAATATTTATTTTCTACTAAAAGAAATGGAACTGTGACCTTTCAGTCCCAAGAAAAGTGTTGAATAATAATGGTAGTTTGTTTTATGCGAAACTTAATACTATTGAGTCAGCAGTTTAGTATAAATATGATTTGTTTAATTTATGGTAGTATATACTTACATATGTATATCAGGGAAATATAGCATACTAAATAATTAGCTTGTGTATTTTATGTCGGTTTATCGGAGAACGATGCAATTATCCTTGAAATTCCAAAGATTTTAGAAGCATGCAAAACGATATAGTACATAGTTCGTTTATTAGACCTTCATATAGTATGTATTTACATTGTTGGATAGTATGTGCACTTTATGGTAGTTATATGTATAGGTCTATAAAATACAGATTTACGTATGCATTTAATTTAGTTCACTTTGTCATATCCATTAACTATTTCACATTTTGAGCACAAACTTCCCTTACCAAGTCGAGCAATCAGCGATATGTATAGGGTATTCGGTCAGCGACTCTGGCTGCATTTCGCAAGATTGTTTATGCGCTCGTTTGTTGCTCGCTTAACTTAAATTGCAACTGCAACAACTATTGTTGTTGTTGTTCTTCAGCTTTGACTTGATGCATCAGCATCTCACCCCATTCCACCAACCCATCCAGGCGTTCATTCTCTCTCCCTTCCTCTTCCGCACATTGCCTGCCCGCTGGCCTACTCCATCACCCTGGGCAGGCAATCGAGTGCGATGATTGATCGAACAGCTGCATAAACTACTCACCACTTGTTCAACTACATGCTGCGTGTGCCTGTGCTTACGTGTGTGTGTTCGTGTGTTTTGTTTGTTTGTGATTCGCATTCGCACGGCGCGAGCTAAGCAGGACCGTAGCGACGGTCTCGGCGGGGCCTAGGGCAAAACTTCTCGAGTGCGCCTATTATAATTGCCTTTAGCTTTTCAAAATATTTCACAAATTAGCAATCTAAAAAAAATAAAATATTACTCTTTTCTCTCGAATTTATATTGCCAAAAACATTAAAAATTGTTAGAAAAACTATATTTCAGGCTCTCTATTACCGATTGATAGTATTGCCAATATATTATACTCTTTACTAACAGTATAAGAAGTAATATAACTTTGTGTCAGCCGACAATGTCTGGAATAGGCATAAGGAGGCGAGGAAAACCTCACAAAGTATGAGTATATGCATGTATATAACACACTAACAGGGGCCCTTGTGCATCGCACGCCTCGCACACGCTTCACAACGAACATAGGGGTGAGACGGCCTGCATGGGGAATCACAATTGATACCCCAATGAAAATGTGGAGCAACATGCATAAATTTGGCATATTATTTCAAGCGATCCGCAATTCGATCCATCAAAGGCAAAGTACAGTTAGTTAGTTATTTTTCTTGTGCTTTGCCTGCTTCCTTCTGCCATTGGAAATGGGAATGGGATGCAAACAAAACGAATGCACATTAAGGATTTCCTGTGCCCATCGCGATTCATCCGAAAGCAATTAAACACACACACAACGACGACGTCGACTCTTGCTGTTGTTGTTGTTGTTATTACTGTAAATGTGCTGTTGTTATTGTTTTTGTTGGCCGGGCCATAAATTTATTCAGCTTCCAGGCGCAACAAGTGGCTGAAGCAACAACAGAAACACAACAAAAGCAAAACAAATACATTTGTGTGTGTTTATTTTTAACAGCTCAGCAATTCAATTAAATCACAAATAAATATGTACATATTTCGATTCCAAAAAAGCTTTTAATTCGCGTGAATATTTCTCAACAAATTTCGCATGTTTTCTGTTTCTATTTATGCTACACACACACACACATGCAAATCTTTAGTATATTCCTCGGACTGATGTTGATTTGATTTTGATTTTTAGATATCATTCTGATCTGATGCTGTCCCCCTTCTTACTCACCTCAACCCACCACACGGCGGAGACGGCCCTCGCCTTGTTGTGTGTCGCGCGTTTTATGACTTTTAATTTTTTTATTGGCATATCTTATGCGGGTGTGCGAGCGTGTGTGTGTGAAAATAGATTTTTCTTGGCCATGGTCATAGCCAGGGGCAGTGGATATAGGCACGTTCATTCTCCCATTCAATATGACATTCAGCGTGTAGTACAAAGTGGCCCGGCTCTACAATAAAAACTATTCAATGCTTTCAAAAATGCCCGAAATAATTGCCAAAATCTTCATCACGGGGCTTAAGTACATCATTTATCAACAATGTGGCGGCGCCTCAAGTTCATTTAGTTCAGTGAACTTTCGTTTAATATGTTCCAAAGGGCCGGCAAGTGTCACATCAATGCACAGCGATAAATGTTTGTTCTGTGAAAAGTTATCGATTGCTTGAGATCGGCAATGTTAAATTTGAATATCAATTAGAAATATCAAACAAATATGCATTACGTCAGTAAATACTAATGACTTTATTAGCGATTGTTTGTCAATAAATAGGCGCATTTAATGAGGAAATCATGTCGACATTTCGAGAGGTAAACTTCCTAGTCCTTAATCGACTTTAAACGCCGTTAAGTAGCTATTCGAGATGTACTCGGCACACATAACTCACAGATGGTGTTCGATTAATTTATTACTGTCGTACTTTTGGGCGAAATTTATTGCTTTCAAATTAGCACAGAAATATTCGAAGACCTCGAAGACTGAGCAAATTGGAATTAACAAAAAACGATGACGTGGCTAACCTTGGAAATGGGGGCATGATCGAGCTAAAGCTCTTGGATTTGTCAATCCGGCGTAGCGGCGCGATCTCCTCCATACCTCATGCCCCATGCCACCCATCGACTCTCGACACTCGACTCTGTACGTTAATAAGCATCATGTTTTTTATGTGTCAATTTATTTATGATCTGCATAGAAGCGTGCATATATAAATTGCCTATACGTATAACATATATCTGTATAAATATTTGAATACATGTAGATATAGCTAAGTGGATGAGTAGATTCATATGTATATATACATTTATATATATATATTTTTATATGTATGTTTTGTGAGTTTATTTTTAGCGCAAGGAATGTTAGAAATGTGCGAATCTGAATCGCTTGAATGCCACTTTTCAATATACTAATCCGCTCCCCCTACCCCGATCTTTAATCTCAATTTCTCCCTCTATATCTCTTTCTCTACAGGAGAAAGGCGCTTTCATATCAGGCCTCTACTGTCGCGATACCAAATGCACCGGGCTGGTTGTGCCGGAAATCACGGGCTTACCGCATCCGAACTGGAATTGCCTGGAATGCAAGCAGAAGTCTACGCATGCGCAAATGATGAAGTCGCAGGACTTTGCCAGCGGAGCCATAAACGCCAAGGCGAATTCAAATTCGCTGCGCACGCTGGTGCATTATCTGAACGAAAAGAGCGACAGCTTCATACCCAACAGCAACTATGTGGTAATCGATGCGAAGATGTCGGTGCTGTCCCGGCTGGCTCAGGGCCGCGAGGATTGCAACGAGGAGCTGGTGGCGTCCACCCGTCTACGCTACAGTCGCGACATTGTGCAGATCATGGATAAACTTGGCTTAGGTGATTCGCTGCTGCGCACACAGCTGGAGAAGCAGCTGCAAGAGGAGGAGCAGCGTCGCGCCAAGAAGCTTCAGGAGCAGGCCGAGAAACAGCGTCAGTTGGCCGAGTTAGAAGCGAAGGCCGCCGAGGCGGATAAGCTGCTCGCAGCTCTGGCAGTCGAAGGCGATGCTGCAGCGGCGCCACCAGCAGCAGAAGCCGCTGCAGCGGATCAGGCCTAAGTGGGCGACATACGCATCCCTAACTGTATCCATAATCGTTTTTAGTTTCCGTTTGCGTGTCGTGAAGTACATATCGTAATGTTTTCTCTATCTGTTTCCTTTTTCGATTCGGATTCCGAATTAGTTTCTGTTTTCCTCGTCTCGTATTTGTATCTGTATTTATTTATAATCAATTAAAAATATATATATTTACATACTAAACTTATGCGTCGTCTTCTTTTTCCTTTTTCATCTTTTTCTTCACCATCATATTTTCTCTTCGCTTGGTTTCCCTCGTCGCGTTTTCAGGGGCTTTAGCAGCGATTTGTCAAAACGTTTTCTAATCCCAATGTCAGCAAAGTGTTCTTTTATGTTTGTTATAGTTTGTTTTTGCCGCGTATACCCTGTATATTTAAAGATGGCTAAGGGAACATGCATGTAGGTATAAAAAGAAACTGATAAGGAATATTTTAAGACAGTTGTTATATTTTTATATTCCGCATATCATAGAAACTATTGTAATACATTTCAATTTGATACTAAAATTTAAAATATCATATCATGCCTTTTACTGTAAGTTGCAAGGGTATAAAACCTTCTGTCGCAGTTAATCTCTCTTTGTTGATTATTTTTTTATTCATTTTTCGCAAATGTTAATTTTCACATTTGAATTTGTCGCATTTGGGATTCTTATTTTGTTTTATTTGCCATAAAAAGTTGCAGGCCGTTAAAGTTTGCGGTCGCATCTATTTTGGTTCCGACGACGACGCCTGTGGCCAGTGCGGACCGTGGACAGTGGCCAGGGAAGGGTAGCGGCGGCCGGGTGGGTTTATTAATATACCATTATTTATACCAGACACCACATAGAACAGGCGACTAGGCGACCCTGTAAACTATGTAGTGTATGTAAAAATGCACGTTGAGCAAATTGTTTTTCCGCCACCTCACATACTTCTTATGCGCATCCGAATCCGCCTGAGAAGATCGGATGATATGCTCAATTATACGAGAATTTCATGGTTGCTAGAACAGATAAACGATGGGCGCAGTTGCCTTTCACTTTTTTACAGAACTATCGCACTTACTATCGTGAGTATACTGTAGTCGATAGATCGATTACTAATATACTAGAAAAACAATGTAAAATGGTATGGTTGTTATATCTAAAATCAAATATAGTTATGGATGGTATTTTGTGATATTCACGTAAGTCTTTTTCATCATACGGAACAGGGCTGTTTCGTCAACCATTTTCCAGACTGAACAGTCTTATATTTTTTTCGTCTAGCTTGAAAAATCAAAATATTACTGTACGGATCAATCCTTCAATTTATTTATATATTACATTATACTATA
The DNA here is from genome assembly GCA_018904035.1 of Zaprionus ornatus. NCBI lineage: Eukaryota > Metazoa > Arthropoda > Insecta > Diptera > Drosophilidae > Zaprionus > Zaprionus ornatus. The sequence goes on from JAEIFZ010000001.1 coordinate 21,543,361, forward strand.
TATTTTATCCTTTTTATTTAATAAAATAAATTTTGATAAAAACCCATTGAGCTGTTTCTTGTCTATCAGTTTTTTTTAACTAGACCTATTCTCTTTTAGTGAGGGGAGGTCCTGATACGGAACAATTCAATCTTTATTCTACAACATAATGTTCAATTGTTGATTTTTGGTCAGAATTTAAGCTCAATCGTAGCGTTCTAATTTAATTAGTTTCTGTCAATCTCAGTGTTTTAGGTTTTGTTTAATGTTTTATTGCATAATGTATCAATAATATGTTGAGAACATAAAAATATTTTAAGGTACCATCTCATTTATAAACGTTGTTCAGGAGTACCATTCCTACAAATAATTCCTACAAATCGTATTAACTATTTCCCTTTATCGTTAGAATTTCGATTTTCAATAGAACATCAATTCTTACAAGTCGCCAAAATTCGATTACATTTGCTTAGGAAATTATCAAAATAAAATATATTAATAGAGATTTCCAATCTGCACTCATTACCCAAGACATATTTCATGGCATGAGCTGAAGTTGGCACTTTAGTTCAGGCACGCAATGGATAAACCGTTTCTCAGGTAGTTGGACAATCGTTAAAAGATGATTTTGTATTAAGCGTGTCTTTTATAGTGTCAACAGCTCTTGCCGAGTGCGATAATATATTGCTGCAGCTATTAAAGTATGCGAGATGATATATGCCTTATAATCACATCAAGATCTTCGCACGCAAAAACAATAAACTGCCATAAATATTTGCTATTATAACAACAACAACAAAAGAATCACGGGAGCTAAACAAATTTGAGAGCTTCGGAATCGTAAATAAAACTACAATATAATAAAAATCTCAATAAATTATGCCAGATATAGAATGACGATCCGCTGACTGCAGACTACTAGTATATGCCAGCCAGTTCATTTCGTGCAGGAATGTGTGTATCTCCTCATCTTTCGATAATCATCATCTTCTGTACGGTTGTTGTCTGCTCTCAGAGCAGATTTGTCGCTAGTCGCTAGGCGAGAAAAGAAGAACTCACTCCCTCAATTTGTCGCACATGCTGCCTAATCACAAATTGCTTTTAGCACCGATCTAGCACGATATGCGAAACACGAAAGAAATATGTCGCCAGGGTGATGAACGAGGCTTCCACGTTCGTGAGGGATCTGATTAATTGGCGAGCATTGCTCTGTCTTTCTCTCTCCTTCTTTGTTAATCGAAAATAATCCAGACTGGGTTTTTAATTTGAAGTATTGAAAACAAAGGCAAATTGAAAAAATCATTTAAAATATTTCTGTTATATAAATTATATAAATGAAAGAAACTATATTCCACATAAAAATCAGTTGATTATTTGAAAAGTTTTCAAAGGTTTGCAGGACATTATTTTGTCAGGTAATTGCCAATTTAATTTTCATACCCTTGTAGAGGGTATATTAATTTTTGACAGAAGTTTGCAACCGCACCTTAGAGACATCTCCGACCCCGTAAAGTATATATATTCTAAATCAGCATCAACAGAGGTATCGAACTAGCCATATTCGTCTTTCCGTGTGTTCGTCTGTTACAACACAAACTAGTCTCTTAGTTTTGGAGTTATCTAATGAAACATACTTCTTATTGGTTCACGCTGTAAATAAGGAGGAACAATCGGACAGGATCGGACCGATATATCGTATAGCTGCCATACAAACTATTGGGCGATTTTTGTTATTTGTTACGATGTTGAAACCAAATTTACTACATCGGACTTTTTCAATATACATATATAATGCGTATGGAATTTTATAAGAATCTGACAACTATACCAATCGGACGGAATGATGGTTTTTGTATAAAGACCTGTTCTCATGTTGATATTAATATAAGATTACATATTAAACAGTCCAATGGATGAGCATATTCCCGATTTAATATGAATGTATATAAGTAATTATAAATAATATTGCAGTGGGTAAGTTTCTAGAGACGGCATTCAAAACTATACCGGAAACGTATAGTTAATCATTTCTATTGCCAATAAATCGATCGTTAGTGCTTCCCGTTCTATCCTCCTCGCCCATTCCCATTACGATCTAATTTATTAACCACGTGCTTGCTGCCAAACTGAGTATAATAGCAATAACAAATGCGCACTCTCCCCCTGTCCCACCACTAATCACTTCCACTTCCATTTCCTCGCATTGCGTCTAATTTATGCCTTTTTAATTAACCAATTCAATTGCCAAATTCGAAAATTTAAACCTATAAATATGTTGGTAATCAAAGAAGTAAAGGGGAAGGATGTACTCTTTCATCGAGTACAGAGTATAAATAAGCTAGGAATGATTTTGCAGTTTCCTCTGTCTCGGTGATAAATGACAATCGTAAAAGTTTGACATTTACAAAATTGGTTTGTAGACTGTGTGGGCGGAGTTGATCATTAAAATTGCAACAATTTATAAGAAAAATATTCACATTGTTATTCTCCTAAGGAGAGGTTCTTTCTAAAAAAATATTGTAAACAATAAATAGACATACGATACGAGCCATTTCGAGGGCTAAATTTGGGAAAAATTATAATTTTCAAGTAATTTAAACTGGCGGCATCAAGGTGTTGGCTTGCAAATACCTCTGTGCGAAAAAAGGGGTCCTACATACAAGCTTCAAGGCTCTTTTAGTTAACCGATTAGCTAATTTTGATAAAATTAATAAAATTCCTCACATTAAAAAAATAATATATAAATTACTTTCATTACTAAACAGTTCAAAATAAAAATTGCAAAAAAAAAATGTGAATTTTAATTAAGAGAATAAAAATCTTTTCTTAAAGAAAAAAAGTAAAAAATTCGAATTATGGATCTTTGAAATATTCCCTCTTGTTTATGGCGTTGCCAGATCAGCAAATAACAGTCGATCAGTTGCCAGTTCAACGGTTGATTTACGCTTTGACAAGAGCTTCAGCGTAGGCTCGAGCTTTTCATGAGCTTTTTACACTGTAAAGTTTAAGTTGATGGGGGGTAAAACATAGAGCGCGATCGCATTTTACAAACACGACAACAAAACAGTTCACCACACCCATTGTGCCCGCTTGTGTGTGTGACTTACGCCGAGCGTCGCTCTCGGCATCGCCGTCGTCGTCGCTGCCTACGCTAAATGCTTCTTAAACAAAAAATTCAATGGGCGAAAATCATTTAGAATTGTGCGTTTCCAGTGTGAAGACCGATTTCTGTTCAATTCGTTTTCTATTATTTTGTTTTTTTTTGAAATAAAACTAGTTTTGCTATACTTGATATTTGTGCTACGGTTTCTCGAGGTACAAGTGCATTTTTGGAAGTATCATAAATAGAAATCACCCCACTAAATATCAAAAGGTTTGTATGGAAACGCGATTTGAAACGGTGGATCAGAGACAGGCTAAAATTGCTGATCAGCACGATCGCATACAAATCTATGCACATGTATGTATGTGTGTAGATAGAAGTATATGTATGTACCTTATCTGTGGCTATGTTTATAAAACAGTTGAGGCGATTTCGAACCGGTGTTTGGCAAGCGACATGGCCCCACAGCGCATATATACTATATATATGCGAGCTACAGCTATTCAATAATCACATTAGCATATTATGATTCTTTTGTGCGGCGATGTCGCAATCGGGAACTAATATTATCAAATCAAAGATGATAATCGGCTGCTCCGATTGCATTTAGCAGGAAAACAGCACTATATATCAACCACGCAAGTGGGGGGACTCTGCTAGCCTCCTTCTCTATTTTGATAAACATCGAACGGAACGTAGAAATCAACAATGTAATACGTTTATTAAGCGCGTGTTCTGATTGTGGGAAGAAGGGAAGGGGGAGGGGAGGGGAGGGTATTAATAGAGAAGCGTGTAAATTGATAGTACGAGAAGTTCATATTTATAATGCGCATTTCCCCCTTACGGCTTTGCCTCGAACCGAAAACCGGCAAATTATTTCGAATTCTTTGTGATGTTATCTCTCTCGCACACCCAGAGATTCTTTTATTTCCGTGACCTTTGCCAAACTAGTGTCATAATATCCAATTACGAAGGAACGAGTGACGATAACAGTGAAGGAAACAAAAAATATATCATATGCGCACTAGACTCTGAGATACTCTGTAGACAGCTATTTATGCTTGGGTTGTGGGGAAATAGAATGACCTGAAAGATAAGACCAAGTAACCTATTTTACGATAAATGTGCATTTGTATGTTTAGTTTGCTTGCGATAGGACTAAGAGGAAAATAGTGAGAATACATTAATATTAATTAAGAATATATTATGATACTACAATAATAATAATATGTTCAATAATACAATACAAAATATATGCATATAATAATGTATTTATTAGTATTATAATACTATATATTTATTATTATTTTTAAATATTTATTATTATTATAATATATTTACTATTATATTCATATCTCTTATGTCAACAGCTTTCACTCTTCATTATGACTTTCTCTCAATGTAGTACTAATACACCCCACCCAGCAGGGTAATTTATAGAAGTATAATCAATTTATAGGAATTTTGGGCACGTAATGTTGTTTTGGGCATTTAATGAGAGCTTTATTACTCAAGATTTGTCTACTAACTAAGTAAGGAGGGCAGCGCAAAAAAAAAAATAATTCGATTTGGTAGTCGACGTTGAATTTACACTTGTTTATAATCCGAATGCGATAATAGACACAAGATTCTGTGAACTCATAGGGGGTCTTCGTCTATGTAGATAGGGGAAACTGCCTCTAGCAAAGACGTGGCGCAAACACACAGTCTCAATTTAACCTTGACTCTTAATAAGGCCTCGAGAACATATGGGCGTATTGTCTACACACACACACACATACACACATTTTACAAGTAGATGAGATAGCTAGTTCTATATAAAACACATAGATACAACAATCGGTTGGCAGGCCAACGAGCTTATCGATCAGCGCAAGTGTTCATCACCAGCGCATCGGACCACGCCCGCTTGATAAGGTCCCCGACTAAAAACTTAAGGTCCCCCCATCGAGATTAGATTTGCTCCATTTACACGCAGCATACGTTGTATGAAATATGCGGAGTGAGATAGGGATACAGTGCCGCAAAACAGTACACTTACGCTTCTCAATTTTTGCAGCAGTTCCAGTTACGCAAATCCCCGTGTTACCAGCGACATGAGTCCACCGGCCTTGTTGAGCAAAGATACGCCCGACATTGAGGTAGGTCCACAATGCCAAAAGGCTACACTGAGAGAAATAAGAAAGTAAAAAGAAAAGGAAAAAGAAACATATAATCAAAATCTAAAAACTATGCATGCAAATTAATACTATATAGTACCTGAAAATCTCATCTAGTTATCTGATGCAAAGACTGTACAATTTATAATAATAGAATATTGTATAATAATAAAGAACATATAATATGGTAACAAAGATATTGAATGTAATAAAATATGTTTTATAATATATATAAAGATTTGTCAAATTATGTCTTTCAACTTTTTATTATTTATCCGACTTGGAAATCCTAACCTCCCCATATATTATATTTTCGTTACTTTCTTGTTATGTATATATATTTAAGAAGTATATCATTTCATGAACAATCATGTGGAAATGAACAGTTAACACATTGTATATATCTATATAAAATATGTACAATATATATTCATATATATATTTCTGCGCAATTTACCGTATCTCAGTATTTCTCTCAGTGTACATATGTATTGTAAAAGTGCATAAACTCTTGTTTGTATATATTCCTATATATATTCCTGTACAATCTACAGTATCTCAGTATTTATCTCAGTGTGAGCAACAAGCTAATCTACTTTTTTAACTCCTCCTTCCCCTGTAGGATCTGTTGGCCCTCAATCCGCGCGTGAAGACACAATGCAGCGTCGTTCCCACCAACCAGACGAAGCAGAACAAGAAGCACTGGAAGCGGAATGCGGACCACATGGCCACCCCATGCACCACGCTGTCGAACAACTTCGAGGACATCAAGCACACGACACTGTCGGAGCGCGGAGCACTTGAGGAGGCCGCGCGCTGCTTGAAGTGTGCCGATGCGCCGTGCCAGAAGTCCTGCCCCACGCAGCTAGACATCAAGAGCTTTATCACGAGCATTGCCAACAAGAACTTCTATGGTGCTGCCAAGGCCATTTTCTCGGACAACCCCCTGGGACTGACCTGTGGCATGGTCTGCCCCACCAGCGACCTTTGTGTGGGCGGCTGCAATCTGCAGGCATCTGAGGCGGGTCCCATCAACATTGGCGGCTTGCAGCAGTTCGCCACGGAGGTGTTCAAGCAGATGGGCGTCCGGCAGCGACGTTCGCCGCACACCAAGCCATTGGCGCAGCCGCACAAGAAGATCGCCATAATTGGCGGTGGACCCGCTTCGCTTTCCTGTTCCACATTCCTTGCCCGCCTGGGGTACGACAATGTGACCGTGTACGAAAGACGCAGCTACTTGGGCGGCCTGAGTGCTTCTGAGATTCCTCAGTATCGTTTGCCCATCGATGTGGTCAACTTTGAGATCGAGCTGGTTAAGGATCTGGGCGTTAAGTTCGAGCTGAATCGTTCACTGAGCACCAAGGATCTTACCATCAATGTAAGTCCCTGTGGGGTTGCTTGTGCAGTGGATGAACACTCCTAATCTATACGATTCTCCTCTTCCTGCTCCTCCTTCTTACAGGGATTGCTCTCCACTGGCCACGATGCGGTGTTTGTGGGCATTGGTCTGCCCGAGCCGAAGCTGGACCCCATGTTTGCCGGCCTGAACACAGAGTCGGGCTTCTACACGTCCAAGAACTTCTTGCCACAAGTCTCCGACGGTTCCAAGCCTGGCCTGTGCGCCTGCAAGGCGGCCCAGGCGCTGCCCAAGCTCTACGGCAACGTGATTGTCCTCGGTGCCGGCGACACTGCCTTCGATTGCGCCACGTCGGCGCTGCGTTGTGGTGCGCGACGCGTCTTTGTCGTCTTCCGCAAGGGTACCACGGGCATCCGTGCCGTGCCCGAGGAGGTGGATCTGGCGCGAGAGGAGCGCTGCGAGCTGATGCCGTACTTGAGTCCACGCAAGGTGATCGTCAAGGATGGCCAGATCAGCGGGATGGAGTTCTGTCGCACAGAGCAGAACGATAAGGATGAATGGGTGGAGGATGAGGAGCAGACGGTCAGACTGAAGGCAAACTTCATCATCTCGGCATTCGGTTCTGGTCTGCAGGACGCGGAGGTGCGTGACGCACTGGCTCCACTGCAGTTCCGTAACGAGCTGCCCGTGGTGGATCGCGTAACGCTGCAGAGCAGTCTGCCGCAGGTGTTCGTGGGCGGAGATCTTGCGGGCGTGGCCAACACAACGGTGGAGTCCGTTAACGACGGCAAGGTGGCCGCCTGGAGCATTCACTGCCAGCTGCAGGGTCTGCCACTGGATACTTCCGCTGCTCTTCCACTCTTCTACACGGACATCGACAACGTGGACATCTCCGTCGAGATGTGTGGCCTCAAGTTCGAGAACCCCTTCGGACTGGCCTCTGCCCCGCCCACCACCAGTGCGGCCATGATACGACGCGCCTTCGAGCAAGGCTGGGGATTTGTGGTCACAAAGACCTTCGGTCTGGATAAGGATCTGGTGACGAACGTCTCGCCACGCATTGTGCGCGGCACTACCTCCGGCTACAAGTATGGGCCCCAGCAGGGGTGCTTCCTCAACATCGAGCTGATCTCCGAGAAGCGCGCTGAGTACTGGTTGCGCTCGATTACGGAGCTGAAGCGCGACTTCCCTGAGAAGATCATCATTGCCAGCATCATGTGCAGCTACAACAAGGAAGACTGGACGGAGCTGGCGACCAGAGCGGAGCAGTCCGGTGCCGATGCTCTCGAATTGAATCTGTCGTGTCCGCACGGCATGGGCGAGAGCGGTATGGGACTGGCTTGTGGCCAAGACCCCAAGCTAGTCGAGGACATCTCGCGCTGGGTGCGTGCCGTTGTCAAGGTGCCGTTCTTTATCAAACTGACCCCCAATATCACCGACATCGTGTCCATTGCGAAGGCCGCGCAGCGAGGCGGGGCCGACGGCGGGTCCGCCATCAATACGGTGCAGGGTCTGATGAGCCTGAAGGCAGACGCCACAGCATGGCCGGCAATTGGCAAGGAGCAGCGCACCACCTATGGCGGCGTCTCTGGCAATGCAACGCGGCCAATGGCGCTGCGTGCCGTCTCGGATATTGCCAAGAAGCTGCCTGGCTTTGCCATCTTGGGCATTGGCGGCATTGATTCCGGCGAGGTGGCGCTGCAGTTCATCCAGGCCGGCGCGACAGTGCTTCAGATCTGCTCCTCTGTGCAGAATCAGGACTTTACACTCATCGAGGACTACTGCACAAGCCTGAAGGCTCTGCTCTATCTGAAGGCCAATCCGCCGCCAGTTAATGGCGCTTTCTGGGATGGACAATCCCCGCCGACGCCAGTGCACCAAAAGGGCAAGGCTGTCGTCCATCTGACCGGCAGTGGCAACAAAACGCTGGGATTCTTTGGTCCCTATCAGCAGCAGCGGGACATCAAGCTGGCCGACTTGCGCAAGAAGCAGGGTGCATTCTGGGATGCCGAACGGGAGGCGACCAGCTCGGTGGCCTCCACGGGCGATGCCAAACCTGCGCCAAAAGTGGTTGATGTCATTGGAGCCGCACTGCCGCGCATCGGTGCCTACAAGAGTCTGGACAACAAGCAACAGAAGGTGGCCCTCATCAATGACGTAAGTTCACTTGCCAGGGAACGTTTTCTTTCAATTGCTCATCCTTACTTCTCTTTCTCGGCATCTCCTGCAGGACATGTGCATCAACTGTGGCAAGTGCTACATGACGTGCGCCGACTCTGGATACCAGGCGATCGAATTTGACAAGGACACGCATTTGCCACACGTTAACGACGACTGCACCGGCTGCACACTTTGTGTGTCCGTCTGTCCCATCATCGATTGCATTCGGTAAGTTGGAGCAGGAATAGAAATATCGGCAATTTCCTAATCTCCATTTATCTCAATTTACAGCATGGAGCCCAAACAGATTCCGCATGTCATCAAGCGAGGTGTCGAGGAGAAGACGGTCTACACGCATGCACTTAATCCAAGTCAATAAACAATATATTTGTCGATGTGTTTGTAAAACGAAAACTTTTAAATAAAAATATATAAACTACTTTCCAATTAAACATTGCGCTCACATTGTTATCGATATACTTATTCATTCTTACATCAGTTCGCTGCATTGTCGAATCATTTGAACCACTCTGCTAACGCACTGTTAAGCTAACAGCTGCGTCGCACTGTGAATGGCGGACACTCAAATCAGCTGTTTGATATTTTTATTATTTTGTATTTTGTTTGCCGCAATAAATTGACCAAAAACTTTGTTGATGGCCACCGCGACGCAATCTTCGTCCACAGTAAATGGAACAACAGATGCCAACAATGTATTCCTCTCGGCAACTGTTGTGGCCGGACTTAAGAATCTAGGCACAACATTAACAGCGGCGATAAGCAAGACGCTAATTGCCAATTCACTGAAATTGACGCTCCATCCAGATGCAAGTATGAAACCTTATGTTTCCAAATTAAAGATCGTCTATAATAGTTGGCCTTGTGTCTGTCTGTATATTCTATAAAACTTATCAGTTATTGCACCAGTGCCCGAAATATATGCAACGAACGCTGCCAGCGCGAAACAGAGCGAATACGCCGTAGTCACCCTCTATGCCGTAGCGACCAAACACGGATGGGACAGTGTAACGCTGCGCCAACAACTGGAGGCAGCCAGCGTGCATGCAAGTGCGATCGATGAACTGACGCGTGTCTACGACGACAATCGCAAGGAGCTGGTGCTGCGCCAACTGCAGCTGGGACACAGTTTTCCACATATCACGGACGTGCAATGGCGCATCGTCTGCGATGTGAAGTCATCAACGTCCGATTGTAGTACAGGCGCTCCCCACTTTATTATCAATCTGGGACACTATCGCCAGAGCAGTGGGGAACGTGTAACTGTTGTAGAGTTCGTATGCAATGCCGAGGAGTTGCAGTCACTGATCAATCGCCTTAAGGACATTGAAAGACACTGCAATCAAGTTGCTATCACTTAGGACAAACGAAATTGATTTATATGTTACATACATATATATATATATGAACAAATATATATGTAAGACTTAATTTTAAGTATTTAACAAACTTGGATGCACAATGCATTCGTAGTCCAAAAGAATCAGTTGACAATTAACACAGGTGTCACACTTAACGGCTACGTCATCTCCTCCTCTCGTGATTGCCGTGACTGTGACACATTCCTGGTATGTGCCATATGTCGTTTTCTACGGCTAGTTGCACTTTTAATTGTACTAACAAATGAAACAGGCTATTGTTGCAGTAACGCATGTGGAGTGTGCATGTGCCGACGTCATTGAGGTTTATCCTCCATTCTCATTTTATACTCGGTCGGCGCCAGTAGTTCAACCAGCTGAGAATAGTTGTTTGGCGCAGTACAGAATATGGTTCCTGAGAAGCAAGTGCTATCGTTCTCCTCAGCAGCAATGAGGATACAGTCGTTTAAGTTGGATAGGCGCATATTTACTCCACGGAAACGAGAGTCCTGCTTGTACAATATGGAACCGTCTCTAGGGAAAAAATATGGACGTCCACTAAACGGATTTAGGAAGTCCGCCCAATATCCCAGAGACATTAGGCGATCGCTTATCTCCCGAGCGGCCAAGACGAACTGCAAGAAGTGAACAAGTCATGTGGAATATCTCTAGATACACGCATGGGGCAGGGTATGTGATGTATGGTTTGTGGCTCACCTTGGCGGCACCTTGCTCTATATCGCCCTCATAGCTTAATGATAGCAATGTTATAGCATAATCTCGTTGGCCGACGGCTCGCACTGGGAATAACTCAAAGATTGAGTCCCGTAGGAGCATCGGGCAATGGCAGCATGTAAATTCTAGACGTGACTTGTCTAGGTTGGGGTCCTTAAAGAAATTGACTAAGTTTGCCAGTGGCTCCATCAAGCCCACTGTCGATGTGTCGCCCTGCCATGCTGGCCCCGTAGAATTTGGCAAATAGAAGCGATTGTGTCGTTTAGAAGTCAATTCCCAATTGGGTTCACCTTCGAGGCTGTTGAGATCGTCTGACCATGGAATTCAAATTAGAGAGCGCATTACTGATAGTCTGCCTTTGGTGAGCTGGCAACTGCAACGGCGGCGGCAACGCCAACACCAAAGTGAACTTACCATCGTCAACGCGACGCGACTTGGAGACCGTTTTAAACGGTTCACCTGCATCTGGAGGAGGACCATTCCGTTTGGAATAGTTCGCAATGCAGCCTCCGCATGCGACCTGCAGAGGCTTGACACTCAGCACACTCCCGAAAGAACTATTTGCTTGCAAGGGCCTCGCGTAGACAGTGCTACTTAAACAGTGTCCAAACAAACGACTCAATGTACGTGACATTATATCATAAAGCTCTGAAAGCAAACGCGCAATTATATGCGATCTGAGCCAGGACGTTGGTCACACTCTTTTTATACTTACTGGCAGCAGTTGAAGAGTGAAGAACTAGATGCGAAAATCTATTTGCGATGATAATTTTACGTATAATTTTGTATTTTAACTGTAAATCCTTAATGGAATTTCGAAAGTTGATGTTTTTATATGTTTATTTTTTTTCTACTTTTCCTGCCACTGTTAATGTCAATCATATGTTGACTATCGATTAATTGTTATCGAGTGAATAAATTCCTCTGAAAATGTTGCCACGTAGTTTAAAAACATGAAATTTAATATTTTTCTGGCTGCACGAATTTCCGTTATCTAGACGTGTATTTGAACACATCCGCGATGTAAAAGTTATAAGGCAAATTCGAATTTTGTAAAACAGTTTTCTGATTACGTATATTCATACATAAATTTACATGACTTAGCTATGATACAAAAAACTCAGACACGGTAAAAACATTCATTCGAGCGGGGTAGACAGTGCTCATAAGGTTTGAACATGGGATCATTTAGCTCCGCTTCTGGTACGCAGGCGCAGTGAAACTTCTTCTTGTCACGGCTGTATAACTTGCGGGGATATCCCGCCCAGTCACGTTCCTTGCCATCACCGCTGGTTGTGGTGCACCAGACACGGGTGCCCGTCGCCTCGGACCACTCGATGTTACAGCCGGGATATTTGTTACGAAGCTCATCAACTTTTACCTTGTCTGCTTGTGCTTGATCCAACATCGCAAGGTATTTTTGATGGTAAGCCGTTGACTTGCCCTGATTGTCATAGAATCGCCCAATCAATTTGCCTTTGTACTCGTACTCCTTCTCATAGAACTGCTGCCACTTTGCTAGCTCAAGCAGATCACTGGCCTTTAGACTGAGCACATCATCCGCCGTATCCGGATCGTAGTGCTCGAATTGCCCACTAACAAACGAAACGGAGGCATCGCGACCAACAAAGAAATTGTAACTGCAACCAGGTCCGTAGTGTTTCAGGCCGCGAGTAACATCGAAGACTGTTCCAAGCAGTGCCAGATAAATAGATGCACCCTTCTCGCCGTTGTACGTGGCCAGCTGCTCAGGTGTGAAGAGAGTGACGCGTGTGTCTACGAGCGCATCAGCATCTTTGAACTGAACCGCAATAGACTCTCCGTTGTCGTAGTCCAAGTATTTGGTAATGAGTCCTACGAATTCCTTCTGATACAGCTTAGTCAGCACGGCGCAAAAAATTATAATTGACGCTAACCGGTAGCTAAAAAACTGTTTAAAAATTCCCAACATTTTCGAGCAGAAACAAGGCTTAAAACGTTAGTATAACAACAAATCAACGTTAAACATTAATTTTTGTTATGTTAATCACAAGTTGGTAGAGTTGTAAAACCTCAGGCAGTGCATAAATTAATTTCAGCAATAGTTAAGTAATAGTTAAGTCAACTATAAAAAGAGTTTACATTAAAACGGAACGAACTTGCAGTTTGTTGTGGCAAACAGCGACAGCTGATTTCTTCCAATCACGGTTACTTCGTTGTGAATGGCAAAACCACGGCGTTATACTTCTGTTTTATTTTAGCTTCAAACTCCAAGCTGTGAATGGCAAAACAATGAAATAACAGTTAAGGTTTCTTTTAGCTTCAAGCGCCTTAATACATTTTTATTTAAATTAATTTTAATTGACGGCAATTATGTGTACCGTGGCGAAATCTATTGATATGGAAACAGCGAAGAAATTGTGGATACACTGCAATCGCTGTTACGAGTTGTTTATTGATAAGAAAAATATATTTTTTATGCTTGCCTGCCAGCATGTTATTTGTGAGAAATGCGTAACGGCCACTATGGGCCACACACCCGTCGACGCACCAGTCTTTATGTGTCCTATCTGTCGAAAGCGGATGCGTGGGCGCCAAGTGAACAACACATTGCCAAGCAGTCTGAAGGACATGTTTCATCCGGAGCCTTGGATCGACGGACTACCATACGATCGGGTGTACAAGTTTCAGGCGGACAACCATAAAAGCCTGGAGTCGTTTATAAACAAAGAGGTAAATACATATTTACCGTCGACAGAAATGCGAGTAACTCCAAAGAGTTTTTGTTACTTCTGCAGGAAAAACAGGACGAAAAATTAGATAAAGATCTGCAGCTGGCGGAGAAACTTTGCACAAAACATTATATGGAATTCTATCGATGTCGCAAGGAACGTAAACAACTCGAAATTCGTTTAAAGCACATTCGCGAGCGTCGCAAAGAAAGAAAGAAAAAGGAAATGCAACGCCGGTAAAGACTCTTGAATTATACATTGTTTTTATACATATATGTTGACTGGCCTTTTTTTGTAGCCTACGCAAGTCTATGTCTCCGGGTCCTGTCGATGTTAAATTATCACATATGGAACCTTTAGTTGCTTCCTATGATTCATTATGCTCACGACAATTACCACAATCCAAAACTGGGGTTGTGCCGCAAATGGAGGCCATAACAAGCTTCAATCATCACAATGATCATTCGTTTATACTCTAAGTAGATTCAAGTCATATGTTAAGTACTGCAAATTGAAAGTGCAACTAAAACCTTATCATTGTTAGTAAAATGTTTTCTTTGCATACTGTTCTGGCTGTTGTGTTTTGTTTTTAAAAAGTCTGTTAAGTAGCTTTCGAGTCGTTACCCAACACTGTTTGTCATGTGCTTCTTCTTCATCTCTCGCTAGTGACAGCAGCTGCATCTGACGCCATTTTGAAGCGAACGACAGCGAAAGTGTGTGACTGTGCATACGCCAATTCAATATTCGCCTTTCTTGCTTTTTTTCAACTCAAAGCGACAGTACACGCGAATGGCAAATCGAAAAGAAGTTGCGCATTAAAATTGGCGCTTAGCTCGTCAATTTGTAAACATAGTAAGAGGAACTCCGATTGCAGAAAGATAAATAAACAAAGCATCTAATCGGAACAAAAAGAAGCAGAAAAACGAAACGAGAACGAAGCGAAAAGCATGAGCGGTAGCAGCAAACCAGGCGTGGTGCTCAATTGCCGCACATGCACGCGTGCATGTAAACAATACAAGTCGCTGCAGGATGAGATTGAGATCGGACCAGAGGGCAGCACAACGCTCGCCAGCATGCTCAACTACTGCTCAAACTTGTCATTCGAGCCACAGGACGGAGCATCGATGCCACAGCACATCTGCCTGCATTGTCTGCAACTGCTGGAGCAGGCTTTCAACTTCAAGCGAATGGTCATCGATTCGGACGAGCTATTGCGCCTGGGCCTCGAGGAAGTCGAGAGCAATGCGAATGTCAATCCAAATTCAAACCACGAGACACCTAATGCCAGCTGCTCGGATACCAGTACTGATAACAATCAGGAATATGTGATGATTGAACTGCTTGGCGGCGAACTGGCCGAGAGTGAATGTGATTCGGGATCTAAACCAAGCTCAGGGCCTCACGATGTCGGAGCTCTGGTCGAGGCGTACAGTGAGCAGGAGCCGGATCATGAGGAGTTCGTCGTGGAAGATGTAGCCGACACGGAAGTGGAATGCGAAGTCGAAGCAGACACCGAAACGGAGACGGAGGAGACACTCGAGACGCTAAGTGAATTCCAACCAGCTGACATCGAGTATGTAACCATCAAGAGTGAATACGACTCGCAGGTGGAGGATGATGATGACATCGAGGTTATGGACACGCCACATCTAGAAACAGTTAGCGAACAGATGCAAATTCAAATGCTCGACGATCAAATGGTCATCATGTCCGGCGACCAAGGCATGGACGAAGTGATTGGTGAAGTGGAAACCGACGTCATACTGGACATGGATCGCAGCGAGCATTTGGTAAGACCTAGACCCGCTTTAATTGGAACTCTAAATAACAATTGTCTTTGTTCTATCTTATTTAAGATGACTGGCGACAGTGATGAGGGTGACGACTTCCTCAACGAAGATTCAATGGATGACACGACGTCGACACAAGTTGTAGCTGGACCTGGTGGCGAAGTGTTGCCGCATGTGTGCCACGTCTGCAACAAGGCCTTCAGGCAGCAATGCCGCCTTAACCAGCATATGCGCTCTCACGTGGATGAAAAGCTGTACTCGTGCGAGATGTGCGGCAAAAAGCTAAAGCACCTACGCAATTACAAGGAGCATATGCTAACCCATACGAACTCTAAGCCGCATCAATGTGTGGTCTGCGCCCGCTTCTATCGTACCACCTCCAGCCTGGCGGCACATATGCGTACCCATGCCGAGGACAAGCCATACAAGTGTGATCAGTGTGGTCGCAGCTATGCGGCCTTCGATCATCTGCGGCGACACAAGCTGACGCACACGGGAGAGCGACCATATGCCTGTGATTTGTGCGATAAGGCCTACTATGACTCGTCATCGTTGCGCCAGCACAAGATTAGTCACACGGGCGAGAAGGCGTTCACCTGCGAGATTTGTGGGGTTGGCCTGTCTCAGAAGTCGGGCTATAAGAAGCATATGCTGGTGCATTCGGGCGAGAAGCCGCACAAGTGCCACATCTGCGGACGTGCCTTCACCTTCACCAGCAATCTGAATGCCCATGTCCGGCTGCACTCGGGCGAAAAGCCCTTTAAATGTGACAAATGCATGAAAGCTTTTCCAACCAAAAAGCGCCTTAATAGCCATCTGCGGGTACACAATAAAGAGGCTCCAGTCACCGCCACCAGCAATACTATGAGCACCAACTCGGGCAGTGCCATAGCTGGCAGCAGCAGCTCGCGTTCCGAGCACTTGACTGTTGTGGCGGCCGGCCGTCGTTCAGCCATGCATATGCCTGATGTGACTGATCAGCAGGTTTCCACCTCCAAGGTGGTTGTGGTGCTCTAAAGTCAACATCAACCTCGACACAAACCAACACACACACAAACAACACACACACAAACAACACACACACAAACAACACACACACAAACAACACACACACAAACAACACACACACAAACAACATAGACTCAAACAACATACACACAAACAACACACAGATAAAATATCGCGAGTACTATCGTTACGTGTAAAAGTCTAAAGTTAATGAAAAATATACTATATTTATACATAAGGCATTTATCGAGCAATTTGTTATGCACTTTGTGGCGCCAGTTCCACAATAAATGATAATCTTAACACCTGCTATCAGTTGCCTTATGTCGATAGTTACATACCTTTTGACTGATCATCGCTAAACAAAATTTGCCTAGTTAGGAGTGGAGATAGAGATAAAAGAAAGAAATGCATCCAATTTGTCCGGTTTCAACTTGCGCGTGCATTGTTAAGAGTTTTATATATGTATATGTATGAGTATGTATGTATGTATATATGTCCAGCCTTTGAAACACGACGGTTTTAGAATAGTTCTAAGAAGTTTTATAGCCCAAGCAATGTTTTAATCAATCGACGTTAAAGAATATGTAAGTTGAGTGAGATCGTAAGGTAAAATCGAAGTAAAGCTTATAGAACCTTGGATATCATTCAAATAAATTTTTTTTTTTTCACATGGCTGTAATTAGGTGTACTTTAACATAAATACCAAATAAAAGCTAAACATAACGCTAAACGTACATAAACGTATATGTACGTATTTTACACCAATCAGGACACTGCACATCGACATAACATAATAAAGAACAACAGACTAAGAATTATACATTGAGTTGAACACAAACTAAATCATATGTTATGCGAAAAATTATATGTTCAGTACTTTTCTTTATGTGTATTTATGTTTATTTACTTTTGACTAGCGTGTAAAATGGGATGGGGAAGATGATCAAGTTATAACTTAGTGACTACGTCTTAAAGTTACAACTTAAGAGATGTTAAGGATATCATATACATGGCTGCTGAGTACCAGAACGTGCAGTACGGTTGGTCCGTGTCTCTGATTTGTCTTATTTCTAAATTTACATTTGTATGTTATATATAATATATCATTAATCTTAACTAATATTAACACTTTTTGTTTTTGTTTAGTTGAAATGCAGCTTCTTCTGGGTTGCAGTGTGTCTCGGATCAGTTCTTCTAACTTCTTCCCTTCTGCTGGAAAGGATCAGGCTATACATAGGTCTGCTGTTGCACACTGGGTTTAGATATGGACTCTTTTTCGATTTACACTCGATTTCCCTTTCGGCCAATGAAAGAGCTGAGATTGTCAGGGCTTCTTCGGGCGTGGGATCGCTTGTGGGCAATCAGATTGCTCGAGTAGCGGAAGGTGCGACCACAAGTGTCACAGCTGTGCGGCTTCTCGCCGGTGTGTGTGAGCATGTGCTTCTTGTAGCCCGACTTCTGGGTCAGGCCCTTGCCGCAGATGTCGCAGGTGAATGGCTTGACGCCGGTGTGGCTGAGCAGGTGGGAGCGCAGCGACGACGCTTGGCGATAGGTTTTTCCGCATGTCTTACACTTGTTGGGGTTGTTGGGATTGTGAAGTGTTATGTGCCCGTCGTAGGCGTTGCGCGTCTTAAAGGAATCACCGCAAATGCTGCACACAAACGGTCGGTTGTCGCCGTGCAGCTGCATATGATACTTGAAGGAGTTGCTGGTGCTTAGCTGCTTCCCGCAAATCTGCAAATGATTAGAAAAAGGTTATTCTCCAACTCAATGCAAGCATCAATCGAGGACGGTTTCTACCTGGCATTGTAATGCGGGGTTAAAAGATTTGCGACGCTGTGGGGCGCGCTCTTTGAAGTTGCGCATTGCAATTGTGTTTAGCTGTTCCTTCTCTTCTTCTTCCCCGTCCTCCTCTTCATCGGCGGGGTCATGATCATATTCATCAGCCAGGTCCATATCATAGTCTACTTCAAAAACATGTACATGGGGTTCGTCGCTAGCGAAGTGCAGTTGATCCTCAGGGATTTCTTCAAGCACAGAGTCCTTATCCTCTGGAGAGGACACTATGTTTTCCAAACCATCGTTGTCCTCCAACACATAAACAAACTCATCCGTGCCAGTTATTTCTATGGTTGGTTCCGTTTCGAGTTCCGTTTCCGGTTTCACTCCGGGTTGCACCTCAGCTTTCTCTGGCGATTGGGAGCGGGAGTGAGAGCTTGACTTGATCCTTTGAGTCCTTGCATAACGCTTGCGTAGCAAAACATCTGTTTGCAATGCGATCCTTTTGAATTCATACATCTGGGCCAGCACTTCGACACAGTGGTAGCACATGTACCTGGGTAAGAAGTGCTCCTCCTCGAGCACCTTTAAATTGGCGCAATCGCTGAGCATCGCTGCCAGCGTCGTCAGTTCGCCGGCAATGATGTGCGTCTTGTAGAGCGAAATGGACTCCACAGACTCCATATTGCAAACGCGGCACAGCTGCGCTGCCTCATGCTCATGCTCGGGCGATTCTCTTTCCTCGGCAATGGACATGTTTGTTGCAATGTGCAATGTGTTATTGTTAATTTTGTTTGCCCTTTTAACTTGTGTTTATACACAATTCTTTTTTTGGTTCAGCTCCAGCAATTTAGCGTTGCCGGACTACCAGACTGTTTTCGCAACAGCAGCGACAGGGTCAGCTGATTGACAGCCAGTGTGACCATAAAGTATTTTCTTTGCCATGCCGGTTAAGCCTTAGGTGAAGCGGGGGCCTTCGATCTGGCTGGTTCAAAGCAAAGAAAATTATACATTTCTGCAAGAGGAAAATACGCGGAGTTTGTGCAAAGCACTTGAAATAACGACAAACATGAGCATGGCACCAGCAACGCCAGTCATTCAGTTAATCCGATTAAATGCGCCACGTGCTTCCCTACCCAAGTTCGTTAACCAATTTCGGCGCACATTTGCATTGGGTAATCAGTTGCCGTCGTCGCCGTTGCCTTCATCGCCGGCGTCTTTGCACTGCCGAACGCTGTCATCGGCTGCGTCAATACACACAGGATCATCACCGTCTGCCGCAAAGTGGTTGGGAAGGAACAGCAACAGCAGCAGAGCCTACAGCAACTCCAGTGAGTATAGACTGTTTCCAGTTGGGTACCAATTGCCGTTAATCGATTACTCAACACTGGCCAACAAAAAATCTTTGCACAGAAGAGCAACCTCCGGCCGCATCGGATTCAACTGCTGCGCCACTGCTCTCCAAACTCTTTCCACAAACATCTCCGGATGCGGACAGCAATGCAGAACAAGAGCGCAAAAAGCGCGAGGAGGATGAGGCTAAGGAGAATGAGCGTGCCTGGAAGCGCATGAAGCTAGGGTGAGTTGTTGTTGGTCGGGAGGAAGCCAAAACAGCAAGCTGACATGCCCTAATTATAAATTTGGTTTGCAGTTTTGCTATTTTCGGCGGCGGCGGCGTAGCCTGTGGGCTCTGGGGCGTCTATGAGTTCGGCAAGCCCGAGGTAGATGCAGACGGTCAGCCTATCGAGGATGAGTTCTCAAATAAGCCACTGGCGCAGCAGTATTTGCAGCGTATGTGGAAATCGTTGCACTACTATCAGAAAATGATACAGGAGCCGTCGCGCGAGAAACTGCTTCCAGATCCGCTTAAGCATCCGTACATACAGCCACGTTACACGCTAGTTCTGGAAATGAAGGACGTGCTCGTCCATCCCGATTGGACATATCAGACCGGCTGGCGTTTCAAGAAACGCCCTGGCGTCGATCACTTCCTGCAGGAATGTGCCAAACACTTTGAAATTGTCGTCTTCACTGCCGAGCAGGGAATGACCGTGTTCCCCATACTGGATGCTCTCGATCCCCACGGTTATATCATGTATCGCCTGGTCCGCGATGCCACGCATTTCGTCGATGGGCATCATGTCAAAAATCTAGACAACCTCAATCGCGATCTAAGACGCGTAAGTAAATGCAACAAGAGTAAAAATAAGGAAGAGATAGAGAGATAAATCCGGATGCTTCTCCCTTCTCGTGCAGGTTATTGTCATCGACTGGGACAGCAATGCCACGAAGATGCATCCGGACAACACGTTTGGCATTGCGCGCTGGCACGGAAACGACGATGACGCTCAGCTGCTCGACTTAATAGCCTTCCTGAAGAGTAAGTCCAGCCAACGACTCAATTGTATTAAGTACTAATTAACGTGATTTCCCTTTTTGCATTTCAGTTATTGCGCAGAACGATGTAGATGATGTGCGCGACGTGCTGCACTATTATCGACAGTTCGACGATCCCATCAGTCAGTTTAGGGAGAATCAGCGCAAGCTGGCGGAGCAAATGCAGGAGGCCGAGCGCATTGAGCAGGCCAAGACCAAGCCGATGGTCAAACAATGGTCTCGAGGCATATTGGGCCGCTAATCATCTGCCAGTTGACCTAAACAACAACAGCCATAGTTATAGTCTATATAGAAAAACCTTAAATATGGATATATGAAGTGGTCGAAAACCCATTAGCAGACTACTCATTCCATACACCGAACACACACACACACGCACATACATACACACACACATCAGTAATTGCCATGCAAGCTGATGTGAGTCGCCGTTCCCCCCAAGCAGAGTACCCGTACAAAGATATAAATGAAGACCAGAGACGGATACGGACGGATAAGGACGGATGAGCAAGCAGGCAAAATGGGTCACGCTTTTCTAAATGATAGAGAGAGGGAGAGCTGTTTGTTTTGTTTTCTGTTTTTCTTATTTTGTTTTGCCTTTATTTTTCAAGAACTAAGTTTTATTTTCCCCACCATCCTTTCTTGGCAAATGTCCTGATAATATTATTAAATAAAAATGAGTCAAATACGGTAAACTATTTTGTAATTTTGGGTAGTCAGGTGCAATTAGTCTAACTACATTTATCTTGCTATCATGGCTGATAAGAATTAACACCCTAATAGGCTGATGTAATGTACTATCATATACGGTTAACTGGGTTGGAGCTGCGTTCGATAGAGAGAACAATATATAAAAAACGCTAGTGTATATAGCAATGACTTTCCTTAAAGGTTAATTGAAAAAGTTTTCTATTTTCGCTACATTTTCTTCCTTTTATCAAATTAGGATTTAATTTTATAAAAATCTATTTTGTATAATTATAAATAATACAACAAATTAATTATATTATAAGGGGAGAGTTTGTTTTAAAAACAAGTATAAAATTATTTTAAAAATTGGTAACTCAAGGCAATTGGAGAAGGGGAAGTCTTTGTGTGCACCAGAACGATAAATAGTCTCATAAATTGTATAAAATTAAGTGGATTGATCAGTCAATTGGCCAGATCTCGCTGGACAATACGCATGTCGGGTGGCATTGCATTGCAGTCCGGATCGGACTGGTCACCCATGATGGGATCAGCAATGTCCCAGTCGTCCATGAGCCACTTCTTATTGAGTGGCTTGGTGTCGAACAGGGAGAGCACATTCTTGGCGGCGTCCATGTTCTCCTTGGCACTCTGATTACTACGCTTGACGGGCGCAACAATGCCAAAGGATTGGGTGAAGCCGCGCATGCGATTGCGTCCCTGGCGACGCTGCTGCTTGGCCTTGGAGTTTGGCGACAGGGATCCCTGACATTTGGGGCTCATGTTGCCGGTTATATCGTCATCTAGTTCGCCAGCCGAGTAGTCTACGGTGGATAGTGCATCCTGAGCCACGCCGATTGCCTGATAGCCATAGGAGTCGGCATTGGCCATGCGATGCAATGGCAGCAGTGGATAAATGCCACGAAACTGCGGCAAACCATGCGCAAATGATTCCGGTGGCTTCGCAAAGGGCACCTCGCTGCTCTTCGAGTCTTCAGCCTTCTTACGAACATATGTCTTCTTGGGTATGGCTCCCTCGGGACCAAAGTTCGGGTTATAGAAGCGAATGCCATAGATGGTGGGCAGAGCCTGTCGGGAGGAATAGAGTAGAATGCACTCCAGTCATAGCGCTTGACTTCTACTCACTTCGTCCATGGGATCGTAGGAGTCGTCCTCGGTCTCATCCGACTGCGACTTGGTATCCCTGGATTGCGACGACTCGTCCTGTTGCAGTGGCGGCTTCAGGAATTCCGTATTGTAGAGTGCGCCGCGCAGAAAAACATGCTTCCTGTGCTCCTCATCACCCGAATAGGTTGTTGATGTCGAGTAAGTGCTGCCATCCATTGGACTGGGCGGAAAGTTAAAATTTGGTGGTGGTGGCGGCATTACTGGTGGAACGTCGAACGTCGCCTGGGCTCGGTAGATGCTCTGCAGCTGCGCATGGCAATAGGAGTTCATCTGGTGCGTTTGTCCCGGCATTGGTCTTATCTGGTGCTGCGGTGGCACCATCTGATGCAGTCCCAACGGCGGCGGGGGCTGGATCATCCCGTGTGGCGGCTGTGGATAGGGGGCTTGGTTGAAAAAAGACGGCGGTGGCGGCTGCGGAAAGTGATGCATGGGGTGGTGCCCGAGAGCCCCAAAGGGTGGCGGCAATAGGTAGCTACATTGCATTAGATATGGATTATATTGCTGCGGCAGCGGCGGAATTGGCTGCTGCATGGGATACATGCAGGTCATGTTGCCGCACTGCGGCGGCATGCGTTGCATATTCTGCTGCGCCTGCGCGAAGACAAATTCTACCGGCTGCATTGGCCCGTAGGCGAATGGATACTGTGGGAGTTGCTGGGAATTCATCGAGAATGCACGCCAAAAATGCCAAGTATTCCAAAAATCGACGCTACACAATAAACCATGTGTGAATTTTCAATGCAAAAAGTATCTGTATTTAGCATCTACCTTCTCAGTAATAGTGCAATAATTAATTTGAAACAAAAGTTTTGTTTCTGCCAATTAGGGCAATTTGCATCAAGAATTCGGTTATTTTTTTGGAACAACGCGCGCATGGCGTGACTGCATGCCGCCGCATACGAATGAAAAGGAAGTGAAAGGAGACGACGTTGCAACAACAACTGTACTTGTCGCCATATTGTCTGCCACTACCACTGACAGCTGGAGAAGTGCTCAATACGTTTTGCATGGTCATTACGTTTTGCCTTTTGTATCGTTATTTGACTTCCCGCCACAGTTCAACAGCTTTCAGGGCTGCGCAGTAACTGTGCGCAACGTTGCCACCTTGGCCAGTCAAACCATCATAACCACCGTTCCCAGTGAGAGCGCAACAATTATCGATACGTCGATTATCGCAGTAGCAAGCGAGCGACAACAACAATAACAACAAAACAATAAAAGGGAAACAAATCGTACTTCATAAAATAAATGCATGGAAATTGCAAATGTAAAAACTAAACACAAGCAAAGCAGAATAAGAGGTGACGCTAAGGCACCAAATAGCAGCAGGCACAGAGCTCTTCAGCTATCAGAGTACACAGAGGGCTGCGCTCAGCTGGTGGCATAAAATCAATAAGGGTCATCGGCGCAGGGCAATGGGTGCCGAGCACTCGCAGCAGCGTGTCGAGGCCGATGGCCATGAAATCTTCGAGAGACGCGACCCGACAGCCCTGGCACTGGGTCAGGCGTCTGGAGTGCGTATGAGCGATGGCAGCGCCCAGGCACTGGCTGCAGCAGCTGCGGCAGCCACCAGCAAAAGACGCGGCGGCAGTGGTGCCTCTGGACAACAGCGGCAACAGCAGCAACATCAGCAACAGTTGCCTGTCGGCGCTGCCAATGGACCAGCGAGCATTGTGATCGCCAGCAAACAAATCATTTCGGACACTGCCTCACCGACCAGCTCCGAGCTGAGTCGTCCGCCTTCGCCGCCACTGAGTGTGTGCTCGGATCTGCCCTATGTGTCGTACACAGATCGACCCATTGGAGACTCGCCAAAGATACGTAACAGGCCTGCACACATGCTGCAGCAGAGCAGCGCCAGTCGCTCTGCCAATCGGAAGTCCCATCCCGGCGGGCTGCCCTCGGTGGTCAAGCCGAAGCGACCACAATCGACGGCCTCCAGTCACAACATTGTGATTGTCAAGCCGGGAGCACGCGACACACACGACGATATCGATCCCGACTTGCATCGTCTACGTAATATACCGCAATTTCTGCCCGTGCTCCGTGAATCGATCAGTTCGGCGACCTACACACGCGACGCCGAGATTCTCGAGCGGCTGCACTCGCAGCACCTGCTAAACATTTGCGGACGCATGCAGACGCACTTAAATTTGTGCGCCAATCATGTGGCCAACGAGCAGAATCATCTGGTGGAGCGCACCAAGGTGGTTAGCAACTCGATCACCACGCTCTTCGCCAGCTTTGTGGACATGCAGAAGACCTACGCCTCGTATGCGGAGCAGTTTGCCAAAATACGCGGAGTCTCGCAGCAGCTGAGCCGCTGCAATTCGCTGCTGCACGAGAACATTGCAAGTCTGGAGGCCATTAATAATTTCCTCGACGAAGAGGATCGCCTGGACCCCTTTGTCTGGCGCACCGATGACAACAAGCTGCGCGGCGAAGCGGAGGGTGCCGCCGGCGGCAACAGTAGCCGCCTGTGGCGCCTCTAATCATTCCAGTGCGATCTCTACTCTGGCTTTGGATCTGGCTCTGACTCTGTCTATGGGGTCGTCAGTTCCACAGATGCTTCATTTGTTATCTTAGTCCAACTCGCAATTTGTAACTACTCTATCCATGTATTTATTGCGTAAATTACTTCTATATATAATATATATTTAGCCAATTGCTCGTGTTAACCCACAGTGTAATGTAATCTGGATTGCGGAGGAGATTTTTGTGGGATATGAGATCGATTTGTACTCATTCTGGAGATCGTATTATACTCAGCCTGTAGCTGATTAACATATTAATAGTGTCATCAATATTCTATAGTTAATTTGTCAGTTATTATCAGTTGATTAGACGCAAATTCGTATAAATTTATTCTAATTTAGATCAAGTAGTTACTTCAACTAATACTAATCTGATATATACGCTATAAGCTCACATGCATCTAGTATATACATTCAGAATATATACTACTAACTGTCTATCCTATGTACATTGTACACAAAATCTACTTTCAGTTCTAGTTTCCAGTTTCAAGTGAAGCTGTCTTAATTGTTCTGGATTGATTTGGCACATTAATATGATCAAATCTATAGTTTTAGATCAAGTATTTACTTTCAACTCTACAGTCATCTGACCTATATATTTATCCAAAAATATTGTTCTCATTATTTCCTGTGCAATATTGAAGTGAATAGCCTTTTTAGTAGTACAAAATCCACTCACATCCATTTAATACTGCAAACATCACGTGTATTCATTTTAAGAGTGACTTATAACCTCTTATCCATAAATATCTCTACTCTATATACTCATCAATTTATAATTGATGTACCAGTTCTATTACCATTCCTTAGTTCTATTACATATTGACATAGTTTCAACTAAACTGGATGGTAAATTTATCAATTAAGAGAGATTCGTAGATCAAAGAATTAAAGTTGAATCTATAACATATGTATATACCTTCATATACACTCACTACATATACTCCGCAGATTCTATGAGTTAGTGAGCTTGACATCGGAGGCAAGCACCTTCGCGAGGTAAACGAGATAAGGACGAATAGCCAATGCAAATTTAAGGTTGTCGTTAGAATAACTAGACAGAATAGGAAGCTTTAAGCACGGCAGGGGGTATACAAGGTCGCAGTAAATCTACGCAAACAAAAATACCACTAATAATTTCACATTTCCCTATAAAATCAGAATACCTTATACCGTGTACTTCGTTAAGTAGTTCCTTAAGCTACTTCTACATTTCGCTATCTACTATCAATTAGAATTACACTATATATCTACGTTTACATCGATCTCTACGACATTGCAAACACAGAGTTGAACTGTAGACAACATCTAAGCATATTTATTAGACATACATATACATATATATGGTGTATATAGATTGTATAATTGGCTAGAGCTTACCAGGCTACATAGAACTAGATCCACATATAGTACAACAATATACAAACATTAGTTACAGTTACAAATACAATTACAATTTGGAGGCAAGACGCCTCAATTATCTAACATACAGGCTATATCGTATATATAGCATCGTGTGTCTGTGTTTGTGTGTGTATGCTACGATTCGGATAATTTTAGGGGTTATATCGAAACCGTTCGCAAGACAAAAACAACAACAAAAAAATGCACTCATATTCGGATGGGTCCATTTTTGTGTGTTGTTTTTGGATTAGAAAAGGATAGATTTATCGTACATTGACAAAAAAAAAAAGACTTGATGGTGTGACTTAGATAACGTTGGAGCTAGGCCTGAACGATGTGGGACATGGCTAACGCGCTGCCTCTCGCCTGCGTGCTCCAGCTACCGCTGCAGCTCCTTTGCCTCCTCCTCTATTCGGCCTACGTCTGCCGCCCTGACCCGCTTGTTCGCGCTGCTCTTCCTGCTTCTGCATCTGCTTCTGCTGCTCTTGCTGGCATCGTCGTCGTTGTCGTTGCTGTCGAAGTGTCTTTAGGATCAAAACGAGGCCCTTGTAGATTGGGTAGCCAAGAGTATACTGATTCGATAGCAAAGAGACGACGACGAACAATGCAGTGCTCACTTCGGCCAACGCAAAAATTAAACTGCCTCTCGTCCAAAGGAGAAAGGCGTCCCTTAACTGTTAACGTTGCGCGTAGTTGCTACAAAAAACGAGCAACATGAGCATAGCGTTAGCATAACTTAGATTCTAGAAGAGCTTCTGCATGTGAATACGGTCCTGCACGTTGCGCTCATGCTGCTGCTGATCGATTGCCTTCAACTCGCGGGTTACGGTCGCCTTCAGCGATGCATCCAAGCCGAGTGCATCGATAAAGTCGCGTCGTGCCTGCATGGGATTCCAAGCGCCAGCATGTGCCTTGGCGCGACGGAAGAGAGCCTTCACATTGCCCGGATCGAGAGTGAGAACCTCGTTGCAGTGCTCAATCACGGCATAGTAGTCGCCCGCAATGAGACGGCATTGGGCATAGTTGAGCAGCAGCGGTGCCTTGATGCTGGCCAACTCCTTCCACTCGGCATCGTGCGGCTTCTCCTTGAGCATCAGTTGTTCAACCATCCCGACAGCATCGCGATAACAGATCTCCGCCTTGGCATACTCCTGTGCCTTGTAGTGACGATTGCCATTCTCGCGCAGCGAGTGCGTGGCCAGCATCTTCTCGTCGTCGGACATTTGCCAGCGTTCCTTCTCGTATTGCTCGGGCAACTCAATGGAGATCAGCTCGATAATGAACTCCAGATCGACAGGATGTTGCAACAGGTCATCGAGATCCTCATAACCCATGCCCTCGTTCTGCAGGGTCATTCCGCAGCAATGGCGACGCTCCTCGGGCTTCTTGCCAATGTCGCGCAGCGTCTTCGAGATGAAGGGATACTGCACGCAAAGCTGCCAAGAAAGAAAACAAAATCATATTATCAGGTTGCTACCCGGATTTGGAAGCAATGCGTGATATGTCAGGGTCGAAGCAGCCAAACTGGAAGGTGCCCAGGCAGCTTAGGCACTTCCAGTTGCAGTTCAAGGATGTTTACCGTCCCGACTGGAGGCACTATGCGAGTTGCTCGGGTCTTGACCAAACTGGAAGGTGCCCAGGCAGCTTAGGCACTTCCAGTTGCAGTTCAAGGATGTTTACCGTCCCGACTGGAGGCACTATGCGAGTTGCTCGGGTCTTGACCAAACTGGAAGGTGCCCGGGCAGCTTAGACCTTTCCAGTTGCAGTTCAAGAATGCTTGGACTCTTTCGGCCAAACTGGAAAGTTCCCAGGCAGCTAAGGCACTTCCAGTTGCAGTTCAAGTTTCCCGTTTCGACTAGAGGAATCATGTTCTTCTGCCAAATTGAAAGGTGCCCAAGGATGTTTCCAGCAGGAAGAAACTGTTCGAAAGCAGCTTGAACATTTTCAAAAATTCCGATAAGAAGTTTGTTCTCTTTCCGCGTTTCTTATCAGACTGGCTAACCGCAAGAGCAAAAGCAACAGTTGTTTTAATTTAAAAATGGAAAACTATTTGAAGGCCTCTGAAGCTCGTTGGAAATGTTTGCTTTGATCAAGATACGTGGACTTCCATTGTTCCAATTTGCTTCCCCTTTTCCATTGGAATGCTGCAGGGGATGGCCTAGTGCAAGGGGATGGAAATGGGAAGGAAGAGGAGGGGAGGGGAAACTTACCGTCTTGTGCACAGTAAACTTGGCCACCTCGTTGAGCGACATCTTCTGCACAATTACTTCCCAGACTTCTAGCTTGAACTTCTTGCCCAGCACCAGCTCCATCGGCTTATCCAGTTTCCGGCTATCGTCAATGACGCGGACATCGTTGGCCCGTCGAGTTTGGAAATGAAACTTTACCTGTTAATTAAAAGTGCGTCATTAGGATTGTGTGCGGCCCTTTGGAATAATCCCCACCCACATCCCCATTGGGGGTGAGTGGATGCTGCAAGTTGCAGTTGTTGCCAGGCCCGAGATTGTCCTTGGCCTAGTTTCTATCTGGAAGTGCGTGGGCAGCAGCAGCACAACTGTTGCCTCTCGGGTTGCATCCTGCAAAGTGTGTGTGTGTGTGCCACTTACCCTGGTGCCTGGTGTCAACTCGATGTACTTGTTGCCAGGATTGAGAATCTCCTTGCGAATTGGCTTCACATTGTTATCTGCCTCCTTTTGTTCCATTTCAATTCACTTAGGTTCCTGTTTCTCTGTTAACACTTGTGATTTTTTTTACTTTATTTGTTTGCCTTTGTCTACTCCGCGGTGACCTTGTTCGAGTGTGTGAGCTACTGCCGCGTACTTATTGTTGTGCTTCTGCTCTTGTGCTTGTTTAATAAAGGACTAACAAACAAACTCAACTTAAAGCAATTTGACTAGAACAACTGACTAGAGGGAACAGCTGTGAATGATTACACACACTCACATGTACAGGCGCACATAACAATGCCCAACAACATTGCACTGTTACAGCGTCAATAACAGTGGACAGCTAATATTTAGCTGGAAACACTTTTTGAATTGGGTTCTTTTGGCTAGCCAGCGAAGACGGCAATGTCCTCAATTAAATAAAATAAATAAGTATTGAAAAAAAAACGAACACTTCGTAGAAAAGTTGGTATGTGTCATAAATTAAAATTCGCATAACTGCTTAAATCAAAATAACTGCCACTTGAGCAATATAACTGGGTGGCAGCACTAAATGCAAATGTAATCGAACTGTTAGTTAACAGCATGATAATTTAACTGTATTATCATTTCAATAGTTACTTTATTTAATTTAAAACAGTTTAAATAATATTGTTAAATATATTGTTTTAGTTTTTGTAAGGCACAACACCTCGAGAAATCACACAGTCGATAATCGATATATTTGTGTAATGTTATTTTTGGTACAGTGCTGCCACATTAGTGAAAACATTTCAACTGACGTGCAGATCTGTTCAAACCGCCAACTATGAACTCTGTGCTGTCTTCCTCTTATTTCATTCGGTCGTGTAAAGCGAAACAAGGCAGCTTGATGGAGACCGACTATAAGCTTTTTACCTTCCACACGAATAGCATCCAACGCATCCAGATGTGCCATAGATGGGCGAACAGTGCGCTACTAACAGTGGATTTGTACGATAAACTCGTCAAGATGTCCATTTGGTGCAGCTGCAAGAATGCCTAGGCTCCGTTGGTCTGCTGGGCCTAACACTGCTTCGCCTGGTGAACCTTCGCTTCTGGCTCTTCTGCACTCGCATCTCGATATGCACGCAAACGAGTTTAATCAAGCATTGCCTGTTTGCCGACAATTGTGTTGATTTTCGCAAGGCAATGTTTTCTATTTGGTGTTTGTGCTGGAGTATATCAGGCACTCAGTCCGGACATGGGCTTGGCAGCCGAAGAGGATGCAGGCAGATGACTTAATACGATGTCTTCGGAATAGAGAGAGCATACCTAATATACTGTCATCATATGCTGGCCACTCAGCTCACGAATCTTGTCTACGAAGGCAATCATAAGTTCTGTAAGGCGTATATCACTCTATTGCTCTCCTTCTTTTTATCATGTGCACGCTCTCCCTTTCCTCTCTCTCTCTGTCTTTGCAGTAAACTCTTTAGAGACGCGTGGAATTCCCAATCGAACTCTTGAGTATTTTTAATATGACATCATAAAAGCAAAAAACATACTGAGATTGTATTATTACAGTTTGTCTAATTCAAGTTGGGGATAATCTCTGTGTTAAAAACTGAATAAACCCCTGAAATTTATGAGTCAAATACGCGCTGTCCTTGTAGCACTATTTCAGGGTTGAACAGAGCGAAGCAAACAAGCAAACCATGCCTGGTTGTCCTGGCAACGAGCCAGGCGACAACTAAGATGGTGGCCGCCTTCGTCAGTGTCCTTCAAGTGCAATTTGGCAATGGAAGCAGCTGAAGCCGGCACAAGAAGCAGCATCAGCTTCTACAACAGTGGCCAGGCATGTAAGTAGATTCAAAAGAAGATTCCCTTGGACTTGGATTAACTAAGCATCTAATCTGCATTGCAGTAATGCCTCAACGCTCCAATCTGCTGCTGCAGATGCTGTTGCAGACCAACGGATATATATCGCTCATCTGGAGCATCAGTTACTTTCTGCACATGCTTGTCTGGGTGAGTGCGCACAGCGTGACGGGCGAAGCAAGTGTATCAACTAATCTATCCCACGCATCTGCTTTCAGTCGGATCAGCTGTGGAACTACAAAGGGGTGGCCATGCTGGTGGCCTTTCTGCTGGCAGTGTCAGCAGAGACGTTACGCCTTTACGCTGGCTACTCAATCAATTTGCGCACAGGTGCCACGACCATGTGGCTGCTGCTCACCCTGACGCCATGTGTGCTGTTGCCCACTCTGGTGTATTTGCGACTGGCTGCCATCTCCGGCGACATCTGGCTGCACTTCATATCGAATGTGCAATTGCTATTGATAGCCTTGGAGGCGCTAGTGGCGCTCATCTATCATGCTCTGTGCGTGCCAGCAAGGGATGCGCAATCGCAGACTTCGCTCAAAGGACTGTGAAACAGAACTGCAGACTGAGTGTGCTTGAATAGGCATTTACATAGGGTATTGGTATTGGTATTGGTATCGGATTGTAGCATTATTATAATGTAGATAATAAACTAAGCTAAACTAGCAAGCTATGGCGGACCATCACACTTTACGCGCATCATCCAAATTGTGCGACTTGAGCAGCTGATCTATCCGGTCGAGCTGTGCCCGCATCGCTGGCAGGTATTTGGTTAGCACCTCTATGTTCTCCTGCTGCGCCTCGCCCTGCCCCAGCAACTGACTACGTGTGGGTACCCAACTGTAGATGATCTGAAAAAGGGTGATCGCATTAATCGTGGAATTGGATTTGGTTTACCCCGCATCTGGACACTCACTTTGATGGTACTCTGCACGATGAAGCCATGATAGGGTTTCAGTGTGCGCTCGTAGGCATCCTGCAGATGTTGCTTCAGTGGCTCCGAATTCTTTGCGTCGTTGTAGATGTTCTCGAAAAAGGTGCAAATGAGTTGGAGACCACGCTTCAGCCACAGCAGCGCATTGGCAGCAAAGTCATCCACGTTCACATTGAGCACTATCATGTCCTCCAGATACTGATACTTAAGCACATCCGTTCCATAGACCTTGGTCAGTTTCTAGGCCAGGGAGAAGTCATTAACTCGTTATATATATATCACATATCCGAGACTATATCTTATCATATCGCTTAACACTTACGTTTATGTTGCCGTTCATGTCGCTGATGACGGGCGTGAAGAGTTTGCCAAAGGTTTCTGGGGAAGCACATACCATACATAAATATCGATTTCGATAGCTATAACAATCGATAAACTCACCAATTACTGTTACAATTTCCTTGGCCGCATTCAAAAACGTTTGTGTTTCGATCTTATCGCCGCCTTCCGGAAAACCCTTAAGGGTCTTGAACTGTATACGCGCATCGGCCATAATTCTATATATATTTCAGTTTATTCTCCTTGTTGCACAAGTAGTTCGAGCTGCGCTGGCACTCGAGTTGAAGTCTGAAAATGAAATGAGGGGCGAACTTCAAATTCGAATTCGGTTTCAACTATATTTCTTGGCCGCACTGCAATTTGACTATAATTTCTGTTGCCGATTTATCTTATCAGCTCTCGTTGTCTCTGCCAAATATCAATAAGTTATTTGTTTCTGTTTCATTTTGTTGCTCTTTTCGCGCGATTTGTTTTTGTTTTGTTTGTAGTTCCTATCAAAGCATTTCCATTATCGAACAATGCGAGCTCTGGAAAAAAAACAGCAACTAACGAAAACCAAAAAAAAAAAAAAAAACAGCGTAAAGAAATACGAGTTTCTCGGGCTTTGCGAGGTCTTTGCACAGTGGAAAACTTCCATGAAAATAAAGATTGAAATCATTCGAGACATTTCTGCACTCACCCTACTTTGTGTGTGTGCCTGTGTGTGTGTGCTTTGAGTATTTCAATATATTTGCGAGTTCTGGAAGGTTCCGTTTCTGCGTGTACCGTTTAGTATTTATCGGGTATTATATAGAATATACATCAAATATTGGAGTATATAAATGTACATTAGGAACCCTTTATCATTGAAGTTTAGCTTCGTTCGCCTTGCTCCACTGTGCAGCAATGCTGACAACGCAGCAGCAGCTTAACCCATTTGACATAGACAACGATCGATGGGTCTGCCTAGTCTGAGAGTCAGGTTGAGCTCTCCCAAGACTCTCTCAAGACTCCCTCTCTCTCTCTCTCTCTCGCTAAGATCGCTGTGGTTTTAGAAAATAGAAACAAGTCTCATCTATTCGAGGAGGGGGTCTCTCTCCGCGCACACCTTGCGCAAGTCGGGGTGTGTAAGTGTGTAAGTGTGTGACTGTGTGTGTGTGTGTGAGTGTCTGGTTTATGTACTCGTGTTATTCGTTCTCTAATCGAGCACGTCAGAGTTCGGCTCTCGCTTTCGATAAGCTTGTATCGCATACGCACACGCTGAATTTACAACCTTGCGAATGATTCATGAGTACTCATGAATACCCATTAGTAGCAGTACTACCAAATTATCATCCTACATATGTGATTACCAGTGAGCGAGGGAGTGACTCACCACGCCACAATGCAGACCCCAAGGCGATTCCTGCGTGATTCTCTTTTATTACATCGAAAATTGATAAGCTCCAATCAATTTTCGCACAAGTGCCGTATATCCCATATACTGTATGTGGACTCCCATAGCGTTTATGCTTTTAAGGGGTCTCAAGTGTTCCGCGTCACATATCAATAATTAGCGGTAGTTGACAATAGGCGTGAGTGGTTTAAGGCACCCCCATCAAGGGGGCGCACAGCGAGGGTCACCCTTGAAAGTTATTTCCTTGCGATTTCAGAATCTATTGTTTTCAGCACTTACCCTAGAAGCTTTTGTAGGACCCTATTATTTGACAAGTTATACGATTTACACTTCGAATCGTAGTGTGTTAATAAATGAAAGGCTTTTTTCATTCTCAAAGCGGAATAATGGAATCATTTACTAGAACTTTAAATATATACGGATAAAGTATACATTTATATTATAAATTATGATATAATCATTCTCAGAGAGAGGATAGAGAGAGAGGGAGATTTATAATGATTTATTGAGTCATTTTCACGTTTTAAATTTAGAGTTTCATTCTCCAGACCTCATGAACTATTGAATCATACTTAAGAGTTACTTTGTTTCATTGGGAATCAGAACTTCAGAAAATATCTGATTAGCGTAAAAAGTTGTTACTTCTCCAAGTAACTGTAAGTAGTTATTATTGGTTCAAGATGTGATTATCGCACTTTGCTCAGGCAAATCTTAGAGTCTGATAATTTATAGATATATTAGCCGCAGTCAAATCAATCAAAATCTGATTTTGGGTAATCAGCAAATAATCGAAAACTGTTAAAGATAACAAAAGTTGTACTTTGTACCGATATAAACGAAATGAAATAACTGGTAACACCAGGGCCGTATCGACGGTACAGTATGCAAAGCAACTCTGGAAGGGGCCTCCTAATTGCCTGATATTAAAATGTAATATGAATTTAGTTTATAAAAATGAAATGAATGATGGTTAACTAAAAAAAATTAGGAATTGTTTTAGAGAAAACTATATTTCTGGTCCTCTCATTCTCGATTGATACTTTTGTCAATCCTTTTAATAATTCATGTCCCCTTGTGCTTCACAATATTATACCCATTACCCATAGTGCAGACTGTACAAGCCCGTAGCGAGCGCTGTACAAGGGCTCCCAACAAAAAATGGAATACAGAAAACTTAAAATCAAATTTGATGTTTCTAGTTGCTGTAATACGAGATTCATAGTTGACATCTTGACGTTCAAATGAACTGAAAAGGCTAAATTAACCGCTATCAATACTGATCAATAATATATATTTCGAAAAATCTGTTAATAATATTGTAAATATATAATAGACAAAATATTTGATGAAATTGGGATTAAGTTAATTCATTTTTTGAAATGTTTTATGAACCATATCATATGTACACACTCTATTTCAAAGCAAGGTAAATATAATAGAGCCCCCGAGAAGTTTTGCGCAAGAGCCCACAAGACTGTCGCTCCGCCCCTAAGAATGTATCAGTCATAAGGTGTTGACCCTACAAAGTAAAATTTGTACACAGGTACATTTTGTTTCTCTAAACGGTGCCCTGGCTGAAGGGGGCCCTAGTGTCCTGCAGACGTCTTGTTACGAGCCGGGGCAATACTGAACATACTCTTAAGACTTTAAGTAGAGCTCACCTGGTTTAATTGGAGACGATTAGGTTGGATTATGCTGTGTCGCTGTCGCAGCTCAGGCGCTTAGTATCCCCGGCCAGAGTCAGTACAAATGCGTAATGGGTGCGCTTCGTGGCCACCAGTTGCCACAATGCGTCGGACAGTTGCCAGCGAAGACACTCGTCGTCCTCCTCGTGGAACACCTTGTAGTGGGCGACCAGACTATTAAGATTGCAGCGCAGCTCGACGAGGCGCAACGCAACGTTGGAGACAATTTCGCGACTCGAGGGCAGCAACTGAATGTTTGACTCCAAGCTGGGTGTGCCCACATCCGCATCCGCGTCTGACCGTAGCCAACGATGCTGGGCAAGAATGATGGCACAGTTGTCGGCAAAGAAGAAACTATCGTTGAGTCGCTGGCCGTGATAATTGTCTAGGAGCTGATTGCCCGCCGATTGCTTCAGCTTGAGCGGAGTGAATCTCGGACGCGGTCGAACAGTGGCGGCCGTTGAATCTCTGGCCGAGACAATGCGCTGCGGCAAATGCTCCGTGGGCTGATCTACAGTTAGAACACGATTCAGAAAGTCAAATCCACGTCCCATTACCCCGTCCTGCGTGTGACCCAGATCGAAGCAGTGGCCCAGCTCATGACAGACGGCGCCCAAGGTGCTGGCATAGACGCCACCGTACGTGCGTCGATAGTTGCTCTCGTCCGGCTCTCGTGTCACATCCACGCGTCGCGTGCTCCGTATGCAGTCGCCAATCTCTGCAAAGTGACGCGGCCAGGCGTAGAAGTGCCCAGTGCCAAAGAGAGCTAATCCGCCGCCACCGAGCGCTGCGTGCGCGTGTAGATGCCGCCGGATGTTGGCGTATGAGTAGTCACCACTAGCTTTAACGGCTGCGCCGTCGTAACGCGTGCAGCCGATAAAGGCGACGAATTTCAACTGCAGCTGCTGTGCCCACTCTGAGCTGGAGATGATCTCGCTGGCGAAATGCTGCCACAGTTCGTTCTCGCCGAGCGCACGTGCCCGTGTACAGCTCAGCTGCGAGCGGAAAATGCGGCAGGCACTATGCAGGCTGAAGGTGCGATTGGGATAGCCAGCAGCGTGCAGCTTGTGCGCATAGATGCACTGAACCAGGCGCAGATTCAGATCGATTTGAGCACACCGCTGTTGCTGCTGCTCAGGTGAATCCTCATGCTCCTGGCACAGCAGGTAAAGTGGCTGTACGCGATATCCGCTGCGACGAGGTCGATAGCTGAACTGCAGCAGACGTTGCGTGTTGCAACAACACAGCAACAGCTCACAGTTCTCCTCCTGATCTTTCTCTGTGTGCTGCTTATCTTCCTCCTCCTCAGGGCGAGCTAACTCGAAGAGCAGCTTGAACTCGCCACCTCCTGCAGAGAGTTGTGTGCGCTGCTGGTGTGCCTTGTGGCGTATGGTAAGTGTCGCTTGCAGCTGACTAGCGCTGGCGCAATGCGGCAACAGGCGCCCCTTGACGAGCAGCAGGCTATGCTCCACTCGATCCGCCTCTTTTAGTTGCTCGACTTCGATCTGGTGCGGACGCTTGCAGTCATTCGGGCTGCTGCTCATTGCCACAACCGGCGTGGACACAACAAAACATGGACACACAGACAACGTTGCCAATCAGCTGATGTCTCGCGTTGAAACAGCTGTCGCAGCCAGTGTTGCCAATTTAGCTTTGTTTTTCAGCACGGAAACAAGTTACTTGGCTTTTTTTTCGACATAAGCAGTTTTACCAAATAAGTTTTTCCCCCATCACATCAGCTGTTTTTTGAAGTTAAAAATCGGGGCTTTATCGAAAATATTGGTATATAGATTCTTATAAAACCGAAAAATCCATATATTCAGCTATATTTTTTATTGCAACTCCATATAAATTAGCTGTTTTTTTATGTTTGACTTTTCTTTGCTCAAAAATTATGGTGGCAATGGCTAGAAGTGTGTGGTGCGTAAATGGAGCTTGCATTTAAGTAAGAAGTTGGCAACGCAAGTTGAACTTAGAATGCGCACAATGTAAAAAATTAAATTTCAAATTTCTTGATGTTTATCTGTTGTGTGTTAGCTGTATATCTGTTGTATTCTAGTTGTTTATCTTTTGTATCTTAGCTATTTAGTTTTGCTAGTCAGTTATTTGCCATTATTCTCACCCCTCAATAAAAATTGCATTTTAAGCAGAATAGTTGGCAACGCTTACTGAACTTAGAGCTGCGCGAAATTCGAAAAAGGAATGTTGATCTAAAAAATACTTCGCACAATAAATTAAATAAGGCAAATCCAATTTCCTGCATTACTGCATGGGAAATCTTTAGCTATTTTCTGCTAATTTGTTGTACAGTATGAAAACCTGCCTTTTTCACCACTTAATGCAGCTTACACTTTTGGTGCAATAGTTGGCAACGTTGACTGCAGTTTTAGCTGAGAGCGTGACAAGGCACGAAACGTAACAAAAATAAAATAAATACATTCCAAAAACTCTGGAGCAATTTTTATAATCTATACTCTTTATAATCTTTAATAAACCAACAACAATCACGATTCACTGATTGCAAGTTGAGCTTGAGATATACGCAAATATCGAATATACGCATATATATACATAATTAAAAAATGATTTTCTCATTTATTTTGAAGTCGTTTTGTGCTGGCTACGGGTTCACGACCCCTTTGGCGAGCAACTTCCCGCCAAAACACAAGAATACAAAAGAAAAAGAACAGGTTTCTACTTATCAAACTTAAGTCTAAGCTGTGGACAACGTTGAACGCGTACACAGACAGCAGTTGCCGGCAGAGATTCCAGAGTTTTTGAATGTGGGGTGGGGGGAGATATAGCGTATAGCATGTAGCGTATAGCGTAGCTTGTGGTGTGAACCACTACCTGAGTTTACCATTCTGCGCGCTGCGGTACTTGGACAGACGCTCCATGAACTTCTCGTGGTCAGCAAGGGTGGCCAACAGGCCGTCCTTGTTCACCTCAGACTCGTTGGGGCCGTAACTAATGGGTTCATCATTGAGCGTTGTCATGGCGCCTCCAAGGGCGCGCAATATCGCATGGCCGGCACAGATGTCCCATTTCTTGATGATGGATGTGTGCAGATAGGCAGTTGCATTGTTGGCCACCACTTGGAGCACCTTATAGCCAGCGCCGGCCGCCGTCAGTACATTGACGTTGTCCCCAAAGGCAGCACGAGCCACATCCTTGGCGGCCGCAGTGTGTGAGCGGGAGATGGTGATGACGGGTTCGGCTGCATCGAGGCGTGGCAGCTTCACTAGCTCACCCAGATACTCGGACATACTCTGGCCCACCCACGCCCAAGCAGTCTGACCGCTGAAGGGGCTGTGTATGACGCCAATCACCGGTTCTCCGGCAACAGCCACACAGACCATCGTTGTCACGTACTCGTACAGCTCCTCTGCATGGGGAATAAGGATTAGCAATATAAAGTATATAGCATAGCTTGTCGTGCTGCTCCTCCTACCTGTAAACTCTTTGGTGGCATCAAGCGGATCTACCCAAATGGTAACATCTTGTGCGGTAACTGCCACGTTGGGCACATTGGCTGTTTCGTGCAGCACCGTGGGATCCAGATCGAAGCTATGCGCATCCTTGCAGTGCTCCTTGTCCTCCTCGGAGAAGATTCGCACACGTGGAAAGATGCGTGTCAGGCCCTGTTTCATCACACAGTGGGAACGGCCATCGGCATCCGTGAAGGGATCGTTGACGCCCTCGGCTGTCTTTCCCTTGCTGCGTTCCTTTAGCTCACGCGTGCGTGCCACATCGAGCACCTCGAGGCCACCACGTTGTGCCGCTTGAATGGCGGCAATGAGCATCTTGCGCAGGCTCACCTTGTTGTCGCTGCGCAACATACCGTAGATGGCAGGCCGTTCCTCCTTGTGGAAGTTGAGAAAGTAGACGAGCACAATGGTCAGCAGAATGGCCGTTATGGTGGCTGGCACCCGATTGATGCGAATGGTGCGTCCGTTCATCTTCTTGTCCTTTTGCACTTCGCTTTGCATTTGTGAATTTCGGATTGGTCACAACGTCGACGTCGGTTTCAGCACTAGTCGCCGGTTATGTGCGACGTGCCACTTGCCGCGGGCAATGCCAGATCAGCAGAGCAGCACGGCAGAGCAGCTGCTTTGCTAAGTCAACAGAGAGGCCCAATAGAATCCACTAACAAGCATCGATACACCGGCGAATCGTTGGTGTAAATAAGCACCAACACATCAATTGGCTCACAGCTGCTGCATGGCGGGAGAGCAGTTAGAGAGATGAGCTCAACAGCGAGGGAGTGAGATAGAAGAACCGTTCACGCTTTATTTAACACACTTGTTTTCTGTCTCAAAACAGACCAATTAAATACATCGAACAAAACAAAAAGAAAACTGATACGATAATACGATAGACACCAACTTGTGCTGTGGCGGTGGGTCGATAACACAGTCAAAGCAGTTCGATTGATGTGCGAGGGAGTGAGATAGAAGAACAGTTCGCGCATTATTTAACACACTTGTTTTCTGTCTCAAAGCAGAAAAATTAACAACATCGAACAAAACAAATAAAACACTGATACGATAGGCAGCAGCTTGCACTGTGGCGGTGGGTCGATAACACTCTCAAATGATAAGCTTCAATTTACTTTATTAAGAATTTATTTAAATGCGTTCAAAATAAAAAATAGTTCTCATATACTTGGCAATTTGTTTCCTTGCATATAAATAATTTTTTAATTTTAAACCTTTAATTTCGATAACTGTCAGCCATCGAAAGACTGGCAGCTCTACCGCGCGCTTTGAAAAGCGCTCTGCCTGGGTGGCAGCCTGGTATTGTAACTGTTAATACGACGCGTACAAATTGTGGTGGGAAAAAGGGAAAAAAGCCATGTTGAAACGCAATTTGCAAAGAATCACCCTGAAGCTCTCCGATCTCGAGGAGTATGAGAATATTCGTAGACGCAATAAAACCAAGGCGGCCATTGCAGCAGCGGGCAGGTCGTTATCGGTGACGGCCACAGCCCCCGAAGCGGGTACAGCATCATCTTCGACCAGTAATTCGACATCTGAGACTCCTTTGACTCAGAAGACCGTGCAGGAGCGCCCAAACGTACCTGGCTGGACTACAGCCACAATTGCCGATAGCAACACCACCACCACTACTTCCACTGAAGACGATACTAGTGTGGCAGCTGTCATTGATGATTCCGACACTCTCGGTGATCTCAGCGACGATGGCTGGCAAGACCTCGATGAGGACGACGAGACTCCGGATCGCGAAATGGAGTTAGAGCGGGACATGGAGCTGGACCATGATCAGGTTCAAGAAGAGGAGCAAGAACTGGACCAGGAAGAGGAGCAAGATCTAGACTATGAACAGGAGCTGGAAATGGAAGAGGAGCAGGACCAAGAAGTGGAGGAAGAGGACAACGATCAGGAAATAGGAGAAATGGAAGAGGAAGAGGAGGACGGCGCCCGCGGTGGAGAGCCATAAGCAGACAAACCTACCGACGACAGCATTATCTCTGCATCATATTTTACACATATAACTCACAAATTATACGAACACTTACATATACATATGTCACTTCGTCCGCATTACATTATCCATGTATTCTTCACTAATTACATAAACACTTGTATACGAATTTATATGATCAATAATAAAAACAAATAAATAAATAAACGCAGTATACGAATTAGTTTTCAGGGAAGATCCTGTAACAGTCATTGGGCTGAGAGCTTTTAAAGCACGCACTGCAAGCAAAGCTCTGAAGCTTTCTCGCAGCGACGGCGCTGCATTTTAAAATTACAAAAAAAGGGAA
Organism: Zaprionus ornatus; assembly: GCA_018904035.1. Lineage (NCBI taxonomy): Eukaryota > Metazoa > Arthropoda > Insecta > Diptera > Drosophilidae > Zaprionus > Zaprionus ornatus. Next base: position 21,584,366 of record JAEIFZ010000001.1, read on the forward strand.
AAAGCTGTTGCCGTCGCTGTCTCTGGCGCTGCTGTCGTCGCAGCCACAACCAAAATAGCGGAAAATAGCTGCCACCGAATCCTCAGGTGGCCGTTGCGCAAATGCCACGGTCACTGCGGCATTGTCGGTCGCCGTGTGCGCGCCTGTCCTATCCGCATCCGCATCCACTGCCGACGGCCCCAAGGTAGCGGCACGGATATCAATTTACCGGTTGCGTGGTCGCTTCCACGTTGGAGTCGCTCGGGTCGTCGCACTGGGCCAGATTCGGTGTCTCCTTGTGGAGTCACTCACGTGTGTGCGTGACAGAATTGCGTTAAACGGGCTAATTGTTTGTTGTTATCCAAATTAGCGCGAGCCTTCAAATTAATTACGTGAACAAATTGGATTGTGCGCTCGAGTCCGGCCTGCTGCTCTTCCGTGTTCTCCGTTCTCTGCTTCTACGTCATTATCATCAGCGTTTTGTTGTGTTTTGTGGCGGTGTCCGTGACCTGCAGTCAAAAAGATCGACCCACGTGCACAACGTTCGCCACGAGGCACGTGCCGCAAGCCGAGCCTGGGCCGTGTTGCCCTCCTCCCACTCCCGCTAGCATGCTGAAACGGAAGCAACGTAAGTTAACGTGACAGACAAAGACGGTGGTAGTGACAAAACGCTCGAAGGAAACATGCAAATGGCGGCGTTGCATCGATATAACCACCTGTCACATACACACATGCAAATAAAGCTCACACACACATACAGTCACACATAACCACTCATGACCTGAAACAAATGGATACACTGAAGCAGTTACTGTAACTGACACGAGTTGCCACACGTGCAGTGACTGAGAGGGAAACCGACTGTGTGTGGGAAAGATGGAGAGGGGGATTGAGGAACAGGGGGAGAGTGGGAGAGGGTACAGTGCAGCTTCTATTTGATTGTCACACTGCATTACATTGCAGCAATTGCATTTAAGACTGGCGGGCAGCTTCGCTCTGCTTTCTGCCTGCACATAATTAGCTGGCATTCACACACATACACACTGTCACACACTTGCACATACGTTGCTGCTCAGCTTGCCTGAGGCTGTCCTCAACAGGTGCGACAAACACACACACACATGCATGCATACTCATTCACACATGGGCAGCAGAGAAACTTGTATGATTAATGCGGTACAATGGGCAAGTGCATGTTAAATAGAAAGCGGCAACAATGCAAACGACCCCAGTGACCTGTGTATGTGTGTGTAAGCAGCTTTCCATCACTTCTCTCTCTTCCTCATAGCTTCTACTGCAGCACGACAAACTTGTTACATTTTGTTTTCGCTTTCGCTTTCCTTTTGTGTGCTGTTCTTAACGAAGCGTTGCCTGCTTTTAGGCTGCGGTGTGTCAAAGAATTTACCGTTGATTGTTGACTGGTGAATTCGGGTGCATTTATTGCTTTTGCTCGTCTTCTTCTTCTTCATTCGCGTTTCACGTGTTGTCAGCTAATTTGCATAAATTACTTCTTGACGTCAAAGCGCGAAAGGGGATAGACAGCGGGAGGGGAAGGAAGGTGAGCTGTCTGTACAGGGTGGCCATGCAGAGACAACAATAAGAAAGACAGTGGGACAGACCCGCAATAATAACAGCGAATGACAATGACAGCTGACTGACAAACAACTGAACTGAACTGTGAACTCCAACAACAATAACAAAAGCAACATCAGTGCAGGCGAAATAAAAACAACAACTGCAGCTATCGAATCGATATTAAATATGTTAGGCAAGCCACCGCATTCGACTGTGAGATACCCAGTTTACTGCAATATTACAGGATCAATTATTATATAAATATTATAGGGATTAAATATAACTACCAATAAATTTAATGAAAATATTTTTATTTTTTTTTAACTTTTATTTTTATTTATTTAATTATTTTTATATGTTTCAGTCGACACTCTTCAATATATATATATAAAAATATATAAATACAATATATTTTGAATTTCAAAATATTTTTAGTTTCTTGTTGTGATAATAAAGAGACAGGAAAAGTGTAAGGTATCTATGAAGTAGTATGTCAAATTTAGTCTCCTTATGGCAACTTTTATATACAGGGTTTTATTGGAATAAGTATTAAAATAAAACTAGTACTATATATTATTATATAATTTAATATCAATATCATATATTATATTATAAGCATATACAAAATTATTTAACAACTACATTGTTCGTACATTTAATCGGATCTGATATACCCTTGTGAGAGTAGAAGTTTTTTTTCAAAGGGCGCAGAGTATTAAAAAAGAGAATCAACTTGCCTGCAGCGTGAGAGACTCGAAAATACAACACATGTAGTACAATGTGCACACAAATACACATGTTTGGGGGAAGGGAGAATGCCATGACAACGGGTTTTTGGCTAGCGAAAATAGAGTAAATATGCGAATTTAATATCGTGAGGCACCGTAGGACTGCAAAAAGTATGCTATATACGAGAAGATACTAAAGAGTTAAAGCTGAATAGAGCATCTGTTTTAAAACACTAAAAGAGCATGCAAATTTCGGTCAAGCCTTGAGTAGTTTATGTACCAGGCAAATAGTACTTCCCTGTCAAGTAGGTTGAGTAGTTCGCCTCGCTCTCTTTTGCTTGGGACCTTGGGAGTTTGGGACGAGAGAGGGGGCAGCAGTCGCAGCTCAAGTCTCGTGTCTCAGCTTTAATGTCTCTATATATATACATATATTAGAAGCTCTACCTACTTATAGTTGTGTATTATGATTGTTTTTGTATTTCCACTGATTAGGCGGACCTCAGACCTCGGACAAAATGTGAAAACACTGTTATTGGATCACGTGCTACGTAATCGACTTGGCTGTGTATTATAGTTTTGTGAATTCAAGATGAACTAATAAAACAGTTCGATAAGCTTATCTTATCCGATGCGATCATTTATGAAGCTCCATAAATGAAACACCTTAACTACTGTGCGTAGTTCTTTTCGATCTGATCGGATTGGCCAAGCCTATCCTTGAAGCTAGTGATGACTAACGACTAGAGTCGACGTATGTATTTATCACGGGTTTGACCTTGAGACTGCACTTGACTTGGTGACAAAAACAGGTTCCGTTTGGCAAGTGAATGTACCTATAAAATGGTATACTATGCATATAGTAGCATGAATTATGTGTGTGTCTGTAAGAAATCTTCCTTATCGCAGTACCGAGAGAGAGAGAGAGAGAGAGGGAGAGAGAGAGAGAGTGAGGGAGAGAGAGAGCTAAGACGGGCATTGACCAGCCGTGGAGAAAGGAGGAAACTGATTATAATAAGCGTGCACAAAGTCCACAGAAATTGGATTCAATTAAGGATAAATTGTGAACATTTCTTTATAATTTGGAACTATTTTAATAATTTTATATATACTACACGATAACAATGTAATGCGTATATATTTCATTTGATCTCTAACAAATTTGGTGTGATGATCGAATTCTTTGATACCCTAAAGAGAATATTGAAATTTTGTTAAAGAACTGGGAACAGAAACGGTTACTTCAACTGAAAGTAGGGCCAAAAACTACACTAAACTAGGTTATACCGAGGATCGAGACAAAGAGGGGGCTGTACAAACTATCTGCTATCTGTAGTAGACAAGCGAGACCTGGGCTTTAAATAGAAATTTGCCCGTTATAAAAATAGAACAGAAACTTAGAAAACAATCTGTGTAGATTCACTGCGGCACAGGAGCGGACTCAGACTAGATGAGGTGCAGCTTGCGGGCCAGTCGACAGAGCTGCACCCAGATGAATACGGGCAAAGGTCGCGAACGCGGCGGAGGCGGTGGAGTTGCTTCTGGTTGTATGGATACCAACAGGCGCTGCATGATGCCGCTGCGCGAGGCATAGTTGCAGAGCATATAGCTGCTGTGGAGCAGCGACACAAAGAGCAGCACCATCTTGACTAGCGACCAAGTCGAACGCTGTCGCAGCAAGCGGATGCGTTCATGCACTGACCCAAGGGAGCAGAATGACCGCAGTACCTGCACATCGGTTTGAGTCTGCTGCGTTTGTGTATCCATGATAATCACTGGTTCTGGTTCTGACTTTGACTCTGATTGTGGTTCTAGTTGTGGCTCTTGCTCTGCTTTTGGCTCTGGCGCTTTGTGCATCTCTGTCTTGTGCGGAAATGAGATCTGCTGTGCATCACCTTCGCCAAGGTGCTTACAGGTTTGGGTATCGTTGTCACATTCTTGCGGAGGCAACTTCTCCTCGACTTCTTCTGTGTACATAAGCACCTCGTAAAAACCGGGCGGCGGTGTTTCATCCTCTATTTGAGGGAGATCCTGTTCGCAAATGTAATCGAAAATCTTCTCAGAATGATCGTTCATATCGCGGTCCTTGAGGTAGCTTGAGCTGGCGCTCGCAAGGGACTGTGCCATGTTTATGTGTAACTATATAAGCGTAGCTATAGTGAGGGGAGAGTGGATACTGATTCAAATACGTTTAGCACCTCCAACTTACCAATGAAAAAAATTCTCTATAAAATAGGCAGTTTATATGAGTTTGAAGTGCCAAGCAATAAGACAGTTGAAGCCGGCTTGCCTTGCCCCCGATACTCGATAAGTTTCTATAATCGAATATTTTGCAATACCCGCGCTGTGCCAACTTCGCTCCTGTGCGCTTTGTAATTGATTTCGGTTCCACTCTAGTTGCAGTTCGCAATCGTTATCGATATTGTTATCGCACTGCACTGCTTATCGAACGCTTTAGCTGCTGCAATTGAGAAACGCACACGCTGCAAAGTGGCAAGAGGAAGGGGTTGGCTGCCGGGGGAGAAGGTACAATAGAAGCAGTAGCATGCGCAGCGGGTATATTAGTTCAGGCAAAGCACTTGCTGCGCTGCGTTCTATTTTGATGAATGAACAAATAACAAAAGTAAATAAATACAAATATTTACACATCAAAAGTGTATATCGATAAGAGCAATTGGCTATGCAATAAATCAACTTATCGAGGGTACACTGCACAGTGTGCACACAGTTTGTGCATAATAAATATGGTTACAATCAGTGGCTTCTCCTTTTTTATTTCTCGCTTCGTTGTAATCGAACTATTTGGTAGCTGTGGACTATGGAACGTGCTATACCCTGTATGCGTTGACCCAGGGGTGTGTCTGACCAAAAAGAAAGGGCGTCCGCTTAAAACAGATTCTCACATAAAAAAGTATTCGCTTAAAAAGGTGTTTGCCTGAAGAGGTGCTCGCCTTAAGAGGTGCCCACTTAAAGAGGTGTCCCATTAGAAGAGGTGTCCGTTTAAAGAGGTGTCTGCTTAAAAAAGATGTCTGCTTAAAATGGCGGCCGATTAGAAGATGTGTTCACTTAGAAGAAGTGTTCGCTGAAAGGGATGTTCTCTTAAAGAGATGTCCGCTTAAAGAGGTGTCCGCTTAATAAGCGGCTCACTTAAGAAGGTGTCCGCCTTAAGAGGTATCTGCTTAAAACAGATGTCCCTTGGTCGTGTGTGCTTAGAAAAGGTGTTCACTAATAGGAGTATTTGCTTTAAACATGCGGCCGCTTAAATGAAGTTTCCTCTTACAAGAGCTGTCCGCTTAAAAGAGATATATATTACACGAACCTAAAAAACTACAAAGAAAGGCTACCTCCGGCATGACGTACATAAGTTTCATACCCTTGTACGTTTTTCTCCAATCCGATCGTTCTTTTAATGAGATATAGGATAAAGTTATCGGACTTTAATGAAACGGAAAAAGTTTATGTCAATTACTGTCTTATTTTCGTTGACTCTAATAAGATATTTTGAAAACTGATTTTCATACAAAAATTATCATTTTGGAGCAATATGTTATAGTAGTCAGATTTTTATGAAATTTTTACACACATGATATTTAAGTATAAAAAGTCAGATATGGTAAGTTTCGCTGAAATATCTTGATAAATAACAAAAATCGATCGGTTGTATGGGTGGTATACGATATATCTTTCCGATCCGGCACGCTCTCAGCTATAAAAGTGAGAGACTAGTTTGCATTACAACAGACGGACAGTGCCTGTTTGACTCCTCTGCTCATCCTGATTCAGAATTTGTATAGATATTGTATAATAGGGGCAGAATATATATATATATAACTTAATCTGCCCAAAATTAAAATGCTCTTTGCAATGATATAAAAAAATTTCGACTATATCGAAAACAATCGATTGTCCTAGAGGTTTTTCCCTTTACAATGTAGAAGGCCTAGAAGTTTTTACCTCTGTTAGGGTATTCGCAATTTGCTGATGTAATTCGGGCCTTGAATTCGTGTTGTTTCTTCGGTTGCGTATTGAAATCGAAACGAACAACAAACCGAGTTCGCTTATCAACGACGCTTTGTGTGTGTAGCTTGGTTCGGTTTGGTTCGGTTCGGTCGGTTCACTTATCAGTTCGCATTACGACGGCGATCGTAAATCGTGTGACGGGGCGATTTGGACAAGGGGTGAGGCGGACAAAAGCAGGAAGAGGCGCGAGGGTTGGCCCGATCACGAGCAATGCAGTCCGCCAATCTTACGTTACTGTTGTTGTAGTTCTTTTTTTACTTTCTTTGATATTTTTGATAGACTTGGAGCGATTACTTCATGACACTCGATGTGGGTGATAAGGCAAGTGACAGGTCAGACAGCTAAAGATAGTGGAGGGGGGGGAGGGTGCAATGATCCTGTAAGTATAGCTCATGGGGACCGACCACGCCTATTAATCACACTACGTCAGGTGCAGATTGATTACAGGTGCAAACTGTGCGTAGAAACTCTTTAGCGATTTGTTAGCTAAATAAATTAACGCACCTCAACCAGTGCACAGTGGGGCGAAAGTGATAAATAATGAATAAACAAATAATAAAACCGTCCCTCACTGATTACATTTCTAGTTAAGATTCTGCCATTGATTTGTAGCCACTTTTCGCATTGCTGTAACCACTGTGCGGGGGCACTTCTCCAGCAAATACATTTTCAAAGTTTCGGGGCATAGTAGAAAACATCACTGTTTGTTATCTGCTTCACACCGAAGTTGAAAATACTCTGAATACAGGCTATAAAGATAATTAGATTAAGGAGTACTGTATAGCATATGTATATAGTATATTTGAGTCAGATGTGCGAAGATCTTTCTACGACTGGCCTTGAAAATAAGCGCGAATCTTTGGAATGAAACCGAAACTGGAGACGAGCTGGAAGATTTGTCAAGAGCTTCCCGAAATACGTGTAGATTAATAAACTCAATGTATTTTATAACTTTGATCAAGTTCAAGCCGTGAAAGAAATTGTCGCTAATTATAATTTAACACTAATCCAGTAGGGGCATTCAAGTAACACTCTCCCCTTGTGTCCCCTCCGCCCGCTGGTGATGGAAATCATATTACGAAGCACAACAGAAGTCGACGACGCTTCGAAAATCGCCGTGATAAGAGTCAATAATTTTATGCCGAACATTCTCGCGCGCTCGCCCTCTCTCGCTCACTCTCTCTCTCTCGTACTCTCTGGCACTGATAAGAATGCAGCGCAGCAGAGAGCAACTGCGACTGCGACTGCGAGAACGTGCGAGCGAGAGAGCAGGTGAGCGTGCTTGTGTGCTGTTCTCTTGCAGATTCTCGCATAATTCGGCGTTCTTTACGCTTTCGTTTTATTTGCTCGCGCGCCGACAACGCCAGCGGCTGTGTCTGTCTCTGTCTCCGTGTCTGTGTCCCTCCCTGCGGTTCCTTTCCGATAAACAAAGCTCGCGCTTTTCGCGATCCCGTTACGAGACAGTGACTTAGCCGTTACTTTCCTGATATACAAGAAATCGCCGAAGAACTTTCGAAAACATCACTCGAAAACATTCTCAGATCGTCTGCGGCAGCGAACAGTCGCGTGTGAAGTTCCCCGAGTAGAACAGACAAAAACAAAATCAACAAATTAATAAAACACAAACAACAAGAGATTTTATGAATTAAACCATTAAGTTTTCAGGAAATATTTTGGAAAATTAAAGCAACAACTTCGATCGAAACAGGGTAAGTAATGGAAAAAGTTGTGACGAGAGAAAGAGAAAACGAGAAAAGCAGAAGAAGAAGAAGAAGTGCGACTATTTTTAAAAATCTTTTGATTTCTAATGCAACAAAGAGAACTAAAAATACACAGCAGGAGTGTTCGTGCTGGTGTGTGACTGTGTGTGTGTGTGTGTGTGTGAGGGGGCGACTGCCAGGGAAGATTTGTGGGGGTGCACGGTGCACAGTGCATCTCAATTGTTTGCATACCCCTCTACAGGTGGTTGCAGAACAGAAAAATTTCGAGTGCAAGTCCGAGAAATCGATTCAAAGTGAATGGGTACGAATGAGTGTGTGTGTGTGTGAGTGTGCGTGTGTGTGTGCTCGATGGCAATGAACTTGTCAGCGATATGACCAAGTTAAGAAAGAACAAAGCCCAAGCAAAGTGTATTTGGTATATACAGTGAAAGCATGCCTAGATGCTTATCGGCCAGATAGGTGCACTATACGCCGTAGACATAGGTGCACATGTGCTGCATATAGTATCTATATCTAATCTGTATCAGGCATAGCGCATAAACAAAGTGTACTGTAAGTGCGAATTGAAACCAAAGTGAAATCTCAAATTTGAAAACATTTGGGGATCTCACAAGTTTTTGCTTTGTTTTCTATATGAGATAAGAGATTTCATTAGTAATCAAGCTGAGTGGAATATATATGTATATATATATAATGACAGTATAATCAAAATAAGGCCAAAAAATTCCAATGAATTCATTGGTTTCTTTTTATAAGCAGCAGCAGACCCAGCCGTGCTGAATAATATAGGGTATATAGTGCTGGAAATAAAGTCACTGGGTCAATGGGCGGGCCACAAAGGATGTACCTGAGGGGGGATTAGGGGAAGGGAGGTGCAGGATTTATGTAGCGCGAATCAGAGCGAAGGTCAAGGCCGTAGCAATTAAAACGTCCGAGCGCGCAATTCGACTGCATTGCAAGTGGGAGAAGGAGAGATGGGAAGAGAGAAGAAGCAGACGTGCAAATTAATATAATTGCTCATTAATATTGTCTGTAATGGACACGACCGCGTGGAGGGATAGAGATGGGCAGAGTGAGAAGGGACAGCTGAGCGAAAGGGGATAAGGCAGAGAAGGTGAGTATAGTGAGGAGGGAGGTGCTATCAGCGAGAGGAGAACTTCCCTTCGCAACAGATTTCTAGAAGAATTTGCGATTGTCGTGCTTTAATATTATATATATTAATATTATATTGTATATTGTAAAAACAATTTCCATAGCTATATCATTGTTTATGGGATCAAAAATCAGTCAAGGTAGCAAATACTCGACAGTGGCATAGAGGATGAGGGGGATGGGGGCTTGTATATGTAAACTGTTTCTCTCTTTTTCTTGCCTTCTTCTCCATCTCCATCTCTATCTTGCACTTTCGCTGCCTTCTCTCTCTCTCTCTCTTCGACTTTCGCTCTCTTTTCTTTTTCTTTTTCTTTCTCTCTCTCTCTCCCTCTCTTTCTCTCTCTTAGATTTTTGCACCCGTCTCTCTCTCTCTCGCTTAGACTTTCGCTCTCTTCTTTTTTCTTTCCCTCTTTCCCTTTCTCTCTATTTTTTTTCTCTCTCTCTCTCTCTTTTCGACTTTCGCTCTCTTCTCTCTCTCTCTCCCCCCCTTACACTTTCGCTCACTTCTCTCTCTCTCTCTCTCGTTTCTTTTCTGAATATCTCTTTCGCTCTTCCTCTTTCTCTTTATTCCTTTCTCTCCCCATCTCTCTCCTTCTCTCTAATATTTATGCCTCTCTTCTCTCTCTCACCTTTCCTCTATTTCCCTTGTTCCCTTATCTCTGTCTTTCTCCCTCTCTCTGTCTCTATCTCTGCTTAGCTTTTTGACGCTCACGACATTGGCAAATTATTTATTTGTTTCTTCGGGTTCAACGACTTGCAGTAAATAGCAACAACAACAACAGGGACAACAATAACAACATCAACAACTAAAACGCAAAAGCTGCCAAACAAATTGTCACCTCCCTACCTCTCTCTGCCCCCCATAAGGCACAACACTGTGCACTCTTTCATGCACGCCTCACTCACTCAGTTCCACTGTGCATTAGGGATAGGTCAGTGAATAGTCCCGCGTGACGCACCGAAACAACCTATTCCCATTCGCATTCCTCGCTACCTCCTCTCCCCTTTCCTTCCCTCCCCTTCTCAGTCAGGCGTCTAAGATAAGCCCCAACAAAGATGCTGCTATCATCGCTGTTTTTTCTCGGACAATGGACAATGGACTAGAGTCCAACGCAGATAAACACGAGAAAATGATTTGTCCATATAAATCGCATGACTATAATATAGTATACCTACCCACACATATACTATATACCATATGCTATGGTATATGTACCACATATAATTTATATTATGATATGTCGGTCAGGCGTGGAACATTATTTCTTGCACCTTAGCACAGAGGTTGTTCACATAGGCAATACACTAGTCAGCAAACTTTTGGCGTAGCGAGAAGTTATGACAATAAGATATGGAAATATAGGTTCAAAATCGAGAGAGAATGTTATCACTTCATAAAGATAAATTCCATAAAGAAGAGACTTAAAAACAGTGCTACCAACGGATTAAAAAGTAGTATAAAAGAAAGTATCTAGAACTATAAACAGTACTAGGTGTGGAAGTTAAAAGATATATAACTTTAGTATCATAAATAATTGCCTTAAATGATAAACCAATTTTTCATGAAACGATGATCAATCTGTCCGCATTCTATCGTGCGCCACTGTATGTTATGTATGTATGTCAACACTTTGGGAATAGTATTTCAGAGTAATTATGTAATGATACTAAGAATTTATGATGAGACAAACATAATGACTAATCGTCATAAAGTTTCATGCACTCAGCTAATTTGCATTGCTTTGCATAATAATTCTTATGCTATGGGATATACTTATATATATGAGCATATATAGTATGTATATATTACATATATAAATAGGTATGTGTCATAGCCAAATCTGTTGTCAAATATCAGTCAAGATATTTGATTCGATATTCAAAATTTCTTGGAATGTTATTGTACTTTCCAAATGTTGCTGACTAGTGTTACATATGTAAAAAGAAAAGGTAGAATAGAATATTTAGAATAGATAGAATAGATAGAATAGATAAAATAGATAGAATAGATAGAATAGATAGAATTGATAGAATTGATAGAATTGATAGAATTGATAGAATTGATAGAATTGATAGAATAGATAGAATAGATAGAATATTCTATATATTATTTTAAAAGGTATTCTCTACATCACTTACTTTAATATAGTGTTTGGCAATTCTTAAGAATGTTTCTCCATGTGATGTTAAGATACTATATTTCGATGTACGGATTCTTCACTTATATTAATATATAAAAAAAAAAAAAAAAAAAGATATTCTATCTATTCTATCCATTAATAGATATATAGGATATATAGACTATATAGAATACATAGAATATTTAGAAGATATAGAGTATATAGAATATATAGAATAAATAGACGAATAGAAATATTTTTAGTTTTATGTATTTTTTTTATTAATATTAGTTTAATATATATTCCTATTCTTTGTAGATCACTGCCGCCACTTTGCGAGGCAATTAACTTCCACACATATGCATACATAATGCGTATATATAATCGGCAGACTTCTTTGTAGATTATGCCATGATATTGTCAACAAAGTAGGCCTTCTTCCGTGGCGCACGCGTCTTTGATTTATTTAGAAAAGTGTGTCGCAGACTGTTCTATGAACAGTTCTATGAAGTTCTAACTAGTTGGAATAACTGAGGTATATACTATATATGGCATTTATTAGACTGCTGCTGTTTAAATACGCTTATTAAATTTATTGAGTGGGCGCTTGAAAGAGAGAGAGATGGACAAAGAGAGAGAGAGAGGGAGGGAAAGGGCGAGAGAGATCTCTCAATTAGTATCGCTTTGCCGTCTCACGCTGCGTATGCGCAATGTTGTTGTAATGCATGATTTGACCCCCTCCAGAGGAGATTAGAAGCAGCAGACAGCTAGCTTTATATGTATAGATATTTGTGTGTATGTATGCCAGTGTGTATATGTCTGTTTGTGTGGGTATATGTGTGTTTGTGTGCGTATATGTGTGTTTGTCTGTGTAGATGTCAAAGTCATGGTCAAGAATTGTGATTTCATTTTGTTGCTGTTCATGTTGTCAACGCAGCAATAGGTCGGGGGATGAAAGGAGAGGGGGGGACGTCTATGTCATTTTCAGCCTCTGCTTCTGCTTCTTCTTTTTCTTCTTCTTCTTCGTTGCGGTACCTGAAAGCTCAGTGACTTTTTAATTGCCTTTGATTGCACAAAGCTCAGCGCCGAATTAAAGTGTTTGTTTCTCTCTCTTTAGCTGAGCTGTGACTCGCTCACGCAACTTGTGACTTGTGACTGCGACTTGTGGCATGAATCACGGGGGTCTGCATTTCCTGTTTATTATTATTGTTGTTGCTGTTGTTGTTGTCCGCTGAGACGCCCCTTAGCTGCCCCAAAAGGCGGTTCTAATCGGGTTTGCTTTGTTCTGTCTGCGCTTTGGTTAAAGTTTAACTTTATATACACAGTGCAAATGTATGCGTGTGTGTCTGTGCGCCTGTGTGTGTGTGTGTACATGTGGAGACTGGCAGATAGCCGTGGGAGGGAACAGGGGAAGTGTGGAGGGGTGAGGAAGGGGAAGTGTCGCACTATTGTTCCCATTTTAGTTGATTTTCATTCGGTTACTGCTTCACTCTTTCTCTTTCTTTCCACCTCCCTCTCTCCTCCCTCTTTCTCTCTCTTACTGTGTCTCTGCTGGTGCTTGTGTCTTTTGTCTTGTTTTGTTCTGTTTTTATTCTGTTTTATTCTGTTTTATTCTGCTCGCCGTGCATTATCGTGTCATAATTATCATCGTTCGGCATTGTTGCAACTTTTGCGCATTGTTTTTATACTTGACAGTCTGCAACAACAACAACAACAACAGCAACAATAACAACAACAACAACATCTTCCACAACAACAACGTCAAGTGTGTCGATTGAACATGCAAACATATTTTATATGAAGTATTTACTTATTTTGTTGCTATTTATTTTCACTGCACTTCAATAAATATTAAGTAAAAACATAAATGTAGGTTGGCTAGTGTAAATATGTACATCACTATTTATGTGTTCGTGTATACCATATTTGTATGTGTGTGTGTGCGACTTGTATCTGTAACTAAGCAAGAAGTGCTCTCAGTAGGCCAGTCAATCAGCTGACGTCAACGGTCGCCTCGCAACTGTTAAAACAAGCAATTATGACTAATCCATACCCTGTATGCGTTCTCTATACAAGCAACTTGTGAAAGCATAGTTGGCAACCCTCATGTCACTACATACTTTGTGTATATCTTACAATCCCCTACCTAGAAGGCTAGGGTGCTACCCTTATCAAACTGCTTTAACCTCAGGTTGACAACTCTAAAAAGAGCCCTTACAGCAAGGTACCCCCTTCATTTACAAGGTTTACACCAACTGTACCATAGAACATGATGCTCCCTCCAGTAGTGCAACCTCACAAATACTGTAGTCGTAACTACATCAAACTACAATAATTAAACTGTTTTAACTTCTAGTTGCCAAACGTCAGAGCAAGGTACCCTATGAGTTACCAGCTCTACACCAACTGTACCATAGAATAGGATGCTTCCTCGGGTAGTGCAACTATACACGTAGTTTCAACTACATCACTCTAAAACAGTTACAGTTTTACAGCCTGTACAGCAAGGTACCCCCTTCATTTACAAGGTTTACACCAACTGTACCATAGAATAGGATGCTCCCTCGGGTAGTGCAACCTCACAAATACGAGTACTGTAGTCGTAACTACATCAAACTAATTAAACTGTTTTAACTTCAAGTTGGCAAACGTGAGAAGGAGTTAGCAACCTTAAGAAGGAGCCCTTACTGCAAGGTACCCTTTCAGTTACCAGCTCTACACCAACTGTACCATAGAATAGGATGCTCCCTCTGGTAGTGCAACTGTAGTTTCAACTACAATACATCACACTAAGCCAGTTACAGTTTTACAGCCTGCAGGGTACCCCCTTCATTTACAAGGTTTACACCAACTGTACCATGGGATGCTCCCTCCGGTAGTGCACCCTACAAATACTGTAGTTTCAACTACACCAACTGTACCATTGAATAAAAAACTTGAGAAGGAGCCCTTACAGCAAGGTACCCCTTTAGTTACCAGCTCTACTCCAACTGTACAAGATATAGGTAATTTGTCTACAACTTATTCATATCAAGTTGGTGACACTAGTAGAAAATATTACATTAAACAACACAAGAAATGTCAGAGATCTCTGAGCCTGAGTGTAATCTGCGTGTAATCTAACAAGGTAGCAGCCCAATATCATGAATTTCCGTGCACGCATAAACATGTGCTCAGCTGTTGTTCTGTTCGCTTTACGACTGTTTTCTACGATTCCTATAGAATTATTAATAATTTCATTAAACATACATATAAATATAAATACCTATACGTATATGGCGATTGTATTTTTGCTTTTATTGCGCGAACCATCAACGCCGGGGGGTCCAGACACCAGCACAGAGCACAGGGCACATCACAGCTCAGAAAAAGAAGAAGAAGAAGAAGCATTGACTACTGATAATGAGCGCTGTGGTTCCAGCTATAATTGAGTTTCATTAAAAATAATGAAACTGTTTTCACTTTGCGTTTTTGCTTTAATGAACCGAACCGAACTCGAATCAGATCAGATTACATTGGTTCGGATTAGATTCCTTAGCATCAGTTCCTCTCCCATCTCCCTCCACCCGCGCTGTTCATGCGGTTTTGCTGATAGCGATGGCAACGTAAGCCATTGGACTTGGAGCCGAGTTAATATTTGCATGACAGCCTCTCCAACGCCCCCACCCTAGCCTGATAGACAGGCGGTTCAGAAGGTGGCGCCCCCATCGTAAACACAATCCGTGTTGCAGTTGCAATCGCGGTCTGCTAACTGCTTCGAGTCGGTTTTCTAAAGCTTAAGTTTCTGGCATAATGAGTTCCTATTTTCAGAATTTAATGGGTACATTCACATTCTCAGCAGGCAAATCTCAATCGAAGTTCTCGGCACCTTTACTGTAATCATCTTCTTTATAAGATACCTATCAAGCTAAGATCGATGTATCCATATCAATAACCCTCTCGAACTCTTTTCAGTCTCTCCGCAACAAAACATGTTCAAAAGTTAAGGAACTTTCTTCGAACAGAGCTGGCTTAAGAGAAACCTAGAGAGAAAGAGAGAAAATAAGAATCAAGTGAAGAGGAAAGTGCAGCGACGAGGGAAGAAGGAAATAAACTTAGACCGCACAAACCACTGAAGGCTACAAAATGGTTCACGGACCACCAGCACGCAGAAAATCTCAACAGGCGAACAATGGGAACGCGAACTGTGAAATGGAAATGGAACCCCTGCCCACACCTCCCGATGGTGGCTGGGGTTGGGTTGTGGTCTTTGGCTCCTTTATGATCCACATTGTCAGTGAGTATACCGTTTCGCGCACAGTGGGGCAAATGAGATGACATTATTCGAGATATTAAATTCAAATCAAATGAAATCACAAAATAAATACAGTTATTGACATATCTAATCAGCCTCAGCAAGCTATATATATATATATATATATAGCGATCTAAGAATAACTGACTTTAAAACAGCACATAGTCTATATATGTACCATATCTGAGTCTAATCAAATCGCTGGAATAACCATAAACACATGTGACATAACTGCAATCTAAATGAGGTCAGGGACTCCATTGAAGGAAAGTTAACAATATCTTTCAGGAGAGACTACTCTTAATTCATATATACCAAGTATACCATGTGCGTTTACGAATTTCATCATGAACTACATCCACTATCTATAGTATGGCATTCAATCGGGCGTCTAGTGTAATCTATAACTCTATCGCACACTTTAGTGTGCCGATAATGCACTTTAGTCTGTTACTCGACATTAAATCCCATCTAATCGAATCAGTTTCAAGATGGTACCCTCACATTCCGATAATAATTTCACAGCGTTATCATCGAATGGCAACCACTGTGCCACACTGTGTACACAAAGTCGCTTTGATTTCAATTTGATTCCGCTCTCAAGTAGTGCCTGTTGCTGACTTGCTCCTCGAACTGGTGCCTGGCAACTGTCTTGGGTTGGCTGCATTCATAAATTCATAAACCTTGGTCCGACCATGTGCTACCTCCTCTCCTGCTTCTCCAGTCGCGCGAGTCATAAATGTCGCTTAGCCGCTAATTTACGATGGGTACTGCAGGAGGTGGCTGAGGTATTTCACGTTCGACAGACAGACGGAAAGCCGGCACAAATGTAATGGGCTAATACATAACTATTAATTGGCTAATTGTCGAAGTGTTCGCTGCGTAATCTTATCGATCCGCTAATTGTACGACTCGTAAGCAACGACAAGCCCAACGTGTGCCGGCATCCGTGGCCACCGCTTCGCTGGGAGCCATAAAAGTGTCAGCGGTAGCATTGCTGATAAAAGCCGCGAAGGGGAGGGGCAGATAAATGAAACTATCGTCAGGTTAGTTTATTAATTGCAGTTTTAACAGATTTATGTGTGGATTGACGGGAATTTAGTTGCCTTGTTACATAAAGAGTGTTGCCAGATGTGGGAAACCCTAAACATGATTAACTCATGGTTACAGTGACTGCTAAAGTTACTGTTAACTTTGACGTGAACATGGAAAAGTTAATTAACTGAATATGACCACAGCTTCTTCCAATTGAACTATCAGTTAAAGTGACTGTCAACTGTATCATGTTGTTATTAAAGTTACAACGACTTTTAAAGTTTCTGTTTCCTTAACAATAACATGGAGACATTTCCTGACTTACAGCTAAACTAATAGCTTATGATTTTAGTGCAACTCGCTGATATTCATTGGATTTAACATGAGGTTACCTAAGGTTACAGTAATTGTTAAAGTTACTGTAAACTTAAACGTGAATAAGGCAAAGTTAAATGATTTCATTTGACAACAGTTTTTATAAAGTGAACTTCCAGTTAAAGTGACTATCAACGGTATCATGGTGTACTTATAATTACTTCGACTGTTAAAGTTTTTGATTCTTCAACAAGACAATGGAGAAGTTAAATGACTTATAGATAATTTGAGAGTTTTTTTATCAGTGAAAGCCTCTGTCGGATTTAACATGAGGTTACCTATTCTTTTTTAAATTTAACCATCCTTTTCAATAGCTGTCGGAGTAAACAAGAGGTTACCTATGGGTATAGTGATTTTTAAAGTTCCTTTATTATTTTTCGGTCAACGCCGCTGTCAGATTTAAATAACATGCTTAAAATAAAATAAAATAACTTAGAGCTTTTTCAAATTGAACCTTTTCAGTAGCTGTCACAGTTAACATTAACTTACCCACGGTTACAGTGATTGTTAAAGTTAATGTGAACATTATCATGAACCATTCGTTTCCGTAATGTTTGACATGCAGATATGTTACAGACATGTTCCAGACATGTTACCGATATGTTACAGACATGTAACAGACATGTTGCAGACATGTTATAGACATGTTACAGACATGTTGCAGACATGTTACAGATATGTCACAGATATTTGACAGACATGTTACAGATATGTTATATATATGTTACAGATATGTTACAGATATGGTATATACTTGTAACAGAGTAGTTACAGACATGTTATAGACATTTTACAGACATTTTACAGACATGTTACAAACATGTTACAAACATGTTACAGATATGTTAAAGACATGTTACACACATGTTACAGATATGTTACAGACATTTTACAGACATGTCACAGACATGTTACAGACATGTTACAGACATGTTACAGATATGTAACAGACATGTTACAAACATGTTAGAGATATGTTAAAGACATGTTACACACATGTTACAGATATGTTACAGGTATGTTACAGACATGTTACAGACATCTCACAGACATGTTACAGACATGTCACAGACATGTTACAGACATGTCATAGACATGTTATAGATATGTTACAGACATGTTACAAACATGTTAGAGATATGTTAAAGACATGTTACACACATGTTACAGATATGTTACAGGTATGTCATAGACATGTTATAGATATGTTACAAACATGTTACAGACATATAACAGATATGTAACAGACATGTAACAGACATGTTGCAGACATGTTACAGACATGCTACAGACATGTTACAGTATTGTTACAGACATGTCACAGACATTTGACAGACATTTGACAGACATGTTACCGACATAAAGTTACTTAATGCTTCATGAGCTGTTAAACATAGTGCCAACTTTTATAAAGTATAACTGAGTTAATTCGACTATAGCTTTTACAAATTAGGCCATTAGCTAACGTAGCTGTCAACTGTAATATGAGATTGCATATAGTAACTAACTGTTAAAGTTACTTTTAATTTTAAAGTGAATTGATAGAGAATTAAGACAATAGAAAGTTTTAAAAATTTATCCAGCAGCATACAATATGAGGTTACTAATCACACTCAAAGTTAACTTTAATATAGTGCTGATAAATAAATAACCCACTGGGACTGTTAAGTTATTCTCTTGTTATTCTCTCTTCAACTTGTACATTTAACTGACTTCTCTACCTTCTCTTTGCACTCTCAGCCGATGGCCTTACCTACTCCTTCGGCATATTCCACAACGAGTTTGTCTCGTACTTCAACGAGGGCAGTGGCTACACAGCCTGGATAGCCTCCATAATGGTGGGAGTCACCTTCTCATCGGGTAAGTAGGGGCAAGGACAAGTGAGATCACAGTGACTAACTAAATATATCTTTGAACAGGCCCGATCAGTTCGTCGTTTGTCAATCGATACGGCTGTCGAGCAGTGACAATTGCGGGCGCCCTTCTGGCTGCTGCCTGCATGATTGTCAGTGTATTTGCTCAGAACGTGGCCACGCTGATTGTGACCATCGGCTTTGGCACAGGTTTGGGATTGGGTCTCATCTACCTGCCGGCCATTGTCAGTGTGACGCAGTACTTCGAGGCGAAGCGTTCGCTGGCGACGGGTATCGCTGTCTGCGGTTCGGGATTCGGTACAGTTGTCTTTGCTCCGGTTGTGGATAAGCTGATCAACAACTATGGCTGGCGCGGAACAATGCTCATCTTTGGTGGCATCGTACTCAACTGCATCATATTCGGTGCCATGTTCCGGCCCCTTGAGGCACCTCGACCCAAGGTAGCCAAGGTGACCGCCAAGAAGGCAGCAATAATCGATCAGAATGCAACACGTGCCGAACTGGAGCCTCTCAAGGCGAACACGGCGCTCAAACCGGTCACCGATCAGTATCTACAGCTGCCACAGCGCACAGATGCGCCACCTAGCGGCGGCAATGGACTCTGCCGCTCCAACAGTGTGGGGCACAATCTCAAACCGAGTCTGGTAGGTGCAGCTCGCAATACTCCTACAATGCAACCTTCTTATCTTCCTCTACTCCTCCTCATTTGCAGAACAACAACTCCAATGGCCTCGTCAACGGGCAAGCCATGACCAACGCGACCATCGCAGTGAAGAGTACCAGCAACGATGATATCACTCGCACTTTCGCCAGCCAACCGCAGTTGATGCCACTGCGAGATTCGCATCGCGAGCACAGCGCCAGCGGCACCATGTACCGCCCCGATGCGCTCTACCAGGTGAGCTCAGTCCCGACTCTGGATCACAATAGATACTCATTGCCAATTTTAGGGCTCACTGCACAATATACCCGAGTACACGAGTTCACGCAACGATGTCTCGCGATCCCGTTCCGGTTCCGGTGCCATCAAGCGTTATGGATCACTCAGACAGAATCATCCTTTGGGCGAGAGTCAGGTGAGCATTGCTGAACCCTGGGGTTTTAGATTCAACTAAGAACCCTATGATAGTTTTACTCTTTTTATATTTACACTTACAACAAAAAAAAAACATATCTTTAGCAAACCAAAGTTCGTATGATCAATAACATAAGTGGTAAATAAAAAACTTAATTAAGCAAATGTATAACAAACCGTAGAAGAAGTTGCTAAGTCACTAAATGAACCGTGAAAGTAAAGACTTGCGAGCTTAGACAACTCGCAACCTAAGTAAGATTATGGAAGTATTGGGCCAGAAAGCGATACCACACCCAGCTGAGCAGCTTGTACAGAAAATAGTATTGAATGAACTTGCTGATGACTATCTTGCTGCAGGTAGAAAGAAAGGGTGAGAAGGATAAGACTTGGAAAGATCTGAAGGAGAGAAAGAAGAAGGTTTCCACTTACATATTCATGATTTTCTTTGCTAGTGGTATTGTGCTTGGATCCTCTTTGAGTAAATCGTGTCGAATGCTTCTTAACATTACTTTTTGTTTCTCATCGATTGTTTCCCAATTATCGGCATTCTTCATAATCTCTCTCATACAGAAATCAGTGCTGCGTACCGAAAATGAATTGGTAAACATGGTAAACTTAGGTGAAGGTCATCAAGCTTACTCATCAGTGAAATTAAGCATGGCTTCCAGATCGGTGCAACCGGGACTATCATAGCTATTAAACAGGAAGGGTTCCATCACCCCTAGGGTCTGGTAGCCTTTGCGTATGATGGACATCAGTATGGGTGGTCGTTTGAAGAGTTGTAGCAACAGGTCTATCAATAGGGCAGGTAGTATTTGCATTGTGAACACAATGAACTTATAGATAAAACGATTTTGAGTATAAACACATCCGGGAAGCATTACGTTATGAAGAAAGGGTGCCGTACTCCACACCTGCTTCTCATCCATCCGCTCGGCCATTTGACGAAAGGTGAAACTTATAAGACCACAGGAGGATGACTGGTATATCAACAGCTCTTTGGGTGTGCTACGAACAAAGGTTGTCAATAAGAAATGAATAAGTGCTTAAACAATAATACCACCTTACCTAACCTCACTTTATCCCCAACACCACTTCTGATCTACCTTACCCTACCACGCTATCCAACACTTACCCCTGCTGGTAGACCTGGACGCCTTTTACGGTGTAGTAGCACAAGGACTTGATGCCCAGATCTTGAGGTGTAATGTCCAGATAGACATTGTCTCTAAGATAGACGGATTTCAGCAGGCCGCAACCCACAAGTGAGAAGAGACCTAAGGCGCCCATTAGAGAAGGTGCGAAACCGGGTACGGGTTCTTGTGCGGAAAACAACACTGCGAAAACAAACAGAATTACAACATAGATCGTAAAAGGTCGGAGGGTAACTCACCTATGGAAGGGCGATAGACAAAGAGAGGTACACGTGTGTGATACTCATTAACCAGTGACTCCGCCAGGTTCTTGGTAAAGGTGTAAGTGTTCGGAAAGCCAACAATTAGTCTAGAGGGAAACAAGTGCAGGTACAATATGATGTAAGTGATAGTTCAGGATCAACTACTTGCGGGTGAGCGTATCCAGCAAATTATCGTCGGACACCTCGTCGATCAGTCGCAAACAAAGTCGCCAATCCATGGGGGAGGCATAGTGCTACACAAGAGGGTTGAAGGGTTGAGGGTCCTTCGATAATTTAGAATGACAACTCACCTTGGGTTCCACACGCTTCAGATAGGGATTGCTGAAGAACGTGGAGATGTGCACAAAGATGCGCAAATGCTGCAGTTTCTCGGCGATCTTGAGAGCCTCCAGAGTACCGCCCACATTAAGACGCAACGCGACACGCAGTGGCTCATCGAATCGCACTGTTGCCGCACAGTGATAAATAATCGAGACGCGTTGGAGCATTTGCAGATGTTCGTCATCGATGCCCAAACCCGGTAGTGCCACATCTCCCGGTATGGCAATTAGTTTATCCATTTCATTTGGTTTCTCAACGTTCAATACCTGAAAGATCCTTGCCTGCTGTAACTTCCTCAGACGCTGATCGGCAGTCAGCTGACGCTTGGGTCGCAGCAACACATAGATGCGTCGCACATTGCACGATCGTAGTAGCTTTTCAATGATTGCCTTGCCGACCACGCCCGATCCCCCAGTGATGAAAATCTCACTGTTCTCGAAGAACTCGTTCATCCTATCGGCACGTACCATTTTCGCCACTTAGTCGCTTTGCTGCACTGGGACATACTGAGCGCTAGCAGCGCTGGTACATACCATTTAGGCCAGCTACCCAAGCCGCTACGTCTAAGTTATTCATTAATTCAGTGGCCATTGAACTAGCATGTGCTACTTACATGGGTCCGTTCTATTGCGTTCATGCAAATTGCTGTGCTTAAAACATGCCCCGTTCCAATGCCCGACTACCCTCACAGCACTTCGTCATACGGGCATGTTGCCCTTGAGATTTGCATATATTTGTACATATGATTTGTTATGCCAGACTCGAGCGTAGCTCAAATTGAGCTACAACTCAAAATAATCATTCCAGACAAGACACAGTCAAGACGAACACGTGCAATCCCGTGAGGACCAACTTTTACTGACTATGAGATGAGCCAAACTTATAGTACCCACAAATACTATATTCATTCTCTGTCTGGAAAAAAAGCGTTATCATTTTATGCCTGTTTCGTTTCTTTCTTTGCAGGAACTAACAAAATGCTGCGGCTGCATCAGCTGCTCGACGGAGACACGCGACACGTTCGCCGAAATGATGAACTTCTCTCTGCTGAGGGATATGATCTTTCTGATCTTCACAATCTCGAACTTCTGCACCAGCATCGGCTTCAATTTGCCATATCTATATGTGGCCGATCATGCCAAGAAGTTGGGCATTGACAAGGAGCACGCCAGTTACCTGATCTCGGCGATCGGCGTGGCCAATACAATTGGACGTATCATATTAGGATACATTTCGGACAAGCCTTGGGTTAATCGCCTGCTTGTCTACAATGTCTGCCTGACGATCTGCGGAATCGGTGAGTTATCGAACATCCCATATCCCACATCCCTTATACATATACAAAATGAATTAAATACAACCTTATCATTTCTACGATCTGTCACAGCTACCGCAATGGAGCCACTGTGCGTGGATTATACTTCGCTGATGGTTTACTGTGCGGTATTCGGCTTTACGATCGGCGCCTACGTGGGCCTTACCTCGGTGATACTCGTCGATCTGTTGGGCCTAGAGAAGCTGACAAATGCCTTCGGCTTACTGCTACTCTTCCAGGGTATTGCCAGTTTTATTGGTGCGCCCATTGGAGGTAAGTCCCGTCGATATTGTTGCTCGACCCCGTTGTGATTAATCATCTCTGTGTTCTTAACTTCAACAGGTTTTATGTACGACTTAACGAAATCGTATACCTCGGCCTTTCTTATGGCAGGTCTGATGATTGCTTTCAGTGGACTGATCATGTTCGCTATTCCACCACTGCAACGATACCAGGCGCGCAAGACGGCGCAGAAGGTCGCTTCGGAACAGTTGGCGCTCAGCTAGAAATCAATGGGACGTTCCGTGGAGCAACAGTTGCCACTCGGGGACCATAACATATGACTTGACACACACAAACACATCAACTGACAGATGTACACGTATATCAATATTGTTTTTATGTACAATTTTTTTTCCGCTTTTTCTTCCTCCTTTTTTTATGAGTCGTAGCATATAAGAGAAAACAAACAAACAATGTATATCTTTAACACATATATCTAGATATACATATAGCCCTTAAGGTAGGCTTAAGTCAGGACCCACACACGCACACATATAAGCGCATAGCTATAGCCGTAAATTATTTATAAAGTGCTACTACGACGGGGGAGTACAGGAAACCAAAACTTGAATCAATTTTGCTCCCAGCTCTGAAGGAGCTTATGCTTATGGCCTTTATACCTGGTGCTCACTGTAGACAAAGCATATACAAGAATATACATATATACTATATACTAAATATATAAATACCTATAATATAATTCTTTTTTTTTTTTGCTTAGCTCTAATAGATCAACAAATACTTGTACTGTAACTATGATGATATTTCTTATGCCATTAAAATCAAAAAATCGACAGACAACAATTACAAAACACGTTTTATATTCCACTCGAGGGATTAGCATATCACATATGTGTCTATATCTATACATAACATACTAAGTAAGCTCTATTTACCTTAGCTAGTGTTTCTTTTTTTGTGAATTTGATCGACTGGATTTCTACATTACTTCACTTTACTCCATCGCTTCTAAAAGCTCTTGGAATTCATTTTGTTTATTTGCTTTACTTACAATGTCGAGTGTTAATCTATAGCTACGGGATAGTACGAGTGTTTGATCAACGCGATCAAGGGTCGCCACGCGATGGTGCACTATGACGAAATTGATATGCTAAATAAGACACGATGGACTGTCTAGAGCTAATCAGATTCGTAATACATTGAATATTACGAACTATGCACGACTTATTATAAATACATTTGATAAATATATGAGGATCATGCAAAACTGGGCGTTGTGGATACAAATCCTTTAGACATCGCTAAGGATCTATTTGGAATTCCAAAATTTACGAAAATTTAGCAAGTTTTCTAAAAACTTCTAAATAGTGTTCAGAATTTGAGAATATCTTTAAATATAGTCAGAAAATAAACTTCTTAACTCTTAAAGAAAAGATTTATGGAAATTTTACTTAAAAACCAGAAACAAAGGTTACCTTCGGAATGCCAAAGTTTCTACACCCTCGCAGAATCTCATGTCCTCCGATTGTTCCAATACTACAATAGTTGAATATAGAAGTGCAGAATTTTATGGAATTGTGTATATTTAATACTATGTCTCACTTTCATTCGGACTGATAAGTTTGGTTATTTCTAAAATGACAACAGGTCTTCATACAAAAACCTTCATTCCGGGCGATTTTTCCTATGACAGCTTTATGTTATATTGCTCAAATTTTTAAGAAATTTTATATGCATGTTAAATATAAATAGAAATATAAATAGAAAAAGTGTGATGTAGTAAACTTGGTTATAATATCTTAACAAATAACAAAACTTCGCCGATAGTTTGTATGACAGCTATACGATATATCGGTCCAATCCAGTTCGTTCTCACGTTCAACTGAAAGACTAGTTTGCGTTGCAAGTTAGATTCCTTTGTAGATGCTGATTTAAAATATTTATATATATATATATGTATATATACTCCTGGCCCTCTGCAAGGGTATAATAATATCGAATTTCCATTTCGAACTTTAAAGTATTCTCATGAAAACAAAGCTAATTGCATTTCCATTAACTAGAAAAAAGAAAGAAAATAGTTTTTGAAAATACTAAAAATTTTTTTGGTATTTTGTATGTCTAGATCTTTTGACAGCTGTCACGTATGTGTCACGAATGTGAAGGGGAGAGAGAAAGACAAAAACGAAGAACAGTTTCATCAAAGAGCTTTGCTTTATTTTATACATATGTACATATGTATGTGCATTATATATACATATAGCACGTGTTCATTCCTAGAGATAACAAAGAGGGAAAAAAAATCAAATTTTACTAACTAGAAGAACAACTAAGTCGCTTCCCCTGTTTCTGCTCCGCACACACACGCACCCATGAACACATTGACACATACACACACACACAAACTCAGACATACTGAGACACACACAGCGGTCGCTTGGGGGAAACGGGGACGGTGGTCCATCAACTGTCAGCTCTCACTGTATCTCCCCTGTGATCAGCTTCTTCAGCGTGCACTCGCCGGCTCCGAGCTTGTGCAATATGGCCAGAATCTCCTCGCGATACCGATCCTTGTGGGCTACCTCCTCGGGTGTGTACTCCTCCGCATCGAGGCGTGTCATGCGCCAAATGATGTTCAGCTTGGCCTCGATCAACACATAGTTGGACGGCGGACAGAAACGGGGACAGAACTCGTTGATGAACTGTATCATGTCGCTCACGCTGCACGTGTTGATCCGATTGTTGATCGTGTTCAGCGCAAAGTCCTGATAGCGTGCCATCTTGGCGTGCGGGAAGACGTTCTCGCAGCTCAGGCAGCGCCAGTCCGGCTGCATTGTCTTTGTCTGCACGGGTATCACCAGGCCCTTGCAGCCCTGTTCGCGACAGAACAGCGCCGACAGGTAAGTGCCGTTCTCCTGTGAAAGAGAGACAGAGAGAAAGAGAGTATGTAAGAGAAATGCAAGAAATACTTAAATAAAAAAGAATGCTAGTTTGATCTAGACTTTTATATGATGTAGTGTATCAGAGGATAGGGATATATGTAGATTTATGCTGTCCACTCCGTTTCTTCTAAACTTTCGCATTTAAGATTTCTTTAACTAGATAACACCCCAAAATGTATAATATATTATACCCTTCGACCATTGAAAATTATCAAAAAAGGGTATACTTTGTGCAAAAGTATGTAACAAACAGAGAAAGGCGTGGCCGACTCCACAAAGTACAAAAATATCATCCCATTTTCGCGAAAGTATCGTTTTTTGCTTTTAAGGTAAATTGAGATTTGAATGCAGATCAACTATTAGAAAATCTTTGTTTAACATTCCAGCAACAAATTAAATCTTAAATCAGTATAGG
This sequence comes from Zaprionus ornatus, assembly GCA_018904035.1. Lineage (NCBI taxonomy): Eukaryota > Metazoa > Arthropoda > Insecta > Diptera > Drosophilidae > Zaprionus > Zaprionus ornatus. Next base: position 21,610,964 of record JAEIFZ010000001.1, read on the forward strand.
TACTGAATTAATTGAGTTCCAATTACCATATATCGTATGTAATTGTTCTTTCATCTGTCAATGCGCAATTATGGTATGTTCATACAAACATTTTTATCTCTTCGTTTTAATACCCGCTTCCCTTAGGGCAAAAGCGCATAATAACTTTTTAACCGAAAATGTATGTAACAGGCAGAAGGAGGCGTGGCAGACCCCACAAACTACATATATTCTTAATCAGCATCCCCAGTAGAGTCGATCTATTCGTATTTGTCTGTCTGTTTGTCCGTCTGTCTGTCCGTCTGTCTGTCTGTCTGTCTGTTCGTCCATCCGTATAAAAATCTAAATATAACCTAGAGACTATAAGTGCTAGAACTACCAAACTTGGTGTCAATATGTGTTTTTATTGCGCGTAGATCAAGTTTATTTTAGATTTTTGCCACGCCCTCGAAAATCGATAAAAACTCCAGATCTGAGCTATTATTAAAGCTAGAGACACCAAATTTGGCATGAAGGTTCTTGTGTACTAAGCGCAGATCAAGTTAATTTCAAATGTTCTATGCCACTCCCACCGAAATAAGTAATTAAATATCTGAAAGCATGTGTGTATGTATAATTTGTATGAAGACCTGTTCTGATCTTAGAAGTATCTGAACTTATCAGTGCCAATCAAAGTGAGACAAAATATTGAAAATACACAATACTTTTAAATTCTGCACCATTATATATATTGTAACTAGTGTTGGAACGATCGAAGGATATGAGAATCTTCAAGGGTATAGAACCTTCGGCATGCCTTTCTAGCATTTAATTTATAAAGAAAGATAGACTTGCCGACTTGCAAATATATATATTAAAATATAGCTAATAATTGTATTTATAATTATATAAACGATTATTAGATAAATGATCTAAGAACTGAAATTACTTATGAACATTTTTGATTGAAAATATTTGACAATTACTTGAAGCACTTTTGATAGCATAATATAGTACATATAGTTCATTGCAAAAGTCGGTTGAGCTTAGTTTATTAGCAATATGTATCTTGGCTTATTCACAAGTATACGATATATCGATCAGACTTTTTTACAGCATAGGCGCATGAGTGTCAAGTTTGCCAAACAAATTTAAAGATTTCTCCAAAGAGACAGTCTATGCGACCCGTGATACTTGTCTACCTGAATACATACATAAACAAACCTATTGTTATACCATATGTATGTACAAACATAGGTAGACTATCTGTTCTGCTCAGTGTAATTAAGCGCGTAGGTTTATTCTGTTCTATTAACTTATGGAACTTTCGAAATACTGTTCAAAAAGTTCAAAAAGAAAACGACAATAGCAATAGAAACAGAGCTCATTATTTAGCTTGTCGTGTAAAATTTACGTGATATATCATAACATCGAAGAATAAGCACAGAAAGTACGATGGTACTTGCTTTAGAATACTCTATATATTTTATACTATTATATAAATTGTTGTACTCTTCATACGAGCTGATAAACTTTCTATGTCAAGTATTATTTTCTTCTAATTTATTAAAAATTAATAAAAGTTAAAGTTGACTAGTTAAAATTAAGAAAAACACGAAAATAAATACTTTTTAAATTAAACAATTATTTCAAGCATTCGTAAAATATTGTACGATATTTTTTCATTAGGTTAGAGTATTCCGTAGTCGTTGTGCGACCATTTCAGCTCGCCCTCGAGTGTATTTTGCCTTCTCTGTTGTGTCTTTGTACTCGGCAGAGCCATTTGCATAACCCGCCTAGATATTGGGCGCTGGGAGTGGCAAAGGGGCAAAGGCAAGAAGGGTAGGGGGAAGCATCACCCGACTGTCATACGCCTATCAACTGCGGCTGGCCACCAGGGACTCTTGCTCTCTCTTTCGCTCGCTCTCTCTTTCTTGCTCTGTGCTTGGCAGCTTGGGGACTGTTGGGGTAACGCGGCGACAGGCAGACCCCCCCTTACGTACTACAAGCGACACGGACACGGCCCGCAGCCAGTGCCATCCCCCTGTCGCCTCCTTGGCTGTCTGCTTTGGCTATGGCTAGGAGAGGGGAGTGGCAGTGGGGCTGGGGCTGGGACTGCGGAACTGGGTCTGGGTCTGGTCATGTTGCACTAATGAGCTCACGCTCATGTTCCCGCTCATCGGGCCTTGCACGGCCTCCGCTTTGCAGGGAGAGGGGGCCCGGGTGGTGGTGTGACAAGGGACCGCTCGGGGGTGCCAGTTCTGCATCATCAGAGCAAGTTCATGCAGAAATCATGCAACTAATCTAATTAAGCGCATTTTTGTCATGTCGCTGCCAAATGACATTATTCATCTAATCCAACGAGTGTGTATAGGTATATCGTATACGGTGTGCACAGAATATACGATATACACACGCTGTACGTTATTAGCATAAGTATGCTCATAAGCATATATAGAACATACGCAGATAGATATAGATATACTTGGATAGATATAAAACACACACACACACTCGCAGAAACTGGCGACAGCTGTAGACCCATTCGAATCTATTCAAAGATCTATTCGTGAAGAGAGAGACAGAAGAAAGCATGCAGAAAACATTTCAGAAATTCCAATAATTGTTCTATGTCTGGCGAGGGGAGATGACCATAACAAGAGTTGGCCACCAATCAAATGAAGTTCAACCTAAGGTGAATCAAAACAATTTTCATGATAGATTATTATAATAACAGCAAACTTATAGGAGACTTTTAAAACCCCAGAAAAGCAGTTAATAATCACATAAAGAGAAATCAAGGAGAGATAAAACGAACCATATACTAAGGCTATATTCGAGTATGACTGTGAGATACCCGCTACCCTCATTGTTAAACAGAGTACTACTGACCTTAGCATATGTTGTATTTAAAGACCATTAACTAATAAATAATAAATTACATAATAAAAAGTGTGTTTGACGCCGGAATCTAGGTAGACTACTCGAAATGCCTGTATGAATAATCAGGGATGCATGCGGGATACCATGTTAATCATGTGTGAGCTGAAAGCTGTAGAGTTATACTCGTCCTTGTGTTTACAATATGTATTTTACTGATTTTCGGCGGCAAAGAGTGACGTAGTCAAAATCGAAAACAAACTGAATCTGAGTGCAATTATATAAAGTACTGTCCCTAAATTTGCTTGCCCTGGCTTTTACAGACAAACAAACAGGCAAACAGACAGACAGGCAGATAGACAGATAAATAGACAAACATACAAACAGACAGACATACCAAAAGGAAAGACAAACATACGAACAGACAGACAACAAAAAAGACAGACGGATAGAGAGACTGACAGACAGACAAACAGACAGACAGACAAATCGACTGACAGACAGACTTACTGAGAAACAAACTACAAAGCGACAGATAAAAAAAGAGACAGACGGAAGGATTGACAGACGGACCAACAGAGAGACAGACAGAGCGACAGACAGACAGAGCGACAGACAAACAGAGAAACAAACATACGAACAAACATACAGAAAGACATACAGGAAAACGGAAAGACAGACAGATGGATCGACAGACGGACAAACAGAGAGACAGACAGAGAAACAGACAGAGAGACAGACAAACAGAGAAGCAAACATACGAACGAATAGATAGACGGGCAGACAGACATACAAACAAAGAGACAAACATGCAAACGGAGAGACAGACAGTCAGAGAGAGACAGAGAGAGAGAGACAGACAGAGAGACAGACAGAAAGACATAGAGACAGACAGACAGAGAGACAGACAGAGAGACAGACGGAGACACAGACAGACAGAGAGACAGACAGAGAGACAGACAGAGAGGCAGACAGACAGACAATAGATAGGGAGACAGACATGCAAACAAGGTGACAGACAGAGGAACATACTCGTATGTATATCGACTCGAAAAGAGCAAACAGGATGATTTCTAGCAATAATAAGAAAAAGAAAAAGATACATACAAACAGAGAGACAAACAGACAGACAGACAGACAGAGAGGCAGACAGACAATAGATAAAGAGACAGACATACAAACAAGGTGACAGACAGACGAAAAGAGGAAACAGGATGATTTCTGGCAATAATAAGAAAAAGAAAGAGATACATACAGACATACAAACAGAGAGACAAACATACAAACAGACAGAGAGGCAGACAATAGATAGAGAGACAGACATACAGACAAGGTGACAGACAGACGAACATATGTATATCGACTCGATTCTGGCAATAATAAGAAAAAGAAAGAGATACGAAAGTAAAGAGATTATGTTCAAGTAAGCAAGAAAGGGAAAGTAAAAGGACACTAAAGTAATTGGAAACCAGACCGATAAGGAAGCCTAAAGCTGTCTTTAATCTTCAAGAGCTCTGGCACCTTAACTGGCACCCCGCCAGTGAAGTGCGAGTGCCATATCGGGTACTCACAGTGTTGTCGTTGCATCTCTCGCAGTTGCACACAAAGTACTTGGTCATCTTCAGGAAGATGCCGCGCGTGAGATTGCTCCACAGGATTTTCGTATATGTCGTGGTGATTTCGCCGCCCTTGGGAATGTCGCGTGCGGCACGCACCACGGCCAGTCGCCCGTTCTCGAAGTAGTGGCTCGCATTGGGCGTGCACTCGTGGTTCATGATGGCCGTCAGTGGGAACAGGCCGCGCAGCAGCGTCTCGTGCCGATCCACGCGACAAGGGGCCTCGAAGGCGTTGGTATTGAGCACGCCCACGACGCGGAAAAGTTGATCCATGAAGGGTTTATCTGTGGTGGGAAATTTGCGAAAGCATTGCGCCGCCTTAATGATCTCCTGGCGATATCCACGCTCCGCATTCGCCTGCATGGCGTCCACCAAGGCGCGCTGTTCCTTGCTTAGGTAGAAGACGCGCACCGCGGTGAGGATGCGCAGCGAGAGCGGATTAACCACATCCCCCGCCGGCTCTTGCTCCTCCTCCTTATCTTTCTTCTCCTCCTTTTCATGTTCCTTTTCCTGCCCCTGCTCCTTACTGGTCGCCACTCCATTGGCACTCAGACTCTGCAGATCCTTGGGCATCCAGCGCTGAAAGTGAAGGCACTCATTGCGATGCGCCTCCGAGTCGGCGCACTCGCCGCACACGGGCAACGAGCAGCGGTGCGGGCAGAGAAAGCGCTTCTGCGCCAGCTGGCGATGACAGCAGACGCACGTGTTCAGTTGGGAGCCCTTGCGCGCCGTGGGACCCACGACCAGGGCACGTTCGCGAAAGATGAGCTCGCCGGCGGCAATGTCTCGTGTGGCGAACACACCGCGACCGGCCACCGGCGACGGTGCCAGTGTCCAGTTGGGCAGCTCCTCCCGCAAATCTCCCAGATGCACATCGATGAGACGCGCCAGCTGATCGGGTGTAGTGTCCCGACTGGGCGCCATGTGAGCAACCATCGCGGCTGTTGTATTGATGCTGTTGATGCGCTCGCTCGTGCTCGCGCCAGCTTTCGCCTTCCCGCTCATACGCGCACGCTCTCTCTCTCTCTCTCTCGCTCTCGCACTCTTTCACCTTCTCTTTCAGTACTCTCTGTCTCTGTCACTATGGGCACAGCGTACGTCTGGCCAGGATCGGAGCAACGACAACGAAACGAAGCGACGCGACGCGCGGCAAGTTTGCGAGTGATGAAGGCGACGCTGCCGCTGGCGACAACCAACCTCGACGTCGCCACGCAGACAGCGAAGCGAGCAGCAGGCAGCGACGTCGACGCAGACGCAGACGCCGACGCCGACGCCGTCGCCCTCAGAGAGCATTAAACGCAGCGCGCAACTAAAAAATACAAATTAGACGCAGCAAACAACGCGACGGCAGAAATATGATTTTCCAAGGTGCGACACACACTCGCACGCACACTCACATGGCACACACACACTCACATGGCACACACACATGACACACACGAGCGAGTGTAAAGCGGCTTTCGCTTTTGCTTTCGACGCTTATTCAATTTGCTGTTGCATTCAATTGGATTCGATACAACAGCAGCAACTACGCATGGTGTGCAGACAACCCTGCCACGCCCCCCTGCACCCTGCCCCTTATACACAGCCCACCATCCTCGTCATACGCAGCGCGCTGTCACTTCGATTTGTCATTTCAATTTGTCGTGAGCCGCGAGTCGCCACTCTGCGCCCCTATGCCCTTCTCTGCCCCTACCTCTGCCCCTGCCCTTGCCTACAGCACTACCTATACCTCTGCCCCTGCCCCCTTCCCCCTTACTATACTTTGCTATTATGAGCCGCCTCTATAAAAATACCGCACAAAGCACTGGGCAAGAATCAGCGCAGCGTTGCTTTTGTGGCTTTGCCGGCGAAGAATCTCTGCGAGAATCAAACTGAGATTGCCAAGCCAAGTCGCTGCCATACTTGGACACGGACTGGTGCTGCGCAGGTCACGACTGCGTGTTGGCGCCTCATAAATTAGGACAGAGGGCAACACCAGAGAGATGGGGCACGTTGCGTGCCGAGAGTATCACGACCCCGTTAGCGCGACCATGACAATGCCAATGTCATCATCAGGAGCAGCAGAAGAAGTGGAAGGAGAAGCCGAAGAGGTGGAGTAGAACTGGAAGGAGTAGTGAAGCTAGCAGAAGAAGTCAATGGAGTGGAAGGGAAGATGGGAAACTAGGAAAGAGACGCCAGCTGTGACACGTGACCAGGTCGCACAGGTGACTGTCGCACATTGTCACCGCGATGGGCACAACACGCAACGCACGCACAACGACGCACACACACACACACATGTAACATACACCACACACGCACACTGGGCACATTGACATTGCGTATACGCAACGTATGTGGCAAGTAGAGACGACTTGGGCATACCCTGTGCTAATTGGCATATGCCCAGCGATTGCTCGGAAGCTCAGTAAATATAATACATTGAACTATCTATTGTATATATGTCTCGAAATACGTTTACGCTAAATAGTTGTAAGCCTTCTGTGCAGGAGATTTTTTTGTAGTAACTTTATATATTGTTTTTTTAACTTTTAAATGTTTAATTTAGTTGTAATATTTCAATTATTGCATTGTTATTTCAATTGAAACTTACATATTATATATTATTTATTTATTTATTTATTTGTTTATTTATTTATTTATTTATTTATTTATTTATTTATTTATTTATTTTTTTATTTATTTATTTATTTATTTATTTATTTATTTATTTATTTATTTATTTATTTATTTATTTATTTATTTATTTATTTATTTATTTATTTATTTATTTATTTATTTATTTATTTATTTATTTATTTATTTATTTATTTATTTATTTATTTATTTATTAATTTATTTAACGTCAACTAAAACAGTCGACTTATGGTAAAATTAAAATGAAAATTAGATTACATCAAATTAAAATTGGAAATTTAAAAAAAAAAAAAAAAAAATATTCTATATCTTTATAAATTCTTTAACTTCTTTGTCTTTATTTTAGTTGATATTAAATTATCAAACTGTCGATACTTAATTATTTAACACTTCGTCCTTATAGCTTATACGGAACTACCGATCTAATCGGGTTTTACTGGGTTTACTTCTGGGATTCTTCCAGTTTAAATCAAATTAAGTAATAACAATTTTTACTTTTTTAATTTAAATCTATTTTTAGCTCATAATCTTATAAAATTTATATATAAATTTTTTTTAGTAGTCTGTCATTAGATAAAAAATAATAAAAAAAAGAAAATAAAAAAATAAAATAACAACCCAAAGAATTGAGAAAAACCATTAAAATTGCATGAAGAAAAATTAAATAAAAACTTTTATGTTATTTACCACCCAATTACCACTCTTTACAGAGCTTCATAACGTATAGTATTATTACCTTATTTATAAGCTAAATATACAACTGACGTGAGAAGACGTATAGCTGACATTCCCTTAAGTTATTCTCGAGCGATACAAAGTCTTTAATATCTATTGATCTATCTAAATATATCTAATATCTAAATATATCAAAAATAACTTTATTTATAAGTTAAGCCATTCAATGAACGTAGAAAGAAGTATACCTGCCATTCAATTATTACTTATTTCAGTGCTTCACAGCCTATAACAAGTATCGTTCAAACTATAACAAGACCTATAACAAAACTGGGCATAATTACTTTATTTATAAACAAAATAATCAAAATCACGTAAAATATCCATAAAGAACATAACCTCAAAATTAAAATCGATAAACGTACGCACTTAATCAAGTGTAGACAAGCAGATACCCTATACGGCAATTCGAAACGACCAATTTCGACCATTGGAAAGCGCTTTTAAAAACATTGCCAAAAAAAAGAGAGAGAGAGAGAAGAGCAGACATAGAGAGAGAAAGAGAGAGAGCGAGACTGAGGGAGAATTTCGTGTTTGCTCCTCATTCTGAAGATTATTATTCTGTGTCTTTTGTTGTTGTTGTTTTTGCACGAAATGTATATTTAAAACGCAAAAGAACAAAGCAAAAGCAGAGACAAAAATGAAAATTTGAAATTTGAAAATTTCATAGAATCATGTGTGCACGAGTTTGTGTGTGTGTGTGTGTGTTCTTCTTGCTGTAGAAAGATTTATAACAGCGCCCCCTAGCGTGTGTCGAGTGTGCGTACACGTGTGTGTATGTGTGTGTACTTGAACTAGTTTGGGCCTCCATTAGCTCTGACTGGCAGCTTGCCCAGGCCCATAGGAATATCATCTGCATTATGCCAAAAGCGGCCCAAAGGGGGCGTGTGGGTAAAGCAGAGGGAGGACAGGAGGAGGGGAGAAGGAGGATGAGGAGGAGGCGCATTAGGCGCATCCATTCAGAACATAACCCAAGAGACAGCGACAGCGGGAGAGGGGGTTCTGTGCTATGCCATCATGCAACAAGTTGTCAGGCGGATTTATTCATTCACTCACTCACTCATTCACTTCATTCACCCTGTCTGACATTTTATCATCTCATCAGCTTCTCTTTCTGCTCGTTGAATGGACGCACAAATGCGTCGTTCTCTGTTGTCAATTAAATGTGTGAGTGGCTCCCGAGTGAATACGTGAATATGTGAATATGTTAACGAGTACAGGGATGAGTATTAAGGTGTGAATACTAAAAGCATTAGAGCAAACTACGATTCATGAAAACTGAGCTACAATGATTCAGAATGCACTCACATTCACACAATGTGAATCAATTAATTTTGAAACTTAATCACTGCCCGAGTGAGTGCTTTGAGTGGATGTTGTAAAGCTGTTTTAGCCAATATTCCCTCAAAAGTACTCAAATGAATGAATATGAATACAATTTAAAAAAAAATTGCAACTCATGAATGATTATGAATACTATTCAAAAAAAATTGCATCTCATGAATGATTATGAATACTATTCAAAAACAATTTCATCTCATGAATAATCATGAATACTATTCAAACGATCTTACATCTCATTAACGTATCCAAGTGATAAAACACAACTACAAATACTATTCAAAGCATAAGTCTAAAACATAAGTGCATTATTCAAACCAAAAACCAAATGCACTCACATTCACACACTCTGAATAATTTGCCTTTTAAACTCAATCAAATACCAGGGAATGTTTAAAATGAATTTAAATTGTTTCAACAGTCAACAGGAGACTCGGAATATGACTATGAATGATATTCAAACTCATTTTTCTGTGAAATTTATGAGTGCCAGAGCTAAAGCCACATACCATCTGCGGTCCGCTTCCGGTTACGTTGATTTATTCGGCATCCCTCCCTCCTTAAAGACTGAATACTATTTATACTCAAAGCGAATATTCGCCGTCGTCGTCTCGTTTCATTTCGAATCTATTTTGAACTGTTTGACACTTCGAATAGCGAAACGATTTGACCTAAAAATGGTATGCAGACGTGTTTACAAACAAACAACGATTCGAGGCAGATGAAAATATGTTGGCAATTCGAAATTAAGGAAAATTATTCAACCAAATTCGAACACATTCGAGCACACTCATTATTTATGGCTTGCCCAATATAATGCACGTATTTAGAGATCGATAAATCCACATCAATTTGCCAAGCGAAATGCCAAAGTATCGCAAGTACAGTGGGCACACGAAGTGAACGCAAACACTCGGTTAATATAGTTAATAGGGAAAAGAATAGTTTGAATAGTTTGTTAGAGTGCGCGCACTGTAATGAGTGCACACTGTATAGAATAGAGAGACATCTACCTCATAAAATACAATATATAGTATATTTATTCCTGATCAGTATAAAATAAGCAAGTCACACTAGTAATGGATGAATTCTTTTCTTCCATTGCTTTTTATTGCTGCATACTGTAAATATGATGAAATCAACAAAATCGCAATATTATGTCAGTCGTATAGCTGTCGTATATTCGTCAATTTTAGGTCTTTTTTCAGTTATCGCAATCAAACTGATCAAATCTGCTTTTATATTCCCTTGCAGATCAAATTTGGCACATATGCGTCTTCTTGCTGCATGCTTTAAATAAATCTGGACGGGCTGGATCGGCCCGATATGTCGTATAGGTGCCATACAACCTATCGGTTGTTTTTTGTTGTTTTTCAAGATATTTATACCAAACTTACTGCATCTGCCTTTTACTATATAAATAAAATGGTTATAGAATTTCATCGCAATCGGAATACTATAACATATAGCTGCCATAGGAACTATCTGGTGAGTTGAAGGTTTTTGTATGAAGACATGTATTGTTTTTAAAAATGCATTATCCTATTAGAGCCATTAAAGTTATATCGTAGCCGATGAACTCTCTATTAATTTAATTTAAACTGGACAGCTATATCCTTAAGTTTTCCTAGGAATAATCAGTCGAAAATGTATTGTTCATAATAAGCCAACTTCCTCAAAGGGTACAGCACCTTCGGCATGCCGTAAATAACATTTCTATCCGGTTATACCCTTACAGATGGTATATTAATTTTGGCCTGGAGTTTGCAAAGTACCTTAAGAGACATCTATGAACCTATAAAGTATATATATTCAGAATCAGCATCAACAGAGGAACAAAACTAGCCCTGTCCATCTGTGTTCTTAGTTTTAGAGCTATCTTGAGGAATCTTGGTACAGTTGCTTTTTATTGCTTCTCACTGTATAATCGGACCAATATATCGTATAGGTGCCATACCAACTATCGGCCAATTTTTGTTATTTGTCAAGGTATTTTAACCAAATTTACTATATCGGACTTTTATATAAATATATAATACACTTAAAAAATTTCATTACAATCAGATCACTATAACATATAGCTGCCATAGGAACAATCGGTCGGAATGCAGATTTTTGTATGAAGACCTATTCTGCCTTTAGAAATAAACTTAACCTATCAATCCAACCAAACAAAGTTAGGCATAATATTCTGCACCTTTATATATAACCAGTATAGGAACGAACGGAGAATACAAGAGCCTGCAAGGGTATAGAACTATCGGCATGCCGTAAGTAACCTTTTCTCGTTTTTGTTGTTTTATACTTATGAATATACGCAAACCTATCAATGATCGATGTGCGCACAGGTTCATTCACCTGTTTGGGGCAAACGATTCATCGCTGATTGGATGCCTCAATAAACGGTCGAATGTATTTCTTGGCAGAGAGACAAATACAGATACAACTGCAGATACTAATACATGAGATACAGCAACATCTATAGCTGCAACTGCAACTGCAGATATGTGTGCTGTGCGATCTTTAAGATGCGTGCGCTATTTCGGTGCGGCACGCGCTGATTGCGACACATTGCAGCGCTGCCAAGTGGCCAGATAGATCGGATGGGGATAGGGTTAATTGGGATGAGATTAGCTGGGATTAGCTGCTGCTGAAGGTCTCGAACTATGTGAACTCACCGTGGGATCCTCACAGCGCGGGCATTGGCAGATAAAGTGCTTTGTCATGCTGAGAAAGATCTTGCGCGACAGCGTGGACCACAGCAGCTTCGTGTACGACATGGTGACCTCTTGGCCGGGCAGAATGGTCTCCGTGGCCGTGACCACAATGGTTTCCCCATCAGCAAAGTAATGTGCCGCATTCGGGGTGCAACGATGGTTGAGTATGCCGGCGAGAGGGAAGAGGGCGCGGGCAACAACCTCGTGACCCTGCTGCATGCGATAGCGACTCTCGAAGGCGTTCGTGTTGAAGGCGCAAATCGTGCGATAGAAGTACTCCAGCATGTCCGCCTCCTGGGGGAAGTGCTCGAAGCACTCGGCCGCCCGCTGCACCTCCCGCATGTAGTACTGATCCGCGTTGGCCTGCAGCGCGTAGAGTAGACGTCGCTGTGGCTCGCTGAGGAAGAAGCAGCGCACCACACTGAGTATGCGCAAGGCGCGCGGATCGATGTGCGCCAGATCCTTGGGCTGCCACTTGCGGAACAGCTGACACTCGAGCGCGTGGCGAGGCGCCTCCACACACTCCGCGCACACGGGCAGGCCGCAACCAGCGCTGCACATGGCTGAGGCATCGCTGGCATCAACAGCTGGAGGGAGTCGATAGCACTGGACACAGATGCGCAAATTACGACCACGATGCGCTGTGGGACCCACAAGCAGTGTGTGCTCCCGAAACAGCTCCTCCCCCTTCTCGATGCGACGGGTGGCAAATATGCCACGCCCCGAAATGGGCGAGTCGGCAACACGCCATGCCGGCGACGGGGGGCGCAGCTCACCCAAATGCTCATCAATCAGTGCGGCCAGCTCCTGTGTGGAGGCACTTATCGGCATCTGTGCCACTTGTGGCAACAGTGACGGCTGTGGTGGCTGCTGCTCCAACTCCGACATGATCGACCTTCTCGCTTTGATTGCGATTCGATTTTGTTTTGCCTTCGGTTGAATAATCAAATTGATTCTCATCTCTCACCTCGCACGCTTCATCTGCTCTCCCACTCTCTCTCTCACTCTCTCTCGCCTCGCATTACAAGTTTCCAATACGCTCTCAATGTTGCCATGGCAATATCTCATTATCTGTGCCTATGGAGGCGGCATCAGGCGAACGGGTTGCAGGCTATCTAAAATTAGTTGTAATTGCCGTTGAGAGCGCGGCACACGCTCCATCATGGCCAACTATCCGATAGCCCTGCTCGCAGCCAGCCATTCCAGTTGCCTTGCAGTGTTGCCAGCTCAGCTTTTTTCAAGTTAAATCTAGCTTTTTTAAAGTCCATAGCGGGAAAAATACGAAATCAGCGGGCAGCAGTAAGTCTTGATTTTTCTAAGGGAAAGTTTCTTATTAAAAGTGGGTAATTATCATCACTATTATCGAAATATCAAAACTTCATATATATATCCACTACTCACAGGCGTATCCAGGTGATGTAAAATCGCGCACTGAGACATATGTATAACCAACTGTCCCTGGTATGTACGTAAGTCCACACTCCATAAAGACCTCAATCTTCACACAGTTGTTGCACAAATGGGGAGACACACAAGTCGACACAGTTACAGATTACGGAGACATAGCAGTCTTCTTGCAAGACGTCTTATGCCCGCTCGACCTCTGAGGCGACTCAAACGGCAAGGCTTTGCCAAGACATTTGGAGAACTTGTGTTCCTACTTCACTAATTTTGTTATAGTGTTTGGTCATTCTTAAGAATATTTCTCACCCTGTGATGTTAAGATACAATATTATGATGTACGGATTCTTCATTTAATAATAATGAAAAAAAAAAAAAAAAAATGGTCCTCTAACTTAATGTGGAACCCAAAAAGTATGCTGCATATGTATTATTGCAGAAACAGGATTATTACGTATACGTATGTATGTATAATCTGATGAAGTCAGTAATGGGCAAATTCCATGCAAATTGAAAAAATGAATAAACAAAGCTGTTACTTTTTAGCTTTCTTTTTATATTATCTTTGCCAAAGATGCTGGCAACACTGGTTTTGGCCCAATGCTGAAATCTGATGCCACAGCACGGCTACAGGAAAGTTGTTTGGGGCCGCCTAAAGGTAGACTGCTCTTTGTGCCCTCCCACATGCGTGTATGCGCCCGTTTGTGGAAGTTAGCGTGTGTTTATGTAGTGGATATTGATGTAGACGGCGTAACTACATAAAATTTAATAAATAAATTAAAGAAATGCATTTTGGGGCACTGAAAGTCGTTTGATGTAAAATTCCTTACAGTGCCTGAAAGTATGCAACAAAAATTTGTATGGGAAGCATGAGACCACTAAGCATCGGAACCACTGCTGCTTATTACTTGGTTCAGGTGAAAAGTATGAATAGATCGATACATCTCGAGAAATCGAGCACTTTTGGCCACGTACTATTCAACTAGGCCGAGATAAACACGAAAAAAAGGTCGGAATTTCCGCCAAGTAAGCAGCAGTGATTGGAACAAATGGAGTACTCAAACAACGGACCTACTGATTTGATCGCTTTTGTGATTTAGTGACCCCAAAGTTTAATGAATTTCAAGAGGTTTCGGGCCAGCGTAATATCAATAAATACATGCAAAATTGTTTAATTATTTATTTATTTTTGTTCGATGCTTTGTGGTAATAGACTCGAAGCACATTTATATTTCCTGGACCTTTTATCTTGCATGTTAACTTCAAATTAGTAAGTAAACTACAGTTTAGAGCTCCCGACTGCGATATACCCACTATCGGACTTGCTAAATTTAATTTCATAAACATATATTGTACAAACATAAATGCTTTCAAATTATTCTCGACAGATGAAGAGCGCGCTTCGCGGTCGCCTGTCTTCCTTCCACAAAAACTTAGTGTTATACTCATACTTTCTAAAATAACTTTTCTGTTTATTGTTTGATCGTATTGAAATATAAAGGAAAGATATATATTATAATCAGCTAACTATATGTTGATCTCAGGAAGTTGTATCTTTTATACTTCGCTTACAAATCTACTTTAAAAATGTAATTATTTATTTGCGAGGACGGTGGGCGTGGCATACAAAATTTGAAATTAGCTTGATAATAGTATAGCATACCAAATCATGCCAAATTTAGTATTTCTAGCTTTTATAATAGCAGATATCTGAAGTTCTTATCGATTTACGGGGCGGCAGGGGCGTGGCCAAAATCTAAAATAAACTTGATTTAAGTGCAATAAAAACACATATTGACAACAAATTTGGTAGCCCTAGCTCTTATGGTCTCCGAGATCGGGATTTTCATACGGGCGGACAGACAGACATGGATAGATCCACTCCACTGGTGATGCTGATTCAAAATATCCGAGTATATACCTTGGGATGTTTCCTAAAGTGCGGCTATCACTCCTCCTTCGGCCCGTTACATACACTCAGCGACAACAAAAAAGCCGCACTTCGATAAATTATTAAATAATAAATTATTTCCAATCATGTTACTTGTCTACCAAAATATTTGCAATGCATTTATGTTCAAAAATATACTAACTACCTCCAAAAATTGAATTAGACTAAAAGAAACAGTTTTGAAAGAACTCTAAGAACGAAAAGTACAAAGTGCGTGAAAAATTTCAGTGCGGCTTTTTTAATGTCGCTGAGTGTACTTAATTAGCATACCATTTTACCCCATTTTGAATAAATGACGAAAGTTGTACGGAAGTAATTGAACGAATTGATTTAGGTTCAAAATGGAGCGTTAATTCAGTACAAAGTTTGATCAAATGAACGGCGACGATGATTATATAAAAAGAGATATTTAGAGACAGGAAGATATATTGCATATAACATGTAGTATCAGATTCATTGTACGAAGTGACCCAACAAGAATGAGATGGCTGCACGATTGTATGTAAAAGAGAAAGACAGTTGCATACTGCACAGCAAGAAAATCTTCTTTTTGATTTATGAAAGTGATTTGTACAATTTTAAATTATTTAAATGTAAGTAAGAAGCAAATAAAGCGAAATGTCTCCAAAACAGCTTCTACAAATAAGACCAGCATATTCCTTTACCAAATTTGTGTTTATATTTTATTATTTAAGGTTTTTATAATAGTAAAAATCAAATTTAACTTAACTCAATAATTTGTTTGTGAAAGTCCCAAGTAAAGATCAAACATGCCAGATACCTTTAACAATATCAAAAAGGTTATTGAAATTGTTCAAGTTTAAAAATTAAAAAAGTAATAATTGATATTTGGCACATAAGAACGAAACTACACAAAGGATTAAAAATGAAGTGGGATACAACAATTGGGGAAATTTGGGGAACTGAGGCAAAACGAATTGATTTACATTTTTAAGAAACATTTGGTTGTTTTTTTTCTAGTTTAGTGTGGCTTTTTAATGGATGAATCTTCGTTCCGAATGGCACGACAATCAACCAATGTCCTCACAGAGGAAGCTGCGAGACGAGCTGGGAAGCTCGAACCTTGAGAAATTTGATTACTTTGGCGATGACATTCGCGTGTGTGTGTATGGGTGCGTGTATTCCTCGATGGAGCATACACTTAGAGCTCATCATGTCCTGCAAACTTCTTGATGTACGACTGCAGCTCTGGCAGTGATCGGCTACCCTCGTACTCGGTCTGTCTCTGACCGTTCTTATAGAGGAAGAGCGTGGGATAGCCCTCAACCTGCTGATCAATGCAGATCTGTTTATTCTCCGGCGATGTGCAATCCACTTTGGCGACCACAATGCCCGATTTGCTGGCCTGCGTATCTGTTGCCAGCTGCTCCCAAGTGGGCTGCAGCTTCTGGCAGTGTCCGCACCAGGGAGCGTAGAACTTGACGAACGCAATGCCCTCGGCGGTGGCCTTCTCGAACTCATCGTTGCCGTTCAACTGCAGCACAATTTGCTCTTTAGCCTTCTCCTGTGCCTCTTTGGCATCGTCGTCCACGTCATTGCCAGCGCTGGGTGCACCAATCATCTTCACAACATACGATTTGAGGGTGGGCAAGTCGCGTGCGCCGGAATACTTCTCGATCTTTTTGCCATCCTCGATCCACAGCAATGTAGGGTAGCCCTTCACCTCAAAGTCCTGGCAAATGCTGCGATACTGTGTGCAATCGACTTTCGAAATAGCCACACCAGTCTCCTTGATGAGCTCCTTGGCCAACTCCTCCCAGGTGGGTGCCAGACGCTGCACAGGATTCAAGATTAGTTCAAGACACACAGTCAATGAAACACATCACTTACCTGGCAGTGGCTGCACCAAGGCGCAAAGAACTTGACAAAGTGATTACCGCTAGACACATGCTTGGCGAACGTATCCTCGGTGAGATCAACAACTTTTCCCAAGTTGACATTGGGCTCCTCTGCGCCTCCTTCATTTTGTTCGTCCAGATCCTCCTCGGCGGGCGTGTTGAGCTCCTGGTTGATGAAGTCTGTGATTGCGGGCAAGTCCCGTGTTCCCTTGAACTTGACAGACTCCTTCTCGCCGAGCTTGAAGAGGCGCAGCGTGGGGTAACCGGTCACTTGGTGATCGGCGCACAGTGACTGGTGTTTGGTGCAGTCTACCTTGGCAATGGTCACCTTTGGCTCATCTACGTTCATTATTTCCGCCAGCTGCTCCCACAGTGGATGCAGTCGCTTGCAGTGCCCGCACCTACAAAATACGACAAACAACAAGTGAGTATTTTGTTTACTTCACGATAAGCACGTTTCTTCTATCAATTTCTAAGTCCGCCGATTGCATTTAATCTAAGTGTTTATTCACATTGCAAACATCATAAAGTTTTGTGCTCTTATTGTTCATGTATTACGTATGAGGATTAGATGACAATTTCGAAAGTAGTTTATGTACAAATTCAAATAATATACTAATATGGTTAAAAATTTCGTAGAAAACATCTTTAAGCATTTCTAAATCCAGAATTTATGCATTTAATTCGAGAAGAGAAACCTCTCAAGAATAAAATTCGAGTTCTTGATAAGACTTAATCTACGAATTGGGAAACTAGGCACAAGTAGAGCTTCTGAGAACAGTTTAACAAAGCCTGCCCAATCATTAAAGGAAATACATATGTTATCTGCAAGTATTCAATGATTGTGTCTGATGAATACATTATGTATCAAAAGTAGTTTCAACTAGATGTCATTCTACAACTCAAGGGAGAATAAACTAAAATATTATTCGTGTTGCCGAGTGTCGACACAATCTGTGACGAATCGGTATTATGGGATATATCTTTACATTGAATAGGCCGACGAAGAGACGTGTGAAATGGCATGACAGTTGAGCAATTTTGAATCGAAAGAGTGCAAGATATATGGACTCACTGATAAGACGAAGTTTGCCGGTCAGCGACCAGGCAAGTCAAGTGAATGTATTAGTATCGGGAATTAGTATAAGTGTTCAAGCATGTACGTGTACTCATGTATTTGTCAATCAAAGGCCTGGCGCAACGGCGCCTCTTGACTCATCTCGAACATAAAAGCCCGTTTGACCGATTGAGGCGTCCTTATCATGGCTACGTGTCCATTTCCAAAGACGCAGCTTGACACAGCGTAGAAGAGCCGAAAAAACCTGCAGCTGTTGCTGCCTACGATGTGTCTAGCACCAGTCTTGAGTGCTTACATACATATGTATGTACATATGAATCTGTATCTGTATACGTATGTGCATACGTATGTGTGTCAACAACCAAATACATATGTTTCTCTCTTGAGATGCTTGTACAATCAGTTAGAAACATAAGTTTGCTTGTAAATATACACGCATACATACACACACACGCACACATACATACTATGTATTTATGTTAGTATGTACAGATGTTTTAAAGATTGCGTGGCTGCGTTTAATTTCGGGTTTTTTATTCTTTTGCCGGCCCTGACCAGAGACTCAAATAAAAGTGCCGACTTGGCGAAATTTGTTAACAGTTTTTGCACTTCTTTTTTTATTCTTAATTCGCTTACCATGGCGCAAAGAATTTTACAAAGACATTGCCGGCTCCGATAACCTCGCCAAATGTTTCCGGGTCCAATTCGACGGCAAATTGCTTTTCCTCTGTTTGCTTTGGTTCCTCCTCAGCGGCCCCTGCTGCCAAAAACGGCGATAGGCTTAGCGCACAAATGGCAAGCGGTATTAATGATTTGAATAACATTTTGGACTGTTTTAAAATCGCCTATCGCCTGTGTTCTTATTAAATATAATGCAAAGCTGCTGCTGGTCGACCAGTGTGTGACCAGCGTGAGAATAAAAAAAATACCAAAATACAATACCATTAACTGAACAATAAGCACGAGCTGCAATCGCTGTAGATATCGATGATAGACTCAAAAATTCCAATCGATTTTCCCCCTCTGCATTTGTATGCGAACAGCTAAATAAATATCGATGATCGGCCGAGAACTGTTATGGATTTTCTGATTTGAATATCATTTGTTACAGATTATGCGCGTTTTTTTTTGTTTAATTTCACATTTACAAGCATAAGGAAAAGTTACACATTAAGCTTAATTAGTTGCATTAGACTTTATATATGCACAAATTTAGGCATTATATCTGCGGTTCACCCTGTGAAATACAGTTCAAAACAAGTTCTTATTCGAGAATCATCAATCGAATACCTTTCATCTGAATAAAAATAAAATAAAACTTTAACTAATCAAAACCATTACTACTTTTTCGAGCACATTTTCAGTCTGCTTTTCATACATAGGTTATACCAAATTTTTAGCTACAACTCCCAATTATAATATAGATAGCATAAGCTAGGAATAGAACCGAAAAGCTTAACTAAGTTAATATTCTCAGTTTGCCACTTTAAAAAGTTCCGAAAAATATGCTAGACTTTTTTAGACATACGATTTGCTGGTGGAAATAGGTATGGTTTAGGTTTATAGGATGATCCCTAGGCATATAAAAAGACGACCTTTAGGCCAAGCTAATTGCGGGGTTATTGCGTTTGTGCTCCGATGGAAACAGTCTTGGGGGTGTTTGTACCATTAAATAGCACTTATTTACTTTGCCGCACAAAGCAATTCTGCATTAACATTCATCTTCTTTCATGATTCTCTTGTCTTAATATCGATTGCATTTTTGATTCTCCTTCTCCTTTCCTTTTCCGTTTTCCCCTCTCCCTTCCCCTTTGCTCATTGCTGAAGAGGCTCAGTAACTGGAGGCGCCGATCATTTTGCGTATTTGCTCAAAGGACAACCAGAAGGTGAGCGACCACGGCGCCATGCGTATCCAGCATGGAAGGAAGCCCTTGTACAGCGCCACGAATCCCTCCTTGCCCACCGTCTGACGCAGGCAGTCCAGAGATCCGCGATAGAGCAGGCCACTGCAATAGAAAGGGGATTATTATATAATGTTCAATGGGTATCGATCTGCATCATCATTGGACACCAGCACTTACCGTCCCAGCTCATCGGTGGGCTGATTCATGATGCGTGTCTTGACCACATCCGCCGGAGTGCCCATGATGGCCGCCACAAAACCAGCACAAATGGAGGCCAGCACATGCACCGTATGGCAGTCGGGCATTTGCAGGCGATGCATAATCAGATGCTTGATGGTGTCGTATGTGGTCAGATCCCCGAGATTGACCAACGCGGCTCGCTGTACATTCGGTATGCTGCCCTTCCACAATCCCTTGATGCCGCCACGATTGACTATATTACGGAGCGCATGCGCTGCACCATGTACACGTGGCGCCTCGCCCATGAGGCGACGCTTACCCTCCATTTGTATCTGCACCTTAACCAGATCAGCGGGCGATGCAAGCCACTGCGCCACGGCACCTGCAGTGACGCCGCACAGAGCCGATTTCCAGACGGGCAGCGACTGAGTGCCGTTCTTGGTGAATTCCTTGCGCATCAGGTCATAGCTGCAGATCCTCACACCGCTGTCGACGAAGAGGAGGAGGATGAGAGATGAAATTAGTGAGAGGGTGCTTGCAATTTAGTACGGCATATATACACATACATATCAGATATATAGCTACCATATGTATGTGTATATATGCAGTTTATGTATGTGTGTGTTTGTATATGTGTGTTGGTGTTTGTGTATGTGTATATGTATGTGTTTGTGTAGTGAATGAACACACGTACGTGTGCCTTGGTACTTGATTAGCTGATTAGAGCTGGTTGAGAGATTGGTTTGCCCACCTATAGACGAGGTGTCTGTAGAGCGCCGGCGTCACGCCCTGCCACAACTTGAGTGCGCCCTCCTCACGTACAATGCCAAAGGCGGTGGCGACCATGCCGCGATATTGCATCTGGATTTGGGGGAGTGGGTTGGTAGTTACATAATATGCGGCTCATTGAATCAAACATACAGTAGTAGTAGTAGTAGTAGTAGTTGTACTATATATACTCTATATACCTAGGCCTAGACATACAATCTATGTATATATGGCACATATATCTATGGGTTGGGGGCATCTGGCGAGCCAACACAAATACAACAACAACAAGACAGCACAGAGAAATGGATGCGGGATGCGGAATGTATACGGGAACAGGGCGAAGGGAAATGGGTGTGTGTGGTAGGGGGCGGCAAGGGGGCACAGCAGCTGTGTTTGACACCTGATCATCTAATCAACAGATCACCTGATCTATCCGATTCCAATCATCAATTCTATCTACACATATCAAAGGCATTATCGACACGCCCCGAAAAAATAAAAGTCGCTCGCACATCTTGAGAACAGTTCGAGGTTCTTTTTTGGAGGCGCACCCTTATCAGTAGCCTGATAATGGCCGAAAATAATAATACCAAGATGTTGTTCAGCGTGTGTTTGTATAGCACCTAAGCGCCAAAAGAGAAGAACTATGCGATCGTTGTATACCCTTACCATGTCAGATGTGAAACGAAATGAAGATAATGATCAAGAGGTGGTTCGATCGATCGATGGATGCCATGTTTGTTGGGGATCTACTTTCTGAGGGATCCTAATGAAATTTACAGATGTTTTAAGCTGGAAATATTGTAGTTTCAGCGTCTAAGCTTAACGGAAATAACGGACGGATATGGCGGATATGTTTGGGATTATGATAGGGATTATGTTTACAATGCACAGGTATGTGGAGAGCACAGTTAGACACACCAGGGAGACGACGGGGCAGGGGGATTAAAGCAAGCATGCAATGATGAACACAACGTTGGAAACCACAACGGAGAGAGTGAGAGAAAAAGAGAGAAAGACGGATGTACGGGGGAAGGAGATTGATGGAGGACAAAGTCCAGCATACTCACATTTGTTGTGGGCCCACCAGAGTGGGCAACCAGATGCGCTGCCTCGCCCTGGATTTGCAGACGTGTCTTCGTGAGATCCAATGGATATGTGACTAGCTCAGCTATGGAGGCAGCCACAACCGAAACGACGTAAGTGCAGGCAAAGGAATCCGCGTAATCATATTTCACTGGACGCAACTGGTGGCGACCACTTGAGCCACTACTAGAACTCGAGCCGGAGACCGAGCCGGGGCCAGGGCTGTTGCTGCCTGTTGCTGTTTTTGTTGTAGTTGCCGTTGCTGCTGCCCCAGTTGCTGCTGCGCTGCCATCGGCTGTGTTTATGTTCGCAGCTGTAGCCGCCGCTGCTGTTGGCGCTGCCACAAACGCGGCTAACTGTGGCGCTGGCATTGTTCAGCTGCAAATTGTACAAATTAATCGAGATTATTGAAACATTCATACGCACGAGGAGCACGAGGAACGGCAAACAAACAACGATGATAAGAGTGGAAGGAAAGGCGCGTTTATTTTATTTTATATTTCTGTTGTTGTTTTTCTTTTTGGGGCTTGGCCAAAGAGTTCTGCGGGCGTCGTTGCTACTGCTGCTGCTTGGTGGAAAATTGATCGCGTGACTTCTCGCGTAAGCGAAGCGCGAAACTGAAGCTGTCACAAGCTGCTGCCGCCCACAGATTTTCACTGCTCAAGGATGCATCAAACATTTGGCTTGGACTGAAATAATTTACATAACACAGAGCAACAACCAGAAAAGCAACTACAACAACTTGCAGCGTCGGTTGCCAACGACGTCAACGTGCGAAAAAGAAAGCCAACAAAAAAAAAGGAGAACCAAATTTAGTTTTGTTTTGTTTTTTGCTGTTGGTTTTTCTCGCCTTTTTGCTTTGCCTTTTGCCCGTGTTTATTCCCGTGCTGGTTGGCCGTAACGCCGTGTATCGGCGGTTTATATTCAATTGAACGCAAGTGCTAATCGGCTATACATTGCAGAATTGATTGCTATGTATGTATTCACTGGTATATGTGTGTTATTTTTTATACGCGCTTATCAACCGAGCATCAATAAAACAAAAAAATGTGTGTCACAAAAACAAAAACAAACCCAAAACTGCCCACCAGTGTTGCACAGTGTGGTGCATACAACGTTTGGCAACTGGTTGCTTGCACTTAAACAATGAACCGATAACACTTTCATCGAACAGCTGTTGTATGAGTTAATGGGCCTTGCTTTTCAAACCCATAACTGCCAACCAGTGCTGCACAGTGTAGCGCACACGACACATCAACAGTCTGGCAACTGGTTGTTTGCACTCAAACGATGAACCGATGAATCGATAACAATTACACTCTGTGCACCATCGAACAGCTGTTGTTGAGTGAATCAGTCTTGCTTTTCAAAAACGGGCTCTTCGAGCAGCTTGCTTATTGTTGTTTACTATGCACTGAGCGTCTGTTCGCTGATTACTTCATACCAAGACGCGCGTATCTAACGCCAGGCAAACAACTATTGCAGCTATAAACCCAACTGACCGTAAGTCAATTACGACATCACATTAGTGGAAGCAACAACAATAACAATTCAACAACAACAATAAACGTAAGTTACTTTGGATTTTTGATTTCAACCATATGGACTAAATGTTAACATCTTTTTATTGTTTTGCGCCCGTGTGTGTGTGTGTGTGCGTTAGATAGTATGAGCAAGACAGAAACAGCGACAGCGTCATGTGCCTCGCCCAAACTGGATGCGAAGGCGCGACAACAGCTGGAAACTTATCGTGTCTATGTGGTCACCTGGAATGTGGGCAGTCGGTTCCCGGACAACATCTCTCTACGGCAATTGCTGGGATTGCAGGACGACGCCACCGGTGATGCATCACCTGATCTGCCCGACATCTATGCGATTGGGCTGCAGGAGGTGAATGCACAGCCGCAGCAACAGGTGCTCGGCTTGTTCAAGGAGGATCCATGGACGCACAAGGCCAAGAAGCTGTTGCGGTTCTACGACTATGTCGCCGTCAAGACGGAGCAGATGCAGGGCCTACTGCTAACGATGTTTGTGCGTCGGCCACATGTTGAGCATCTCAAAGACATGGAAGCGGAGTTCACGCGCACCGGCTTCGGCGGCATTTGGGGCAACAAGGGTGCGGTCAGCATACGCTTCACCTTGTACGGCTGTGGTCTCTCGTTTGTGGTGGCCCATTTGGCTGCCCACGATCATCAGCTGGACGAGCGTATCGAGGACTACAAGCAGATATTGGAGAACCACCACTACCATGTGAAGCGCTATCGTGAGATCTACGATCATGACTATGTCTTTTGGTTCGGTGATCTCAACTTTCGCCTGGAGGGTAACGACTCAGCTACCGAGGTGCGCGATGCACTTGGCGACGACAAAAAGCACGATGGGCTCATCCAGCGCGATCAGCTGTATTTGGTGCGCGAGAAGAGCCAAAAGGCATTCCAGGTGCTGCACGAGCGACTGCCCGCCTTTCCACCCACCTTCAAGTTCAAGGAGGGCACCTCCGAGTACGACATGAAGCGTCGTCCGGCCTGGACAGATCGCATCATGTACGCAGTGCAGCCGCTAAACCGCCAGCCAGGCATGCAACTGTCCATTGAGCAGTGCTCATACAAATCGCATCCTGCCTACAATATCAGCGATCACAAACCAGTGACCAGTGAGTTCACCTTGAAGCTCTATCCGAATTTCCGTGCACCTGGGGTGCAGTTCTCGCCGCTCTCGGTGTGGTGTATTGGCGACGAGAACACAGTCGAATATCGCAAGCAGCCTGAATTCGACGAGGGACCCAACGACTGGATTGCCATCTATGCCACAGACTATGCCAGCTTGGCGGACTATGTGGCCTACGAGTACGTGAACCAGGCTGAATCACCCACCTCCTCGGATTCAAATCACGAGCCGGAATTCTTCGAGACACCAGCACCGACGCCACGACGTCGTGACCGGCATCATCATCGCAATCGCCAGCGCCTACGACGTCAGCAGGAGGCCAACGA
Organism: Zaprionus ornatus; assembly: GCA_018904035.1. Taxonomy (NCBI): domain Eukaryota; kingdom Metazoa; phylum Arthropoda; class Insecta; order Diptera; family Drosophilidae; genus Zaprionus; species Zaprionus ornatus. Next base: position 21,636,074 of record JAEIFZ010000001.1, read on the forward strand.
GGAGCTGGTGCGTCTGGACTTTGCCGACGACGTCGAGCTACGTCACGGCGAGCAATATTTACTCATCTATTTCCGCAGCACGGGGCTCCGTGGTGTGACCAGCATTTCGGGCATCTCTGGCACCTTTGTTGCCGAGCGACGCAGCGGATCGCCGCATCGTACGGAATACCATGTTGATTAGCTGGTGGAGGCTCTGGACATTTATTTACTTTAGTTGATAGTCAAAGAAAGAAACCAGTCGATGCCCAAGACATCTTGGGAATCGGAGCCTTGATTTGCCTTAATTGTTTTTATCTGTTTTCTGTACATGTACATATATGTTTGTAACTCTATTCTGACGCATGATCTATGTAGATGCATTTCTTGTTATCGATATGTTCCCACACCCATTGTCCTCAATGGAGATGGACGCTTACTCACTGCACATTTCTACACGTATAATGTGGTGTATTCACATATGATTTTTTCTATATACTTTACTATATATTTTATACAAATACACGACCAACCCACACAGACAACACCAAAGACTGTTCCCAGAACAAACGTAACTTGTATTTCACATTGAGAGGATTAATTATATAGCCGATAACTGTCTGATACCCGGTCTGCTGTTGCTGCTCTGCTGCTGTAGTCGGAACTCAACTATCTTGAAGATATGCTATAAATATATATGAATATATATACACTCATGGGAGCACAATTTCAGATTCCATTCGGAGTCGATTGCTGTTGCATTACGGTGATCTTTATTTATATAGCATGATATGATGGCCGTGTTGTCGCTGGGGTCTTAACCGGTTTGAGCACAATTCGCGATGCCATAAAGGTTAATTACGTCACGAAGTTGGCACACCTGCAGCAGCAGAAGCAGCTCATTTGCATACAAAAAGATGACAAATTTGAGTCGAATGCCGAAATTGGGCTAACAGTCTTACATACATATAATATACTCAAAGTATACCCGATCCATTCAAGGTCCAAAACAATTAACACAAGTATTTGTTCGGGTTTCACATAGATTTATTGTTGGGTGATATTTAATAATAAATATAAATAAAAATACACACATACATTGTTATATAAATATATATATGTATATACATATATTGGCTGTACTAGTTAGTCATCTGCATAACGCCACTCAATTGGTATATATACTAGGCAATACACAATATATGGTACGCCTGCCTTTAGCCTATATAGCTGCACAAATTGTTTGCTGAGTTTTCAGTTTCGGTTTCGTTTAATTGCCCATTTTCCGACAATTTTTCCGCATTTAATTCTCGCTTGTGCGCAATAAATTAACATTTTAATTTTTTTAAAATTGTATTAAAGACAAAGCGCAAACGAGTCGAAAAATGATTGGATACGCGCCTTATAAACAAGCTCTCCATAAATAATAATAAATGATATTCGAACAACACATACACACTGATACACCCCATATACAGATGGACGTACTCGTGTAGTATGCTTTTTAAAATTTCGCATCATTTCCCTTAATACGCGTGGATGACTAAGAAATTTTCCAAAAGGACTGCAGACTTTTCATTTTCAATTGTTCGAGCTAATTGAATACTTAAGTAGTTTCTTTTCAAAGAGTAGAAAAAAACAGCATGTTTTTGTATAAAAATATTGTTTACAAACTAGAGAGACTATATTTGTATGCATATATGGTATATGTGTAAACTTAGGCATATTCGTTGATCAGATATACACGCTTAAACTATATATCTATAGTAGTGTATAAAATGATGGAGTGGATGGTCTATATATATATCTATGAAATTTCATTTATCAATTTCAATTGTTCAGTTAGAAAACATGCTATATACCATTAGCTGCTTTATAATGTTAATTATACTATATATGTATGTATGCTACTATTATATACAATTAATCGCTATAGTATCAAAAATAGTATGCCTGCTACTTATGAACTAATCCTTATGGATACGCTACATTAAATATTCGCTGCCTTTTGCCTCAGTCAGTTAAAATTTCATATTCGTTGTGGTTGCATTAAAAAAAAAATATTTCAAAAATACACACATATATATGCTATGTATACTTCGATTATAGGGTATAGACTACAATCACAATTGGACATAGACGAAATACAATTAGGGGAGCAATTACTTTTGGCCTGAACACTTTGGAAGTACATACAAATTTATATAACTATTCATAATACAATTGATGTTTAACTAAAATTAGTTCTTCTTTGATTCAATTTTCTTCGTATCTGTTTCTCATCTTTTTTTTGTTGGTTTTCAAAACGCATTTTTCATACTAAACATACGTTAAACGCACAGTAAAATTGTTTAAAATATATGATAAAATAAATTATTGTAAAAAAAAAACAAATAATTGTACTGTTTTTAGTTTCTGCGTTTAAAATAATTTGAAATCGACGTTCTTAGTGGTCCCGAATCAATCACAACAACTTTCCAATGATCTGGCAACTCTAGCTAACTAACGGCTTATGTAGACCGAGTGTGGGCTTGAGAGCACGAGTACGTATGTGTGTGTGCGTTTGTGTGCGAGTCTGTTGTCCGGTTAATTAAACGGGCTTTCTTCTTGGCATCTTCTTTATCTGTTTACACTTTGTTTCTATTTTTTCATTCATTCATTCAATTTGTTGTTGCTTTCGGCCATTTAACCTTGATCAGTTTTGTTGCGTTGAACTTTTGATGATAAATGTAAATGCAAACGTATCTCGTCTCTCTCTCTTACGCTTTGTATATTTATTTTCGTTTGTGTGCCTGTCTGTCTCCCCCGTGTGTGCGTATGTGTGTGTTCACATATCAAAGCAAACTATTAAAACAGACCAATGTTTGTTTAATTAAAAGCGCGCTTTTTGTGCGCACCGAAAACAAAACACACACACACACTCACCAACACAGCGACACTAATGCACTTACACACACACAAACTCTCAAAAAATATGGCCCATGTAAATAAACGCAGTGTTTACAATCGGCTCATGAGCTCTACGAGAGGGAGAAAGATAGAGAGAGTACACACACTCCAAAAGCCGCTCCCAAACAGGATCCACGCGTGCCGCCGCCACAGTCGCCAGAACTCCAGAGGGGGTGGGGGACTGAAAGAGAAACCAAAACACACGTTAATACGACTTCATTAGATGTGTGCATACGACAAGCAAATGTGCATGTGTGTGTATCATACAGACTAGGTGGAAAATCAGTTGTAGTATGTATTATGTACAACATTCAGTAAAGTTCTCTAAGTTTTTTATTAACTATCATCCCTCTTTCTACGATCTAAATTTGGAACAATTATCATTCTACCAAAATTAGGATGTTTATGTGAAAAATTAATTAAAAGCTTTAAAGAACATTTGAAATCGATAAAAAGTTTTTAATTTAATATAAATTCTTTCTAGAATTAACCTAATACAGTCTCTAACTAGTAAGGAATCTATTGTTTCTAACTTAAAAACTTGTCTAGGGATAACAATTTTATTTAAAGATCACATTGCTTAAGTCATGGTAAAAAATTCCGTCCATAAACAACCAAACAAATTAACAAAAGATAATTTTCATACAATCTAATACAATGTTCAGATGTGGGTAAACATCTGGATAGTTTAATTACCATATAAATACTTGTGAGATTTTTGGGAATTTTCCAAAAAGTCGAATCCATTCGCACGCGAATTAAAAACAGTTCAAAACTAAATGGCAAGCGAAAAATGTGCTCAGCATGTATAAACTGACCCACCGTATATGATACATATGTATATATGGTACGTAAGGGAACTGACTGGAAAACCTCATACATATTAGGAATTCTAAATCATCTCAATGCGTTTTTTGTTTTACGTATTTTCAGAGAAAAAACAAAAAATGCCACTTAAAAGATCATGAAAAGTGCTGGAATGAAATGCCAGAATTATTGAGCAATCGAAATGACAGAAAACAGCGACACACGAATACACATAAAAAGAGTGTTTGCGCGATCGTGTGTGTGTGTGTGTGTACGTGCGATGACGTGAAATGCAGCCCAGCAGCCGCAATCCAAATTAGAATCAGCTAATTTAAATGTTGCCGATTTCTCTCACACTCGCCCTGTCGGCGCAGCATTAAACACTTGAAAACATACACACAAAGCGTGAAGGGGGAAAAGAAGCGAGAAGAAACCATAAAAATCCAACTTGAAAAAAATACCTCAACAATAAATTCCTTGTGCTTCTGTTGTTGTTTCTGTTGCTGTTTACGTTGGCATAAACAAAACACCAGCAGACACACACACACACACATATATATGTAAATACCCTAAGTGTTGCCATTTGAAATGTCTTTGAAACAATGGCAACGCCTTGTCTTTCGTTTTGTTTTTGTTGTTTGTTGTGGCTGCACATTCTTTGCCGCCTACGCTGACTGCATTCCGTCTGAGGGCGTTTTGCAACACTGCTTAACGACGCTCGCTCTGACTGCTCAATTAGAATGCTAAAGTCGGCCTCCTTTTGCGCTCTGTCACATTACTCTATCCCTCTGTCTCTCTCTCGCACTTATTGCATCTCATTACGTACCGTTATTCGCGAATTGCACAAAGAAATGCTTTGCTTTCGCAAACTAAATGCTGCAATATCTACACACACACACACATACACATGCATGTATGCTTCTCTGTGTATGCACGTAAGTAGTTTTTCGTCTTTGTCGCTTCTGTGCTGGCGGCTGAAACTGATTTTTAACAATATCACACACAAACACACGCACATGAACGAGCTATGCTCAACATTAAATCTACTCACATTAAACAAAAAGCTTGGCCAGCTGGGCTGGGCAGTTGCTGTTGTTGTTGTCGGTCAATGCGCGTGCTTGAATGTGCCTGTCGTAGTTGCTGCTGATGTTGTTGTTGTTGCGGTTAATATTGCGCAAGTGTGCCTGGCCGCGAAAGCAACCGCGACTGCGACTGCGGGGCTGCCTGTTGCTTGCTCTGCTTCGTCGTCTTCTTCTTCCTCTTCGTCGTTTTGCTGTAGTTGCTGTTGCTATTGTTGTTGTTGTTGTCGGCCCGATTCATTGTCATTATTGTTGTTGTAGGACTCAGTTTACTTTCGCATCGTCGTCGTTGCTCGTCTCCGCTTTCTGCAAAAAATATTAAGAAACAAAAGGGCAAAAGAGATGATTACACACACATATACACAGACACATAAAGATAGACAGTGGGCTTATATCTACGTACATGGGAGGGTCGCCAGCAAACTTATCAGTACCAACCAATAAGCGTTTATTAAAAAGTAAAACAAATAATAAAAATAAAAAAATACCAATTCTAAATGAAGGAAATTACATATATTATATATTGAAATTCATTAAATTAAATAAAGAAATTGTACATCTATAAAGTAAAGATTCGAAATAAAAATATTTGATCATCTACTTGTGTAATTTCAAATGTTTATTTCATTAATATTTTTGCAATAATGGCGCAATGTTATCAATTTAGCAGAAGTACCAAGGAATCATTTAGGTAATCCTGTATTATTTATTTATTAATTTCTGAGAATATATTCCTGGCATCATAAGTATTTTTTAAATTGATTTGCTGACAAAGTGATGAGAAACAATCGCAAAATCACATTGATAAATGCAACTTTGAGCCGTGAAACGGATATGTATATGAATGTATTCGATTAAATTTGAAGAGTTCAATAAGAATCGAAGAATGTTGATGTATTTGTACACCTTTCTTTAACAGCATATCATAATATATTTTTATACATACATATGTATGATAGATTGCAACTGTTTAATGCAACCCTCGGACACGGCGATTGCGACAACGACGACGATTCTTGACGTGCTCGAGTCGCAAATTAAAAACGGAAAGAGCAATTTGTTAAGGTTAACTGAAGTTGGAATACTCTATATTATACAGTTTATAACTGTCCGGTGATGTAAGTCGTGTAATAAACGGCGGAATACGGGAAAATACACGGTGCATATGTTTATATCTTGAGTGGGGCTCATTAAACTCATCATTCCTGACAGAATCATGACACACAGGAATGTGCTGCGATAGGGGGCGGCCGAAGGGGGTATTCTTGTGAAAAATTGCAATATCCTCTCTGTGAGGGCATTGAGAACGCACATTGCGTAAACAGTAAATGGGGCACAGAGTGCAATTATATCTGGAGAAACTGCAGAACGTCAAAATTAAAATTCCCGCTAAACTCAATTAATGAAGTTACTGTGTGTATGTGTGTGCGTGAATGTGGAGCGTTTCGCATTTTTGCTAATTTGACAGCGAGAGAAAGAGAAAGACGGGGAGATAGAGGGAGATAAAGAAAGACGATTGCGTATTCATGAGATGCAACTTTTGGTTCTCTTGATTCCGTTGACGAAAGATGCCATTACCAGCTCCCTTACAAGTCCCCCCCCTTCCTCTCCCCTCTTTACACTCTCTCGATCATGGTCCTGGCAAATGTATCTCCATGATCAGACGGCAGACAAGCTGCAAGTTGCAAGCTGCACGGTTGCATTGGCTGAGCGTGACGGTGACACGTTGCCCCGGGATTATGCAAAAGAAAAGAAAAATTGCTCGGCTGCTGCGACTGCGGCTCCGAGGCGCAGCTGCACCCAGACACAGACAGTAGGACACACAGATGGACAGGCGGATAAAAACTGCACACGCACTGTGCAGATGCGCTGCACAGTGGAACGAAAGCAAAACGAATTTCATTAAGCAATTGGGAACCCAAACAAATGCGTCACATTCATAGGGAAATCGTAGAAGAATTGTTTATAAACACACCTGAGGGCGGGGGAGGAGAGTTGGGGGTTGGAATAAACAACAACAGTGCATCGTTCCTAGTAGTCTCCATAGTAAACAATCGGGACTACATTTGACTGCTGTAAACATCGTCTTTTGACACTCAGGTACAGTCATCCTACTCCCAACCCTTGTTTCCACCCTCTCACCCTGAAACCATATTGTACCTAGGTGAACGACATGATCAAATGAAACACAACATAAAGATCTCTTCCTATTCCTATTTGATGTTTAAAGAACTTCTATATAAACAATAGTATTGTGCTACTAACAAGTATCCCCAAATCTTTCTATTATACAAATTACATATGTATTATTCTATATACATACATATATATATCTTTTAATGCTACAACTTTCTTAAATAGAGGACTGAAATTTATTTACGCTTTTAGCCTAATTAAAACCCCCCAATTAAATTTAAAACTTGAGAAATTACACATATCAATTATAAAGGTTTATATTGTAAATATAATATAATGCATATATAGTTGGGAGAATATTAAAATTTTGTGAGATCAAGCTGAATTTCGAGATAAATTTTAAGCACTCACAAGTGTAATTTATATAGGGGTTTTTATGACATTATGTGATGCTTATATTATTATAATTCCATTAGTAAATATCCATTCAGTAAATATCTATAGCCTAAGAAGTATCTCAAGTTCTAACCTGTTTACGACAACAAAATCTATTACGGATGGACTTCAAAAAGACTATATACGAAACAACAATTTGCTGAGTGAGTTTTTTTTTTTCCTTCTCCACCACGTTAAAAGACATTTCAGAACTGATCAAATTGGAATTAAATTAAACCTATTTCAATTAAACCTATTCATGGTGGAATACTATGGAATCTAACAAAATAAACCTTGTATAACTGAGTTAGCAGCCCCCGCCCAAGATCAAATAAAATCTCAGTGAATTCAAATTCATTTGGAATGAATCAATTACCCACGAGCACAGAGAGAGTTGATAACTAAGTGAATTCCACTGTACTCTGTCACTGTGCGATATGTTAATTAAAGATTCCAACAAATACATGTTTGTACACACATATATACGTGTATGCGTGTGCGTGTCTATATGCACTACAGTACAAACAAGTACATATTCTATGTCTCAGCAAGAGAGTTCACTTGGAGGTGGAGGTAGTGGACCTACCGATACTTGCCACAACATATCGGAATTTATGTCTGTAACATGTAAACCGTTTACACAACTCGACCCGGCACAGTTTTTCGAGCCGGCTACGGGGTTTTTTCTTCTTCATTTGCTTGAAGTTTTTTTGTCTCTTTTTCATTTTTACTGGCATTGCCCAAAATGCGTTGCGCAATTTTAACACGTTTGGTCGACGAGAGGTGTTTAGTCAGTCTTTCAGCTGGTAAAAACCACATGGTGCACACTCATTTTGGGGCCTTTCGATAATGTGACTATTATTGGCATCGTAAACAGATTCATTCTCCCCCACCCCACGTCTATACCTCCCCACTTTGCCGTTTCCTTTGTACAGACATCTGTTTTCGCAGTTTTCATTTCGAATTCAATTTGAATTTCATTGTGTTTAATGTGTTTGTTATTTTCATTAGACTCGTATTACAATAATGTGTCATCGAGGGGGGTGGGGGGGACTGTTTGCTTATCAGCCATTACACTCCAAATTGCACCAACTCTCCAACTCTCTGTCAACATCAGAGTTGAACTTTCTAGTTCGATTCAATGAGGCAGTTCAAACGGAAACTCAAAATCATATTGAGATTCGATTCGATTCAGGGCGATTCGTTGCAATTGAACGGTTATCAGGTATCTGTGTCTGTGAATGCATCTGCATCTGTACATGTATTTGTATATGTATCTGTATTTGGTTCAGTGTGCTTCATTATTGGTTCATGCGAACCGAATCGTTCCAACTCTAATGAATATTTAAATGGTTTTTCGATTGCTCCAAGCTCCGTTCCGTTTGTGGCTTCAAGAGGCTGCCAAGCAACCGCACACACTCACACGCACACGGACAGTAACCCGTTCACTGCTTGTGCCTGTGTGCCAGTGTGTGTATGTGCGTGTCAAGGGTTGCGTTGATTATTTTATGGCCATGTGGAAATCGACAGGAAATGTCCGAAAAGCGAACGGCGACTGGGCGACTGCTGAGTCGATATGTTTTCCACCGAAAAAACATTTCACATTTTCCATTTCACATTTTTATGGTATTCTCAAGTGGCTGGCAACAACAACAACAGCAACAACAACGCAACAGATGAGGATGAAGAGGCCAAGTTGCAAGAAGAAACTGTTAACTTGGCGCATGGCTGTAAAGCAATTAAACAATGCAGTGAAACGGCCAACACATAGACAGCACACACACATTGAGTAAAATACCCGGCAAGAACGGACAATCGATGAACGGGACAAGGCACACGGAACTCGGGTCATGGGAGAGACAGACACATAGCATTAGAAAGAGCGAGAGACAGTGGGCAAATATAGCAACAACATGCTGAAAAGATTCGTCAGGCGCCGCGGCGCCTTACGCAACACAGTGTTGGAAAGTCCCAAGTGGGCAAAGAATGATCGCAATCCACCAGAACAGTGGGAGGTGTTAGAAAAATGAAACCTACTGATCCTATAGTAGAAACGGCAGGGGAAACATCTACAACTGCCACATATGTATGCACACATATTGTGCTATAAAAGGAGGTTTTTCAGTGGGTTTATAGGGTATATTTACAACTAAACATCTTGTGGAAAGAACTGTGGAATAATCACCATCTGTTTTACACATTTCAAGTGATACTCTTGAGTTAGTTAATAGCTCATTAATGGTCTAACTTGCTGATGCTTGACTCTTCAGATATCATACAACTCGACAGATAAACTTCTTCCCCTTATATGGCATATGCACGAGGGTGGTCTGATATACATATATTTAGAGCCTAACAATGAACGACGTTAATCACGCTTTGGTATTTTGATTAGACATCTTTTTAAATATCACCACCATTGTAGCCACGTCGATATTATAGTTAAAGTACAATCTTGAATATCGTGTTTTTGAAGGGCTATAAGCCTATGGTAGTCTAATTAAAATTGAGACGGATGCTGCCTATGGGAACTCTTTCTATCTAGCTATAAAGATCTGGACTGTAGTATTTATGTGTGAAGGTGAAGGCTTAAGAGGCAAGACATGTTCAGTATGCCCAAAAACTGTAGACACTCACGAAAACATCGACAAAATACAATAAATACTATTTGACTATCGCTCAATCACAGATAGAGATAGTACAGTTGCATGCAAACAAATAGGTGCGCTGTTGTATTTCTACTTCCACCTTTGTAATTATCATTTTTGTCCATTCTTTCTGAACTTTTCAATGCCAATGTCTTGAGTTATGAGTCTAGATTATACATCACACTATTATTTTAGCCTTATAGTTTAATCGGTATTTGAAAATTTACGAGACTTTGTCATTTTGGGTACCTCAAAATAATAGGAGTTTTCAGAAAAAATCATTTTGAAAAGTAAATGTAATCGATTATAGAAAAATTGGTAATTCACAAGCGATTGAAATTACAGTTGGAATTTAAAATTTTGGCTTGCTTTCATCAAGTATTTCTTATAGCACCTGTGTGTCACTAAGTGGCGGTTTTGTGTTTTGAATTTCATCATTACTCATTTTATTAGTAATATAATTCCTCCATCATACTTTTATGATTTTGTTATTTCTCTACAAAGGACTCTTTAATTTGTTCGCTATCATCTGTAACTGAGATTAGAAGACATCCATGAAATACTCTTCAAATTCCTTCCACAACCTTCTTACTCTTTAGACCTAGCTTTCACTGACTTCCTTATATTGACTGATCAATTGAGAAGAGTAAACCACTTTTTGTGTTGGGGCTAAAGAGGTGGGAGAAGTGTAGTGACTTAGAAGAAGAAATAACATATTGAAAACCTTTCAAAAAGTTGATGTATCACTGTCTGGTCTGAAATATATCAGAGCACCTACGTACAGAAAGTCTTTTATGATACAGTGTGCAGTTGAGTCTACCCTAGTTAATGTTAGTCTATAATCAAGTCTTCACTTTTTGGGCGTTTACTCTAACTTACTTTAAACTACACTCGTTTCTTTTCTATGTTTCCTGTTTCAACTTCTTTGCTGAAAAAAGCTACCTGGAGAAGATCGAAAATGAGTACTAAAAGAGAATCGCAAATGACGCCTTATGTACACCTCACTTCCTAATGGAGAACTAATGAAAAACTTGAACAAAGAAACAAGTTTTGTTTAACCTCAACTACTTTGAAGTCTCACTTTAATGGGATAAGAAGAACAGGCAAGTTTACCCCGAAAGTAACCAAAAAAAAAAAAAAAAGAAATAAATTTCTTATCGAAGAAGGGGGGGAAAAAAAGAGCTTCTGGGTTAACATAAATGTTGCAGTTGAAGAAGTTGAGGCGATAAGCATGGAGTACCTAGCTTGGACTTGGAGTACTACGTGTGCTTTGTTTGTTCTATGCAACGTAATCTCGTACAACCTGACCGTTATTTGTTTTGGGTGCGTCTCGATTACACAGAGAGAACGCGCTCTGCCTGCACCTGTTTACCTAAGACACCAACGTCTTATCTCTCGCACTTACCTTAGCAAATAGTCTCCATGGGTATCTTAGGCAATGTTGACGAGGTGACAACACCCGGATCAGCGTCTCCAGGTGAACCTGCTGTTACTGCTGCTCCCACTCCCGGTGCTGCTGCTGCTGCTGCTGATGATGGCGGACTCGTTGAGGATGTCACATTCATCGAGGTGTTTTGCGTGAACTCTGTGCCACAGCCAGCCATGGAGGGCAGGCCCTGCGAGCTGGACGAGTGTTGCACACCGTTGGTAGTGTTGGTGATATCGTGACGCAGTCGCGGGCAGCAGATGCGCTTGCAGGCGGTCCACACCTGAGGCTGACAGCCAACGACAATGAAGATGAAGACACCTTGCAGGGCATTGATCAGATCCGTGAGTAGCCAAGCTTCGTGCGGACCACCTACGAGCCACGAGATGATGTCCCAGATCCAGGTGACGCCCATGACCACCACCAGCTTGAGGCAGACACGCCCCAGGGCGGACTTCTCCGAGGTGGACTTGACATCGTCACGCTTCCAGAGGCCACAGGTCAACTGGTGTGTGGTCGATATGAAGAGCATGATATTGGCGCACAGCAGCAGCCCAATAGGGCCGTAGAAATATGCGAAGATGGCCAGGGAACGATTGTCGAACCAGCAGAAGGTTTCCCCGAATCCAGGGCGCAGCAGCGAAGTCTCCGAATCGGGCAACTGGTCCATGCATGCGGCAATGGCGCATATCAACAGTGGCACGCCCCACGCATATGCGGAGTATAGACGCAGACGCAGCAACTCCTGATTGCGCTCCAGCGAACTGGGACGAAAGTCACGGAAAGTCCACCAGATGTTCACGCACATCGTGTTTAGCCAGAAGAAGGCGGACAGGAAGAAGAACTGCATCCCTGTGGCCAACAGAAGGCAACTCATCGAGCCGGGCACCAGGGAGGTGTTTAGCTCTTCAATGGCCAGCAGAATCTTGCCGAGCAGCAGACAGAAGACGTAGTAGATCTGGCAACGCCAGTGCAGTGCATGATGCACCGCTGGCAACATGTAGCCTGCCACCAGAGTAGCTGCCAGGAAGACAATGGAGATAAGGATGCCCACATCGAGCACAGCCTTCTGCAGGCTTCCCTCCTCATAGCCACCAGTATGGACGCTGTTGGCATCCTGGGCAAAGTGCTGCGAGCAGGCAATGATCTTCACCTCGCCCGCTCGCTCCGTGTGCTCCAGACAGTACTGGGATTTGCTCAGATTCGTGTGCGTCAGCTGTAGCCCGCCGGTGCTGCGATTCAGCGTTGCCTCGTGCCAATCCCCGGCAATGGCATAGCCACCCGGGCTGATCTCGCTTCCGTTGCTCGTGGCTAAACACTCGGGCAGGCCGTATATGGTCTGATAGCTGCCTGGCAGCAACTTGGGCGCCAGATGAAGTTGCCCATTGGAGTCAGTAGGTGTCTGAAGGACGCAGTTCTTGGAGCTGGTGTTGTAGGTGCCCAACTTGCCGCAACATTTGCGCATGCGCAGTGTGGTTGCTGCTGTCTCGCTTGGCTGCCGTTGCTGCCCCTCATCGCCGGGCAGCCGCTCCTTGTTCGCCGGAGGCAGCTCCTCCGATTGCAGGCATACCAGCACCACCTGATGATCCACACAATACTTGTCCGGCTCGACAAGGACGCCACGCTCGCGCAGCAACATGGTGCCATTGGGGAAGAGTACCACGTTCAATTGCAGGCTGCTGAAGAGCTCCATCTGCTGCTCCGGGCAGCTGGGACGCACATTGGGCTGGAAATTTATGAAGCGCGGCTTCGCGCCATTGGGCTGGAAGAAGCGCTGTTGCTGTACTAGGAATACAAAGGGCATCCACATCTCAGTCACGCCGGTCATGCAGGTGAGTGTGCTGCTGTTGAGGAAGTCTCCCTGGTGGCAACATTTCTTCAGCAATACATTTGGTGGACGGGGACGTCCAGTTGCTGTAGAGGTTGCTGCTCCTGTGGTTGCTGTTGGCGCTGTTGTTGTTGTTACTGTTGGTTGCTCTGTCGTCTGGCTGTCGATGTGATGCGCACTCTGCAGCAGCATCAGCAACAGCAAAGGCCAAAAGCTTTGCATTGTTGTTGTCTGTGTTTTAACCGTTACTTTTCAAAGCTATTTATACAGAGTTATTGTTGTTGTTGTTATTGAATTGTTCGCACTTGTTTCCTTTTATTTTGTTTTGTCTGCTCCTTCTCCTTTCGGTTCAACACACACACACACCATCAAACAGGCATATGCACGAGTATCTTTATATCTTATTTCCTTCGTCTAATTTTCTCTTTCTCTCTCGCTCTCTCTCTTGTCGCTCTCTTGTTTGGCTTCTTGTGTGCTGCTGTGGTTGTTGCTGTTATTTTATGCTCACGTTTGCAGGCGCTTGTTGTCAATTATGTGGAAATACACAAATACTTCTCTCGTTGCTTTGCTCGCTTCTTCTCTCAGCTATTTCTTATTGTTGTTGCTGCTGTTCGTATTGCATTGTTTGGCACTAGTTGTCACCCCGCCCCCTTGCACCATTTGTCGTTACCGTTGTTGTTGTCTTCGTCGTCAAGCACGCATGATCTTTTCACTACTTCTCTTCAGCTATTCGCTTCTTCGTCTTCCTCTGCGTCTTCGCCTTCGACTGCGTCTCACACAATTGTTTTGTTTCGTTCGTTTCGGTTCTCAAGCGTAGCAGAAAATTGCTTTTCACTTTTCTTCTCCTTCGCTCTTCAATGCCATTTTGCTGCTTTTGTTTATAAATATCAAATCAGCCAATGCTGCACTTGCATTTGTTTACAAATTGTTTAAAAAAAATAAACTGAATTCAAATAAAACGCCACACATAAAATTCTCACTTTGCATCAGTTAAGCCACAATTGAATTTGAAGCGCGTCCGAAAAATAATTAAATCGTATGTGGGCAAAAAAAAGCCGAGCTGCACGCCTGCAACAGACGAATACGAAAAACCGACTGCCGTATGTTAATTTAACATTGATTGATGTTGGCGTCAAATATCGTTCTTCCCTGTTACGGCGACTTCTCCAGAGTTGTATGTGGTGACTAATCGATGCATAGTATCGATGAGCAATCGTACGATGTTTATGTGTTTTTCAACATTGTTAATCGTGTGTGTTTCGAGTGCTGCCAGATAGATTTATTTTTGTTGGAGTTGCAGCGCCGTTTGCTAAGAGCTTTGCCAACTGTGTGGTTGCGTTATGGGCTAAGGTTATTACATGAGATATTTGATTATGTCTTGCATACTTTACAGCTGAGCTCAAATGTAACAAAGCTTACGCAAGTGTTTGTGTCCTAAGTGCAGGCAGGAAATCCACTGTTCCCAGTATAGCTATGGGATCGTGTCCTGGCTAAACAGAACTGCAGTTAGCAATAATGTCCTTTTATATGACACTTCTTTCTAAATACGTAAAGCTTACAGCTCGCCGGGAAGAAGGTGCAAATGTTGTAGCCACTTTTTCAATTTATCCTTGTTTTTTTAAGCCAAAAACACTTCGAAAAAAGGCACTTTGTGGTCTATGAGTGCGGCGACGTTCAAAAAACCAGTTTAAAATGGCTCTGTTCAATTTAACATTTCACTGTATAAGTTCTGTGAGCATGCAAAAAGCATATTGCATACTTTTAAGCGCCAACAGGATGACAATGAAATGGCAAATTATATAATATATAGATAGATCCAATGTTGATCCAGGTTGCCCAAAGATAGAAGATAAAACATTCTCACTTTGTCTACTTTCTTTGGGATTGATTAAAAGTCATGTAAATCGTGGTTGTTGCCATGTAAAGGGTTAAAATAGCTAAATCCCGCTAGCCGCTGGTTAACAATTTATCCCGCATTGCGAAATGGGAGCACTGTTTACCAAAGAGTGCAAGTTGTTCCCCATTATAATGCCCTCTGATCTGGTATATAGTACAACCAACCCATTGCTCGACAGATCTTGAGTTATGGCTGCACCTAGGCCAGTTAATACCACGTGAGCTCAGCTAAAAAACCTAATAAATTGTCGCCAAACGGTGGAGGGAGGGGGAGAGGGAGTATGAGGGGATGGCAGAGGGAGGGCAAGGGAAGTATGTATCTATTTTTGGGGTGTATTTTGGGGGAAAATTAGAAGGAAAATAGAAAACAAATCCATTTGATTAAAATTGTCGGCCGCATCAAGGGGGATGCTGCCTCTGCCTCTGTCTCTATCTCTGTCTCTGTCTGTGCCACTGCCTCTGTTGATGCCTCTGCCTTGTGTGCAGCTTCGGGCTTGGCTTCTGCTTCGGCATTAAGACATCACATTGACAGGAGGAGCAGGCAAGGAAAACCTTTTGGGGAAAGCGAAAATCGTTAGAGAAGCGATGTGGAACGGACCTTATGGCCTTGGCAGCAGAAGTAGCAGAGGGATGGGTAGCAGAAGGGGAGTGGGAGGGGTGTGTGCGCAGCATACAGGGTGCGCTGTGGTGCTTGAAATTAGATTTTTGACTGAGCGCCGGTAGAAAATTGGCCAGTTGCATTTGGGATTCGGGATTCGTTGCGAGTCTTGGGTGAGTCGAAGCCCGCTCACGTGCCGGAGCGAGCGAGGGGAAGGGGTAGCAAGGGAAAAGGCTATGGCAAATCCTGCAAAGAGAATGTGATTTATAATTCAAAAGTCAGAGGGAATGGGGGGGGATGTGGAGGGGTGAGTAGTGGGTGCTGGAGTGGGGTGGGGCCAGAGGTGGGCTGCGTTTTCAATGTTTATGAGCGGATTAAGTTTGCCTTTACCGAATTCCATTTGAATTTAATGAGCCCAAAGATGAGCGAAGGGAAAAGGGAAGGGGCAGTGGGAGACGGGCGGAGACAGAGAGAGGCAGCGAGTGGAAGGGAGATAGAGAGAGGCGCTCACGGTGATCGCGTCGTCGCATTGTCGCGTCGCATTTTAATTGAAATATGTCGCCGCGACATTTCATACACATTTAACAATCCATCAGACCGCTCCCCGACGACGCCCCCCTCCCCCTTCCGAACACCCCCCTACCTCCTATCTGCATCCACTTAACGGCACTCTTGTTGCTCTCGTCTAATTTATGCCACAGCCGCCGTCTCAGTCGCCTCGTCTTCAATTAGTCGCTCGGCAACTGCAGCGCGCAACTGCAACGCTGCCCCCGGGGACGTTGAAGCAGCAACAGCAGCAGCGGCATCTCCGCTTACACACAGCGAGGGGAAACAGACCCCACCCCCGTCCCTAAAATGGACGAGAAATCAAACTATTCGTCTAGCATTACGCGATACTTAGCCGCGTCTTATTTATGCGCCTGTCAGCGCCTCTCAGCTGCCCCGAGATGCCCGAGATGCGAAAAAGCGAGGGTATTAATAACCATGCGAAGAGCAGCGCAGTAACGAACTGCATATACCCTGTAAATACAAGCTCAACTGGGGAAGAGTGTGATATGAAATGGGGTATGCAGACTGGGGAAGGGTGGAGAGAGTGGGATAAGGATGTACATATAGATAATAAAATATATAGGTAAAATATGAAATAAAACAAACTATATATATAAAACTAAACAGAAAAATTAATATATACTTGTAGATATTATTAGACGTTTATTATTCATATTTTTGCAGTTGATTTTAAAGCTTAATATTGATTTGTTTGGATCATTTTAACTAAATTGATTGGGCGCCTCTTGGCTTCGATTAATTCTCCTTGGCTTAATTATATCGACATCATCAGACTTCGATAAATCATTGATCAAGTCTAACAATAAGTGTTGAGCAATTTACGAATATCGGTTATAAACAAGTGAAATACAATTATCGGTTATAAATATTATAGATATTGTGAAATTATGTTCAATAAATCCGTTACAATCTATAAAATAAATGAGTTATAAACAAAGCCAATCAAGTCAATTAGTTTACAATATACAGAGATTAGTTTACATATTTAGTTTACTCAATTAATAGTTTACAATATACAAAGGTATACAGAATTACTCCAATAATTTGGATCATAGTTGTATATCTTTATGAATTCATAAATAATAAAGAATTTCATGTGTAAGGTGTCTGCAAATGATCTCGAGTAAAACGAGCTTGTCTTGGTTAGGATTAGTTAGTTCTTTATAATAAGGATCTAGTCCATCAGGTGATATACTAATATTTGCTATGTCTAATTTAGAGTTCCCTATAAGATAGACTTGAGGTATACAGTAAGATCTCTACTCTAAGCTGAGTTCCCCAAGTAGAACCTTCAATATACTCACTATATACTTATGTATATTTTATTCATATTCAAAATATATATTTCATATTATATTCTCATTAACATACATACAAATGTGCACTCAGTTCAAGAATATATATATTATATTCCATAAACATACACATACATATGCCATGTATGTCATGTTCCCCCACAATACCCTCCCAAAGCAGTACCCAAGCTGGTACAAAGTGCGTGTCCAAGTCAGTATACCCTTCTGACAGGCATAAACGGTGGCATGTGGGAGTGCCAGGGGAGAGAGGCGGGGCGTCTTTTCAGTGGCTTTTTGTTAATTGAAACCTGTTGTAAATCACAAATCAAATCGACGGCGTCACTTGTCCCCAACAGCAGCAACAGCAACTGTTGCAACTGCAACGGCAACAGCAACAGCAACAACTGCAGCAGATGTCGTCAGTTTTTCATATTTTAAAAGCTTCGCGTAGGCGGATGCAACATGTTGCGGTTCATTTGAGGAGCATTTTGGGAAACTCGATCGTAAAGTTTTTTCTACATTTCCCATAGCAATTTTCCCGTCGACTTTGCCTTGGCCATAAAACCATTTTCAGCATGAACATTTTTGGAATTGGGTATCGATTGAGAAAGGTAGTGGAAAGTCTCTGAGATGAGTGGAAGGTGAAGAAGGAGTAACCACTTCGGGCAGTACTGATAGTTAGTCTGGAAGAGTTATGATACTGATCTGACTAAGCAAGGGCTATTTCCACTTAGTCATTGTGCTAATCCCTCTAATACCCAGTAATTGAACTATAACAAAGGGGTAACTACTTCGGGAGGGAACTCTGAGATAGTTTGGATTGCATTTATGAAGAAAAACATCTAAAATATGTATAGGAAATGCTATATGCTCTGCAACTAGGGGGGTAACCACTTTAGGAGCGAACTTAGAATTTCTCTGTCTGAGATATGTCTAAATATTAATCTGAAATTCAGCAAATTGAGCTAGGAGCCCTGTAATAATTCATATAAATCTATTCATGACTGCCTTCTTACTCCCCCGCCCTTGCCCATTGTGTTGCGATGTCATCATCGATCACAATATTGGAAATGGAATCAGACAACTGTAAACTAATGACATTTGGTAGTTCCGCCCCCTCCCTTGACTGTTTGTGATCCTTGCGGGCTGCTGCGGGTTTTCGAATGTCTGTCCATATCTGTCCGTGTGTGTGTGTGTGTGCTCAGTGGTCTCTGGAGTGTATGGTGCAACCCTCTGTGAGGGTTGATCCTGCGCCCGATGCGACTTGCCTCATTTGTTTGTTTTGAGTGCGTCGCTTGCTGTCCAAATATGCGGCAGCTTGTAACAATTACCAAATGACACCCTCGACACAATCGACAAGCGACTGAGCTCGAGTCCTTTGCCAGGACAGACACGAGCGAGGGAGAAGGGGCGGACAAATGCGACAAATGCGCAAAAATTCACTTGTCGCTAAATCAATGGGAATCTTTTTGCCATTAGTTGTTGTTGTTGTTGTTGTACTGCTTGTTGTTGTCGCAAATGAAGTAATCAAGTGAAGTCGAGTTGAAACCCAGTTAGAGGGCAGAATTTATGAGCTGGAAGTGCTTTAGCCCTGAGTAACATTTAGTTTAGACTATGAGGGTCCTGGTACGGCACGGGGAGGAGGTACTTACAGGAAGAGTTGGAGCAGCAGAGAGAGTAAAAAACAGAAAGGCACCTTCTCGACATGATGAGGTCAATCAATGCAGATATAATCATACTATTCATAAGAAACACTAGACAGGTAATGAAGCTAAGAGCTCAGCGGAGGCTCCTTAGATTGCAGTACAGATCCTTCTGTTCAAATAATGATAATACTAAAGCAAGTGGGACCGTATTCGACTAGTGACTAATTACATAGAGAGTGGCTCAACTAGGAGGTAGCTCAACCTCACTACCCTATTCAAGCAATATCTATTTCTTCTGATAGAGACTACAATTTTTCTCTCTCTCTCTTTTTGTAAAGAGCCTTAGTTGAAGCACCGAGTTAGTATTCTCCTAGTCGATCTAGTCAATTAAAAAAAGGTTACACGTTTTACCCATTGCAATGCTTGATCGAAATCTACAAAAACTCGGTTGGATTTCTATTGACTAAGTAGACAAAAAGTGGCTCCACTGGGAGGTAGCTCAACCGGGTGTGGCTCCACCCTATTCAAGCAATATCTATTTCTTTTGATAGAGACTACAATTTTTCACTTTCCCTAAAGAGCTTTACTTGAAGCACCTAGTTAAGCGTGGTATATGTTGTATACAGTATTCTTCTAATCGATCTAGTAAAGAGAGTATCTTGAAAAATCGCGAACTCTTCGCAGAAGAAAGGTTACCCGTTTTACCCCTTGCAATGCTTGATCACAATCCACAGCAACGTCGGGTTGATTTCTACTGACTTAGTGGACAGTGAGTGGCTCAACTGTAGCTAAAGTCATGCAATGTTTATTACCTATGATAGTGAAATTGTAGTAGAGAGCCTTAGCACCTTGCTATGCTTGTAGTATTGCAGGGGGTACTTATTATACAATATTATGGTCCTAATCAATTTAGTAAATTGAGTATCTTGAAAAATTGCGAACTCTACGTTAAAAAAAGGTTAAGAAAGGTTGTCCAATATTTTGAGAACCCTCCTTGCATTGCTAGTACCTTCAAATTGAGATACCCCTCAGGTAGTTCAAGTTTGTTTTATCCCCATGGAACCCACGGGGCACTCCGACAATTCCCAGACAACTAATTTATGTAAACTGTCTGTCGCATATTTCCTAGGTCCAGAGTTGTCGCCTAATAGTCAACTGCAGACAGACGACAACCCCGCAGGATGTCGGATTGGGGGGGAAGGGAGACATAATTCAGAAAGCACTTAACCCATAAAAGTGAAATAATTCTATGAAATAACAAACGCACTTAACAAATTACAGATGTGAAAATTTCATTTCGAGTGTCGAGAGAGCGAAACCCAGCTACAACAACAATAACAACAACAACAACGACGAGAACAACAACACCCGAGAAGGAGGAAAAAGTAACCCAGTTGCCCGTGGGGAACATCGAACAGCGAGCGACCCTCCCGAAGGCGGCATTCCACTCAGCCACACTCTGCATTCCACAAATTAGAAAATGATTAATGGACTCAACCGGTTGCACAGAGTCGACCCCCCCTGCCCATCATCCTCCCCCAAACCGCTGCTGCTGCTGCTACTGCTGCTCCGACTTCCTCTGCAGCAGCAACTGGTACCGGGCGAGGCAGCAGCAGCACCAACGGCAGTTGGTCTGTGTCTGGCACACTTCGGCATAAAATAGCACTCAGGAGAATCAGGAGCTGGGGGCACCCTCGTCGCGGCGCATCCTTGCAGCCCTCACACCCCCCCAAAGTCCTGTGCGTTGTGGCCGCCAGGAGTTGCGTTAAAATCACTCTTCCGTTGCGGCACAGCAACCCCCGGAGAAGGTCCTTTGCCGGCTCCCCACGATGATGATGCGCGCAATCCGATGCCAGCCCATTCCATTCCATTCCGCCCGTTCCGTTCCATGTTGATCCCTTTCCGGGGGTGTGTTTGTTGTCATTTATTGGTGTTGTTTGCTTCCTTCCCGCTTTGCTTGTTTCTGCGTTCCTTGTGTGATTTTTCTGGGGTCACGCTTTGCCCTTTTGATCGCACTCCACTCCACTCTCCGCCCCGTACCCTGCCCCGCTCTGTCCTCAACCATGAATCAAATTACACTTTAAATCCTTGATTTTAATCTGAAGGGGCTGACAAATGGATTTTTATGTCAATTTTTCCCAAATTACGACTCTTCCTGGTACTACTCATCCTGTTCCTCATCCTCATCCCTCTCCTCTTCCCCTTCATGAGCACTTCATCTCCTGCTGCGCTCGAAATGGGCGAAGCAATTGAATTTTGCATTTTGACACAACGCAAACATTGCGCAAGTGAGGGTTGACCCGACCAGGGACGAGAGGCGAGGGGTAGAGGCTGGAACTGGTACCAGGATGCGTTAGCCGAACGGAAGGAAACAATCAGTGGGCGCAGAACAGGCACGGGAGTGTGGGCTGGGCGGCTTTTTAATCTCTGATTAGATAAAGGAAACTGTTGACGCTGATGAGGTTGCGCATTTTTGACACTTTCGCGAGCATCGACGGGAAGAGAGGGTAGCGCGTAGTCGAGTGGCGGAGGAGGAGCTGAAGGGGTTTATCGAAAGTGATGTAATGTGTGCTTAATTGGTGCCAAAGAAATAAAGCATACACTTGTTCTTGAACCTGTTTGCTTGCTTGTTTTGCGCCAGAGGACCTCGTTACGTTTTTGAAGTAAGACAAAAGAAGTATTGAGTATTTCGATTACTTACTATATATATGCCAGCTGATCTGTAGGTTACATTAGTTTTAAACAGTTAAAGCACTTACAAGTTGCGCAAACAATCAATTAAAATCACTAAACCAGGGGTAAGATTTTTGTAAAATAAGGTCAGTCAAAGGTCTAAATCTGTTAAACGGATTTATTTATTTATTTATTTATTTATTTAACGTCAACTAAAACTGTCGACTTAAAATTAAAATTAAAAATTAGATTACATCGAATTAAAATTGAAGATTTAAGAAAAAAAGAAAATAATTTAGAATTTGAAATTAAAATTTTGCAATAAGTTTAGAATTAAAATTAATTAAGAGTATATATTTTTAAATTTAAGCTGGGGATAACAAAACAAGAATTCTCGATCCAACATTTGCTGCAAAGGATTGGGGAAAACCCAGTAAAACCCAATCAGATCGGTAGATTAATATTAGTTGTTAGCATGTAGTGTTAATTGATTGAGGATAGACAGTTTAACAGAGTAAAGGGAGGACTCGGAGTTGAAAACTCTAGACAGTCTGTTGTAGTCAGCACAGAGAACTCGGAAGGGATCATGCAAGCTATAGTTAGTATTACAAAAGGCCAAGGATAGTGGCATAAAATTACGAGTAACTCTAGAAGGAATACAGAAATTAAGTTGAGTAAGCAGAGTAGGGGAATCTATATTGTACTTTATTAGCTTTACAATAAACATAACGCCTAACATAATACGACGGTTAGTTAAGGAAGGTAGGTTAATTAGAAGGAGTCTACTAGAGTATGGTGGTAAGTCTACACCCGGAACCCAATTAAAACTGCGCAAGGATGAAGGAATTCTCATCAAATTTTGTATATCAACTAATAATAGATAAAATTCCTAAAATCGGTCATAATCATCTAATGAACTCCCATATTGAAGATTCACAGGACTTATCAAAACATGCAGTACTATTTAATCGAGATAAAAGTAGTTAAGCTTATCTTAGGATATTGTAGTAGGACAGGGTTACGGGATGACGTAATAGCGATATCCTTAAGTTAACTGATATATATATAAGCTATTAAATATGCAATCGATTTGTACTATATGTTACATACAAGACTTTTACAAAATTAAGAGATAGCTCCTGCTGTATTATTTCTGTTCTACTCTTAGAATGGAACTTCGTTCTGAAATCATTTATTTCAAAACTTCAAAAAGGGCATTTGAAAGTTCATTTCGTTTAAACACTTCCCTTAGCTGATCTAATTGCAAACAAATGCTATACGAAGTTGCCTGAGAATGAGCTTCACGTATAATGAAAGGTTGAAACCCTTTAATATACTAATTCCATCCCAAAATCTGGTATCTAGTGTGCAATAGATTCCCCTCTGTTTGCAGGTAGCCCAGTTAAGTAGCTCGTCAAATTTAAGCTAGTATAAAATCTACATATCTATGAGAAACCTTATGAATTCATATATTTAAAGGGGAATTGAATTGATCGATTTAATTAGCAATTCTTGTCGCAAGTAAACTATAAATGCAATAACAATAACAGTAACAATAATAACATTAATAATGAAACACAAACAGTAACAGCAACGGCAACGGCAACGACAACGAAGAGAGCCGTAAAAAGAGACACAGCTACAACAACCACAACAACAATGACAAAGCGAGCAACAACAATAAAAATATTTCAATGTCGCCGCGGGACATTTTTGTTGCCATGTTAACGCTTGCTTTTTGTTTACATTTCGATAATTCCGCGAGAGTGCAGTGAGAGCGAAGGAGATAGCATAGGATATTATAATAATAATAACAACAATAATAATATTAAGGAGGAGCGGACAAAGCGGAGGCCAGAAACCATAGAAGGCGCAGCGAGACAAAGCGAATTTCGCGGTATTTTCACGCTTGATGCAATCCACGGCTAAGGATGAAATGATGACGAGGTGGATGATCGACTCACAGATACCCTGTTGTAAGTAGAACAATAGATAGAAATACGCGTTATTTCTATTTCTACTACTTCTGCTACTCCTTTTACTTCTACTTATACTACTTCTATTATTTATAGTACTCGACCTACTTCTACTGCTTCTAATACTTATACTACTTCTACTGCTTCTAATACTTATACTACTTATAATACTTCAACTGCTTCTAATACTTATAATACTTCTACTGCTTCTAATACTTATACTACTTCTACTGCTTCTACTATTTCAACTATTGTACTTTTACTTCTCCTAGTACTTATACTACTTATAATACTTCTAATACTTCTTCTACTACTTCTACTACGTCTACTACTTCCACTTCTCCTAGTACTTATACTACTTATAATACTTCTAATACTTCTTCTACTACTTCTACTACGTCTACTACTTCCACTACTAATTATACTTCTACTACTTATTCTACTTCTACTACTTATTCTACTTCTACTACTTCTACTACGTCTAATACTTCTACTACTTCTACTACTTCTACTACTTCTACTACTTCTACTACTTCTACTACTTCTACTACTTCTACTACTTCTACTACTTCCACGACTTCTACTACTTCTACTACTTCTACTACTTCTACTACTTCTACTACTTCTACTACTTCTACTACTTCTACTCCTTCTACTACTTCTACTACTTCTACTACTTCTATTACTTCTACTACTTCTACTACTTCTACTACTTCTACTACTTCTACTCCTTCTACTACTTCTACTGCTTCTACTACTTCTACTACTTCTACTACTTCTACTACCTATTCTACTTCTACTACTTCTACTACTTATTCCACTTCTACGACTTATTCTACTTTTACTTTTTCAGATACCTTACCTTCATTTCGGTAGTTCACTCCTCCAGGGGATCTTCTCATTTATAGGGTATGCACATCAGGTTGGGGATCTGGCATCGCTTTCGGCAAGTGGTCGCCGTCGCCGGCGGCTGCTGTATTTTTGTTTTTTCTCTGCATTTTTTTCGGTTTTCAGTTCTGGTTTCGGTTTTGGATTTCATTCAGGGGAATCAAAAAAAAAGAATTGAAAAACTGAATACGGATTAAAATGATAACGCGACTTGGGTTCATTCAGTTCAGACAACGTTTTGGCTTTTGTTTCGGCGCTGCTTTTCATAGGAAACGGTAGAAGGAAAGGTAGGATCTGTTAATGCCGCCTCTCCCCTCTATCTGCAGCATTCCCCTACAGTTTTCACGCTTCAATTTGTTGCGATCGTTTGGGGAGGGAGAGGATCGCATCAGCTTAAACACTGATCCAAAACTTTAGCTGGTTTTCTTTGGTCTTTCGGCTTTTCTCCGCTGGTTTTTTCTTTGTTTTTGTCATGCTGTTTATCGCTAGTTTAGCCCGCCCGATTGGAAGGCAGCAGCAAAGAGTTTTAACGATCTTCGGATCGGTTCGGGCAACAACTTAATTTCGCTTTCGGCTTTTATGGCTCGTTTTATGGCTTCATCTTGGGTGTTGGCTGCACAGTCAGTCGCCTGCAACTTTTATGGCGCGCGTAATTAAATCTTTATGGCTAACAACGGCCGCTCCCCTATGACGCCTCCGCCTCTGTCCACCGTCCTGGCCCCCCAAACAGAGATGGCGCCAATCGCATCGTGGCTAAAAACAAATGTTGCTGATTGTGTGTTGCGTTTAATCTTCGTGGATTTTCCCCGTTTAGCTGAAGTTGAGGAAGGAGAAAGAGGGAGAGCGAGAGAAGGAGATAGAGTTCGAATGAGAGATAGAGGTAGTTATAGAGGAAGGGCAAGCGAGGGGCTCATAAAAATCTGCATAAATCAACGTGAAATTGGGCTGAAATCGAGTGTGACCCGCGTTGCTCTAATGTGCAAGGGGCGTGGCCACAATGTCAATAGGGGCGGCGCCAGCTAATCAGCTCCGTCGGCTGCGCCAGTGGGCAAAACGGTACTCATAATTCTCGAGTTCGACTTGGAGAGTACATGATAAATGACTCTCGCGCGTGCCCCCGTTGCCGCTGATGCCAGGTGACCCTGGTGGCCTCATGGCCAGTTGGCTACCTGGGCAAACCTGCGGCTACCTGTGTTCTTGATCGACCAGGTGCTATTTTGATATATGAACGTTCAGGCGCATCAATTAGCCGCTTGCATCGTCAGCTTCAGCTTCAGCTTCGACTTGATTTGCCCACCAGATCGGGAGTGGATCAATTGATGGATTAGCTCGCATTAGTCGCTAATGAGTGGTGGCCCATTGCGACCCGGTCGCCCCCGCCCAGCTCGATTCTCTTTCCCCATTTATCAGCGCATTTCCGCTTTTAATTATTGCAACGTCTCCAATGTTGCAACTGCAACGTCGCGACGCCTCGCATCGTGCAGCATGACATGCAACCAAATTGCTGGCAATAAATTTCGCACATTTCAGCGCAGCGAAACAAAAAACACATGTGCTGGTTAAAGACCAGCACAGCTCGACTGCCAGATACTAAGCAAAAGTTGCTAAGCTTCTAGTAAACAAAGATAATTTCGTATCGTCTTCTATAATTATATTTTTATTTTTATTTCAGCTGAAAATATTAAAAAGTAAAATATAAATATAAACATATTTATATAATATATATATAATAATAAATATAAAATATTAAATTTAGCATGCAAAATGTATAAATTTCTGTATAGCATTTTATATCTTGAACTGGAATTTAAAGTTTTTTTTTGTCATATTCCACCTATATATACTTTTTTGACTTTATTCTTCACTCACATGAATGTCGACCGAAAATTAAAGAAAATTTTTAAACTATTAAAGCTGATTCCGTTTTTGACAAGATTTATGGTGTTAAATAATATTATTTAACAGTTTTTAGCTTTTATAAACTGATTTCCCTTTTGGTGTAGACTCACTTTACTGTCCATGGGCGATCGGGTGAGAAAACAAATTTCTTATGTGTATAAAGACTTAAGAAAAACTCAAAAGTATTTTTGGCACTTATCAGACATTGTATTAAATATGTTCTAGAAGCTAAAACAGGCAATCTAATTCAGTTATTGTCTAAAATGCCTGCTAAGTATTTAGCAAACAGCTAAAATGTTATTAAAAGTCTTCGGATAGTAAGTAGACACCGTAGAGATACTTTTCCTATTTACAAAAGTCTAAGAAGTGCATGTTCTGAAAATAAAATATATCCTTAAAAAATCATAACACGTTTGATACCATATTTGCAAAAAGGGAAAATAGTTGACTTGTCCTCTGTTTGCTTTCTTCAATTCTTGATATACTTACGTACATAAATATAGGTATATTAAGTACCTTAAAGGTGTCTTTTTGCTATTTGAAAACTTTTATTGACCTTTGATGTTGCAACTGCCTTGAGCTGTGTAGATTTTTTGCGTACAATCCCCATTAAAAGTAGACTAGTCTGACTATATTAAAATACTTGCGATGATTACAAATATGATTAAGAATATATACTTAAACACTCTATTTGTATAGTAAGCACGTTAAACAACCCCTTTTCTGCTACAACATGTACGGGGTACAATCAGAAATGAATTAAAGTACTTTTAATGCCTCCTAAATTAGCTACAGAGTTGCCACTTTACAATAATTACGAGAAAGACAGATCTGCAGAGACAGCGAGAAAAAGAAAGAGAGTGCTAGAGAGAGAGAGGGATATAGAGAGTAAGACATTAATGTGATAAGTCTATTTGAAGATGTCTTGAGCATGTTCTCAACTACGAAATCGCCGACAGGCGAAATGAAAATGGCAGACAAAGCGGCGATTGAAGAAGATGCTAAAGGCAGTTTATAGGGATGTATGCGATACATGTTTGTATACCTAGACTCTAGACAAAGGTATATATACTAGACATACGTATGTAGAAGATTATACTATACCGAGAGCGTGCTGGTACTGAAACAAAACTCCGTCTTTGAAAGCAGAAAATGCCAAAATGCTGTGAAAATGGGAACACAGAACTGAGTGTGTGTGTGTGCGAGAGAGAGAGAAAGAAATAAGCAGAGAGGTATAAAGAGTAGGTGGAAGCGAGACAGAGCGAGAGGGAAGGCGCATAGGCAGTAGCGGATTGTTGGAATGCAGCTGCAATTGGCGGAGCAACAAATTGCTGGAATAATTACGCACACATTGACAGCAACAGATTGAAATGTTGCAAGATCGCAGCGACAGACTGACTGACTGAGCGAGAAGGAGAGAGAGAGAGAGCGAGAGAGGGGGAGATGGGGAGAGCGAGCAGGCGAGAAAGAGAGAGAGCAAGTGACAAACACGCGGCTGGTCACTTGGCTTGTTCATTGATGAACGTGAGGTGTCAAGCAAATTGACTGCCCCAGCCAGAGCGATGGCACAGAGGCGTCGCAAGGGCGACTGCTAAGGTGACTGCAATTACCTATCAAGAGAGGGAGGTGGGCAAGTCGGTCGCCAGATGGCAAAAGCAACGCGATGTTGATCTACCCCCTTTGTCCAGGACGCCACTGCGCTGCTGTCGCTTCGTGGCATGCGTGGCAGCGTTGCTGGCAGCCTTGCTGGAATTCGCTGTTTACGTGAATTACGCTCAAATTACAACACGCCAATCGGGCGAGAGCAGCAGGACGAAGGCGAAGGCGAAGACGGACAGACGAGGCAGATGAAAAAAGCGACGTGGCAAACTGAAAATAGCCGCGACGCAATGAGAATGCAACGCAAATTAAAATTGCTCGCAAAACGTTGCGATGCGCGAATGGAAGAGCGAAAGAGATGGGGAAACAGAAGAGTTACAAGCAATACAGGGTGACACACACAGACAGAGAGACAGAGAGAGAGAAGGAGACACAGGGCGACTCACACACACACAGTGGTTGCGCTCATTGCGCTCGTTAGGCGATAACTTTATGCGGCATTAAATTTAATGCGGCCATAAAACAAACAAATTCGCCTCGAACATTACGGCGAATAAACACGACACAATACAACACACAGCAACAGAGGAACAACAGCAGCAACAACAACAACAAACACATGAGCAACAACAACTGTAACAACTGCAAAGAAACAATAACAATGCCATGGGTTGCCAGCCTGGAATGCAGCAGCAGCAGGCGCCCCAGTGCAGTACCGACTAGCGGATACCGGTAGCTGTAGGTGTGTGTGTGTGTGTAGATGTGTGTGTGTGTGTATGGTATGCGAGGCATAACATTGAGTGGAACAGAAGAACATGTCGCTTTACGCCCGGCTACAACTCAACTTGCCCCATTGTGTGTGCCCACGTGTATTGACCATATTTGGGGGGGCGGTACCCGACGACGTCGAAGGGTGCCAAAAGCTGAATTGCAAGGCAAGTGCTGCGATTAAACCACAAGGATTGCATGTTGGTAGACGACGCTTGATTTATGCTACTACTATGCAAGCTGCACTACGGAGAGGGAAGAGAAGGAGGTTGCCGAGAGGGTGTTCAGTTTCTGATTCCCTTGTTTTCTAATCACGTGTCAAATCTGTACGAAATTTTGATGGTAACTCAAAACCGAAGCTCAAATTCGACCAAAGGCAATCGCAAATTGCGATAAGCGACGCGTAGAGAGGGTAGCGCGCTACACTACCCTACACTATCCCTGCTCATGCTGCTGCTCCTGCCTGGACGCTGCATTGAGCAGAGTCAGTGAGGCTCATGTAAACTGATTAACAAGCCCGATAAGCGACGTGCCTCAAACAATTGAAGAGCCGCAACTCGTATTTGCCACTTTTTTTTCTTTGCTTTTGATGCTGCCACAGCAACCGACGCGACGCATCTACAATGGTCCATTGTGCCCGCCTTTGTCGCACTCCCTCTTCCTCTCTCTCTCTTGTTGTTGCCTCTTTGCCTTTGTGCCGGCATTCAGGGGCGTGCTGTTGTTATTGCCACAGCTGTTCTAATAGTCGACACAATGCCCCGACTGAAGCAGAACAATAGCGCAAAGTACTCAAGATACCGTTTCGTTTCATTTTATTCCGTTCCGCTCTCCTTCTAAGAGCTATATGAAGTCCCAGGAGCTTCGAAACACTGCTAATAGTTTGCCTATAGTGTTATTAAGTGAGCTGGGCTGTAAAAAGGTTGATTAAGGTTAGTAGACAGAAATCTTAGTGACTCTAAAGGAACTCTAACAACATCTATGTTAACTTGTTCAATGAGATTCATCCAGTCTGAAACTTAAGAACTCAGCCCTGTTTCTTCTAAAAACCAACAGATCGAATCTAATACAATAAAGGTAAGCCTTCTATACCTTATGAAGTATTAGTTCTACTCATCCAATGCCAAACAGTTTATTCTTTCATTAACCTCATCTATATTTGTTTGCCTATTCTGACTATTTCAGGTTTCAATTAACTTGAGAGCTAGAAGACAGTGGAACCTTTTAATGGACCCACGCGCTAACCCCCGCGGTTGGCGACAAGACGAAACTCTTCAGGAGGCACTCGTAAATTGATAAGCTGCTCGTCTGCTCGGCTGCACCTGCAGCCACAGCGCACAACGGGAGCAGCAGCCAAGGTAGAAGGTACTGCCTCATTGGACTGGGCCGAGGGTATTACAAAGCATCTAAGAAATGATGTGGCAAGTTAATTTCCCGATGCTTCGTAACAATAGATTAATGGCTCTCGATTCACAATGTTGTCGTTCCCGAGAAGCGTGAACGAGGCCCTAACGGGGCTACTGGCAGGCCTTCTGACAGTGCCTCGGTACTCAGGGTACCTTCTCGGGTAGGGGCTAACCGCGTAGCTCGGCGGGTTACCCTAGAGCCGATTAATGAGCGCGACAACCATGCGACATTTGTGGGTTTTCAAACGATGATTTATGCGGCTGTTCATTAAGTTCATTAAAAGTGAAAGGATGCCTGGCGATTTGTCGATCAGGCGATCAAATGATTGGATCCCCTCGAGCTGCCGATCTACTCGTCGCGACCGATCCCCACCGAAGGCGTTCATCGGTTGCCTCCCGAGTGCGGCAGGTGGTTCGCAGTCTGCGCTCGCTTGTTTATTTGTTTGTGAGTTTTCCAAATGAGCCGTAACCAATAAATGTTTACGACCCTGCAGCAGGGTCCCACAGCCGTGGAGGAGCGACTGCGTAGGGGAGACCGGAGTATTGAGGCCACGCCCACGGTTGCCCAGTGAGTTCAATAAAAATCATTGTGAATAAACATTAAAATGACACATTGTCTGCCTTGCTAGTCCCAGCTACAAGCTGAAGATCTCCAGAGATCATAATCATCGTTATGATCAATATATAATCGATGGATCGGCAACTCTTGCGCCAGGCGCCGCTCGTTGTCGCAGCTCTTATCAATGGTTTACGGTGGGTCATCAGCGGGACAACCTGCTGAGTTTCAGGCCAAACAAAAAGAAAGCAACTTCCACAAAAGCGACAACAACAGAAACGAAAACAATAATAATGAGCACAAAAAACGAGCTGACAAAAGGCAATCGAATTACTCAACCGGGCAGCAACGCACCAGTTAATACCCTATAGAATGTAGCTGATTAGTTGGGTACAAGCTAAAGATGGGACTCGAACTACTTTGAGCTGGCTAGATCTACCAATGAGAACATAGCTGGAAATAGGAAACTACCTTGCGAAAGATAAAAACCTGTGGAAGGGTCTTGAGTTTCTATTGTAGATAGTTGTTTCTTTGCAATTTGCTGATGATTTGCACATAACGTTATCAATCATTTCGACTACATATAATCTATAAATGAGGCCGTACATACCGTACATTACTTGTGTATCACATTATCGATATTTTCGACTATATATAATCGGTGATTAAGGCTCTACATGCCTTACCTTACCTGTATATAACCTTATTGATCCATTCGACTTATTATAATCTATGATGAAGGTTCTATATGCCGTACCTTGTATATAACTTTATCGATCTATTGCCCTATTTGTATTTGATGATGAAGGCTGTACCTACCGTACCACATTTGTACTTCACTACGAGTACATAACCTCACTTGTACATAACATTATCGATCTTTTCGACCATTTATAATCGATGATCAAGGTCCTACATGGAGTACCTTACTTAAATATATCATTATCGATATTTTCGACTGTTTATAGCCGATGATCACGGTCCTACATGGCGTACCTTACTTATATAAAATATTATCGATCTTTTCGACTACATATAATCGATTATCAAGACCGTACCGTACTTGCCTATTACACTATCGATCTTTCCCACTACCTGTAATCAATGATCAGCGCCATACCAACTGTACATAACCCTATATGATCTTGACACTGTCATTTTATTCCCTATCAATACACGGCCTCGATTCTCAGTACCACTCTTAGCCTAATTGATATTTGGCTTAGCCGTAGCCGTACAGGTTTCATCTGAGCCCCCAACCACAGAGCCTACTCCACCCGCTTATCCGATATCAGGCACGGATCGAAGAGCATCCGAGTGCGGTTCAAGCTGTCGCAGGTTCTCTCTCTCTCTCTCTCTCTCTCTGTTTCACTGTTTGCGCATTAATCATGCGCTTGGTTCGGTGACAGTTTTCCATTTTGTGGGCCTATCACTGGGGCCCGATCAAGCCCGATCGAGCAGGTAGGTGACTCAGCTGTTGCAGCCGCTGTGACGTCACAGCTGATGGCATTTTAATTATTCGAGATGATGATGAACCACTGGACGTTTATCAGAGCAAACAAGATATACTCTCTCTCTCTCTCGCTCTCTCTCTCTCTCTCTCTGTCTCTCTCTCTCTGTCCGTCTGTGTCTCTTTCTCTGGTTCTTGCAAATAGCTGCAAGGCGTGAAATCTGCACGTAGCTGCGCGGTGGGTCTGTGGGGCAGCAAGTGCTGGCAGGATCCGCTGTGGAAAGGGGAGGGAAGGTGTAGAGAGGGAACGACAGGCAGGTGAATAAACTGCGCTGCAACTGTCCGCCCTTTCTTAAAAAACACTTTGTGCACGCTATAATTATGCTGATCTTGCTATTTGTTTTGCAGCTCGCACAGTGGGGCCAAAGTGCTGCAATCAAAGCACAAATGCAAGGTACGATGGGATGACTGCAAAGTACTTAAGGAGGGACTCTACCTTGTGCAACAGTAGCTGCTGCTGGTGTCGTCTAGTTTTCTGGCTGTTCGTTCCACTGTCATGCGATGCGGACTCATCTTGCCGTGGCCCGCACGCAACACATTTCACTTATTATTTATGAGGCGTGCGCTGTGGGCGTGGCTGGCTTGTTGATCGGCGCTACGTACACCGTACGCCAGCAGTTTACCTGCCCGGACAGCGACACCGGCCACAGCGACAGCGGGTGGGGGAGGAAGGGAGAAGGAATGGGGAATGGGGACGTTTTCAATCAACGTTCACCTCGTCCACTTGTCCACTCGTCCGCTTGGCATGCCAGGCGAAGACAAGCGGGGACCACCCTTTTAATGAAGCCCTAATTACAGTGTTTATAACAAAAGGTGATTACCAAAGCAAACCAACAACACCAGACACCACTGCGATCCGGCCAGGCAACTAACCAGCCAGCCAGCCAAACCTCAGACCATCCTCGGGTCCAGGTTGAGGTACGGGCGGGCCCTGGACACATCAACAGCTCTTTAGGACAGGCGACGAGGCGACCAGGCGACGACCCCGTCGAAGCGTCGCACCGACAAACCGATCAAGCTGCCGTTGCCTTGCCCTCCTCCTCCTCCTCCTCCTCTCTCTGCCTCTCCTTCCCTCATCTTTCATATGTGCCTCAGGGGCAAGTGCCTTGCTTAAGTATTTTGGATCGCAGCACGAAAGTCCCGGACATAGGTACTGCTTCTCTTTCAAACTGCTTGCTTGGACTCGCAGGTGTGCCTCGATTCGTTGATACCCTGTACGCACACAGGAAAGAGGTGCTGGAAGGCAGTTCAGGAACTTGTATATATAGTATTTGCATTCACAATATAGAATATCATTTACGTCAACATATTCTATACTTTTTAGAAAAGAAAGTAAAACAAACTTATCGAAAATAAAACATTCCATCAGGAGTTATTTATTCATTCAAAACACTCTTCAAGATTCTCTTTTTCATTACTATTCCAATTCTTATCTAGATTAGTTGGTTAAATGATTGTTAGTTCAATATCAACGATCAATTTACGAGAGAATAGCTAAAACATTACTAAAACATTGAATCCCGACTCTCTGTTCTCCACACATCATATCTTTTAGTCGAGCATACCCAACTATTGATTATATTTATATCAGAGTGTCTTCCCTGTGTGTGCCTTGTCTCCGTCTCAGTCATCGTCACATTATTTATAACTTTTCATGTTTAAATTCGTAATTTTGGGGCGCAATGCAGTCGCCTGGTCTCTTCCACTCTCACGTTCCTTCTCTCTCTCTCTCTCTGGGTCCGCACTGCCACCCAAGCAAGTGGAACACACTGCATGGCGCTCGTGACTTGTGAATATTGATTTTAATCGAAATTGCTCTAAATTGCTTGTTTTTCATGTGTTTCGGGTACGCAATTTAAGACACTTTTGCTGTGAAGAGGCGCTCCAGCTGGGATCGAAACAGGACGAGGGTTCGAAGATACCAACAATCGGAAGAAGTGAAAAAAATGACTGTGAAATCTGCTGAAGGAACTCAATAAGAAGACTAGAATAATTTGGATTTTGCTTGAGTAGAAATAGGTTTGACCTCACGAATGCAATAGGGCAGTTTCTACTCTACATGAGATTGTATCACTCTGTGAGTTCTCTATGAGAATGAGCCTACAAAACTGAAGAGCTCGTGGAAAATCTAAGAACTTGCTAAGCTGAGCTCAACAAAGCTGACATTACTCTATAAAAAAAAAAACAAAACTCTGCTTTGCATAACCTTTCCATCTTATCAAATGACTTCCCCTGGGGTATCTCGGTACCGTCAAGGCCCGTATACTCTCTGCCCGTGCAGAAGGATTCGCAAGTAAAACATCAATTCGATCGCAATGATCGAAGAGACTTGAAAGGCAGCCGACCGAAGACGGCAGAGCAGACCGGGCAACTTATCATGTCCAAATTAAGCTCAATTCGAAATAAACAAGAGGACGATGATGACGACGGCGAGTGCGGAGGCGACTGCGTGCCGAATCCTTTTGGGGCTGCGGCAATACTATCGCAATTCCCCCTGCGATGTCGATGTGCCAACTCTATTTGCATGGGGCGCGGTTCCACGCGAACTGAGACTGTCTTCAGGCCTGCATCGGAGTCCCAGTCCGAGTCCGAGTCGGAGTCGAAGGCAGGTTGAAAGAGTCGAGAGCAGAGTCGGTGCAGCTTTGGCGTTGGGGCCTTTGTTTGAATTAATCGAAGTGATATTTTGCTTGTCCCGAAATAATTTATCCCAAGCAGCGAAGTGATCGCAGCCCCAAGCTGAAGCTGAAGCTGAATCTGAACCTGATGCTGGGCCTGATCCTGAGCCTTTATTGGTTTTTGCGCCGGCCGCGGCGCTGAAATATAAATATTCCCCATATGGGATCCATTGATACATTTTGACATGAGTTGTGGCCTAAGCGCGCGTTAATAACCGCAATTTATGCGATTTTGAAGACTGCGGCGCCACGAGAAACTGAAACTGAAAAGGAGAATTGAGCAACGGATGCAGTGTTGGTAAATTGATTATTTTCTTTTAATACCCGATACGTATAGGGTAGAGGGGTATTACAACTTGGTGTGGAATTATCTCCGACTTCAAAGTATGTTCTTTATATGCTTCTATAATGTCTGTCTTTCTAGTGTAACATATAATTTTGTTCCAATAGGCAGAATGAGGCATCTAAAATATATTTATTCTACAATATAGAGTATTCTATGACAATGTCTGTCTATCTATCGATCAAACAGAGTGAACATTCAGAATTCGGAATTTACGCAAGTTAGGTCTAACCAATTAGATGACAATATGTATTAGTATTGTATAATATGTATATGTAATAGTTCACGCGGATCAAGTAAGCTTTAGTAATCGAACAAATCTTAACCTTTACATGTACAATATATCTGAATCATACTTTTTACATTCAAATATATCCAAAAATATACTAATTAATTGACAGTTCCGTATTTCATATTGACGTTTAGTTTCACTCTACTAAGTCTTTTCTAAATAATACCTTTTGGGTAATGGAGTAAATTATATAATAATTGTCAAACACAATGGAGCAGTATTTATAAATGAATGTATTGGCAATAATTATCAATCGTGATTGAGAGAATCCGAAACAAGAATTTCTTAAAAAATGCTGATGTTTTTGCCTGCATAAAATCGAGAAAATAGTCGATCTAATTAGTATTTTGTTTCTTTATTTTGTTAAATGTTCTACAAACTAAACAAAATATTATATTTTAAAGCAATTCAATTACATTAATGGCCCCAGCAATTTTCACAAGGGACCCCGAGAGCGTCGCTACGGGACCTGCTTATAATCACTACTCCCTCAAATTTCTTTACACATTTTTAATCAAAATTGTTTTTTATTTTTTCTTTTTTCTTTATAAGACTTGTATATATCATAGATCAATCGCCTTTCAGGTCGTGTTAAGGCTTAATAGATAGAGTGAATTGTGGTATTTAAAATAATTATTTCTAAACAAACATAAAAGTTATTTAGAAAACTATTTTAAGTAGGGAAAGCCCTGAGTAGCGGGTATATGTAAGTAGAGCCCACTCGACTGTAGCTCTCTTAGTTGTTTATTTTCACATTTTCGCAGTTGCTCAGAGGCACAGCAAATCGATTTCAGATATCTAGATACTTAACTGATGAGTTGCTTTTTTTCAGAATTTGAACTAGTTTCAGGTTAGGTTGAGGCGTGTTAGCGAGCTGGGGGAACTTTGTCAATATTTTGATTCGACTACAGTTCTTTGCACTATATTCGTGCTGTTGTTGGGGCTGGCACGCTCGATTTCATGGTCGTTTTGCAGCTGTCTGTCGCGAGCTGAGTTTGTTGCCTAAGTCTTTCGTTGGCAGCCTGCGTGCTGCGTTCTGCGTGCTGCGTTGCGTGTCTCGCCGACTCGGCTCGGCTGCATGCAGCGAGACCTTATTCACAATTAACAAGATTCGCATAAAATTACAAAACTGACATAATTCAAGATAGCGGCGCGTCTCCCTCGCTCCCTCACGTCGTCTCTCTCTCTCACTCTCTCGAACGTAATCTCATTGCAATGTTCGAAGCCGTCTGCCAAATGGGCTGCTAATGGCCTAAAGTGTACTTGCCGATAATATTTAGCACATACCCATCACTTAGGCCCACGGACCCGTTCCAGAGAGAGAGGGAGAGAGAGGGAGAGGAAAAGAGAGAGAGAGACTTTTGGGCGCTTTGCTTGAGCCATAAAGCCTTTGACATTATGTCTGTTGTGCAGATGAAATCAGTTTACATGCATTCAATTACAAATTGTGAGCCATTTCTTGAAACAACTCAAAGAAGAAGAAGCAGCAGAAGCAGCAGACGAAGAGGAGGAGCGGGAGGAGCAGAACTGGCGACTTTCCAGTGAAAATCTTGTGCCATCAGTTAGTGGAGTTTACGAGGCAAACTGCCAACTGCCAAGTGCCAACTGCTTGTAACGGCGCGTTTTTACGATCCAATACACCCCGCGTCCCCCCTTCCTCCCCCGGCCCCATTGCCAACTGACTGCGACAAGTTTTGTAGCGCTGTTAAACGTTTGCATGATTTTGATTTTGATTTTAATGATACGAGAGAAGTCCCACTCGATCGTGATCGCGATCGTGAATCGGGTCTGAGTCGGAGTCCGAAGTGGAGTCGGACTCCAAGTCAGAGCTTAGGCAGCGAGCTGGGGAAACTTCAGTGTCTGGCAGAAACCTGCAGCACGTCCTAATTAGCGCCCGACCGTGGTGGCCATCAAAATAAACACTTTTTGAATACGATCGTCAGGCGGGGATCTTGGGGGATCAGCATGTACGGATCTGTGGGGATTGTGACATGTTTTTATGTTTTGGCCATAAATTGGCCAAGTTTACAGTGGGAATTCTGAGATCTGGCGGCAGATTATCGTTTGGCATTCCAATGGCTGACTTTGATGGATATTCGATTGATCCTTAATTGAATAACCGAATACCCTTGGGCAGCGCAGGCACGGCCAGGGACGGTGCGGTGCGGTGCGTGTCTTAATCAGCTCACATAGCTGCCAAAGTGCTGCTCTGTATCAGCTCCTCTTCTCTCCCCCCTCTCTCTCTATGTCTTGCTTGCTCTCCTACTCTCTTTCCCTTCCCCTGTTCCTTCCCACGGCAATAATAGCGAATTCATGTTTATGTTCGTCCCGCGCTTATCGCGGCGCCCAGCTCCACCAATGTCTTCTTCCCGAGCACATTAACATGCGGCTAATGGCTAATGGGTCATCCCTGGCACGTCGCCCGATCACCCGATCGCTCCCTGGCGAATTGAGCAAATGCAGGAAAACGTCGCTTGTCGCCGCCATAATTTAAGCACAGCCGCGATAAGGCAGTCGAGTATGTAGAGAGAGAGAGAGAGAGATCCAGCACAAGAATCGATCGGTGCATCGCACGATCGGTTAGTTGAGAAGCCTTTTCTGCTACAAAATGCTTTTATTTCGCAGCATCTTGCGAGTAGGTGATATGCCTGAGTTATAGTTGCTTATTAAGTACTAAGGATCTGCCATAATGCGCCATAACAAGCATGGAAAGGGGCGCTATAATTCTTAGTACACAGTTGATTTGCTTACAAGGTACTTGGAATCTTTTATTATTCCAATAAAGAGGTTCATATTATAAAGAGTTGCTTGTGAGCGGAAGAAGTTGAGAAGAAGACGGAATGTTTCAGATACAAAGTATACTTGTGTTATTATATGTCTACGGCAAGCAACTGGTGCATGATTTTTTGAATAACAAATGTGTTTAAAATTTGATCGGAATGAAATTTAAAGGATACGAAGATATTTTAATTAGCTTAGTATATGTCATATGGTAGTTAGAAAGTTGTATCTATTATACGTCGCTTACAAAAACAGCTTTTAAAATTGAATGTGGCACTCAATTTTTGAAATAAACTTAATTGGGTATCTCTATCTTTTATAATAGCTGAGATTTGTGCGTCACACAGACAGACAGGAAGATGGGTAGACAGATAGATACGTACAAATAGATAGATAGATCGAGAGACAGACAGACAGACAGACAGAGACAGACAGAGACAGACAGAGACAGACAGAGACAGACAGAGACAGACAGAGACAGACAGAGACAGACAGAGTCAGATAGAGTCAGATAGAGACAGACAGACAGAAACACATAGACAGACCAACATACAGACAGACAGACAGACAGATAGACAGACAGACAAACAGACAAACAGACAAACATACAAACAGACAAACAGACCAACAGACAAACAGACAAAAAGATAGAGAGACAGACAGAGACATGCACAGACAGAAAGATAGACAGACAGATGGACAGAAAGACACACACACGCACAGGCAGACAGATAGATAGACAGACAGACACACAGACAGGTGGACAGACTGACAGACAGACCAATATATGGTACAGACAGACAGACAGACATGGCTCAATCGACTCGGCTAGTGTTTCTGAGCAAGAATAAATATACTGTGTGGAGTCTTTTGACTGTTACATCCATTTGCACAAAGTTAGTATACTCTTTTTTGCCAAAGAAGGGTATTCAAACGCAGAATTTCTAGTTTTGGCAAGGACTTTCAACTGGATTAGAATCAATTACCGAATGAATGTTGGACAATACTTTACAATACTTATTAAAGTATTATTATTTCGCGAACCTTCAGATTATATTCTAAACTTGACCTCAACTGAATAGCTAGCTCCATTCTCAAGATGTTCCTCGCCATCAGTCCTTTAATAGATAAGCCAAGGTATTATAAAAAGTTGCCAGCTGTTCGCCCCCAACTTAAGCTGCGCCCTGATTGCGTCCAGGTCGATGACAAGCGGGAATCCACGACTGGAATGGGGAATTAATCAAATGTCGAGTGGGATGAAAAGAGGGAAACGCGGAGGAAGCAGATGCGTGGAGGATGAGGAGCAACAGCAGCAGCAGCAGCAGCAACAGCAGCCGCAGTCTCTTGTGGCACAAAGCCTAATGGTCATAATAAATGGATAAGGAGCTGCATTTACACGAACGCGTTGATATTTGCGCAGAGCAAACAATATATAAATTAAGGCAACTCTCGGTCTGCGATCGGCTCCAGCCTGGGCAGAGACTCATTACCGGCCCGGGAGCGGGAGCAGCAGCGGGGGAGCGAAGGAGGCCAGTAACAAGAGCAACGGCAACAGCAACAGCAACTGGCATCAGTTGAACGCGCTGCAGGAGAGGAGAGGGGGAAGGGCTAGGGAGTCTGGCCAAGTGCTCCATGGCATATACTTAATTTCAAGTTGTCCGCGGAAAAACTTAGGCATATTTAACCGCATGTCGCTGAATTTTATGTGTGTGTTGCCTCACAGGTGGGGGGTGCCCCGCGGTGGATCGTGTTGCAACTTGAAGATTCCCAGCTCGCCCAGCTGAGCTGACTTGCCCCGTACTGATTTGAATGTTCTGCTGTGCTCTGTCTGGACACGGGACATGGCTAGCGACGGGCAGACTGGCGGACAGACCGACAGACGGACAGACGGACGGGCAGACTGTCGGACAAGCGATCGCTTGTCCAGCTCGGATCGAGCTTGATCGTCGTCGTTGTTGTTGCTGGTTGCGACGACGCTCACGCATATTCCGCATATGCAGACAACGCTCGACGGGATGCAGGCGCCACTTGGGCACACGCACACACGCGCAGCGAGTGAGAGAGAGCGAAAGTGGGAGACGGAGTGAGGGAGAGAAGGAGAGCGACAGGTAAATGCTAATGCCAATGCCCTCGACCGCACTGGAATCTGCCAGGCTGCAGCCAGCTGACCTTTGCACATGCCACGACAACAACAACAATTACAACAACAACAACAACAACAACAACAACAACTACTACTACTACAACAACATGCCAGCAGAGGTCACATGTCGCCAGTTGGCCTGCCAAAGCGCCATCCGCACCAGCGATCGTCCCTTCGATCTTTCCCCCGATCTTCTCTCTAGGCAATCGTGTCTGTCGCACTGTCGTCGTCTTCTTGGTCGTGCTGCTGTCAGCGTTGCCATCATATCGAATGACAAACTCGACTGCACAGCACAGCCCAATGCGTGCTGGCAGCTCGCCGGATTATCTCGGCTCGGTCAGTTCAATCGGAAAATGATCGATGATCGTGTGCAGCGCCTTGAGATGGGTTCTTATGCGACCTGACGTGCCTATTCTTTTCCAACTCTCTGCACAGAGTGTCCTCC
The DNA here is from genome assembly GCA_018904035.1 of Zaprionus ornatus. NCBI lineage: Eukaryota > Metazoa > Arthropoda > Insecta > Diptera > Drosophilidae > Zaprionus > Zaprionus ornatus. The sequence continues at coordinate 21,677,314 of JAEIFZ010000001.1, forward strand.
CCTTCCCCCTCTCCCCTTCTCTCTTCCTTTCTCTCTCTCCTTTGCATTCTTGTTGGTCTGCTCCGATATTGTCAATAAGTCGAATCGTGGTGGCATTTCAGGCACTGCCCTAATTAAGGCTACTGCAGACGGGATTGTGCTCTATCTCTCTTCTCTCTCTCTCTCTTGCTCTCCATTTCTTTCTTTCCTCACCCACTCTCTCAGTACCTCTTCAGTGTCATCGCTCTACGAGTTGTTGAGTGCTCAAGCAAGGGTCACAAGTGCCTCCAATTAATTCGACCCTATTGATAGGGTCAACAATTAAAGGACATGACGTATATGGTAACCATTTTGATTTGGGAACTCCAACTGTCTTCATATTGAAGCTACTCATAGGAACCTTTTTCTTAGAATCTTTTTTATCTAACGTCTCAAATACTTATGAATTACTTGAAAGGTCTAAGAATTAAAGATATAGACACATAGAATTAACTAAGGATTATATTTAAGTTTGATTCAAGAAAGTAAATTTAATATATTATTCTAATGAAATAATATATAAATCGATAACTTCTTTCAATCTAAATTATCTTAATCTAAACTAAATATATTATTTTTCATTTTGGTTAGATTTTCTCTGTAGAACATAAACCTAATTGGAGGAAACTTAAAACTTAAGTAAGTAATAATTATTATTTTTAAATCCCAGGAAACAATGCTTCCTTCGGTATGACTATGGCCCTATACCCTTGTAAGATTTGTTTCTATATTAGTTCTATATATAATAGTACATAATTATACAACATTGTGCCTGATTTCATTAAAAGCTATAATGTCCTTCCATTTTTGTATGAAAATCTATACTTTTAACTGATATCTCCTATGCAAGCTATTGTAAATAGATGTTCGATCTTAATGAAGTAAAAAGAGAGTACGTTGAAAACGATATATATGTAACTTGGATTAACACTAATTAGATAAATCATTTAATAAAAAAAAAATACTGGTTTGAAAAACAAAAACCTTTATTTGAGCTGAATGCTCCTAAGCCAGTTATATGTTATGGTAATTAAATTTTGTTGAAATTTCATAAGAATATATATATATATATATATAATATAGATATACGAGTATATAATATAGATATATATAATATAGATAACAAAGAATATATATATATAATATCTATATATAATATAGAGCCTCAGCTTTTTAATTTTCTTGATGAACCTAAGCACAAATAGTTCTTATTGTTGTACGCTGTCAATAAGTCAGAAAGGGCCAGATCGGTTCGATATATCGTATAGCTACCATACAAACTCTTGGCCAATTTTTGGTATTTGTTAAGATATTGTAAACAAATTTACTTCATCAGATTTTTTCTACATATATGATATGCATATGAAATTTCATAAGAATATGATCACTATAACATAAAGCTGCCATAGGAATAATCGGCAAAATGAAGGTTTTTGTATGACGATCAGTTTTGACTTTAGAAATTACTGAACTTATCAGTGCCAATCAAAGCGAGACATAGTAATAAATATACGCAATTCCATTAATATATATAGTATAGGAACGATCGGAGGTTATAAGAACGTGCAAGGGTATAGAACCTACATCATGCCGAAGGTAGCTTTTCTTTCTGGCTATATCTAGATCTGAGTACCTATATTAAAAAGCGTTACTTCTTGAGAAACAAAATAAAAGTGAATTTGTTAGTTTTCAGTTTACGGAATACTAATTAAATAAACAAGATAAGTCAAGTTTAGATGGGCAGTTCTGAAAATGGGAAACCTGAGCGAACCGTTTCCGAAGAACTCAGCTACCAGTTGGGCGAAAACACAAATGAACATGTCGACGTCCAAGTGTCACCGCAGAAAGTGGAACACAGTGGAGTGCAAGAAGGGGAGGGACAGAGGAAAGGGGGAGGTGAACGTGTCGTGTCGGCTGCAGCTGCTGCCGTTGCTACCGAGGAGGGCATCGCCATCGCCATCGCCATCAGGGATGTGGTTGCTGTTGCTGTTGTTGTTGTTGTTGTTGGACTGCCAGCGATTGCAATCTCTCGCCCTCTCGCTCGATCTGGGACTGAGTTGAACTCGGAGTTGGAGTTGGACTTGGGCTGCGACTGCAACTGTTACAGTTGTCCCTGCTTCTGCTGTTGCTGCTGCTGCCTCATTTTCCGCCATTTGCCGGGGCCGAACCATAAAGCGTATGTGCCACAAGGAGCGGCAAGAGGAGCAGGCGGAACAGAAGAAGCAGACGGAGAAGGAGGAGGAGCAGGAGCTGCTCATCACGGCAGATCTCGTGCAGCTGATAAAGGCAACCGCCGCGAATGAAGTTGTCGCTAAGCGGGACGCAAACATACACAATTTAATTAAAGACGCGACTACCGTGTGCACACACACACACACACACACGTAAATACACATACATGGCACTTAACGGTGCCAGCAGAGATCGCAGTGATTGGTAATCGATCGTTACCCGTGACTTGCATAAATCTACCCAAGCGATTCTGACCTTGAGCTGCTAATGAAGATCTCTTTCTCTCTTTGTTTGTGTGTCTCATTCTCTCTCTCTGTCCCTCTTCCTTTCTCCCTCTCGCTCTCTCTCCCTGTTTGCATAATTCATTCCCAATTTATATGCCATAAAAAGCGATAATGGCCGCAATTAAGTTCGTGTCCCTTTGATAATTTTCCACATTTACGCGGCCATTAAAGTGATTCCCAGTGCATTTTTCTCGCACATTATCAGCTCCTCATTTCCATAGTCGATGACATGCACGTAGTGCTCGCATAGGTTACTCCCGTTCCCGTTCCCGTTCCCGTTCCCATTCTTGTGCCCTTTCCCTGGGCTGGGGATGCTTCAGTTTCGGTTCCTTCTTCATTCGCATTCGCTTATCGCCGCCTGCGTAGTCAGACGAAGAAAAATGATAGACGCATGTGGAAAAACATCTTAGTACCGTCTCCGTCTCCGACAACGTCGCTGTCTCTGTCTCCGTCTCTGGGTCCGGGGCTGAGGTGTTAATTAGCTTTATCTTAATGCAGGTTCCGGCACCGAGTTCAAACTGAATTATACATAATAATTTGTTTGCCACTCTCTAAAGTGGAACTTAATGTAGCTGCGCTGGCCATAAAAAGCCAGATATGACACCGTACTCCTCATGCCGTCTCGCTCTTGCTTCGCCGTCGTCGTCGTCGCCGTCTTAGACGCCACCCACGGGCGGCGGTCCACGTTAGCAGCTCGTGTTAAACGACCATTAATCACATTAGATATGCATTAATTCGAGGAAAATGGATAATGGGAACACAGGCCTCGCTTGCCCTGGATTACACCAGCACTACTGCCCTCTCTCTCTCCCTCTCTCTCTCCCTCTCTCTCTCAAGCATTCTCAATCCCTCTCTCTCTTCAGTCTAAGTTCAGTTATTTCTTTTGCTAACTTCCATTTCTGCCTGTTTGGATTTTAGACTGATTTGTGAGGGGCTTGCCATACCTTCTAGCCAGAGTTGCCATACATCCCAGTGCAGGCAAACTTGCATACTCACCCACTCGAGCAACCCTAGCAAAATACACACACTCGCACACAGAAAAAATACTCGAGAGCGCAGCGCCGCTGCCTCTGGCTGTGCCTGTGCCTCAGTAGCTGCCGTTGTATGCGTGCTTATCTATGTGAGCACATGCTTGTGTGCGTGTGTGTGTGTGTGCGGCAGTCACGTAGCTCCGCCTCAGCCGGCAACAGCAATAGCAACAACAAATGAGAGAGAGAGGGCCCCACAACGAAAAGGGGTTGCATTTGCATTTGCTGGTTTGTTTGTGTGTGTGCGTGCCAGTCAAAGTATTCGCAAGCACGCTCTCTCTCCCTCTCTCTCGTTCTCTCTCTGTATGCCTCGCTCTCTTGCTGCAGCTGGTCGCCATTATAGCGTTTTATTAAACAAACAAACAATGGAAAGAGCATTAAACAAACAGCGCAAACCAACACTCGCACGCACACTCACACACATGCATAGACGTGCGTGTGTGTTGGGCTTACGCTCAGCCATTATGCCAGGCTCTCTGAGAGACAAGAGAAGAGAGCAGACGCTGCTGCCTGCGTGTTTGTGTGCACAAAGGCAACGAATGCTGCTGTCTCACTCGAACTCGCAGCCATTGGCGCTACCGGCACTGTGGTGGGGAGAGATGGAGACTGCGCTGCGGCAGCGTCTGCGGCTGCGACGACGGCTGCGGCGACGACGACTGTGGCTGTGGAGATACTTTTCTTGCGGCGTGCACGCCATACGAAATCAGTCAATGTCTTGGAGTTGATGGCGCGAGTACACGCGACACGAGGTGACTGCGACTGTGACTGTGACAGCGATTTCGACGAGTGTGAAATCAACTCGAACTCGAACTCGAAATCGAACCTCAGCCCGATATCGATAGTTAAATCGACAGTTAGATCGAATTGCCTCTGACTTTGTGTGTTACGTGAGAGCGCAGTTTGCAATCAGAAGCCGCCGTCGCCGCCAACGCCTTCGTCGCCTTCGTTCTTTGCCGCGTTAAGAACAACAACAATAACAACAACAATATCATAATTGCCTTGCATTTTTTTTACTGTGTGCAAAAGAAGAAAAGAAAACAAAGAAATTAAACGAAAAGTGAATGCAAAAGATGCCAGAAATATTCTGAGCATACAAAAGAAAGCAAGAAAGAAAGAAAAAACAGTTCCTAATTAGTTGAGAGCCAGCGCCGTTGTCCCAGCTCCCCCATTCGCCTCATCTCCAGCAGCACCACGACGTCGTCACCCGGGTCAATAATGCTAGTGCCGTCGGACATGATCGCGGCACAGTCCAAGATGGTCTACCAAATGAACAAATACTGCGCGGATCGGGTGCAGGTGAGGAAGGCGCAGATACACAAACAGATCCAGGAGGTCTGCCGCATTGTACAGGATGTGCTCAAGGAGGTCGAAGTGCAGGAGCCGCGCTTCATCTCCTCCCTCAACGACTACAACGGCCGCTTCGAGGGGCTGGAAGTGATCTCACCCACAGAGTTCGAAATCATCATCTACCTCAATCAGATGGGCGTGCTCAATTTCGTTGACGACGGCACCTTGCCGGGCTGTGCGGTGCTCAAGCTGAGCGACGGACGGAAGCGATCCATGTCGCTGTGGGTGGAGTTCATCACGGCCTCGGGTTACCTGTCGGCGCGCAAGATACGCTCCCGCTTCCAGACCCTGGTGGCACAAGCGTGCGACAAATGCGCCTATCGCGACATTGTCAAGATGATCGCCGACACCACCGAGGTTAAGCTGCGGATCAGGGAGCGCATCATAGTGCAAATAACGCCCGCCTTCAAGTGTGCCGGCCTCTGGCCTCGCTCGGCCTCCCACTGGCCACTGCCGGGCATTCCCTGGCCGCACCCCAACATTGTTGCAGAGGTTAAGACTGAAGGCTTCGACATGCTCTCCAAGGAGTGCATCGCGCTGCAAGGCAAGAACTCAGCTATGGAAGGGGATGCCTGGGTGCTGAGCTTTACGGACGCCGAAAATCGACTGCTCCAAGGTGAGTTTCCTTTCAATAAGTGCCTCCAGGCAGTTCCCACTCACTCAGAAAGTTTGCCGTCGGCAAATGAAGATTTTATAGTCTTGCCATATACAATATACGATAGCAAACTAACTATCCATATAGCTAGAATTATTCAGATTAGAAGTTAATATACGATATCGGAGGATCCTTAGGCAGGAATGATCAACAATATTCGTAAAAGTAAAGGCACCTTAAGGTGTTCAATTCGGGATTGCTTTAAAGATCTATATACATTCTAGTGTGTTGAATGATAGTGTATCTCTCAGTTGTAGACCCCCAAGAAAAAAGAAACTACATAATCAATGTATTATCTTAAAACAAAGTTAGTATACCCTTTTTTGACCATTTTAAATGGTCCAAGGGTATAAAAAATAGCTTAATGCACATGTATGCATTTTATATTACATCCTAAAGATCTTTCAGAATATATGGTATTCACTTTAAAACCCCTTTACTCAAAACATAAAGATATTTTCCAAAGTATTTCGATCGGTAAAAGCGAACGAAAGCAGCAGCAACTGTTATCCGGTTGTAAATTACTCTTGAAATCGGTATTACGAGCACCTCCTAACTGCTACCTGCTTCTGGCAGTGCTATACAGTGAGTTATACGAGCTAACGTTTTTACAATCAGTGACACACTTAAATTGAATTGATTTATTCCCAACAAATCAGCGACTGCAGCTTGATATAATTGCTTGTAAATTAACCATTCGATCAGGTCACACGACACGCGATCAGGTGCCAAAGATCGTCAGGGGGCGATACTCCTTCCACTTAGTGTCTGGGAGACATAATAACACAACATAAAACTCAGTTACACTTTAACTTGACGATCATAGTGATCTTCGGAAGATCATTTGATCAATTTATATGTATAATTTGGGAAACAAATTTGAATTGTGATCATCTCATGTGAAAGACTATTATTAGGCAGAGCACCTTTCAGTGCGATCCCATAGCTCATCTATCGTTTATCGGCCGAGAGATAAGGAATGTGATACGGACCCGTATGGTCATAAATCTGTTCAGTGCGATCTGATCGTTGCACTGACTGAACAAACTGAGCCCAACTATTGGATAAGCCCATTGCCCACCATTGCCCATTGCTCAGTTACTCATCCCTACAGTTTTCCAGGTCTCCCCACGCGCACAAATCCGCTGATCAGAGGCAGATAAGCGCAGTCGCTGTTGCTGTCTCCGTCGCCGTCGCAGCCGCTGGTATAGCTATAAGGTAGCCTGTTAGTCAGTTAGGTTAGTCGAGAAACGGGTTTCGGGTCCGTAGTTGCCGTAGATATCAACAATGCCAATGCCTGAGCCATAAATAAATTTCTAAACGATTTTATAAATATTTTAAATCTCGGCGATTAGATAAAGTCAACAAATAAATAAAACAACGAAGCACAGTCAGCGCAAGAAGCCCCCCGCCAAAAAAAAAACCAAAACTAAAATGCTTGCAACAAAAACAAAAGTAAAGACCCCAAAAAAAAACAAAAAACAAAGAAAAACCCACCAGAGAAGACGACAAAGTGAATAAGAAAAATTCAACTCGAATTCAAACTCAAACTGAAACCAAGACCCGAATCGAAATCGAAATCAAATCTGAAGCCCTCGCAGCGCTTGTTGTCGTCTTCCTTCTCTCTCTCTCTCTCCCTCTCAGTTCCTCCTTCTCTCTCTCTTTCTCTTTAGCAATCTCTCCGAACTCTCATTCGATCTTAGTCGATCGAGTTGACATTTAATTTAATGCGCTGGCGCATAATAATTTAGCTGCGACCGTCGACCGACTAACTGTCAATGTGTCCGTATCCATTACAATATTGCTATCGATCGTTATCGGCTATCAGATATCAGATTTAAGACATAAGACTCCTGCAGTCGCCTATAATCACGTTCAGCTTGAACAGCGATTTGTCTTGGATTTGTTCAAGTTTCCTGATAATCACGCGAGTTAAGTAAAATTTAACTCTGATTAGATTTCAGTTTTTTTTAAGTTTTTAAGAAGTTAAGGGAAGACTCTTGAGATGCCATATAAATTAGTTTTCTTTACTAAAAAGATTGTTTATAAAATAATAATGAATTTAGCTAAGTCAAAATATTTTAATTAATCGATTAATCTTTATTATCATCAGTATTTTATAAAATTATTTTTAACCTTAACTCAATATTTCTTTTTTATTTAAAGCTAACAAGTTATTGCAGTTTTGTTACTGACTTAGCGAGTCAACAATCGGTTCCATAAAGTCTAGTCGTGAAATTTTTTCCGCAATGGCGTTATGCTCCTTATCGAATATATATATTCTTTTCTATCAGTGCAAGGGGAATTTTTGATAATATTTCCCAAAAATCAAATATATTTATAAGCCTATTGAACTGACTATGTACTTCTTTCTCTTGGTACGAGTTCAAGTTACCGGTAGTGTAGAAATACATATCAACGTATTTTAACTGTGATTATCGCAGCTGGTCGAGATTAGCTCGCCTGACACTCCATGTCCATGATTTATGTGTTCGCTGACGTGTTCACAGGTTGATCAATCAAACCAGTTCGAGGCCTAGTTACCGATCTCAGTTATTATTGTTGGGTACTTTAAGAAATTGTTGGGGGAGGTTCTTTCAAGCGTACAGTGTCAATTAGAAGTGAATTAAAGACAAAGCACGTGTCGCAGACTGATTAATCTAATGTCTGTGCAACAATTACTCTAATATTCCTAGAAGTAGTACTTATCGCCGTTTCTAAAACGTTTTAATTTTAGACTTGGCAAACTCTTTGGACACTTGAGTGCCATCAGAATTGAGTAATCGGGCGTATTTTAAATTAATCAATGTCCCAAATAATAATTGAAAATATATTGGAAAATCGGTGAACTTTCTTATGAAGAGGAGAAGGTTCTATAGTTATTTGCAATAGGTCAAATTGTGGAAATAGTACGAAATTCAAATTGGTTTATTATGGTTATTAGTATATGCTCTTTCTATATGCTTGAAGGCTCATGTTGTGTATATCTAACCTAACATTGTGTTTTTCAACCTATTTCCAACCTTGTAGTATTAGAGAAAAGTAGTTAGAATCTTTAAGTAGTATTAAAACCGTTAATCTTTATTCGATATTCTTCCTTTTGTTTGCAGGTGCCAGTCGCCGTCGCTGCCTTAGCATATTGAAGACACTGCGCGATCGTCATCTGGATCTGCCGGGCAATCCCGTAACGTCGTATCATCTGAAAACGCTGCTGCTGTACGAGTGCGAGAAGCATCCGAGGGAGATGGAGTGGGAGGAGAATTGCATTGCGGATCGCATCAATGGCATCTTCCTGCAGCTGATCTCTTGCCTACAGTGCCGTCGCTGTCCGCACTATTTCCTGCCCAACATGGATCTCTTCAAGGGAAAATCACCGGGTGCGCTGGAGAATGCCGCCAAGCAGGTGTGGCGCCTTACGCGCATCATGCTGACCAACGTGCGATGCCTCGAGGAGTTGTAGAGGGTGCCTAAGCAAGTAGAGCAAAGATGGTTTAAAATATTTTTCATGTGTGTTTGTTTTTTTTTCGTCTTCATTTTCGGTTTGTTAACATTTCCGAACAGTTTGCGAAGACGAGTTAAGATATCAAAAGCCGCATAGTGTGGCCAATTAGGGGGGGTAGGAAAGAAAAGGAGAGGACAGGGCAGGGCAGGGGAGGGTTTCGCAGCGAATTAAAGGGGGATAGCACGCTCAGAGACGTAATTCGGAATTTTTAACCCAAATACTATTTGATATTTCACTAGATCGTAATTTAGTTCTTAGGTGCTTTCGAAAAGTATACGCCGCTTCAAGAGTTTCCTATATTTAATTGCTGCACACGCTACAAATACCCAGCATAACATACTACAATATGTAGATCTATGATACGAATACGTAATACCCGTGTATACCTTACCAGATCATACGCAAATACGTGCAACAACTATTTACTTACTTATTATACCTAAACATACAAACATATATACGATACATATACGATAATGTAAACAGCGCCTAAGTAAACTAAGTATAACTAATTTTTTTCTCGTGTAGATTGAAAACCGATTTTTGCCAAGCGGCAAATAAAATTAGCTAAAGTATTTAGTAAAGCTAAGGTAATTGAGTTGAAATCATTTTTTTAATCTTTGTTTTAATTATTTATTTGTGTTTTTGCCTTTCTTGTGAGTTTAGTCAATAAAAACCTCAGTTTTTCAATAAATTTCCACGGACTTTTCATTTTGTGAACTGAAGGAAATGTTTTCAGCATTTTCCCACAGTGCCAACAACTGATAAATGTGCCAGTAATATGGGGGCAGTCAATGGCGATAATATAATGGAGTATTTTCAATACTAAGCTATAAGGTACTTTTAACATTTCTTTGTCTTCAAACTAACAACAATATCAACAGCTATTAAGATTGCTCTTATATTAGCAGTATCAGTATCAGTGCGCTGTTAGTAACATCAAGCTTAACATTGTGGATCTAACATTTTCATGCTAATAATGATTTCATGCTTTATCACTGGGCGTGTATGTAGGTCCGGGTTCGGGGGCTTGGCGCTGCTTTGATGTGCCAAATGATATAGAGTTCGATATCAGATGTTCGTAGAGCCAGCATTATGGACAGCTCAACTGTTGAGCATGTCAAAGACTGACAGTCGAGGCCCCCGGCGGACATGTTGTGCATTTTAATGGAGCATTAAATAACTACTTTATATATCGCAGACAGTTAACAAACCCAATAAACTTGATATCAATTGTCGCAAAATTATTGCCAATTTCTTGTCCATAAGCAATCGGGGCGGCCCACTTTGAGCCTTCATCGCATACTGCATTTAGATCACGTGTGAGTTTCAGTTTCAGTCAACAGACATAACAGTCAAATAAAATTTAATACCTTTAATAAATTACGCTACGCTCGCGAATACCCTGTAACGAATTCAAAGGATCACTTACATCGTATAATGTACTTTCTCTAACATTGTAGAGTATCAGCAGGGTTCACTTGCTCTTGTTCTACCTTCTTTCTCCTCAGTACCTTTACCTTTGCTGTTATAATTCATTCTTTATTTACCTGTTACTTGCTCCACTGATTTATGTCTGTACGTTTCGGATTTCATTTCGAATTTTACGAAATTTCTACACGATTTGAAAGATAATTTATTTGTAGCTGCGCAAGTACTGTTCACCCTATAAAGCCTCAACACGTTCGCCATAAATAAAGGTGTAAAAGAGTAAAGTGATTGTTTTAATAAAAGTTAATATATATTTAAATTATTGGTCAATGATCTATTTTAATGCCTATTTTAAATAAATTTGTTGTGTTGCATATGTTCAGATATTGTCGATTGATTGTAACTTGATCTGCTTAGTGTAATCTAAAACTTTTCCAATAAATATATACGATATTCGGAGAATAGGAAATGAAAGATATTGCAGACGAAGCCAGGTATTGTTTTTATCTCTTAAGAGATCTACTCCGAAGGATTTTTACTGTTAGCCTATGATGATATGATGATTATCAGTAATATCTTTAGAGCTCTAGCTAGATCTATCGCTGCACCTGCAGCATATTGTAAGATTCATTAGTATTCCCCGACCAACTCTCGCATAGTCTGTGTGGGCGCCCCCTTCCTCACTCTTTTGCTCTCCGTGAGCAATTGGGCCTCGCAGATTGTAGCCAAATTTGAAATTTGAATTCTGAAATCAGAAATCTGAAATCTGAAATCTGAAATCGGGTCGTTAGCCGGTTAGTTGCGCTTTTAATGAGTTGTTGTTTATTGGATTCGATTTGCATATTAATATGCCACGAAATTTATTATTTGTTGTTGCTTGCGGTTGCTTTTGAAATACACGTTGTTGTCTCTTTTGCTTTTGTTTCATTTTGTTGTCTTGCGCTGCGACGCGAGCATAAAATACTTTCGAGTGAGTGAGTGAGAGAGAGAGAGAGGGGTGGCAGTAAGTGGGAGATGGGGAGTGGGAGAAATGCCATTGATGCGCTGCTTCCCACACAAATTAAAGAACAATTAATAAATGATAATTCTCCCACCTACTTCCAGCCCCATCTCCTTCCACCCCGCCCCCCTAGCAAGCTGTCGCCTGTCCATTGGCATCATCATCAGCAGTTGTCAGTTGGGGCCAATTTGTTAGCCAGTTCCACTTAATGAATTCGCTGCAATTTATATTCATTTAATGGCCAGAAGCAAATGTTTATGAACTTATCTCATAATCGCATTTCAAACACACAATTTGTTATAAACAATAACAGAGTTGAATTGAATCTGAAGAGAGCGAGAGAGAGAGAGAGTGATCTTCAGGGGCGATCGTGCATACATTGCATGGCATGATCTTCTCTAACATCACTCATAACGAAGTTCGATTTTACTTGTTGTGTTTCATTGAAATTGGTAGTATTTGCTTATATTTTGTGTAGTTGAGAACCTTATGATCGTTTTAGAATGTTTATGTTATCTTAAGTTATGGTTTAATCTTCCGCTTTATAGGTTAGTAACTTGCACAATATTGACTCGAATTAACTTGTTGTACTCGTTGCATTTCCTTGAACTTGCTAGCATTTGGTAATAATTTGTGCGATTCAGAACCTTATTATCGATTAAGATAGTTGGATCTTCAAACAACTGTTTATAGATCACTTACTTGTACAATATGATTCGAATTAACTTGTTGTACTCGTCAAATTTCCTTGAATTTGGTAGCATTTGCTTGTATTTTATGCACAACTCAAAACAGTTGAGAGCCCTTTTAGAGCTTAAGAATGTTTATCATCTTATTAATCATGTCAGGCTACTGTATGGTAAGATCTTCCCAACTCTTCATTGACCAATAACTCGATTTAAATTGGTTACTTGTTGGACTCGTTTCATTTGCTTAAACTTGGTAACATTTCTTCATATTTTGTGCACAACTTCAACGTTTAAGAATGTTTATCATCCTTTTGTCCTAGCTAGGTTATTATCACGATCGATATCCTGCAATTAAGTGAACTATTCGATATGTATTTCGATTTGTAGCTCAATTCATTGAGTTTTGTATTCATCTTTAGATAATATAAGTATTTTCAGCACTGTGCGAATCTGAAGCGATCTGTTAGTGGAATTAAAGATGCCCCAAATCTGGGAAACATGCGCTACCAACAACGAGCTGTCAACCGGCATCAGCAGCTGCCGCCCCTTTACCTTGCCACTCTCTTCTCCCTTCCCCTCTTCCCACTGCTTGAAAATCAAAACAAATGTTTTATTTAAATGGTTAATTTGATCAGAGGAACGCGAATTGGGCTGGCAATGGGCCTTGAGATCAGTACTGCAGCTGGAGCTGCTTGTCTGTGTGTGTGTGTGTGTGCGTGTGTGCATGTGTTGCAGCTAGCCAAATGAACCGCTTACACGTTGATGATGAGACGCGAGGCGAACACAAATGAAGAGCAAATGACGCGCCCTGACGGGTCTGCCAAGTCCACCAAGTCTGCTCCAAGTCGTGAGAATTGCATTGCGGAGCAGCTTCAGCAACATCGCCTGGCGATTTTAATTTGCTTGCTTCAATCAAACTGCATACAGGTGGGGCGGGCGAGGAAGGGAGGCAAGGGGGAGGAGGTAGAAGATCTACCAACGAAGATGAGCTGCTCCTGCTTCAGCTGCTGCTGCTGCTGCTGCTGGTGCCGCGTCGGCGCTTGCCACTTAGCATAAACGGACGCAGGTTGCGCCGTGGGCAGGAAGAGGGCGAAGGAGAGTGAGGTGTAAGGGGGCAAGCCGTTGCAGCGGGATCGCTGCTTGTTGCGTGAGCCGTTGAAAGGCGCAAGCGAAGGTGAAGGCGATGGCGATGGCAATGGCAATGGCGAATGCGGAAAACGCGAGCCGCCAGAGCCGCGTGAGCCGCGACCTGTGTGGCCAGCACATCAGGGTAACAAGCTGTAATTAGAGCCTCTTAGGCTGTCATCGCCAGGGTGCTTGATTATAGCCTTTTGACAAAAAGCAAATATTAATTTAATACGCTCGGCCACAAGCGCCGCGAGCGAGACAGCAGCAACACAAGCAACAACAACAGCAACAACACAAGCAACAACAACAGCAACAGCAACCTGGGCTACTATGCCACTTGATAAGCTGTTGTAATTGCAGGTGAGGGGACTTAAGTAAGCTCCCCTTCGGTGCAATCAGCGTGAGAGACTCGGGCTAAGTTTGTGTGTGCTCTTTAAATGATTATAATAATTTATGGTAGCCAAAGAGCTGGATATTTTAGTCTAGTAATTTGTGGAGTAGGACAGTAACTAGGGGGAGACTATGCAGCAAGAACCTTACAAGCTTTGTTGGCTCTGGAAGTAAAGTGGAGCAACATCTGTTCGCAGTCGTAGATCAGTTCAAGAGCTTAGCTTGATTTCAGTAGTTTGATTTATGGTCGAGTATGAGATAGGGATGAGATATATAGACACTTGGTATTGTATATTATAAAATTGAAGTGTTAAAAGTAATGTCCTGGGATACCCAAGACAAGTGTAGTCTCTCTAGCAATAGCTCTTATACGTAGCTCCACAATAGCTAAGTTCCCTGCTATTTTAAGGCACTTATTTAAATTAAATTTAAATTGTTCCACTTAATGACTGTTACAAAATATTTAACTAATTTTCTTTTATTTTTCTAGGAATTGTTTAAATTGGAATCAATAAGTTGATTCATTATAGAAGAGCTAAAGATAATGTTAAAGTTAAGTGACTTGTTCTTGTACAAATATAAGGAAATAGACCTATAAATATTAGAAGAATAGTTTATAGCATTTGGGACTCCAAAAATGTACTGGCAATTTACCGATTTACTTAGCTGGTGGGCGTGGCAACCAACATTTGTAATATACTTTATCTGCGTATGATATACAGAGATATCTATGTCAAATCTGGTGTCACTAGCTCTTCAAGTTGCTGAGATTTACGCGTTCATACGTACACATTTATAGGCAGACAGATACACATGGCTTAATCGAAACGGCTTTTGATCGCAATCATTCTATGGGGTCTGACACGCCTCCTTTTGCCTTTTGCGCAAAGTTGATATAACCTTTTTTGAACATTACCAATAGACGAAGGGTATAAAAAGAACAACATTGTAATATCGGGACTAAAGCAACAATTATAAATAGATGGGATGGACAAGTGCATCACCTGAAGGTATCTGAGCCCCCATGCATAGAGACCTTATCAATGTGGAACTAATCCGGTGCTATCAATTAATATCCAAGCTGTCTAACTCGAGTCTGATTTCTGATTTCAATTTTGAATGCAATTGCGGCAACGATTACTGTGGCTGCTATGCCTTTTGTTGTTATAGTTGTTGTGATTGTTGTGATTGTTGTTGCTGTTGTCGAGTCGAGTCGAGTCGTCTTCTTTGTGACAATCGTACGCCCATTTTTGGTTAAAAACAATGGGTTCAAACGGCTGCGCTTCAGCGGAAAACAAAAAGCAGCCAACGAGCCCTAAATCAATCACAGGCAGCGACATGTCAACAGCCCCAGCAGCGTTGCCCGGTGCCCACTCCCCCACACCCTCCTTGGCAGAAGCTAGCAGTAGCAGAGGGAGGGCCTGAGGGAATACCCCTGCGAAATGTCAACGTGATCATCGCAGCTTGAAAAGGGCCGCCGACTTGGTCAGCTCATATATATTGGCCATATAAGTATATACAATGGGAATGGGAATGGGAACGTTCATGGCATACTGGAGACCCGGACTGGTACCGGGACTGGTACTGGGACTGGGACTGGTACCAGTACTGGGCCTGGGACTATCGGGCATGTGGAACGTGGCGTGCTCATGCCTGCAAAGGGTCGACATCGGAGTGCGCGTGATATCTGAACTACGAAATTGAGATCGATTTTCGAGTACGTGTCTGAAATGAGAATGCCCAATGCGAGAGTGATACCTGACCCGAGGAGCCAGAGAGAGAGCGAGAGAGAGAGAGGGGGATAGAGCGAGTGCTGTAACGATAAATTATGATATTATTGAAAATTAACGTTAAACAAAATGACAGGCCCTGCTGCTGGTACGGTCTGACTGTCTGTCTGTCCGTCTGTCTGAGGGTGCCCGGCGAGGCGAGCCTTGCGTGATTAGCGTGCACTTGTCGTCATGATCGTAAGTTAGGAGAGCGACGGAGCAGGGGCAACAGATCAGCGATCACTGCACTGGGAGCTGGGCAGAGACGTAATTAGTATTCCAGGCAGCGGATCGCGAAACATATGTACGCTGCTAGGCGATGTCCAGGCCCAGGCTGCAGGCGCAACGCGGCGCATGCGTAATGAGTCGTGGAGTCCAAGGCGGTCGCAAAGGGAGGGCAAGCAAGTCAACAGACTGAGACGGAGATGGAGACGGAGATGGAGATGGAAACAGCGACAGGAGATGCACAAAAAACTGATTGACCGCTTTGGGGGCCATTGCCGGCAACGAGGATCGGTATCGAGAATCGGGAAGCGGATGCGAATGTGCCTGGCTGGATGGAGAGGGAAGTGGAGGGGAAGGCTTCGTGTCGGGGCTGATTTGTTCGCTGTCATAATTCAATAAAGTAGTCAAATGTCACCTGTACTTAAGCAAAAAGCGCAAGGCTTACGGATGTTCCTCGCTGCCCCAGCAGAGGCACCTCCACCTGAAGCACCTCCGGCAGTAGCTCCTCATGCACCCGAAACGGGTTTAATCGTGCTCAGCCTGAATGCAAATCCGCTTAGCGTTGGTATTTCGCATGTGCCTCAAAGTGGGAGAAGAGAGATGGAGAAAGAGGGAGAAAAGAGAGAGGGGGGAATAGAGTTAGCGAGCAGCTTATTCGAAACGAGGTAAGTGAATAAAATAGCCAGCTAAACCGTTGATTTATGTGCGTATCAATAAACATAATCAATAGATATATCACCACCAGTGCACGAAAATAAAGCTGTTAATGCTAATGCAACAGTGACTTCACATGGCAAACACTATCCTAACAGCAGCTGCGCCAATGTCGACACGCACCAGTAAAAAGTGTTTTAAGGTAAATCAATTGACTTGTATAAAATTAAAAAAAATAATTTAGTATAATGTAAAGATAAATATAAATAGTATATATAAACCTAAAATTACGATTCTAATGTTGATTCTGTTAACTCTTACAGTAACTTAATAAGACGTAGTGAATGTAGAAGGGTGTCTTTGATGTTTAACGCAACTGTTAATGTTAACATTCATTTAACAGCCAAGTCATAACTGAATACCCTGAGAGAGAGCGAGAGAGAGAGAGAGAGAGAGAGAGAGAGAGAGAGAGCGAGAGAGAGAGAGAGAGAGAGAGCGAGAGAGAGAAAAAGAGAGAGAGAGAGAAAAAATAGAGAGAGAGAGAGAAAGAGAAAAGTAGCGTAAACTAAAATGAAGCTAATAATCTTGATTGCAACTTAACAGAGGCTACTTTCAAGTTGATCTCAATTTGCTCAACACAGCTTGAAAACTAAACAGACTCAACGCTGTTATTATTGACATTTATTAATTTTCTTAAATAGGATGTCTACCATTGCAGAAAAAGGTGTTTACATTAAGTTAGGAGTACATTTAGAGCGAATAAGAAAGTTGAGGAAGAGATAGAGACATAAATATTGGAGAACATTAAACAACTGAAATATATCGAAAAAGTTAATTGATTTGTTTTGTGGTACCCGATGTCAGTCATGAATATTAAGAGAGGCAACTGTCCAATTCGTAACAAATATGGTATGAAAGTACCCACAATCTTGTGCATTTTTCACCATATATAAATTCGAAATATGAATTTGATAATTATTTGTTTTATTTTTTAATACAAAAAGTTTCTCTGATACGCTTGCTCAGGAGTGCATAAAAACCTTTACATATCGGTTGTAGAACGGCTATACCAAAGGCAATCCACCGTTAAGTACTTGACTTCAATGACACAGGTACTTTGGAAAACTCGAAGAGCAAAATTAAGGCCCATTCAATACACAAGCAATGAGGATATCACCTCCAAATAAGTTAATGACCAGCAACATCAAAAAATGTCGCGCTATGATTAAAAATTTAATGGTAACTTCACCAAAAAGAATGACATGGACGACTTTTGGTTCCAGCAGGATGTCATACATTTTCCGTTTAAGAATGTTCCCGAAGTGATAACTATCTAACTACTAGGGTCGATTCGCCAATTGATTTTATCCGGTAAGATCACCTAAATAGCAAGGCTTATGGCATAATAAATCCTAACTTGTCGTGGTAGTATAAGAACTAAATAACATGAAAATTAAAATAAACGCAGCTCTCTGGATCAACTTAAGGCCAAAATCTGCCGGGAAATAATCTAGATTCAGCCTGAACCGTTGGATAATGTTACGAGAACTGCAGACTAAAGAAATAATATGGGAGTGTCAGCTGGGGAATGGAATTTACCAGATATAATTTTCAAAAACTGACATATCCAATTGTAATAACCCCAATCAACATAAAATAAATAAAAAAAACTAGATTGTTTGCAAGTTATTTAAAAACCCGCCCACACAACAAATCACCTTAGAGTATCCAAGCAGTAGCTCAATTTAACAGATGTTACTTCTAACATGTTAAGTAGTTAACATAGGACAGATGTTAATACCATATTTGCATGTTGGCTTAAAATAGGTTGATCAACGTGTGTTATTTATGAAAATACTGATAATGCGACAAATTCGAGGAATATGATCGAGCTACAATCTACATGAAGGTGTGGGGAATGGCTTGGGTTATCTACCCACTTGGTGGATGCATGTGTGACACGCTGTTATTGTTCTTTTCCCTAGAAACTTTCGGCAGAAGTGGATAAGTTCAGCAGTCCGAGCAATCCAAGGCAGTTGGCTCTCAGCTGGACAGGCCTGGGCTGATATATCTAGAAGATAAACGACTGCGTTGATGGTCAATAGAGACGGAGCGGGAGACGGGTGACGACGGTGTCGGTGACGCTTTTTACCAACAACAGCAACAACAACAACAACAGCGAGGTAAAAACAATAGCAACAACAGCAAGTGGAGAACGAGACAAAGACAAAAGAGACGAAGGAGCAGAGCTGGCGGAGCAGCAAAAAGACAAACGTTGCGGCGACAACGCAGCAAGTGACAAACGTTTAGATGGATGGATCGTTCTTCATTTGGGACCGAGTCGAGTCGAGTCGAGCCGAGCCAAGTCGAGACGACTCGAGCCGGACCGGTACAGGGATCGGAACGGAGGACGGAGAAGGCCAGGGCAGGCAGCAAAGCAAATAAACCAACCGAAAAACGCGACGATTGCACATAAATTATATTCAAATTTCTTCAGATCTAAGAGATATATAAATACGGGAAAAATACACACACACACACACACACACATAGTACATGCTCGTTTCCACTTTTTACCATTTGGCCCGCTTTGTGCCTGAGTTTTGTCCGTCTCTCTGTCTCTCTCCCCCGCCGGTCCTCGTCCGCATCGCCCTTTTGTTTCAAATTTATGCAGATATGCGCGCCTATCTGAGAACATCGTCGTTTCACCATCTATCGCGCTAAATGCCAAACAGAGAAGAAACAAACACAAACACACACACACACACACACACACACAGAGATCGCTCCACCTGGCCCCGATCCCTCACTGATCCACTGCACCACCCACCCCAACAGAAATTGAGATCCATCGATGCGCATATATCACTGCGGGACAACAGGCGGGGGAGTCAAGCGACCCTATTGATTTGCCGTTGACAACTTCGATAGTATCCACGCCCCCATCCAAGTGCTTCCTTACATTGAAAGACCCATTTGTTCAGATACTAAACAAGTCAATACATTGGGTAATTCAATTAGAAATAAATGAACTCTTCACTGGTAATATTGATCTTGTAAGTATGCGAACTGAATATGAATACAGACTTATTTCATTGATAGTAAGATATCTTTCCTTATCTGTGTAAGGTGCAAAGGAACATTATATTAATTATATTCATTTAAAGAGAGACCTCCGATGCTATAAAGTATATATATTCTGGATCAGCAATAAAAGAAGAGTCAAATATTATATTAATTATATTCATTTAAAGAGAGCTTTCCGGCGTTATAAAGTATATATATTCTGGATCAGCAATAAAAGAAGAGTCGAACTAGCTGTCTTCGTCTAGTGCAATGCAAAGTTGTGTCTCAGTTGGTCAGATATCTTGATCTATATTTTTGTTGCAAGTTGTAAATAGGTCGTACCGAGCCGGATCGGGCAGATATATCGTATTGTGGCCATACAACCTATCATTTAATTTCTAATTTTTTTCCAGTTATTAAAAGTAAACTTACTGCATCAATCTATTTCTATATGAATAATATATTTATAAAATTTCATCAAAATAGGATTACTTTCACATATAGCTGCCATAGGAACAATGAACCCAAAATGAGGGTTTTTGTGACTATGTTATTCGAAACATCTTGATTTATCAGTGTCCAATAAGGTTTAATATTAATCAATATATACTGTTTCATTACATTCGGATAACTGTATATATGTATATTCTATAGATTTAATAAGTATAATCAGCTCAAAGTAAACAAGATCATAGGAAACTTTATATATGTTTGCTGATATTCTAGCAATGATATATAGAATATATAGAAGATGTATGGCGATATTTAGAAGATATTTGCTGATATATGACGATATATAGAAGATATATGACTATAAATGACGCTGCATAGAAGATTAATGATATCATGAACAAGTATCATGAAAAATAAAGATATATGGCTATATAAAGAAGGTGTGTGACAATATAAGTTGATAGTTAGAAAATATATGAAAATATATAAAAATATACTATATAACGAAATAAGATGATATACAGAAAGAATTTGACCAAAAATGAACGATATTTGACAATATATAGAAGGGGATGATTATAAAAAAATTAGACAGGCTGCAGCCTTTCCTTCTGTTTTTGTATGAAATTTCTATTCTATACTTTAAGATTCATTAATATAAGAAATCTAATATCATATTGGGAGTAACAACTGCATTTTCTGGATCAAATTGACTAGGCTATTCATGCTGATAAGGAATACATGCACTTCGTTGGTTCTGTTACTTCTTCTTCTATCTAATATACTTTTAGAAAATTTGTATATCCTTTTATGGTCAATTTAAAGGATTAAGGTATTAAATGAATAAGTAAATTTTCTTGCATTAATATCATTAATAATCACAGTAATCAGTTTGTAAATCATTTTAAGATGCATAAAGCTCAGTTTCATTCAACTTTATGCATTCATTTAAATTTTAACTTTTTATACAAAGATATTATAGTAATATTAAATTGAAATAAATATTAAATATAAATAAAAATAAATTCGAAAATCGTCATGAAAACAATATAATTATTATTGGTAAGTTTTGCTGTACCAACTTGGGAATCTATAGTAATATATAATATATATCTTGAGGAACTTACTTTAAACACAAATTGCCTTCAAAAAGTATTGCGATGTATATTAATCGGTTTCCGGTTGGAAACATATATCGTACTATACCATAAAATAGACATATTTACTTGGGGCTGCTGCTTGTTTTATGTCTCTTTGAATTAGCCGAAGTCGCAGCAGAATCTTCTCTAATTGAAAGCTACAAAACAGAGAGAGGTATGTGAAGAACGCTTTGATCTGCAAACTGGGACACCAGAGGGAACCGCTTACCGGGTTGCAGCTCCTATAGGAAGTACGTACACGTAGAGGGTATGAACACAGTATATGGGTGTGCTTATATAAAGATTATTTATGTTAATATTATAACTATGCTGGGGTAGGCGACGGGGGGAGACGAAAGGCAAGGAAAGGAGAGGGGGTTGGACAGGCAGAGAGACGGCGGTCGTTTGGTTGGAACAAGGCTGTCAAAAATTGCCAACTGGCACATTAATCCCGGCGACATATTTATGAATGTATCTGTATCTGTGTAAATGTATCCGTGGCTGCAGCTGTATGTGTGTGTGTGTGTGTGGTGACTGCAAGTATCTGTGAAATGTAAAACTCTTGTGTGTGCTCGTGTATCCGTGAGATATAAAGATATCGCCTCTGTCGCTGCTGGACGAGGGTTGCTTTTGCTGTTGCTCGTTGCTCGTTGCTGTTGCTAAATGAGTGCACATTTCAGATAAATTATTGCACACAGTTCGTGTACGTCGGCGTCTGGCACAAAATGTATTTAACAAATTAAATTTACACACACACACACACGTATATATATGTAGTATATACATTGGCAGTGGGAGCGAGCGAGAGAGCGACACATCAAAGAGCGCGCCGTGGCGTGACAGCGGCAGCCCGACGGAGCGACAGGGCCGACGGCTCAACACGCTGCTGCACAGCGTGCTCTGTGTGTGTACGTGTGTGTGTGCGTGTGTGTTGCTGTTGTGCTGCCGCTGGGCGGAGCCTGCCGTCAGCCAATGCCATGGCTCGCTCACATAGATACTCACGCGCGCAGCGAGAGCGGCAAGTACACAGATACTGTTACAGATACAGATGCAGATACACTGCTGTAGATACAGCTACACGAGCGCGCGCCCGCCGAGATACTTTGGCAAGCAGCGCGTGGATTAGTCAGCGTCGCCTTGTTTGCTTTGAAGTGACTTTTTCGCTGCGATCTGGCAGGATACACAAAGATACAGATACAGATACAGCTGCAGCTACAGCTATAGATACAGCTACAGATGCGGTATCTCATCGATTTCTGGCTGCGGCTTTGGCACGAGACTGAGCAGACAATGCCACGGCCCGTGTCACGTGACTCTTTGACAGTTGCATCTGTATCTGTAGCAGTGGCTGTAGCTGTAACTGTAACTGTAGCTGTATCTGTATCTTTGTATATGTATCTGTATCTATGGCTATATCTGCAGCCTTATCTGAGCTTGTAGATGTACTATATCTGCATCTGTAGCTGAGCATGCAACTGTATACGTTTTTATATAAGTATCTGTATCTAAATATGTATCTGTATCTGTATCTATGACTCTGCTTGCAGTAGTATCTGCATCCGCTGTTGCTGCTGCTGTCGCTGCCTTTGTGGGTGTAGTCCACGGGCCATTCATGAGATGGTGGACACGCTGCAGTCTGAGAGAGTTGCAGCTACCCCCTGCCCCCACGCAAACATTCACTGGGTGTGTGTGTGTGTGTGTGTGTGTGTGTGTGGCTGGGCGAGCGCTTTATCTGCCAAAGCTGTAAATATCCGCGAGATTTACAACGCTGCTGACGACGACGACGGACCACGACGACGGACGACGGCAACGACGGCAACGACGACGACGACGACGACGTCGACAGCGTTGCGTATCTTGGCATATGAATCGGTATCGGTCGCTTTGCAATCATCGTCGGAATCGAATCATCGTCGGCCACTCGACAGCACGACAAGAAGACAAGAAGGCAACACGACTCCGCGAGTTCGCGACTCGCATAACGCATATCGCGCAGCTAATCCGCCAGATTTCGCAGCAGATACAGATACAATATCTGCCAGATATCGCGGCATAGCACAACAAACGGAAGAGCCCAAAACAGAAACAGAAACAGAAATTGTTGTGCTCCACTTGCGGCCCATTGTTGCCACACGGCGCTGTCAGCGTAACTCACAATTGAATTGTCCCTTTGTGTTCTGTGCCGTGTCTCTCTCTCTGTCTCTCTCTCTCTCCCTCTGTGTGTGAGCGTGCTCTGTGTGTGTGTGTGGTGTGTGTGTTGTGCCTTGTGCTTACCCGCTTCCGCTTCCAAGTCGCGTAATTGGCAAATCGCCTCGAGGTCACGGCCAAGTGGAAAAAAGTCAAGTGTTCTCGTATCAATCGATAACTACAGTATATCGACAGCAGTATATCGATAACTGTTGCAACATGCTGGTGCCGCCGGACATGATGGCCGCCCAGACGCGCATCATCTACCAGATGAATCGCTTCTGTGCCGAGCGAGTTCAGGCACGCATCTTCAAGACGGCCACAGCCATTCGAGAGATCTGCAAGATCGTCCAGGACATACTCAAGGAGGTGGAGCTGCAGGAGCCGCGCTTCATCTCCAGCCTCGTCGAGTGCAATGGCAGGTGAGAAACGCAGTAGGCATCAAGTGGGATGACATAGTTTAAGGGGGTGTTGGAGGACTCTATATGAAAACAATGATGAGAGCTCCAGAATGCAGTTGAAATTAAATATATATAAGGAATAGGTTCCAGTTATCGGGAAGATACCCATTTATAGAAAGAGTAAATGCATCTATAGTCAACCTATACTAACCTATATATCTGACTTAAGAATTAATTTGGAATTCATCAGTATTTTTAAGAAATAATCGATTGCATCACAGTCGATTTGCAAGCCTTAAAAGGCTTAAAAGCCTGTCCACGGCTTCCGTTCAAGAGCTAGTTTTTTTTTTGTTATAACCATCAATATAATAATAATAATAGTATGATATGATTATAATTATTATATTGATTTTATAATATGATATTGGGGATGATACTTTGTCAAATCTTTGTGAAACTAAGATCAGGAAAAGAATTTAGGATCAATTCAAAAGATTATTCAAGACAGTCTGTAGTAAAAAGTATGATTTAAAGTCTTTATAATAGTATAAGTCACTATAAGAGTCTTTGAAATCTAATATTTCCGTATAGAAATACAATAAGAGAATTTGACACTTAGATAATTCCAATAAATTAACTTTCAAACGACGGGTTTCGGTTGCTAGATGCAGATAATCGAATTGTTTAACCTTTAAACTCTTAAATTCGAGTTTCAGTCACAGCAGCTGATGTTATGAATTCCTGAACTGTTGCAGCTTTAGTGGTTTAGGTAAACGGAAGACCAGTTACCAGTATGAGGATCTCAAGTCACAAAAAACTAGCACATAGGTGCCTACCCATGGCATAGGTACCCATAACTTTGGTTATGTTTATTTCTCAATGAAATGGAAATTAATATTAATAGAAATATGAAGATTAGTTCTCAATGGGGAACTCAATTAAAAAAGAAATGGAATTAGAAAGATAACCTCCTAATGGCCAACAGGGTGTTGCACTACATGGCAACTTCTCTAATTGCTTTGTCACCATGAAGTTTATGAAATGCGACCCTTATTATCTACAGTTAGCAAAGCTATAGTCGAATAAACCTTCTGGCTTTTAGTTCCGATTATATTGAAGATTCAAGAAGAGTTGCTTATTCCTCTGAATGCAAATTGAAGAGAGTCTTCAGGAAGTTTAAGTAAGAAGTTCTTTTTAGATTTTAAGTACTTTAATGCAACTAACTTATTTGTTAGCTTGAGTTACTTAGGATATATGTAGACTGCTGACAAGAATAGACATAACAAGAAAATACAATACTACCGTAGACTAGAAGAACTGAACAAGTGAAGTTCCCTTCTTAGTTCCGATTGTAACCCAAGAAGATTTGCATAACGAATGCAAATTGAAGTGAGTCTTGAGGAAATTTGAGTGATGGAGTCGGATAGGTTGCTATGAAGCGATCAGTTGAGGCTTGGGTGAGTCAATTAGGTATGCGTTGCACGTGGCACGCACTGTGCAACACGAGCTACTTGCCACAATTTGTGGCTATGTCACTGTCAGTGCCGCAGGGCGTTGCAGGCAGCGAGGATGACGTTGCATGTTTCGACTGGGAATGGGAATGGGGGGCCACACAGAGGGATCCCCGATGACAGGCGTCTGCCACTGGAATTACGCAGATCTGCCAGCGATCGATAGATTGATCGATAACTTGATCGATATCCCTGTACCTCCTTCTGCTTGCAGGTTCGAGGGCGTCGAGGTGGTCTCGCCCAACGAGTTCGAGATAGTGCTCTACCTGAACCAAATGGGAGTCTTCAACTTCGTTGACGACGGCACCTTGCCGGGCTGTGCGGTGCTGAAGCTGAGCGACGGACGCAAGCGATCCATGTCGCTGTGGGTGGAGTTCATCACGGCATCGGGTTATCTGTCGTCGCGCAAGATACGCGCCCGCTTCCAGACGCTGGTGGCGCAGGCGTGCGACAAGAGTATCTATCGGGACATGGTGAAGATGATCGGCGACACGACCGAGGTGAAGTTGCGCATCCGCGAACGCTACGTGGTGCAAATAACGCCGGCTTTCAAGTGCTCCGGCATTTGGCCAAGATCGGCAGCCCACTGGCCTATGCCGCACATTCCCTGGCCACATCCGAACATCGTGGCCGAGGTCAAGACGGAGGGATTCGATCTGCTGTCCAAGGAGAGCATCGTCATGCAGAACAAGAACAACAATGCGGCCAGCATGGAGGGCGATGCTTGGGTGCTCAGTTTCTTTGAGGCCGAGAATCGACTGCTGCAAGGTGAGTCGTGAGGGGAGAGGGGGGAGGGGGGAGAGGATGATCGTTTGAATCTTTGCAATCTGTTTGTGCTTGTGCTTGTGCTTCAAAGGTGGCTGCCGTCGCCGCTGCCTGAGCATATTGAAGACCCTGCGTGACCGTCACCTGGAGCTGCCTGGGAATCCGATCAGCGCGTATCATCTGAAGAATCTTTTGCTCTACGAGTGCGAGAAGCATCCGCGTGACTTTGAGTGGGACGAGAGCTGCATTGCCGACCGCCTCAATGGGATCTTTCTGCAGTTGATCTCCTGCCTGCAGTACCGACGCTGTCCCCACTACTTCCTGCCCAGCCTGGACATGTTCAAGGGCAAGTCCCCCAGTGCCCTCGAGCAGGCGGCCAAGCAGGTCTGGCGGTTGACTCGAGAGATGCTCACCAATGCGAATGCCTTTGACAAGTTGTAAGTGAGAGGGAGTAAGGGAGAGGAAGAGGGACAGAGAGAGGGAGAGGGAGAGAGAGAGGGAGAGAGAGAGGGAGAGAGAGTGTGCGAGTATAAAGGTGCTAAATTTTCATTGTCACAGCGCAACGATTGCGCTGATCTGATAAGCGAATACCCTCGCTGGCTGCCATTTTGTGTGCGACTGTGCGAGTATGTGTGTGTATGCTGTTTGTGTGTGTGTGTGGGTATGTGTGTGTGCCAGGCAACAACAATAGCCGGCAGCGCGAGGCGAAGTGTTAATGCAAAGATGCGAGATAAGCCGCACGTTGCCCACTCCTCAAATCGCAAAAATGCGACTCCGTTTTCCTCTCTCTCTCTCTCTCTCCCTGCTTCCCTTGCTGCGCTGCCCCTTCTGCTTATCCGGCGAATATTGTTTTTAATAACTTGGCCAAACAATGGCAGCAACAACAACAACAACAACTACAACAACTCAACAACAGAAGGCACAAAACAAAAGCAAAGCCAAAGTAGACAAAAAAAAACATCAAAATCGCAGGGTATTCATCGCAGCCAACAAAAAGAGCATATTACAGGCGGCTGCCTTTGACAGAGGGTGGGAGAGAGAGTGAGGGAGGGGGTAGAGGAGTATAACATATACATATGAGTGAGGAAGGGTGTTTGAGTTGGGTACTTGATGGGGTACTTAGTACTTAAGTACTCGACCAAGTAATCACAGTCAAGCGTAAATAATCTCACTGCACATGCTTCCCTCTTTACTCCTCTTCCCCTCTCTCTCTCTTTCCCTCTTTATGAGTGTATAGAATAGCATGTTCAAAAAAGAGTAAAACATTTATTCATCTGTTCTTCCAAATTTGAGAAATATCAAGGCAAAACGTATCCATCTATATTAATCGAGTTCTGAATAAGAATATTATCGCATAGTTATCTCTATCTCTATTCCTTTCCCTTTCCCTTCATCCTTTCCTGCATTATTTACTTGGTTTTTTGTTCGATATCTATAAAGTTAAGATTGTATTTACTTAAGTGAAAGTTGATTGAAATAAATTTGAAAATGGCCCAAGGCAATCACAAGGGAGTTTGTAATAAGATGTAAATTTAATATAATCACAATAGTAGACCATAATCAGAAAGGAATGTGCACTATAGTTGGTCTATAGCCCTATGGAAAATGACTTTATTGTATTTCGGTTGATTCTCTTCAAGGTAATGGTTGCTTGTTAAAGGTTGTCTAGGAATAAAATAAGACATAATATTATAACAAAATAATAATCAAGCTTAATACTTGATGAATATTATGTGTTATGTTAATATTATATGATATTATGATATTAGGATCAACAGTGTCGATACACATAAGTGTACAGACATAAGTCTGTATGAATATCTGGATCTCAAAGACTCTGATAAATGAACATCTACCATCAGAGACTCTGATATCTACGACTATAAAATTTGAAAACAATGGGATTTACGATTGTACCTCGAATAATACACATTGTTTATTATTTTATTTATTATAATTATTTATTTTATTATTATAATTTAGCTACGCCCCCTTCTAATCTCATAAATTGTTAAATGAATGAATTCATATCGCAATATCAAAGTCGATAGCTCCAGTCTATTATCTTATGGTGAATATGTAAGGAGATAGTATTTTAAGTCCCGGATATAAGTATTAAAATATTTGAATTTAGTTGAAGATTCATTTCTAATTTTTATACTTATACTAATACTTCAGTGTATAATAGAGTGTATAATAGAGTGTATAACAGAGTGTATAACAGAGTGTATAACAGAGTGTATAATAGAGTGTATAGCAGAGTGTATAACAGAGTGTATAACAGAGTGTATAATAGAGTGTATAACAGAGTGTATAACAGAGTGTATAACAGAGTATATAACCGAATTTATAACAAAGTGTATAAAGATTCAACATAAACTTGATCTGTGATGATGTAGTGCACAGGAACCTCCATGCCAAGATCGGTGTCTCTGGCTTACATAATAGCTGAGATCAGTGTGTTCACACGGAGATGACTCAATCGACTCAGCTAGTTGTGCTGTAGAGAAGCTCAGTCAAGAATATCATTATCACAAAGCTAGTGTACCCTCTTATGACCATTTTGAATGGTTCCAGGGAATGATTATTTTCAGCATTATGAACCTAAAGCATCCCTGTCATTCTAGGGGTATCGATTAGCAATAGTTAAACTACCTATCCGACTACGAACAATGAGTACCTTCTGAAGTACTCTTATTGTGTAAACTGTACCTTTCTCTAGCCCATTCATGGGTACCCACATCTAATTCTTTTCCCACTGGTAAACGATGTGGTAGCGATCGACTCTATTACGGTCAATTCATACAAAAAACGTAAGGTTAAAACACATTGCTTAGGGTTAGTAAAATAAGTAGTCCCTTAGTCTCTTAGTCTCTTAGTCCCTTAGCCCCTTAGTCCCTTAGTCCCTTAGTCACTTAGTCCCTTAGTTAGTACCTATTTCTCCAGCTATGAACTAGAGATTGCTTGCTATTTCTCTTCCTATTACTGAGATCTAATTACTTTTCATTACAAAAAACTTCTGCAGTTGAAGTGGACAAGGTCAGGTGAGTTTCTTCTCTAGCTGGGAGTAACGCGCACCCTAAAGGTTCAAGTCGTGAAAGGTGCCCGAAATCGCAAATGGCAAATGGCGAAGGGAGATCGTGATCCAAGTAGGAGGAGGGAGGCTCATTAAAACGTTGCTGACTGCGAGTGAGTTAGTGTTATGAGTATCGGACATTGTCGGATCGCCAAAAAAGAATTTATTTGTTGCTTTTAGTCGCAGCAGCAGAGGCAGCAGTGGCAGTGGCAGAGGCAGAGGCAGAGGCAGTTGAAGCTGTTGTAAGTTCGCTTTGGGCTGCTGTGGCAGCTGCAGCGACAACTGAGCATCATTTTTATTGGCCTTATTTATGGTTATGTTTTCGGGTCTCCAATGCTATCTTCTGCTGCTGCTGCTTCTTCTTCTTCTTCTGCTTTATCTGCCTCTTCTTCTTCAGCATCTTCTGCTGCAGAGGAACAAAAAGTTTCAGCGAATGTAATCGATATTTTTGCTGAGACTGACAAAAGATGTTCCGCTTCTAGTCAGAGGGGGGAAGTGAAGGTGGGGCAGACCGGGGAAGGGAGAAGCACACTCACTCATTGCGTAGTACAAACAGTAAGTGGTGAGTGCTGAGCAGGAGGGGGAGGCAGAGAGGGAGGCAAAATGCGATAGCTGAAATAACAAATTATGCCACAGCACGCAGGATCGCATTACAAATCGAGCTACCTACGCATTTATGTATTTATATGCACACCCCACCCCTTCCCCGCCCAGTTGATTCACTCAGGACTGGGCGTGGCAGTTGGGCATGGGAAAAGCAGCATCAGGTGACTGCGGTCACGACGTGCAACCAGCCGAGGCACGTGGCCACAGCAGCAGGAGCAGGAGCAGCAGCAAGAGCAAGAGCTGGCCATGTGGATTCATGGACCATGTGAACGGGCACAGGCTGCGCGCCCCCGCAGTGTGATAAGGCACGTTTGCCTGGCGGGCGGGGGAAGGGGCAGTCCTAAGTTGTCTAAGAGCAGGAGGGGGGAGGTAAGAGGGTGTTAGTTGCCGTTCTTTGTGGCTTCTGTTTTGACAAATTGTGCTCGAGCAGCAATTAAGAAAGGAGGTACTGAAGCTGAGCTCACCAGCTCAACAGCCTGCCCCCTCCCGTTGCTCCCGCTCTTCCCTCACATCCTCCCCCGCCCCTCTTCCTTCTACTCCCTTTTTCAATCCTTTTGCGAGCTGTCACAACTTCTGGTAAAGCCAAAGCAAATGTCGCCCTTTGATTTCTCTAATTCCTCTCCCCGCCTCACTCCTCCTCTTCATTTTGCAGCCTTTCTCCCTCCACCTCTCTGCTCCCTCCTCCTCCCTCTCTCTCTCTCTCTCTCTCTCCTTGTCGAGCTTTGTTTGGCCTGTTGACATTTTACCTTGTGGGCGTGGCGCGCGTTGACAGTCGTCCTGGCTTTGTCCTACCTTTCTATGCTCTTTGTTTCTTTTGTTGTTGTCGCTTTTCGCCTGTTTCCCCCTTCCCCCTTGAGTTGTTCTCCTTCTGTTCTTTGTTTAAATTCCGCACTAATGACATTTAAATTAGTGCTCTAAATAACCGCGAGCGATTGCTTTGTATTCTCCTCCTCCCTCTCCACCTTTGACTGACATAACCAGTCCCAGTCCCAGTCCCTGCCCTCCGCCTCACTGCAAACGGGTTGCAAAGGTGGAGAGGGTTTTGTTTTAACTAGAGCAAAGTGTAGCCCAAGGCTAACTTGGTGTATAACAGAGTGTAAAACAGACTGTATAACAGAGTGTAAAACAGACTGTACAACAGACTGCATAACAGACTGTACGACAAACTGTATAACAGATTATATAACAGACTGTACAACAGACAGTATAACAGAGTGTATAACAGATTGTATAACAGACTGTACAACAGACTGTATAACAGACTGTTTAACAGAATGTATAACAGACTGTATAACAGACTGTATAACAGACTGTATAACAGACTGTATGACAGAGTGTATAGCAAACTGTATAACAGACTGTACGAAGTGTATAATAGAGTGTATTTACAAAGTGTATACTAGAGTGTATAATTTAGTGTATAACAGAATCTATGACAGGATGTTTGACAAAGTGTATAACAAACTGTATGCTAGAGTCTATAACCTAGTGTATAACTGAGTATATAACAGAGTGTATAAGATAAGAGAATAAACAGACTGCAAATCAAGTATATAACAGAATATAACAGCTTATTTATGCATATAACAGATTATTCTTATATGATTATTTGTTCTGAAAACATATCAGATCTGGTCAGCTCTGGTATCCTTCGTCGTGTGCCGCTTGACTGTTGCTCTCCTTTTAGTTGGCTTAGATGGAGCCTAAGCCTGGAGGTATAATACCTCCACAAGGTCGCAATAAATCTCCCCCGACCTATGAATTTTATTTTTCATGCAAACCAAATTAAGATTCCAAATAAAACAGCAAAATAAATCGATAACAAGTAAACGAAACTAAAATAATTTGAATAATTGTCTTCAGAGTTTTTCCGTTCTTCGATCTCATCGAGAATGCATCTGCAGTTGGTGCTACTGGAGAGGCTGAAGCTGGAGCCGAGCTCGGGGAGCTGCTGTCGCCTTGGATCTGGCGTAATTATGTCGTCATTATCAGAAACACGTGGTGCGATTTAAGAACATGACACAAGGGGTATTCCGGAGCACACGCCACAAATTATGAATATCAAAATGTGCGCAAGATAAACGACACAGGAAGAGGCAGCGTGGAGTGGGACTGAGAGTGGGACTCGGGACTCGGGACTGGGACTGGGACTGGCAGGCGACAACTATGGGGCTGCAACTGGAAAATTAGTTTTCCACGCATCGCCAGCAAACACAATGGAGCATTCCAGGTGGGGAGGGGAAAGACAGAGGGAGGGGAAGAGAACTGGTTGTGGCTGAGATTGGGATTGGGGTAAGGGTTGGGGCAGGGATTGGGATTGGAGCTGGACGGGGTGGCACCTACACATGATAATTTACAGCAGATTGTCGCCTTACGAGTAGGCAGGGAGAAGGGGCAGGGTAGGGAGTGAGTGAGGGGGAGTGGAGACTGCAATAGATGCTACGTATTTTTGGATGGGCATTTGCATTCAATTACGGCAGCTGCGAGCCGGACAGATTTATTTTTATATGCACGCGCCATAAAGAAAGCCCCAAAACTGCGCCACAAATAGCGGAGGCAGATAGAAGGGGACGGGGGAGTAGAAGGGGGAGGCGGGAGAAGAGTGATGAGTCGTAAGTGCAGAGCAAAAGAGCAAAAGAGTTGGCGGCGGCGGCGCTGGCTGCGCTCAATCATAATTATGTGATTTGTTTGCAGCGCCGACGCCGACGCCGGGCGCGGGCGACTAATTAAACGCAGGGAGGCGCTACCGTGCCACTGGTAAGGAGGGAAGGGGGTACGGGTTGGAATATGGGATAGGGGGGAAGGGGTGTTGTTGACGTATTGTCGCTTGTGTCTCGTCTTCATCTCGGGCAAGTTATGACATTTTGATTTGAGTTTCATTTGATGTCGCTCAGCCGGCGCTCTGCATTGGGCAGACGCTGATTTATGGACAGAGGAGGAGGCAATCCCCGGAGATGGGAGGGGGGAGGGGGAAGGTGAGCAACTAATTAAGATAAAGCCAATAGGTCGTTGCATGCCATAGCTGCAGGCAATTTGAGAGAAAAAGAGAGAGAGAGAGAGAAAGAGAGAGAGAGAGAGAGAAAGAGGAGTGAGAAAGAGAGAGAGAAAGAGAGAGAGAAAGAAAGTGAGAAAGAGAGAGAGAAAAGAGAGAGAGAAAGAGAGAGAGAAAGAGAGAGAGAAAGAGAGAGAGAAAGAGAGAGAGAAAGAGAGAGAGAAAGAGAGAGAGAAAGAGAAAATGAGAGAGAAATAGAGAGAGAAAAAGAGAAAAAAGAGAGAGAGAAAGAGTAGAGAGAGACAGAAAACATGAAAAGAGAGAGAGAAATACGTGAAGAAGTGAGAGCGTAAAGAAAAGAGAAAGAGGGAGACAGATTGAAGATTGAGGGCGAGAGAGAAGGAGAGAGAATTATTCAAATAGAGATCTAGTGAAATAATGGTAACATGAATATAGTCAAAGATGGATGAGGGATAGAAAAAAGAAGAGAAAAAGAATAAAACAGAGAAGATAGTGACAGAAGAAGAGACTAGGAAAGAGAAAGAAGAGTGTTGAGCGGACAAAAAAAATAGATATAATATAGTAAAGACGAAGATAGTAAAGAAAGATATCGAAAGAGAAAGGATGAGAGAAAGAGAAATTACAAAAGCTACAGTCGCTTGGACCCGACAATAAGATACCCTTCGGCCAATTTTGGAAGGCTTTATTTGGGAGATAAGTTCATACAGTACAAATCTACATACATATATCGAAGCAGATGTAGAAGAGAAAGAGAGTAAAGACAAGCAGGAGGTCAAAAGAAATAAGTGAATGCAAAAGCTTTGATTGAACAATGTATATGATGGTAAAGAGAGTGACAAAAAGTGAAAAGAGAAAAAAAGTGGAAGAGAAAAGCGAAGAAGACTTC
The DNA here is from genome assembly GCA_018904035.1 of Zaprionus ornatus. Lineage (NCBI taxonomy): Eukaryota > Metazoa > Arthropoda > Insecta > Diptera > Drosophilidae > Zaprionus > Zaprionus ornatus. Next base: position 21,710,769 of record JAEIFZ010000001.1, read on the forward strand.
AGATGAGACAAGAAACAGAATGAGAAGAGGTTAGACTGAATGAAAACAAAAGAAACAAAAACGAGAAGTGCGAGAAAATGTCATAGAAAAAGGAAGTGAGAAAAATTATATGGTACATTAGAAAAGAAAGTAGTAGTAAAAGAGTAAAAAGAAGAGGATTTAGCAATGCATAACATACTTATTGCAATCAGTGTGCAACTGTCTGTGTGTGTGTGTGTGTGTGTGTGTGTGTGTGTGCGTGCTTGTATCTGAAGAGAGAGTCAGTGTGTGGCAGCAATCGATACCGATAAACATTATTAATGAATGCATATTATTTGGGAATGGAGAATGGGGAGTGGGGGATGGGGAATGGGGGAATGGGAGTGGGGGACACCGTGCAACACGAAAAGGTTCTCAAACGCACAATTCCCCATTCGATTCCAAGAAAACCGAAAATCGAAGACCGAAAAGCGACAAGCGAAGACCGCAAACGCCGATTGAAAGAAGCCTCGCCTGCCCCAAGATTGTCAACATGATCATCAACTGGCGGAGCTGGAGGTGGAAGCGGAGGAGGCCCACATAACATGATCGGGGGACAAGAGGACGGACATACAGGGCCAGGTTGAACCTCTGCGAGTGGCAACCTGTGGAATGTCTCAACAACAATAACAACAACAGCGAAATCATGTGACCAAAACAGAGGCGAGAAAGAGAAAAGGAGGAACAACAAGAGAGAGAGGGAGAGAGAGAGGGAGACAGGGGAAAAGGGAACTCGAATCAAATGCAGATAATATCAATTATATGTAAAAGATACACACGCATGCGATAGATACATTCGCCGCGATAAGCATTTAAATTATTAACCACAACAACAACAAAAACATGCAATAAGAAGAAGAGGAGAAAGAAGAACAAGGAAGAAGAAGCAACACAGCAGAAGGATCTATGGCACGCAAGTTAGTACTCGTATCTTTCTCTGTCTTTGTCTCTGTCTCTGCGTGTGTGGAAATGTATCTCTATCTGCATGCTGCATTGAATTCAGTGGAAACCACAGATTGATGCATATCTTATATAAAGCATACGACAACAGTTCCCAAGGCTGCCAACTTTAGGAATTTCGAAATGTTTTCCAAACATTTAAATCATAAACACAATCCCCAAAACGATCATAGAATGTTGTATTAGAATATGATCACAATTTCTTAAGTATTTTGGAATGATATGTATGAGTTTGGTAAATTCTTCTCTTCTCCCACTGTAGAACTGCGAGAGGAAATTTTTGCTTGCAGGGTCTTTTAATTTTCCCTATTCGGCACCCTCAAATCGCCTTCCATTCGACCCATGTAGATAGTTTTTAATCATTCAATTGTGTAGTGCAAACTTGTCAAATGTGAACAGCTCCAAAAACCAAGCTGCTGAGCCAGTCTTTAGAACTCTCTCTCTTACTCACCTTGTGGTTGTGCCTTTGGTGGTTGCCAGGTTGGTCCGGTAAGTACGAACATATTTCCACTATGCCCAATAAAGCTATGGGAATTTTTAGCTTTATAAGGAATTGCTCTAAGGAGTTTGACGATTCTTACTTAACAAAGACCCTTTATACCGCTCTCGCCGAATTCTTGACGATCACGGGTACAGTGTCACAAGGATCGCAATGAATCCGTTCAGAAAAATGAGACTTGCGAGGCCTTTACTGACATGTAAATGCAAGACTTCCTTCCTTTCCATACTGGTAGAGCTAAGATACTTACTCATCTCTTACCGTCCTTATCTAATCGTAGAACCATGTCTGGTGAATATTTTACAAGTACATAACCTCACACTAGATTACATTGACAGTGGTGAACTGGGGGAGTCGGTTACACATTTCTGTTCTTAGTAAAATTAGTCATAATTTTTCACTATCTTATTATTAAGTTTGTCGACCGTTTAGGGTATTTGGGACTACAATAAACTCTACTGTATTGTTTCTAACACTAATTCTAAACCTCTTTAAGAATTTTAAACTATCTAGTTAAAAAATTACTTTCTTGCCCTGTTGTATTAATTTCTATTACTGCTCTCTTACAATTCTTCTTTCTATCTCCATGTTCGAGTCTTTTTCTCCAGATTTCGAGTAGTACATTATGCTAGAGTCCATCTCGGTCGGTTGGGCTTTATTTTCCCAGGGATCTGCATGTTATAAACTTGCATGCACCACTTGATTATATATAAATTATAAATCCCACCCCCTTCAATAAATTTGCAACCTAACTCGATTTTAATTTCTTTTTAATTTACTTTCATAAAAAAGAGTTTTCATAAATATGCTACAAAAAAAATTAATTAAGCAGAAATTATAAATAACAAGTAAATGTACACCGACACGCACATACACACACAAAGGCATATGTAAATCATACATACACACATGCGTGTGTGCGCCTAACGAATACTATAATAAAATACAGAAAACAGTGGGAACACTTGCTGGGCATGTGTGCTCATTGGGAACAGCGATAGCGAAGACACACACCGTGTAGTTGCTGTTGGTTGCGAGCTCGACTAAGCGAATACATGTGACCAAAAAGTGTTGCCGTCTTTTAGGCTGCTCGATAAAACCCAAAGCTCTCGCTTGGTTAACTAGACAAGGTGAGAAGATGTGATTGGCTGCTGCTGCTGTCCCGCTCTCTCTCTAGTCCTTGCAGTACTTGGTATGCAGCAGGTTCTCCGTGCCGGAGAGAATTGCGCTTTCGTGCAAGGGACAAAGCTTCAGATATGTCTCGCTAGACTCGAGCGACTCGATGAGAATGTACTCCAGGTAGATGCGCGGCGAAGAGAGGATGCGCCAGGTGAGCGGATTGAGTATATTGGTCTGGTATTCCCAGAAGACCGTAGCGTGGCCGGGATCACGCAGATCCTTGCCCGGCAACAGCGCCGTGTACTCGAATCCGGGCTCAAAGTACATTGCCTTCGAGGAGAACTTCATGCGTTCCGTGGTCTTCTTGCTGTGCTCCCCATGCAGGCGAATCGACAAGGTGCCAATCTCGCCACCATGCAACGTGCTCTCGTCATGACTGGAGACACGCACGGTGATCTTGTAGTGCAGCCGGCAGAAGGGTTTGCGCTCCCCCGTCATCAGATAGAACACCGGAGGCGGATCCTGTGGCTTGACCAGACCCCGTGCCTGCTGTGCCACATAGTCCTCGTGGCTGTGCAAGCCCATACGCATGCACAGACGTCCGGGATCATCGCAGCTGCTGCACTTGGCATCCTTGAAGGCCTGCGAGAGAGGAAGCGGAAGTTGATTAGCAGAGTAAGCAAGCTTAGCTCTGGTGGTGACTCACCTCGTAGGATTCACAGGTGATGCCCAGGAAGGGGCACTTGCCCTCAATGCTCTCAGTGAAGTACTGCTCACTGCGGATGTGATTGCAGCTGAGGAACTCCTGCATGGTGAGGAACAGCGTCGTCTTGCGGTTGTTCTTCATCACATCCTGCAGCTTCTTGTCGCAGCCGGGATTGTCGAAGCCCCCGTTGGGATAGAAGTCCACGTGGCCCAGACGTTGAATGATGCCCAGGCCGCCCTTCATCAATGGATTCGCATCGCTGTGCACCACATCTACAAAGTGTGCATCGGATCTGTCCAGGCGCACAATGGTGTCCGTGTCGGTGAAGAGCGGTGCAGCTGGATCCAGTCCCGTAATGCGTCCCAATTTCAGTCCGAAATCGCGCTGTAAGTGGTAGCCCGCATAGCCAGAGAGATGCGCGCCCAGGGAGTGCCCTACGATGTGCACCTTGTCCAGGTTGGGCAGACGCAGCTCCTCGTACAGCATGTGCACCACATGCGCCGTAATGGCGCCTACCAGGCGAATGTTTGCCACAGCCTGTACATACGGAGGACTTGCTCCGCCACCCCAATCGATCAGCACCACAGCGCATTCGCCTTCCTCGCAGTGGTTCAACAGCGCCTTGGCCATCTCCAGCATCCAGGGTATCTCGCCCGACTCGAGGTAACCGTGCACCAGCATATAGATTCTGCCGTTCCGATTGATTTCCATGTTCTGCACACTGTCCGGGTCATTGAGATCGATGTACTTCGGCTGATCCAAGGAGCGTCGCGTGTGCAGCGTGTAGTGTGGCTCGATCTCCGAAGGTTTCTGTGGATGCACGCTGATCGTGCGGGTCACCGTGTTCCAGGGACCATTGATGGGGAAACAACCGTAGACACCAAAGCACTTCACCTCGTTGATGTCTGCAGAAAAAAAGGAGCAATAATTCGCATATGAAATAAGTTTCGATTGGTTTCAAGTTCCTAAAGGGGTTACTAAGGGTCTCCTATTTCGAATGGGTATATAGTATGTAATCGCAATAAGGTTGTGTGCGAATCACCAAGAACAAAATCAACAAAATATCATCAGGTTATACATGATTTTTCCTTTAACCCTAAATTCGACATAGGTAACTATACCCATGATGAAATTATACAAGGTGGTCTAATCGTAAAAAGATCTCCCGTATTGTATGTTCGGATATGTATAGTTTAGTATACCATAGACGATGACTCAATTGTATCAAGTGTGTACAAACAATAAGAGTATTACGAACACATATCGAGTGCCGACGAGACTACCTGGTATAATTTCACCTTTTACTTCAAGTTGAAGTTCCAAGTTTAGAATCCAACTTTCAACTGGTATAAAATTATTTTCAAAAACCCAAAATTTCTCTCTTACTCAACATGGTTTCTATAGCATAACAAATTAAATACCTATAAAGTATTATGGTTCGATTTGGCATTTTCTGGGGAACTTTGCCAACCCCCTATAGTTAATTTCATCGGAATGCTTACAGTGAAGTACGAGGGTCGTTTGATAAGTCCGTGACTTTTTGAATAAAATATATTTTTTTCGTCAAAGAAGCGTTTTATTTCTCAACATAATCTCCTTTTAGCTCTATACATTTAGTCCAGCGTTTTTCCATTTTTTTTATTCCTTCCAAATAATAGGTTTTCTCAAGGCCCTCAAAATAGTCGTTTGTTTCTGTGATGACCTCTTCATTTGACCCGAATCTCTTACCGCCGAGCCATTTCTTCATGTTTGGAAACAAAAAATAGTCACAGGGGGCTAAATCTGGAGAATATGCTGGATGGGGTAGCAGTTCGTAGCCCAATTTATGAAATTTTGCCATGCTGACTACACACGTGTGCACCCGTGCATTGTCCTGATGGAACAGCACTTTTTTTTCGCCAAATGCGGTCGTTTCTGCTTCAAATCAATATCGAATCTGTCCAAAAGCTCTGAATAATATTCGCCGGTGATCGTTTTACCCTTTTCAAGGTAATCGATGTGAATGATACCTTGTGCATCCCAAAAAACTGTGGCCATGACCTTGTTGGCCGACAGACCCACCTTGGCCTTCTTTGGTGCACGTTCACCCGGAGAAACCCACTGTCTTGATTGTTCTTTGGTCTCTGGTGTGGTGTGGTGGATCCATGTTTCGTCTACGGTAACGAAACGGCGCAAAAATTCGTTTGGATTGCGGTTGAACATCGCCAAACACTCCTTTGAAATGGTCACACGGTTGCGCTTATGGTCGTGTGTGAGCAATCGCGGCACCCATCGCGCGGAAAGCTTTTTCATGTCCAAATATTCATGTAAAATGTGATGTACCCGTTCAGTTGAGATGCCTACAGCCTCAGCTACCTCACGCACTTTCATTCTCCGATCATCCAATATCATTCCATGGATTTTGTCGACGATTTCTGGCATGACGACCTCTTTTGGGCGACCTGAACGTTCGGCATCACTTGTACTGGTACGACCACAACGGAACTCAGTAAACCATTTCTTAACCATTGAAATTGATGGTGCAGAGTCCCCATAATATTTATCAAGTCTTTCCTTGGTTTCGGTGATGGATTTTTTACGCAAAAAATAATGCTTAATTAGCACACGAAATTCACTTTTTTCCATTTTCGTTAAAATTCACGAGATCGTCTGCTTTCAATGCCTATAAAACGCAAACTAAGAAACGCAGCTTTCTCAAAATTTTACAGTCAGCTGTTAATCGATAACTGCTGACAGGAGCAGTGTTGTATTTAGAGCAGGTGCGCGGCAAATACAAAAAGTCACGGACTTATCAAACGACCCTCGTATAACAATACTATATTATAAAGAATAGTTGTGGAATATAACATTTAATTTTGTTGCTTTCATTTCCATGGAAAAAGTTTTGATAAGCGTTTTTGTGAGACCAATTAAAGCAGAGTGTTATACACAGAGCCTTCATTGCTTTGGGAACCTTTCTGTTTGCTACTGAAGAGGACCGTCTGCTAAGTCTGACAGTCTGTTAATCTGAAAGTCTGTTAAGTCTGACAGTCTGTTTACTCAGCACTAGCTAACAGCTTGACAAGCCTTTCATCAGATTGTACAAGTACAAGAACAACTAGTACCCACTGTAGGTTGAAGTCACCAAAGAAGAAGATAGACACATACTTCATATTCAGTGAGGGAGGGGTAGTGGGGATAAGGACAGCTAGTATCCACTGTAGGGCAAAGACGACAATGAAAAAGGAAGATATATATTTTACTTTTCAGTCGAAAAGGGGGTAGTGGGGAAGGGGGGGGTAAATCATGGGCGGTCATTGAGCATGTCAGTGAGTGCCCCCCGAAGCGAATCAACAGTTGACAAAGAGACATTCGCCATCAGTGAATTGGATCGATAGATCGATTGCCCGATAACCCGATAGCCTTCGCCGGCTGCTCAGCGTTGCGTGGCACATTCGGTTTGTCTTGTCTTTAGTCTTTTGTCTTCCGCTCGGCTGACCAATGTCGTCATTGAGTCGCTTATCGCCAGCTATATATACCCATAAATATGCATATATGTGCGCATATCGGAAGTCTTCTATTAGATAGGCGTATGTTCTGCTGCTCAACCTGTTGTCGTCAGTCAGAAATCAGTACTCAGAAAGGTAATCGAACGATTGTCATAATTGAATTTTTGCCTGCTTTTGCCTCTGACCCCAAAAGAACCGATGATATTTTCTTTTCGCTTCCTTCTTCTCCACTTCTGTTGCTTCTTCTTCTTCTTCTTCCATTACTTTTTACATGCGATCTCTGAAGCTTTCCCCAGTAACACAGGTTGAATGAACCATTGAAACCAGAATTTGTTTGTACAACACAAGCGAACACTTGAAGATGCTCTGGCTCCCTCCATCATGGAGGGGTCTTTCAGAGGGTCTTTGTCTAGGTCTGCCTGACTAATGAATGCCACACAACTTTCGGTTAGTAGAGACACAGTATACCCTAGACAGTCTAAAGGTAAATGTACTTAGTATTAGTTTGACATATGCTACTACTCTGGTTTGCAAGGCAGCTAAAGCCATCAAGTTAAGTTCCTATAGATGTATGTAGATAAACTGAATAGTAATAAAATTAGGCAACCATTAAGTCTTCAGTGAAGTTCCTATAGATATATGCAGATAAACTGAATAATAATAAAATGGGCAACCGCCTTCTTTGACTCGTTAAAGAGGAGGTTTTCCCATTTGGATTTTGGGTTAATTTTCATTTCGAAACTACGTCGGCAGACTTGACGCGCGCGTGTGGCTGCAGCCATAAATCAGTTAAGTATATATTACTATATACTGCTTGTGGTATCTGTCTGCTTGGGAAATACCGCTACACAGAGAGAAAAAGTGGACAGCGACATTTGTGTTTTATGTTCTATAAACTGAACTGGGTAAATTGGCTAATAGGGTAATAGCCCCAAAACACCAATTCCAACAGACACTACACAATCCTCTCCCCTTCTCTCCACTCTCCCACTCCTTCCCCCTGGTACTTACCACTTTTGGGCGCCGGTGGCAGATCGATTAGCGTGTTGACTGCTGCACGGCTTGTGTGGTTCGCCAAGTAGAGCATGGTCTGCAGCATGAGGCCGCCGGTTGTGTTGGCCACATACATCTTGCAGGCACTGTTCTCTCTCTCTCTCTCTCTCTCTCTCTGTATGGTAGCTTGCAGCTGTATTGCACTGGATGTTGTTGCTGTTGTTGTTGTTGTTATTATTGCACTTGTTGTCGTGGCTGTTGTTCTTCGCTGCTGTGCTGCGGTCCGTCTACATCTTCACCAGGAACTGGCAACACTGAATGCGATCAGTTCGCGCACACTTCACACACTCGCGTGTCGCGTGTTGTCGATGTGTTGCTGCTGCCTGCTGCCTTTTAATTAAGCCAACTTAAGTCCAGTTAGGTTAATCTTATCGCTGCAGCTGTCTCTTTGTCTATGCTCTATCCCGCTCACTATCTATATCTCTATCTCTATCTTTATTATTGTCTCAGTCCACTTGACTTGCGTCCACTTCGTTTGCCTTTTATAATGACGATTGCGATTAGTCAATGTCTTCGATTAGAGCAGGCACGTTTCAATCCGTTCTCGTCGCACTTCACTCTCTCTCTCTCTCTCTCTTTCACTCGTTATTCTTCACTGTTCACCGTTACTCGTTACTCGCTACTGTCGCTCGTCTGTCGCGTTTGACGCCCGCTGAACAACTGAGCCGATTCCGCTGCAAGCCACGCAATTTTTATGCCCGATCGATCGCGCTCGTTCGTCTCCCTCGATCGCCAGCCCGAAGTCAAGTTGAGCTTCGGCTCGTGATAAGCTCGCTCCCGCATTTCTTGCAGTGTACGGCAAAGTACAAGCGACGACTCTGTGTGTAATGGATGCACTTTTACAGTAATGATATGAGTTCAGTCGAAGATCAAAGTCGCGGCACCGCACTCAGACCTCTACTCTCTCTCTACTCCCTTTCCCCCTCCTCTCTTTCCTGCATCTTTCTCTCTCTCTCTCCCTAACTAACAGAAGCTCTCGTCGAGGGTATAACTCGGGCCTTATCGACTCGCCAATCGTCCATCGGCAGCTGAAACTGTGTCAAGCTCCCGATTGCCGTCTCTGTTACTGTGTGTGTGGGGCAGCAGGTGCTGTACCTCTGGAGGGGGAGGCCTTATCAGCATTAAGAGCGCGCTTCGCTTGTGAGATAATCATTTCTGTTTGTCTCTGACTGGGATTTCGTCTCGGATCAGTTTCGATTTTTGATTCCGATTCGTCTCATCTCATCTTGTCTCGTCGAGTCGTCGAGTCGAGTCCAAAGTCCATTGGCAAAGGTGTTTACCGGCTTGTTAGTTGTTTGACTTTTCCACCAGGATTTCATCGCGCCAATTGACGTCAATCGGCTCCGGAGATGCTGCCAGATCGGGAGCAGATTGTCCAGAGCAACCGGATTATATACTAAATGCAACAGCTTCGTGGCTTATCAATGCTCGTCTTTTGTTTACACATTCATCGGCTTCTTCGTCGTTTGTTTACGAGCACAATACGCTCACTCTCTCTCCCTCTCTTTCTCTAGGTCTGTCCCTGGTTAATGTGCTTCCTCTCCTTTTTTTGTCCCTTCATAGCACACTTCCAAACCAAGACAGAATCAATGAAAGTTGTAGTTGTACTATTGGAAGCAAATAAATGACACATATCTTAACTGCAATATACCCTCTAATTTAACTGCAATATATCCTTTAAATTATATAGATGTATAATTCAATATAGAGACATTATAATACAAAATGCATGGCCTAAATAGTTCCTTGATATTTGATTGTATGCACTTGCAGAGTGTACATTTATTTCACAAGCTTGAAATGTTTATTTTTTGAGAAGTCTTCATTCCTAAAAAGTATGCATATATATCTATTGTGAATAAGCACCAACATGGGAGTCATGCCCGCCTATTGTATTGTTACACGCTCTAAATAAGTACAAACGAACAGAATAGGTCAGATATAAGTTGATATACGTTAAGTTGTCATTAGGTCCATCGGCTGAATTTCGTTTTTTTATAATAAAATAAAATTAAATCAGAACAAGAAAATTCTCCTGTTTCAATATTGAAGTAATAATCATGATAATCTCAATATTGTATTAAAAGTGACCCACCAATAAAATAAAGCTGCCAAAGGAACCATAGACCAAACACGAAATGGTTCGAAATATACGAGTATATAAATAATATACAATAATAATAAAAAATAACAATAATAATATTAATGTAGTTATAGAAATCAGTCGAAATATACATTTTACATACAAAATGATTAGAGTTTGTCAAGCATGAACAATGTTTTTAGTATTAAATATATACAATATTTGTCTTATGAGTAATCGGTAAAGGTAGAAAACAAAGCTTGCAAAGTTTTTTTCCATTTCTAAAACGCAAAAGGTCGGAAAATTTCGATAATATATGTAAAATGAAATTATTGAAATTTAAGATGCTTGAATTAAATTAAAAACAGTTTGTTTCAAGAACATTTTTTGGAAAGCGAGCATAGATTAATTTTGAAGTATTATAAATAGACTTTTTAGGAATAATATTATTTTCATGTCATGTTTAATAATAAATATTTCAATGTTATGTTTACCAGAAATTGTGCTAGTTGAACAATCCGTCTTACTTTATAAATGGAACATATTGACGCAAGTCAGGGTATCTCACAGTTAACCAGCTTTTGTCTATTTGTTATTGATTGAATTTGTTTTCCGAAGCGACTCATCGATAAGAATTGCAGTAGAAAGAGACAACATGACAGAAAGAGGAGGAAGGCCATTGACGTTGCGAACTTTTGAGACTTCAATGATTTGTTTATTATTTCAAAGTTCAATAATGAATATATACAAATAATTGAAAATACCTCGGTAAATATTTACACCTCTGTGGGGAAGCTTTGTGTTAGTAAGTAAGGCGTGACATAACGATTCATAACTCGAGCGAATCAATCGAACTTTGATTGTGGAAACGTGTAAGTCGTTTTCTAACAAACATCTTTGTTTACACAGCCGACTATAATATACAGTATACTCATGGGGAGGCTTGTCAATGCTAATCGCTTATTGAGTTCTTGTAATAATCTTGATAAGCTGCATATACAGTAACTAAGCTGGGCTCCCGGATTTCGTTCTATTTCTGGCTTTGTCGTAAATATTGATGCTATTCAAATAGGTCTGACCTATAAGCTCGATTTATTTCTTTTCAGCTAAACAACTTCTTCAATAAATATCATAGCTCTCGTCCAAAAAGATGTAGATAGCTCTGAATTAAAATTCATATGAAAGAATCTCTTGTTAACTTAATTAAGTAAAATTGCCTATTTCAATCATTACCTGATAAATTGACTATGAAAACTGACATTAATTTATTTCTTTACATCTAAGGGTAGAAGGGTATAACAGCTTTGTACCAAGGAAGGAGAAGAAGGAAGCACAAATTAAATTTTTTATGAATCAGCATCAACAACCGAAACGTTAAAGCCATGTCCGTCTGTCTGTCTGCCTGACTGTCCGTCTGTCTGTTCGTAGAAGAACCCAAATCTCAGCGACTGTAAGACTTAGGGCTACCAAGATTGGTGACAATATGTGTTGTTACTGCACGCAGAACAAGTTTACTTTAGAATTTGGCCACGCCCCCTACCGCCTACGAAAATCAATAAAAACTCCAACTTAACAATAAATACAGAAGATATTTAAGAAAATATGAGCATAATATTATAATACATACAAAGACTTTGTGTCTTTGTGTCAATAACCGACAAGGCAGGCGTGCATGAGCGCCATCTGTCGGGAGTAATTGAAAGTATGTAGGTATGTTTATGAAATTAAAGTGAGCAAGTAGTGAAGCGGGTATATCACAGTCGGGCGCGTTCGACTGTAGCTTTCGGGCTTGTTTTCATCTTAGTCCATCCTTTTCTGCGAAGTGTAGCTGGCAACCCTGGTAAGGTAGTCAATCATCCGAATAAATTCTTCAACAATCTTTAAGTGATTTTTTTTATTTTTTATGTTTTTTTTTGTTTTTATAAGTATAGAATAAAGTAAAACAAAAATAGATAATCGTATAAATATGTGGCATATGCATATCCGTATGGGAACTATTTCAAGATGAACATATTTTGGCTTTGTTGGTTCCAGGTGGTGGGGAAGGGGGGTTGCTTCACGATGCATTACAAAATTCCAGGCACTTGGGTAGAGTTCGTGTTACGCTTATTGTCGTTTGGATAACGATTACAAGTAGTATTAGCGATGGTAGGGCGATCGATAATGATGGCGATTACGATTAACTGGGGACTAATCGTCCTAAAGGTGACATTAGTTAGATACAAAATGGCACTTAGCGCTAAGTCTTAAGATAAAACTAGTTAAAGATTACGCGACAAAAAAAAGGATTTTGATCTTTTGGTTTTGGTTAACTTCCTGCTGCATCCGCGTCCGCATTCCGCGATCCCTACTCGCTACGCTGCATGATCATCTCGATCTTATCGCCGGCAGCTGCAATAAGGGGTACAGTGAGGCAACAATCGAAGTCCTGCGTCTTCATCTCGTTGACCTGTGGAGCAAGTAAGGCGGATTAGAGTCGAAACACGAATTGATAACGATAGTTATCGATAGACTTGCCTGCATGATGCGATCGAAGGGCTTAAGCTGGCCACACATGTCCGCCGGGCCGCCGCTGCGTATGCGATTGATGAAGACCCCACGCTCGTAGAGCCCATCCGAGACAGAGAAACCATAGTCATCGTAGACTTTATCCTTGTAAAGCGTGACATGGAAGATCCGCTGCTGTTGCTGTTGTTCTTTGGCCGTATTGTTATTGTTGTTGTTGCTCCCACTAGCTTCGGTATTGGCCGAGGGACTGCGCGGACGCCGCTGCACCTTGGCATAGATGGCCTGCGTCTGGGGCAGCCCCATGCCGCTGCTGGCACTGGCATTGGAGATGTCGTGGCTGCGCAGTATCTTCAGATCGACAAGGTCGCCGAGGTTGTGCAGCAGGCTGGTGGCATGCGACAGCGGCATGCCCTGCACCGAGTGCTCATCGATGGCCAGCAGCTGATCCCCCACATGGATCTGCCCGTTCTTGTGCGCAATGCCACCTAGAAGCAGCCGGAGAAGTAGAACATGATGAGTTACTTGTTCGGCCTGCAGATCTCTCGACTGTTTCACTCACCCTCCACCAAACCACTTATGGTAATCGGCTTGGTGATGTCCTCGCTGCCAGCCAGCGTGATGCCCAGCAGTCCCCCCTTCGGCTCCAGCCGCACTGTGAAGATGATCTGATGCAAGCTGCTGCCGCTGCTCTTGCTGCTGGAACTGGCCGCTGAGCCGTACACCTTGCTCTCCATGGGCGGCGGCAGGGCGGTGCAGTCAACGCTGTAAGGAGAATCCCATTAGAGTTGCTTGCCACACTCTCTCTCTCTCTCTCTCTCTCTCTCTCTCTTACCTGGCATAGCGATTCAGCTCGTAGCCACCATAGTGATGCGACTCCAGCTCCTCATGCTCGTCATCCTCCTCGTCGCCGTCCTCCTCGGGCAGCTCTGTGGTCAGACTCTGCGTATTTGGCGCTGTCACATAGGAGCGTCCACTGGAGCAGGCCGTCGTCCAAGCAGCCGAAGGATTGCATGTGTTGGAGGTACTGGCAACAGCACCAGCATTGCCAGCATGACGCAACTGCACCGACTGCAGGCTGCCCGTGTCGTCCAGACTGGTGGCCCTGAAGTAGTCCGGCTGGGGGGTGCTCGACTTGAGGGAGATGCAGTCGTTGTACTTCACCTCGCCGTACTTGGCGGCCACGTAGGCGCTGCTGTAGAGCTCGTTGTCGCCGGCATTGATCACGGCGGGGCTGCAGTTGCTGTAGATGGGGCTGGGTAGAAAGTCGGGCAACACGATGCGCTTGATGGTCAGCGTGGTGAAGTCTCCTGTGGCCGCCGACGTTGCGGTCGGCGAGGGCAGCTCCTTGAGCAGCGCATCCACATTGAAGTGCTGCACGGGATGCTGGTCGACAGCGAGCAGAATGTCGCCAGGACGCAGCGAGCCACAACGATGTGCGGGGCTGCCCATCTTGACATCCGAGATGACCAGGCCGGCATGACTGGAGCCGCTGACACTGAGGCCAAGGCCACCGCATTTGCCCGTGCGCAGCAGCTTCACATTGAAGACACCGCTGGAGGGCACCACTGCATCGGGCATATCGAACTCCACCTCCAGTTCCAGCCAGTTGGCCGCAGCGGGTGCAACGGCATGACCTGTGCGACCCTCGAGCAACTGCCGCATTGAAGCCGCGTCCAGGTTGTACATCTTGTTGATGGCCACAATGCGATCTCCGGGCTGAATGCACCCACTGCGATCGGCCACTGAGTCCGGCTGGATCTGAGCGATGGTCACTGCACGGCCGCAGCTGCTGGCGCTGCCCAGGATGATGCCTGCTCCCTGGCTGCAGTCCAGCAGCACGGGAAAGCTCTCGGCGCGGCACAGCCCGAGGCTGCTGGTGAGTCCATTTGGTTGGCTTCCATTGCTGGCGTTGCTGTTGCCATTGGCGTTGCTAGTTCCAGTTCCCACTGCCACTCCTCCACCTCCGGCTCCTCCTCCTCCTCCTCCTCCTGCATTGCCCTCTAGGGGCAGTGAGCTCTTGCGCACGAAGCGCTGACGCTGCCTGCCGTTGGACTTGCGTGACTCCAGCGTGCTGAAGCTATACTTGGGGCTACCCAGCGCCGTGTGACCTGCAGAGAGAGAGAGAGAGATAGAGAGAGAGGGAGGAGAGAGTTTAGAGAGCTAGCCATTAAATCAAGTTGCCGCCGCTGCTGCCTCTGTTGCAAGCTATTTTTGGACGACAACCCTCTGTGCCCAGCTGTCGCTGCAACACTATTTACGGCCCTCGGTGCTTGTGGATCGCATCTTCCTGCCCAAACTTGGCCAAAGCAAAAGCTTTTAACACTCGATCGATCTCTGGCACCGCCATCTGATGGCCATGTGTGAGAAATGCTTCACATGACTACTTTGACTGCAGCTAATCCACAGCTTAGCCGCACAGTCTTACTCACACGCACACACTCGCACACACACAGCAGACACACACTCTCATAGACTCACTCACACACAGCAGACACTTTGTGTGTTTATTCTCCTGTCGATCTCGCCGTGGAATTTACGGCCAGAGCAGTCGCCCATTGTCACCCTCCTAAAGCAAACAATTTGATTGCGAGGGTTGCTCAATCGAATTGTACGGAAACTAATCCCGCACTCATTTCGACCGATCGTTACATTGGTTTGCTATATATATATGTTATAGTAAAGTAAGAGCAATGTAACATTAATACTGTTTTATTATTTTAAAAAATGATTCAACTCAAGCAGTGAACCAGAATAGAAAGGCAACCTTCAGCATGTCAAATGTTTTATACCCTTATAACATAGGTTCTTATCTCTTCCGATCGTTCCAGTACATGTTACATATAATGCTGCTAAATAGAGTATTATTTTAGATACAAATTGGCAGCTATAGTAAGTCAAATTGCTGGAAATTTTAGAAATTTTTTGAAAATCTTAATTTTTCAACTGATTGTTCCTATAGGATATAGTTGACCGACTTTAATAAAGTGGAAAAAGTATTCGTTGACTGCTGTATAATTTGCAATGTCTTCTAAAATACACTGCATCCTGGCCAACATTAAAAAACCTTTTGCAAGGGTATAATGAAGATATAGGACGACATATAGAAAAGATATGGCGATATATAGAAGATATATTACTACATATGGCGATATATAGAAGATATATAACGATATATGGCGTTGAATAGAAACTATATGACGATTTATGGCGATATATAAAAAATATATGTTATATGACATTATATAGAACACATATGACTATATATGACGATATATAGAAAATAGATACGAGGGTCGTTTGATAAGTCCGTGACTTTTTGAATAAAATATATTTTTTTCGTCAAAGAAGCGTTTTATTTCACAACATAATCTCCTTTTAGCTCTATACATTTAGTCCAGCGTTTTTCCAATTTTTTTATTCCTTCCAAATAATAGGTTTTCTCAAGGCCCTCAAAATAGTCGTTTGTTTCTGTGATGACCTCTTCATTTGACCCGAATCTCTTACCGCCGAGCCATTTCTTCATGTTTGGAAACAAAAAATAGTCACAGGGGGCTAAATCTGGAGAATATGCTGGATGGGGTAGCAGTTCGTAGCCCAATTTATGAAATTTTGCCATGCTGACTACACACGTGTGCACCCGTGCATTGTCCTGATGGAACAGCACTTTTTTTCGCCAAATGCGGTCGTTTCTGCTTCAAATCAATATCGAATCTGTCCAAAAGCTCTGAATAATATTCGCCGGTGATCGTTTTACCCTTTTCAAGGTAATCGATGTGAATGATACCTTGTGCATCCCAAAAAACTGTGGCCATGACCTTGTTGGCCGACAGACCCACCTTGGCCTTCTTTGGTGCACGTTCACCCGGAGAAACCCACTGTCTTGATTGTTCTTTGGTCTCTGGTGTGGTGTGGTGGATCCATGTTTCGTCTACGGTAACGAAACGGCGCAAAAATTCGTTTGGATTGCGGTTGAACATCGCCAAACACTCCTTTGAAATGGTCACACGGTTGCGCTTATGGTCGTGTGTGAGCAATCGCGGCACCCATCGCGCGGAAAGCTTTTTCATGTCCAAATATTCATGTAAAATGTGATGTACCCGTTCAGTTGAGATGCCTACAGCCTCAGCTACCTCACGCACTTTCATTCTCCGATCATCCAATATCATTCCATGGATTTTGTCGACGATTTCTGGCATGACGACCTCTTTTGGGCGACCTGAACGTTCGGCATCACTTGTACTGGTACGACCACAACGGAACTCAGTAAACCATTTCTTAACCATTGAAATTGATGGTGCAGAGTCCCCATAATATTTATCAAGTCTTTCCTTGGTTTCGGTGATGGATTTTTTACGCAAAAAATAATGCTTAATTAGCACACGAAATTCACTTTTTTCCATTTTCGTTAAAATTCACGAGATCGTCTGCTTTCAATGCCTATAAAACGCAAACTAAGAAACGCAGCTTTCTCAAAATTTTACAGTCAGCTGTTAATCGATAACTGCTGACAGGTGCAGTGTTGTATTTAGAGCAGGTGCGCGGCAAATACAAAAAGTCACGGACTTATCAAACGACCCTCGTATATACCATGAGGTCTGAAATGTCGCCATCTGTACATAGTAAACCCTTGCTAAAGATCTTTAATTCAATTTACTCTGTACAGTTAAATCAACAATCAATCGAGCAGCCCTCGCCAATTTGGTTAGTATTGTTACAGCTGATCGTCGTCGTCGACGTCGTCGTTGTCGTCGATCGGCGACTGTTCATTAGCCAGACGCCCACGCTGCGAGACCTTCAAGGCGCCAATTTTGGTGGCAAACAGAAGCAGCGGCAGCGGCAGAGGCAGAGGCAGAAGCAGCCTGCGATCGGTACACAGCGATAGCCAAAAGCCAAAGAGCAACAACTGGCGAATGGAACTGGCCATGGGAGACGATCGTGGCTATGAAGGAGGAGAGTTGGGGGTGATTTGATGGACTTACCGCGTCTGGCCAGCGCATGTGCCGGCATGATCTGCATTTGTGTGTAGCCCCGTCCTGTGCTGGTGTCCAATATGGTCATCACCTCGTCGGGAGTGTAGGCAGTGTGCTCGATCATGGTGTCATCGATGGAGAGCACCTGATCGCCAACAGATAAGGCGCCGCAGCTGCAATGGGTCACAAATGCCATAGTTATTATACACATTGATCATGATTATGATGATGATGATCATTCATTTATTCACTTACCGGTCGGCAATACTGGCGGGTAATATGCTAGCTATATAGATACCCGACTGGGAGACCTCGTCTATTTTGTCGGTGCTGGAGCTGGTGCCGGCAGAGCTGGAGCCCGAACTCGTGGTGTAGTTGCACAGCACTAGGCCCAGTTTGTCGTTCATGGGTCGCTCGATCTCGATGAGCAGCGGCCCCATCGAGAACTCCACGCTCTGCACAACGGAGACATCATACTCGATGGTCAGATTGGTGTAGCCGGAAACGTGGCCGCATTTGATGATCTGTTGCGCCTCGGCAAGTGTTTTTCCGATCAGTGAGATCTAAAAAGGGCCAGTGAGGGAGGTCTGTGGTTAATGCGGATACGGAAACGCTGCCAGCGGAAGCTGTCAGCAGCTGCCACCCGTCACTTGCGCGTTCTTCACTTACATTATCGACGCGCAGCAGGCGATCGCCGGGCTTGATGCGACCCGTCTTATAGACGGGCCCGTGCAGTCTCACGTGCGTCACGATCAGCGGATAGTCGGCACCGCCACGCAGTGTTAGGCCCAGGCAACCGCTCTCCCGCTCCACGGTGATCTGTGCCAGTTTCGAGGTAACATACAGACTATTTTGGGAAACTGCTGCAACAATGCGGTATAGAAGATCAGTATATTACGGCAGGCATATCGATCCATCTGTCTAACTCTCCGCTACTTACTGCATTCGGGCAGCGAGTACTCGATCTCCACAATAGCTGGCCCCGCATCGACTCCACTGGCGCACAGCATGTTGAGTATCTTCTGGTTGCTCAGCCCAATGGTCGAGATACCATCGATCTGGTGCAATCGATCGCCCGGCGCCAGAAAATCGGCCGCATGACCCACTGGATTGAGTGCTCCAATGACAGGTGGATACGACAGATCGTTGCGCTCTGCGGGAATGGAAGGAAGAATGTAAATGTGCGTGGCGTCAGTGTCAGATTAATCGATATCATAGATCAACAGGTTCACATAAACAATGTGCCAGGTGTAATAGAAATTGCTGTGGTTCTTCTGGTGCCTTATGTTCTGTTCTTTGGAGAAACTTCTATATTGGTATATATAGTTTCTATTTTCTTTTTACTTTATTTTGTATGCACATGCAATTCTCTCAAAAGCTTCTTCAAAGGTACTATATTTATCTCCGGATGTACACCTACATAGATATTTAACTACTATGTATGTTACTTATATCTTATCTGTATATTTGCAATGTCTCTTTACTGGCTGATATACTATATAAATTCTTCGTTATACTCTCTTCGGGTATTCCTTATATGCCATCATATATGTAGGTCAACGTTTCTTTCGCCTTCTTCTTTTCATTTCCTTTCTTCTTTTATTTTCCTTTCTTACTCTCCTTTCCTTCGTTCTCTCTCTTTCTTTTCTTCTTCTTAGTTCCTTTCCTTCTCTCTTTTTCTTTCTTCTTTTCCTTTCTTCTTCTCTTTTTGTTCGATCTCTCCCTTTCTTTTTTCCTTTTTTAGTTCCTTTTCTTCTCTCTTTAACTTTCTTCTTCTCCTTTCCCTTTTTCTTCTCTTTTCCTTTCTTCTTCTCCTTTTCTTCGATCTCTCCCTTCCCTTTCTCCTTCTTAGTTCCTTTCCTTTTTTCTTTTACTTTCTTCTTCTCCTTTCCCTTCTTCTTTTCTTTTTCTTTCTGCTTCTCTTTACCCTTTTTCTTCTTTTCTGCTTCCTACTTCTCTTCTCCTTTCTTCTTCTCCACCCCTTTCTTCTTCTCTTCCCCTTTCTTTTTCTCTATTCCTTTCTTCTCCTCCTTTCCTTTCTTCATCTCCTTTCCCTTCTTCTCATCTTTTCCTTTCTTCTTCTCCTTTCCTTTCTTCTCTACTCCTTTCATCATCTCCTTTCTTTCCTTCTCTCCCTTTCCTATCTCCTTCTCAGTTCCTTTCTTTTCCTCTTTCCCCTTATTCTTCTCTTCTCCTGTCCTTCCTTCTTCGCTTTCTCCATCTGGAATTCTTCACACTTCGCGATTACCCAAAGACGGAAGTCTCGACACAGTTGCCAAACAGTTTCCGATCATATTTTTCATCATTCTTCGTTCTGTTCGGTTTAGTTCGGTTCGGTTCGGTCGCAGACCATCGTTGTTGCCTTGCTCTCCATTTCCATGTCTGTCATCGCCTCGTCATGCGACACTGTCGCGCCTTTTGGCCAAAAAACTAACAACAACAACAACAACAGCAAAAGCACACTAAAAGCAGCTCATAAATAGGCAAATGCTTATAAAGCAACTAGACGCATTCGTGTTGTTGTCGTTATTGTTGTTATACCCGCTGACCAAAGGGTAGAAGAGTATTATAAGATTGTGCAAACGAACATGTATGAAAAAGACAGACAGAAACAGAGATGTATCTGACTCTACAGAGTATATAAGAGTATGTATGTACATACATATTCTAAGCCAGTTGCATCTGTCTGCCCGTTCTTACGTATGAAGATTTTCATCTTATAAGAGCTCCGGCTAACAAATTTGGTGACTATACGTCGTATTATTACAATCAGTAAAATGTTATAATAAGAACTTGGCCTTCCCAAGTCGAAAAACAATTTATATAACCGATAGAAGGTTCATTATTGCTGTATATGCTAATTATCATCATTTTAATTGATTTTACAGTTGAGTGTAGCTTGTGCCCCCAGAAGGAGGCGTGGCGGACCGCACAAAGTACACATAAAACAATTTTTTAATCATCGCCAACAGTCGAGTCTACGAGTATATAGCTATTTCCGTCTGTTTGGGTATTACGTCTGTTTGGGTATTAATATTGCACTCAGATCAAGTTTACTTTAGAAGGTTGCCACGCCCATTCACTTATTTTTGGTAAGCACAATAACTATTGCCGTCTTAATGCTTTCTAAAAATTTGGTTGCACTCAGATAAATAACATGGAAGTTATTTAAGAAATCATTTGAAAGGTCAACCGATTTCCCTGCAAAGTATGCAACACAAAAAAGGCAAAACACTCAAATTAAAGTTGAATATCTGTGATGTTAAGATACAATATTATGATGTACGGATTCTTCACTTAATAATAATAAAAAAAAAAAAAAAAAAATATTGTATCACGGGTATAAAAATTGTATCACGGGTATATCACGGTCGAGAACACTCTACTGTAGCTTTCATAGTTGTTTTCGTTATGACAAATAACACGTAGAGGGCACCCATGCGTCGCTGGCGCATTGCCAACTGACAAAGTTGCTCCTTCCTCCCCCGCCACCCTTCGCACTCCAAGTCCTACTAACTGACCTCTCTTGTTGACGACGGAGCCGTAAGACGTACCCAGCAAGACGTAAGGCGTCATTTGTCGCTTACGTCAGACAATCCTGGACTTTAGTCCGGCTCTGAGCCAGCAGGGCCGTATCTACGGTCTTGCGGGCTCTTGTTGAATACTTATCGGGGGCCCCTAGTTAAATTACTTTACTTAATGAATGTTTATTTGTTTATACTTAGATAATTGAATTGTTCCAAGAAAACCTTGTTATGGTTTGTAGTTGGCGGCCCTTGTGCAGCGCGTACACCTTGCATACACCCAGCTACGGGTCTGTGAACCTCTGTCTCGCTTGCTCTCAGTCGCTCTCTGGCCCCGTCTCCGGTGCCATCTCTGGCCGCGTGTCCAATGCGTTTGTGTTGTCGCAATATGTCGAGATTAGTCAGGGAAACGAAATAAAAATTGTAGACTAAGCAGACAACAAATTTGGATGCAGACGAAATATGTATTATAATGTCTGGCAGTCGACAGACTCGCCCCGCCTTCGGGCACAGCGTCGCCGAGAAAGAGGGTGGCAGATTGAAATGATGATTTATTTTGGCAGCAGCGAAGCCGACGGACGACGACGAACGAAAACATTCGCCGTCGTTATCGACATGGACGCGTTCCGCATTCAAATCGTATCGGCCCACTTTGGCTGGAGATCAACGACAGTCAGACCGCCAGACGGGCAGACGGGCAAACGGGCAGAGGGGCAGACCTCAACGACCCCGAACGGGCCCCAAACAGACCGCAGCAATGTGAAAGAGTCGCAACCCCGAAAATCTAAACTAGAACTGCAAGTTTCGAGCAGGAACAGCCCCATTTGTACGAAGTGAATATAAATTACTTATGACTCAATGCTTCTGCTATGAAACATGTTTTCCAATGCACGCCCACTACATACCCTATAAACAAACAGACGAAAGTTACTATCGGGTAACTTAAGTAACTTCAATGTTAAAGTGTAGTGTACCCATTCTGCCTATTCTTCTATATATACGTGGAAGCAAAGCTTGTAACTCAAATACTTTGCTTAATCTTCGTAAATTACTTATTTCCATGAGCAGTGGGCGTGGCATTCAAAATTTAAATCAACTCTTACTGCATAAGATAAGGAACCTTCATCCCAAATTTGCTGTCTGTATCTTTTATAATAGCTGAGATCTGTGTGTTCACAAAGACAGACAGCAGATGGAAATCGCCTCGACTGGTGATCCTGAACATGAATATATACACTTCTATAGTCTGCCCTGCTGCAAACATTTGCACAATGTTAGTACAGCCTGTCTGTACGGCAGGTGATATTTTAAAAACTCTAACATAAGTGTCAACTAATAAATATACCTATATATACCATATATAAATATATCAAATATATATAACTTGTACATGAATCGGTCTTTGCACTTTAATTTACTCGCTTTAATAGAGGTTAGGTTTTCTTTAATCGGGTTATTACATTTCTACATACAATTTTACAGAATATTTGAGTCCATTTAAATCTACTTGATATATTTTTAATGAGTTGAAGGATATCTGTGTCAAGGGAAAATCATTCTGCTAATCTAAACGCATTCCAATTAAAATTCTATCAATTTCAAAGCACAGTATCAATTTTAAAGTAGTATAGTAAGTACGGAAATATAACAAATAGCAATAGAAAATAGTAATAGTAATATATATACTTATATACTTACAAAAAAAAAAATAATAATAAAAAATAAATAAATAACAAACTATTCAAAAAAAAAAAAATATAATATACTCTAAATAAAAAGGTAACAAAGAGACTGTAGCAAATTTTCTACCAGTAACAGAAGTTCCATTCAGTGGGGAAGAGAGATGTCTAGCTCTTACTCTCTCCGAGATCTTGCTGATCATTTACATACATACCATGTATATACATATTGTATAATTAAAGCAGACTGAGCTAAAATCAAGTATATATATTTTGCTTTACTTTAAAAAACACTTCAATATACATATATATAGATATATATATATATATATAGATATACACAAAAGTAAGTATACTATATGTAATCAATTTTCTATATTATAACCTCTTTAGATCCACTATATAATCCCAAATATACAAAATATCTAAGCCATTATAAGTGTAGTCACTTAATCGAATCATAATAGAAATTCAATTGAAAATGCCATCAAATTATTATCAAACATCTCGCTAGTTCCCCCCCCCACACTACTGGCAGCTGTTTATTCGCAACCCTTCGCTGGCCGACAAATTGATTGAGATACTCGGATATAATTATGGATATTTGAAAATCTCTCAATCAATGTTAATTCCCTCTGACAGCTGTCGGAGCTGACTAGAAAATGTTTTTGCATAATATGCGGGCTGCTGTTTTTGATCGCATTTCCCAAACGATTTGGGAGCATTCTCTTTGAACATTTTCCAGCTAACATTATTAACGGGGTGCCTTCATAATGATATCGTATATACTCGTACAATATGTGGCACAACACAATCTATCTTCTGTCTTCTCTCTTCTGTCTGTGGGTCATCTGGGGGGGCCACTTGAAAGTGCTTCTATTGCGTATTGCTCAGTCTGCCCCCCAATTGTTACGGGTTACTCAATGGACAATTGGGAAATTCGCTTACCTGCAAAATTGATGGCCAGGTGAAGGGCGTTGCGGGGCAGCGTGATCGTCGCATAGGTAGTGCCTCGTTCCGGGGCGAGTCCAGAGTCTTCAGATTGTGCGGGGCTCATTGCACGGTCAACTGTAAGAAGAGAGAGATGGAGGGAGGGAGAGATGAGAATTGTGAGGCGTAAAATCAACATCAAAAGTGCCACAAGACAAAGGAGGTCACTGACCGTTTGCCACCTTCCTGCTCAGAATTTCGCCAACAGCTGTCAAAGGAAAGAAAGAACCGACCGCCAACAGACCGTGCCAGCCGTTCCCAACCCCCCCCTCCCTCTTCTTTTCTTACTCCCCCTCCTGACTGATCGTTGCACTTCTTAATTTATTCATCAACACGGTCGGAAATAAGCGAAAACTTAAAGAGACCACGGAGAGTGCCACAAGATCAAAGCGCTCGGTCAGATTCGCCACGTATCTATCGCCCTTCCGCCTTCCTGCACACCCATCGACACGCCCACCTGAACTGGCCACACAGTGCTGCAGGGAGAGGCAGGGGATGCGTGAGTCAACCTACGCCGATTTCGTAGCCCTGCTCGGCGAACGACCTTCAACGCTTGCAGCGTTTCAATTAAAATTCCATTTAGTACTAAAAACAAAACTCGGGCAAGGGAAGCACAGAGGGAGGGGAGGGGGGAGAGGCAGCAACAGAGAACAGAATAAATCAATTAATCTTTATGACTTTCTCATGTGTTTTATACGCCGTCAGCAGCAGCAGATGGTGATATACATATGCAACAAAGCGAACAACGGCATCGCATTTCGGAATTTTGCAAAGAACCCAATGTGATAACTGTGCTATCTATGCTATAAGTTCGAATTACTTAGGTATATATTCAATAGTATTCGTGAAGGCTTTAAGACTTCTGGTTTTTATACCTTTGGACCATTGAAAATGGTCAAAAAGGGGTATACTAACTTTGTGTACCATAAATTCGATTCGCAAGCGACTTATTAAAAACACAACTTTCTGTCTTTGACATACTTAGTTGATCACAATATATACTTCCCATGCGAATTTCGCTACGATCGGACAATGAGCACGAAAGTTATTCGAGTCCCCTTAGGAGGCGCGTGCTAACATACAAATGTATATGAGTAAGAGTTACAAAGTACTAGAAAGCAGAAGACACTGTCTTTGAAAATTGTTAGTGTATTCGTTTAACTGGTCGAAGGGTATCTAACTGTTGGGCTAAGTTGAAAGGTTGACACGATTTACAACTCATCAGTAAACTATATAGCACATATATGAGCTATAGCTATGATGATGATGCTGATGATAGTATCAGCTTCTCCTGAAAGCACATATATGAGCTATAGCTATGATGATGATGCTGATGATAGTATCAGCTTCTCTGAAAAACCTCTGTCACCGCTGTGGCAACTCTTTGCTGGCACACGTGTGTACACTTGCTTGGGCTGTCGGGCAACGCGACGTATGCGCGATGTGCTACAATTGCCGCACTGCCCGCAGCTCGTTGCTCTTCTCCATCAGCAGACGCACACCTCAATGCCCAAGCACACACACGCACACACAGACTCACACAGGTTTGACGTAAACGGCGGTCGTCGCTGCGGACGCGACTTTTATTTTCGAACGCTTCAATGGCGCATAAAGTTTTTCTTAATGCCCGCCCGAGTATGAAAAACAAAAACAATAATTAGGCAAAGGCAGCAACAACAGCAACGAAAACAAAGCCAAAACAACAACAACAACAACAAAATAGAGGGAAACCAAAAAAATAAAAGCAAGAAGAACAAGCGCAAAAGAAAAACCAAAGCAAGGCAAGGCAAGGGCGGAGGAAGCTAAAAAACGTGAAACGATGAAATTTTTACGTTTCGCTTCATTTGCGTAGTACAACAAGAACAACAAGAATAACCACAACAAAAGCAACAGCAACAGCAACAATAACAACAGTAGCAGCGCGCGCACATCTTGCAGATACATTTGCCTACATTTCGTATTCGTATCTTCTACAATCTACAGATACATTCGCCGCACTCTGATTTTTCTATATGTATCTAATTTATTTTCATTAAATTTACTTTTAAGCATTAGAGAGAGAGAGAAGAAAGATGGACGGGGAGACGGAGGCTGGTGATGAGGGAGACGGGGGAGAGGGGGACTGGGTCCGGCAGTTTTTTAGTACCTCTTTTGGCTGCAGTTTCTGACATTTCGCCGCTTCCTTTTTGCCACTTGACGCAGCATTCGCTTTGAAGTCATTTCACATTTTACATTTTCTATATTTACATTTCTCGCCTGACTTTTTGGAGCGAGCTGCCTTCTTCTTCTGCCGTTCTTCTTCTTCCTCTTCTTCCTCTTCTTCTTCTCTATTTTCGCTATTTTTATATGCTATACCATGGCTTTCCATTTCGATTTCTCGCGTCTTTCTACATATTATTCTTCATTGTTGTTATTCGTTGTTCATTTGACATAATTCATTGGACGCGGCGAGCGGAAATCGTGTCTGCGATTAGTTTCTGAAACAAATTTCCTATCGCACATATATCTAGTATATATAGATATGTATGCGAATCGGGGCATTCAACCAGATCTGCAGACGGTGACATAGAATAAGTTTGTCCCAGGCTCCCGTGCAAGTAAACATCTTTACTGGCGAATAACTTTACTTTGAGTTCGTTGTGCAATTGGCATGGAGAATACCCTGTACTGATATGATTTATATACTGACTAAGTAGGGTATTAACAAGGCAATAATTGCAAACAGATCTTTGATATGCCCTTTAAAAATCTGGCTTGAGTATTTATCAGTCTGTTTTTAATAAATATAAAGGAAAATAGTCAATGAATTTTAGTTGATCCTGAATAGTTCAAGATTATAAGCCATATATAAACCATAGTATAATTTTGCAAACTTTTCTCTTTGTAGTTTCTGAAATCTCGGTCAATATGATATACGTATGTATACATACATTTATATACTTAGGTACAATATATGTTTAACCAAAAAAAAGCCTTATTTCGACATGCCTGTATCATGTCTGTGACATGTCTGTAGCATGTCTGTAACATGTCTGTAACATGTCTGTAACATGTCTGTAACATGTCTTTAACATGTCAGTAACATGTCTGTAACATGTCTTTAACATGTCTGTAACATGTCTGTAGCATGTCTGTAACATGTCTGTAACATGTCTGTAACATGTCTGTAATATGTCTGTAATATATCCGTAACATGTCTATACCCTTGCACATTCTTATATCCTACGATCGTTCTAATACTATTTGGATATAATGGTGCTGAATTGAATGGTTTTGTGTATATCATCATTATGTCTCACTTTGATTGGCACTGACAAATTCAGTTGTTTCTCAAATCAGAAAAGGTCTTCATAAAAAAACCTACATTCCGACCGATTGTTCCTATGGCAGCATGTTATAGTGGTCAGATTCTTATGAAATTTTATATGCATTTTATATATATAGAAAAAATACGATTTACTAAATTTGGTTACAATATCTTAACGAATAATAAAAATCGGACGATAGTTTGTATGGCAGACATACGATATATTGGTCTGATCCGGCTCGTTCCGACTTATTTACAGCGTGCAAGCCTGTGTGACAAGTTTCTTCAGTTAGTTAGTTAGTTTGTGTTGCAACAGACGTTCGAGTCCTCTGTTAATGCTGATTCAGAATATATATACTTTACTATACTTTGGTGCGTTGCAAACTCCTGGCCCCAACTAATATGTCCACTGTAAGGGTATACAATTTTGGTGTAGGTAGCCTTTTCTGCATGTGTCCAATCATATCAAGGAGAATATGTAATAGATATGATTTGATCTTGATCTACACAAGTAGAATCTACATAGTGGAATCTTCATACAAAATGTTCTAACTATTCTTTTTGTAGTTTCTTGTGGTATTAATTTATACATTTACATTTAAAAATAATACATATTTCATTTTCTCTCAGTCACATACATATAGAATATGCCCCATCACACAGCACAAATATCTGTCGTATATTCTGCATAATTTTCCATAACTCAGCTAGTTCTGGGCGACTTCATTAGGAAATGGCAAATTGGCAGGCGAAATTCACGAGGCCATCTCGAGTTCCGTTTAAAGGAAGTCTGGAGAACTGGGAAGGGGAAAGGGAAAGGGGGGGAGGGTCATTAAAAGGCAACTATTTTAGTGTCTGCTTTGGTTGTCCGTTTGTTTTATAGCCACTTGCGAGGGGGGCACAGGAGGAGGGGCAGGGCGGAGTAAACAGTATTTGGTAGTCGACGTTGCACGAAGATGCAGTAAAATTTATCGGCGACAGTTGCACATTGCACGGTGCAACATGACGGAAATTGCGCTCAGCCGCAGCATTTGCATTTGAAAAGGGAGAGGGGAGAGGGGCAGTAAGGGGCTCAGGGCGGAGATCATTGGCACTTCCTGTACGTTTGCTAATCCTGTTGACACTTCACTTCGCAGTCCGATTAAAATAGATGGACAGTTCGACACGAAGGAAGGCAGCGGAAGCAATTCAACTTGCAACTTCTTATAAAGCAACTGACTGGACTGAGAGACGCACAGACTGACTCACTTGGGGGTCGCTTTATTGCTTGTTCTTCTTGCTGTTGTTTTTGTTGTTGTTGTTGCTACTGTTCCTGTTTCCATTGTAGGCCACCATTTGCGGTACATTTGCAGCGAGTTATGCCACAAAGCGCTCTGCCACATTTGCTTTGAAAATAGACATCATTCAAATCCCCCCAACGAGTTCTCACTCTCTGCCTCTCCCTTACTCTTTGCCTACCTCCCTCCCTCCCTGCCACTCTCCCTCTTTCTTTCTTTCTGTCTGCTGATGAATACATTCTTCTGTTAATGATCTGAAATACGCATCTCTCAACTAGACAACTTCATCGAGTGGAAGTCCCCTGGCTGCTGTGGCCTTGATGGAGCGCGATTAGTTCGAATACACGCCCCGAACTGTGGTAACCCTTGATTCAAATGTGATTTTTGTGAAACTTAGCCACCCTAGAATGTCTGACATCCATTAACAAATACATATTTATCTATCAAGAATAAGTTTCTTCGGTCTCTTTCTTGTAAATTGAAGCCATTCGAAGTATCTGCACCTCTACATAGATCGAGGTTTATGGATCTGTGCAGTTTCAAGGCTTCTTCTTGAACATTATCATTCTTTAGTCTAAAGTCATCTTCTGCATTGAATCTGAACGATTGAGGTTAGGTACTGTACAATTTTTTCAATTGTGATAAGTCTACTGTCTATAATCGACTTTAAATAAAATATAATAAAAAATTGATAAAACAATTACAATAAAATTAATAAATAGAAACAGAAAAATATTATGTATTTAACAGATAAACCAGTTACCAGTTAAAATTACTTGATAAGATTTAAGTAAAGCTCACCTAGAAGCGAACAAAGTTCAACCTGTTTCATTCATTTCAATGAAACCAGTTCATTTAGTTCATTGATCTAAAAAGAACTAGTTGAATTTTGCCCTATCAAAGGCACTTCTACTAAAATAACATCTTCTGCATTGAATCTGAACGATTGAGGTTAGGTACTGTTTGTAACTGTTAAGTCTTTGTATGTTTGAATGAGCACGATCTTTTAAAGATCCATCTTTGCTCCTTTATAGGGGGTTATTTAATGTTGGCCAGAAGTGTGTTAGAATATATCTTCAACCCTGTAAATTATATACATATATTCCGAATCAAGATCAATAAAACCTAAGACATTAGCTTTATTCTATTCTTTATTCATTCCGATTCCGATTTTCTTTAGAATGCCCACAGATCTTTACCCTTTCTTTGCGAAACTCTCCAGCCTCCAGTTGATGTGTGTCTTCTGCAACATGGGGCAGTCACTGACAGGTGCCCCCTCTTCACTCGAAAGTGTGCCGTGCCGATTGATTGACGTGTGTTTGTGTGTGTGTGTGTGTAAGTACTGGACTATATTGACAGCTCGACGGTTTGTTTTGTTATGCTTCCCATCGAGTCGGTGCGAGCTGACGCAATAAACAACTTTAGCGGGAAGTGCGTGGCGTATTCCAGAAGTCGCAAGAGTTTACCCACAGATAGTGGGAAACTGTAAACTGGAGCAGGGCAGGGGATGTAGGGCGGCGAAGGTGAAGCCTCGCCCATTAACCTGACACCTTCGCATCGAGGGCAGTTAGAAAGAGCCAAAGTGAAGCATGTCAAAAATGTCGCCAACAGAAGCAACGTGGTTTATGCACACATATATTAGATATAGTGGGCATATGTGGACTGTGTGCACGCATTTCTGCCTCGCGTTGCATGCAACATGTCGACAACAACAACAACAACAACAACAAGAAGAACAAGAAAAACCAATTATAGCAAATGAACTCGAGTGTGGTTCCGCAAAAATGTCAACATCTGATAAAGCCGCGGACAAAGCGGCAGGCCCATGTTGCAAGCACAAGCACCAGGAACCACCTACCCCCACCTCCACTGCCACTCGCCCTCATTCCCTTGCCCCTTACCAACTAAGCAGGACTGCGGCGGATGCAGCCAAAGTGCAAGAGGCGCGCTCAGTTGATCCGAACTCAACAGAATGCGGAGCGAACTCAAGTGAACTTTAGCGACGGAGGGAGGGAGAGGAGTCAAAGACAGAGGGTGAGGGAGAGGGAGCGAGGGCGACCCTTGCGTGCAAAAAACGCTTTGCCTCAACGTGTTGGGATCCTCAAGTATTTAGCAAGACGTTCAAATTCTTTGGGATCTGCCACGACGAGGGCTGTACAGTCTTTGTAGAATTGCAATTGAAGTGAACTAGTAGTAGTTCCAAAAGGAACTTTATTTGTTATCGATAGCTCAATCAGGGATAGACCTCATTAGTTCTTTCCTAAAATTCATTCACTGACTTATTTTTAATTAATTAATTATACGTGATGAAGAGTATCAAGAGTATAAAGGTTAAAGATGAAATTGCATATCCGATTCCTAATGAAATAAATTAAAAAATAAATAAAAAAAATATTTTTTTTAAAAATAATTTTAAGAGTAAGTTCCTTATAGTTCCATATATATAAAAATATATATTTTAAGAGTAAGTTCCATATAGTTCCATATATATAAAAATATATATTTTAAATATAATTTAAATTTACTTTTAATTTGTTGTAAATTTTTTCAATTATAAGTCGACTGTTTATAGTCAACTTTAAATAAAAAATAAATAAAAATAAAACTATAAATAAATAGAAACAGGAAAATATTATGTATTTAACAGATAAACCAGTTAGCAGTTAAAATTGCTTGATAAGATTTAAGTAACCTCACCCAGAAGCGAAAAACCTTCTACCTGTCTCATTCATTTGAATGAAACCAGTTCATTTAGTACATAGATCTAAAAAGAACTAGTTGAATTGTGCACTATCAAAGGCACTTCTACTATTGTAAAATAACAAAACATACTCGAATGTTAACTGACATATGTTAAGTACTTAACAGTGCTGAATTCTGCACACGAAAAGAGAGCTACTGTTAATGATCGCAGTTCGCAAGGTCGCGTGGCCCTGCGCTAATTGTGAATGGAACAAGGAGACCCCACGAGACTGAGTCACGCCCCGAGGCTCACATTGAGCATGCACCCGTATGAATACACTCACATATTGTCGCATGAGTACCCGCCCTGGTGAAAATATTCGCGTTGCATCAAAATTGATTTATGCCTCATTCAAGTTGTCGCCTCAATGGCAGTGCGAGGAGGACAGCAACCCCTTAGGCAGCGAGAGAGGGCGTCATCAGTCTCCTCATATGCACTTCATAAAGAGCAATGCAAATAAAAGAGGCACACACGATATATATTCATTTGCAGCCCAAGCGAGCAATTCCATTTCCACATTTCCCACTGTCCCGCCAAGAAAGAACCAATTCCCCGCTTCATTACCCACTAGAGAGATACATAACACACACACACACACATACATACATGCTCGTATGAATGCGTACATATGTTTACGCATATCTCTTTGCTGCTGCACAAGTTCCCAGCGAGCTGGGCTTATCGTTCTCTGCCCTGCAAGGGGCACCGATTTGTGTCTCCAAAATGTTAATAGCCCATAACCAATCCCCGGTCGTATGGTCCTAGCACGTTTCTAGGGGGTGGAGGTGCGTGATAAGACCCCAAGTCAGCTGCAATTACCCACTACAATCGGTCAAAACTCCAGCTCTACCCATGACATAATAGAAGGCGTTCCAAACCCAAGCGATAACCGAAAGCTATATAAATATACGTATATGTATACCATATAGTAGTGCGGGGATAGAGATATTGATTTTATCAAGTGGCCTACTCCAAAAAATGATAAAGTACTCAATCACTTGCAGTCAATTGAGTGTGGAACATAAAATCAGGTTGAGTAATTAAGTAGGAAGCATAGATAGTTGAATTTTCTCTGATTTACAGCATTTAAGGGTCGTATTTGTTTTTATTAGTGTAAATATGTGAAAGAGATTTGTATATAGTACATCCTTAGCAGAACAAGTTGGAGTACTTCTAGATCGTGGGATAAGTGACCTAACAGCAATTGAAAGTTGTCTCTGTGGCTCTCGTTTCTTTCATTGCCGAAAACAGACTGATTTCCTGTTCTTCTTCTTATTCTCATGTTACAGAGTATGTTAACGTTTACATAGCACGGTAGCTTAGAGTTGGTATTTACAGATATGGTTTATAATGTTATGGTTCTTCTTTACAGATTTAAAAATGTTACTGGAATTATAACTAAAGAAAGTTTAGCGTGAATGTAATCGAACTAGAATATTGGGATATTGAACTACTTGTAAATGATTCCGGGTATAAAGATCTTTATATAATCATGTACTATATACATATGTACAATACATATACTATGAGATGTAGTTGCATTCTGTTCGTGATAAGTCACAATTACAAAATGGAGGCTACAAAATGTGAAGAAGTACATTGAAAATCTTGACAAGGTACTTAAAAGAGAACGTAGAGTCCATGTAAAGATTGATCTACAATATATGCTATATATTCCTGCTATATCTACTTACTATTTTGTATTGGCCAAGTTTATATGGCTGATAGATAGTCCGACTATATCTACATATGTTTATTGCTACCTTCAGTAAGGCTTCTACCATGCATGATTCGCATTATCATGCCGGGACTGAGCAGGGCAGCGAGTTCTACACTCTGCGCGTGGAGAATTCACAGTGCATTCTCCGCATTCATAATTAACCCGTGCAGAGGGCGTTGACAAAATTCGCCAGCCTGACGATGTGCGAGTGGATGATGCAGATACGTATAATGATACAGAAGCAGATACAGATACCAACACGGACATGCAGATACAGATACAAAGACAGAGACCGATGCAGATGCAGCCGGCAAGCAACAATTATTCTGGCGAATGCAAAAGGCGCATGGAGTGGAGTGAACTGAGGAGGGAGAGAGAAAAAGAGAGAGGGGGGGAGGGGAGGAGGGAATGAAGGGAGACGGCAAGTTGGGGTGCCGGCAGACAGGGACTCTTCTGCTGGCAGTCGGCGTCGGTGACAGTCGACTCTACAAATTAATCCAAACGGTAGACGACAACAAAAACTTGCAGAGCCGAACAAAAACAACAACAGCAACAAATTACATTAATCGTGTTGTTGCTGCTGCTGCTGCTGCCGCTGATGATAATGATGATGAGGACGATGATAATGATGTGGATAATGATAATTTGGCTGTCTTTGGGCTTTGTATTCGTTTCGCTTCTGTTTTGTTTTTGGATTCACTTTTTTTTTTGCTATTTTTAGCGAACGTTGAAAATTGTGACAGTTTTCCTGCTTTCCCATTTCCAAGATCCAAAGATGCACAGCCCTAGTCGCTCTCCCTCTTTCCCTTCTTCTCTCTCACTCCCTATCTCCCTCTCTCTATAATATTTATGTATTTTCAATTCTAAATAGATTGCGAGAGTGTATGCAGTGTGTGTGTGTGTGTGTGTGCGTCGCTGAGTGACGTCGTCGAAAAAGATTTTGCGCAGAAATGTAAACAAAAGTTCGACAATTGCCACAGCATTTGCACTCTGATACTCACACACACACACATGCTCATGTACACAGACACACATTGACATAGCTTTTTTTAGGCATGGTCGACAACGTTGTACCCTGCATACATCTTACAAGACTACACAGTAAATGACATTGAAATTGTAACATAGTTCTAAGAGCTTTGGCATGTGTGGAAAGACAGTTTAATACAATATATTAAATAGATATTAAATGTATTTTTATATATATATTGATATTAAAAAATAAAATAAAAGCAATGCAAATAGTGGTTAATTGTTTCAAATGAAGTTGTTTATTTAATCGAATGAGTACTAAATAAAAAAAAACCACAAACATAAAACTGTAACTTATTGTTATGCAGCAAACTTCAATGAATCTAATTTGCAATTAGACCAAAAATACCTTAATCAATATAATATACAATAGATAACAATTCACTCAGAACATAAAATAATTCGTATAAAATTAAAAATATAAAATAAATAAATAATAATCAAAAAAAAAAATAATAAAATTGTATGGTTAATTAAATAAAAAACGACAAAATAAAAATCACATAATGAATTAAAAATATATATACATATAACTACAATGGAAAAAAGTCAATATATTAAAAAACTGTAACTATATTAACTATGATAATATACATGGATATGTAATTTGTATGGATTCTGTACTTATTTTCACTATAAACTATATTTATATCCTTGCAGGGGGTATATTTAATTTATATCTCCAACCCTATAAATTATATATACTCTGAATCAGTAACAATAGGGGAATTGATCTATTGTAGCTATGGCTGTTCGTCCCTCCACCCGTCGGTCCATCTCTTTGTCATTTTTCAAAATATCGTTATCAAATTTATTAAATAATATACATATAAAATTTCACCAAAATCGGACCACTATAATATAAAGCTGCCATGGAAGCAATGAGTCGTAATGAGCCCCAGTATTATATATCAAAACAACTCAACTTATAAGTGTCAATGAAAATTAGGCAGTAATCGACAAATACCTTAGAAAGTTCTATATATCCAGTGATTGGAATAACATACAACAATTTTCTTTTTATATATCCATTCCTTCTGATTTTATTATATATATTTAGAACCCTTCAGACTTTGTATTCTTTTTGATTCCAAACAATTTAAGTTATTTATATGCCGGATGTACTATATCAACTAAGACTATATACAATATATTATCAGCTGTCATTAGCATTTTTATAAACTTAGATGATTTTCATTGAATTTTCCCATAAATAAACTATATATATTCTTACACGGTGTGTCCATAAAATAACCGTATATATACTTATATGGAATACAGTACATACGTGTATATGTTTTTTTTTTTTTTTTTTAATTCGATATATTACTAGATAAATGCTTTACTAAGCTGCCCCATGGCATAGTGCTCCTCTCCTGCAGGGTATTTCTGGGCGGGGCATTGCTTATCTCTTGCATCAATAATCTATTTTGCTCTGATTAGAGCTCGTTGAACCCGCCACAGATTGATAATGCAGATAGGTGAATAGACACACACAGATAGTTTCAGCTTTGTTTGAATTTCGCAGAATGACAATGCATTTGGTTCCACTGTGCGTGTGCGAGGCAAGTCAATGTCATTTGCCTCCGGCCGAACCGTTTGTCCGCTGCCTTTGCCAGGCTGCACACAGCACTCTACCCCCCGTCCCTCCCTCTCCGTCAGCTGATGTTATTGTTGCACCCAATGTTGTCGTTGCTGTTGTTTTTGTTGCTGCATTTGTCGCCAGTTGCTGCTTCCGTTTGGTGTGGCGGCTTAATGAGAGCGCGACACCCGCGAAGGATTCGCCGCGGCTAAAAACAAAAGAGTTTCCCGCCGAATTGCAGCTGTGTTTGTGTGTGAGTGTGCCTCACTGTGTGTGTGAGTGTGCCTCACTGTGTGTGTGTGAGTGTGTGTTTCATAAACAAAACCAAATGCTGCAACTGTTGAGATTGCGAGAATTGCCGATGCTGCTGCTCGCCACGGCCTGGGCCAGGGGCGTAGGCAGCAGCATCAGTCGAAGAGGGGGGCGTGCAGCATGTGCTCATTTCGTTTCAATTGCGTCAAATTGTTGTGGCAACTTCTGTGGCTCTTACCGCACTTATGGCAGCAGTTTCCCGCTTTGTTTATGCTTGGCGAAAAAAACAAA
Source organism: Zaprionus ornatus (assembly GCA_018904035.1). NCBI lineage: Eukaryota > Metazoa > Arthropoda > Insecta > Diptera > Drosophilidae > Zaprionus > Zaprionus ornatus. The sequence continues at coordinate 21,746,570 of JAEIFZ010000001.1, forward strand.
CACTCTGCGCACACGAACACACACTCTCGCACTGCACACACACATACACACTCACACACACACGTATAGAGAGCGCGCTCAACATTCTGTTCGATTGTCGAAAATCTTGGCATTTCAGCGATTTTTCACATGTCTCTGTCGAGAAAAGGAAAAACAATTTTCAATGTTTACTCATTTCATTTCGCCCAAACGACGCGTCGTCTTGTCTGTTCCGGTGCCCACCCCCCCTATCTCATTCCCCACCTCCCTGCACACCCCTGCCTGCTGCCAGACAGTCACTCCGTCTGGCAGTCGCCCCCTTTTGTCCCCTACCCAGATAGGGAGAGGTTCATTGAATGCAGTTGAAAAGTACATGCAACCATTATAGAAAATCCCTCGAGGGATAAACTCAGCTACGCTGCCAGATTTCCCCCACCCCAGTGAATCCTCTCCCCAACATTCATGCCACGAAGGGAATAAACCCATCAGCAATGAGAATTTGTCGCCCTCGTCCACAATTCGAATGACCTGTTGATGGATGTGGAAGCGTGGAGTATCCAAATTTATTCTGAAGGTTATTGCTACGTTTCTCCGTTTCCAACTCCTCCTCACTCCATCTCCTTCTATCAGCCTTTCTCTTTCTCTGCCTTCTGCTCAACCAACATATTTATCTTTGATTTAATTATGATATGCGGAGATATGGCAACTCCAAAGGCCTCAAGCCATGTGCAAACTTTTATCCATAGTATTTTTATTCCGATAGATTGCAAAACTCGTTATCAATAGGGTAGAATTAGTATTAGAACTTTGTGCAAACCAAGGAGGCGTGGCAGATATAACCCATATAGTTGATACGTATTTTAATATTATATATTCATAATCAGCATCAAAAACAGAGTCGATATAGCCATGTCCATCTGTCTGTCATTCCTTGTGAGCCTACAAGAGCTAGGACTACCAAAGAACGGCCACCTTCGACATGCTGTAGGTTTAATACTCTTGAAGGTTCTTATTCTCCGATTGTTACTATACTAGTAATATATCATTGTGCACAATATTATGTCTAACTTTGATTGGCAATGATAAGTTTAGATTTTTCTAAAATCGTAGGAGGTCTTCAGACATAAACCTTCATTCTGGCCGATTGTTTCTAGTGCAGCTTTATGTTGTAGTGATCCTATTTTGATGATATTCTATATGCCTATTTTATATATAGATAAAGTCCTATGTTATATACAATACTTTGTATATGGTAGAAGCATACGATATATCGAGTATATTAAGTTTTATCAAGACAGCATAAAGACTGAGACACTAATTTGCGTTGCAACAGACGGACACATGGACAGACGGACAAGACTAATTCGATTCCTTTGCAGATGCTGATTTAGAATATTCGAGTTTATACTTTGTGGAATCAGATATGTCTCCCAAGGTACGTTGCAAGCTCCTGGCCAAAATTAATATACTCTCTGCAAGGGTACAATATAAAAATGTTTAAATTCTGTGTAAGTTTATTTTAGTTTCTTAAATAACTAATTCCATAAGTAATTTTATTGCTAAGTACTTCATTTCATGTAAACACACTAACTATCACCGTCCAAATGATATCTGTATATTTGATTGCGATCGAATAATTAGCATAGATTTAAATTAAGAAATAATTTGAAAGAAGTACTGATTTCCAAGTCGCCCCAGCAAGTATGCAATACAAATTATGCTTAACATAACAGTTAAATATTTAGTCAAGCACACTTAATTGTAGCTTTCGTAATGGACAGAGACAGATTTCACCTCTGAAGTTCTCTGTCTGTCTGTTTTTATAAACATCTAAAAGCTAAAGCAATCAAATTGGGTATTATATATATCTGGCATCATTATAATCAGATCAAGTTTGTTATAGAGCTCTGCCACGCCCCATTCAGTTTCCGTAAATCGTATAAAACAAATTGAAAGACTAATTTTAAAGCAAAAACTTTCTATTTTAATGATCACAACTATCACCATCCAAATTATGAAATCTGTAATCTGCAGCTGACAATAAACCTAGACGGGTATAGAACAGTCAAGCACATTCGCATGCAGCTTTCATACTTGTTCTATTTCAGGTTTTATTATTCCAAAATTCTGTTCTATTCGCTTGCGATGTCCAATTAATCATGAACGCATAAAAGCTGAACACATTTCTGCCCGCCAAACAGATTGAGATACATGAGTTATATAGATATGCAGACATAGCTTGTAGCTCCTCTGGTCTCTTGATCCATTCTAAATTTGTTCGCGCATCAAAGAATTCCATAAATTCAAGCAGATCATAATGCTCGTAGATGAACACGTCCGACGTTTGTCAAAACTGTCAGAATTCTGAAGGGGTTCGCAGTGCCCGATCAATATTGGAAAGCAGCCTTATGCCATAGATCCTACATCGAATTCTTTGCCACTATCTGACAAGCTTATGGCTGTTTTTTATGATATGTAGATAGATAGATATGTATGTACAGACATATGTGTTAGATATATGTATGTACTGCGTCTGTGTCTGTATTTGTGTGCGAGTGTTTTATTCAGAGTTATTGTCGAAATGTTCCTTGTGATTTGATGAGTGTTTAATGTGCGACATTAAAACGGGTTGTGCCTGCAGTTGGTCTGCATCTGTATCTGCATCTGCTCTATCGATGGGGGTGCGTATGTGTGTGTGTATGGATTGCCTGCCATCTGATTGCGGTGCATTGACACTGCGCACCTTTCGATTTTCTCAGGCCTTGTTTACACTTCGATCCCTCTCGAGTGCCGCCTAACTGCAGTAGCTATTGCTGTTGTTGTTGTTGTTGTTGTTGTTGTTATTGTCGTTGTTGTTGTCGTTGTTGTGTAAACAAGTGACATCTGGCCGGGCATTGCATCTATCGTATGCCATAGGCTGAGGCCAATCCATCCACTTCTGAGTGGCGGCCTCTGTCAAAGTTATTTGTTTTTCTTTGTTTGCCTCCAGTTGTGACAATTGGCGCGGGTGCAACTCTAGCTGTATCTCTGTCTTTATCTGTGGCTGTAAATCTATCGATATCTGTAGATATAGTTGTATCTTTACCTATACCTCTATATATTATATCTATCTATAATCTATAATATATTATACATTTAGCTGTAGTCCAGCAGTATCTATTAGCAGTAGCTGTAGCTGCAGTTGTATCTTTGACTATAGCTGCATCTGTGGCAGATGTAATGGAAGTATCTTTAGCTGTAAATCTATTGACTATATCTGTAAGCAGATGTATCTGTATAACTATACTACAACAAGCTAAATGTATCTCTATAGGGGCAGTAGTTGATATCGTTTCTTTATAGCAGCATAAGTATCAATTGAAATGCAATTATCTTTTCTGTTTGTAGTCCATCAATCTACAATATATCTGTAACTATACTCCATCAATCTCTATCCGTAACTGTGACTATAAATGAAGGTAAATCAATTAGGAGTAGCTCAAGTTGTGTCTCTAGCAGTGAAATTATCCACAGCGAGTCTGAAGACGCAGCAGTATCTTCAGCAGTAGCTGTATCTGTATCTGCGTTATTCAAGCTATTTCTCTAGCTGCATCTTCTACCTACGTATCTGCACAGGAATCAGTATCTATAACGAGAAAGGAGTATCTGAAGCTGAGCTTGCAGAGGTTTCTTTGCAATTAACTATAACAGAATCTGTGTCTGTGGCAGTGGCAACAACTGTAGCTGTATCTTCTTCTGCTGCTGCTCCACTGGGTGGGCTACTGTTGGAGCTGCTGCTGGTGCTGCTGCTGGTGCTGCATCCACATAGCTACGGCGCTTCAATCTGTGGCATTCCGCGCAAGCAGATTAGGCAAGCGAGCCGCAGTCGAAGCTGTTTGCTCTGCCGTTTGCCAAAGCCAACAATGCTCCGCATCACAAATATTTAATTAAATGCTTAATTACGCTCGCCATGCCATAAATTCATCAAATGCAATTTAAGCTCTCGCACACAGTAACAGCAGCAACAGCAACAACAGCAACAGCAACAACGAGTTGCCTCACTACGCCACCCCTGGGGCAACCCATGCGTTGTTAATGTGTAGATGCAGATACAGCTACAGTTGCAGATACAGATACAATTGCAGTTGCAGCCACAGAAACAAGCACAGGCACAGATACAGATACAGATACATTCACAAGTGCTGCGCGTCTCGTTTTCATTCATTCATTAAGAGTTCAGTTAAAGCTGCGCGCTTTGGTCGCCGGGTTAAACGTTATGCGCCATAACTCTTCCTCAGCCGTGAATCGCAGCGACTGCATCGCCCCATGTAAAGTGAGCTGGGTGAGTTCGTGAGTCGTCGGTTGTCAGTCGTGACTCGTGAGTCGTGAGTGGGAATTGCACACGGCGAAAGCGATACCTCCGCTAAATGCGCAGCTAAAGTTCGCATTTCTACTAGATAACTTCTACAAATTGTTGCATAAACTAAGCTAGATACATTATATAGACACATAATTACTGCCAGCATGAACTATCATGAACAAAACGATATAGATGAAATAATGCAGTTAAATAAAATATGTCATGATTTCTATTCGATAGACACAATTAAATCAGAATAAATATGATGTATATAGTTTACCTATTTATTATATGACAAAATGACAAAATGATGTTTACCTATTTATATAGTAATCCTATTCTCATTCCGATAGATTGCAATTCTCCTAATCCCAACTCTGCTTCGAGCTTCAAGTTCTTATAGACTTCCCCCAAGCAACATACTTTCAATTAGACAATAGTAAGTTCTCTATTCTGAAGATTTCTATAGACAACACACTTAAGATTTGTTTTTTTTTTTTATTAGTATCTATTAAAATACTGTGAACAATAAAAATATACTCCCTTTGTTATCTGAGAAACCTCCTTTAATGGTTCTTTGTTGATTTTGAGGGCTATAAAAACATTTCTATGCAGTAAACATTAACTGAATCCTCACGATGAAGAACCTATACATTATGACTTGTGACTTGTATGACTTATACGAACATATGTTTGTATGTTCGTACTACACTAGTCGGCATAAGTATTTTGACAAAATTGTCTGTTTCTTTTAAACCTACCTTGTGCTTGATACCGTTAACTAACGGTGCGAAGATGATGAGCAAAGCAACGAATGAATATTTAGCACACAGAATGCCAATTTTTATACGGTTTACCCTTTGCATTCTCTTTCTACTGATAAGAATGCACGCAGACAACTAATTTTTGTTGGGCACAAGTATTTTGACAAACTCATTTAGTAAATGGTATTCTGCTTTTGAGCACGTGTTAATCAAAAATTGTTTAAATTTAACTTTTTTGGATATTAAACGTTAATAAAAAACAAAAAATTAATTGATAGCCATGGGTAAAAAGGCTGAGTTAAGTTTATTTATTAGATCATCAATGGTAGCACAGTTTAACGTTGGAATTAAAGTAAAAGACATTGCTAATGAGTTTAATGTGTCGCGACAATCGGTGTATTATCAAATTAAAAAGTTTAAGAAACATAATGACTTAAAAAACCTAAAAAGAACAGGTCCTAAGTGCAAAACAACGATCGCTGACGACAAAATCCTTATACGGGAATTTAAAAAAAATCCTCTTGTGAAGCCCCAAGCTGTTGCAAAGCAGTGGAATTTGACCGCCAGCCTTCCGATAAGTGGACGTAAGGTATTCAGTGAGCGCACAGTTCGTCGACGTTTAAAGGAACAGGACATGAAGACATATATTGCTAAGGATGTGCCGTATATTTCAAAAATTAACAAGCTTAAAAGGCTGAAATTTGCAAAGGAACATCTAGAGAAGCCGAAGTCGTTCTGGAGAAGTGTTTTGTGGACGGATGAAAGCTCTTTCCAGTATAACTCGTCAAAACAAAAAATTTTTGTAAGATTGCCTACTCAGCAAAGGCAAAAAAAGACGGCCCGTTTGTCAGAAAGTTAGCCATGGTGGAGGCTCTGTCATGGTGTGGGGATGTGTTGCCTATAATGGGTTGGGTGACTTGGTCCCCATATCCGGCTTGATGAACCAAGGGCAATATTTGACGACCCTAAACGAAAATGCATTTCCTTCTGGAGATAGGCTGATCGGGGAATCATTTATCCTGCAGCAAGATAATGCTCCATGCCACAAAGCCAGAATGATAACCAAGTTCCTAAAGGATGTTGGCGTTACCGTCTTGGACTGGCCACCTCAAAGTCCAGATTTAAATATAATTGAGAACATCTGGTCTCTTTTAAAACGCAAAAGAACAGTTTCGTTACATAAAACTCGAGAGGAGACGATTTCTGAGCTCACTTTCCTTTGGGAAGATATAACTCCAGAGATCCTTCACAATTTGGTGGATTCAGTAAAGGACCGACTCAAAAAAGTTATTGATGCCAAAGGAGGATATATATTTTACTAATTGTTTCAATAAGGAGTTAATCCAGCTTCGTTTAAACTTATTTTCATTGCATTAAAGGCCTGTCAAAATACTTATGCCGAAAAAAAAATCATCATATTTCATTAAGAAGTTTATATCTTTTTAAGTTTCAATAAAAAAAATTCAATAATAAAAATACTTATGCCGACTAGTGTATATGTATGTTGTTGTAGTTTTCCATTAGATCGTTGTCTCATCAATAAAGCACCCAGTTAAGTACCGCACTTACTATGTGAGATATGACATATGTATATGTCATGTGTATATATCCGTATAGTTTCCAGTGAGAAATATAAAACTACAAGAATTTTGCACTACCTAGTTTGCTAAATCATCTGTTTGAGACCCTATCAATTTCCATTTAGGTACCTTATGCCTTATGTACTTGTATGTTGTTGAAGTTCCATTTGGAGTCTTTGAATATCCAACGCTTTTCCATTAGATCGTTATCTCATCAGTAAAGCACCCTGTTAGGTACCGCACTTACTATGTGAGATATGACATATACCATATATATATGATATATGTATATATCCGTATAGTATCCAGTGAGAACTTTATAACTACAAGAATTTTCTACTTTTGTTTGAGACCCTATTAATTTCCATTTAGGTACCTTATGACTTATGTACTTGTTAGGTACAGTACTTTATAACTGCAAAGATTTTGCAACACCTAAATCCCTATATCATATGTTTGACACTCTGTTAAGGTTTTAGTTAGGTTCTATGTTTCCATTTAGGTACCCTATGACTTATGTATATACTTGTATATTGTTGAAGTTACATGTGAAGTATTTTTTTTGACAACAATTTCTCATTTGATGCATAGCACCCTGCTAGGTACCGCGCACATTTCTGTATAGTTCCTTGCGAGACCTACAACGATTCTGCAATACTTAGTTCGCTATGTCAACTGTTTAAGACCCGTTTAGGTCCCCAATATGGTTTTCTCTTAGGAACCCTATGTGGTAACTTGTTGAGTACCTCTGCTGATACCCTGTTTTCTTGTGCTCTCGTTTTCACTTAGTTGATTGGCCAACTTGATGGAGAATCAGTGGCCAGGTCAATGTGTCTTCGTCTCCATTACCATTACAAACACACTCACACACACACACACAGTCGCAGTCAGCGTTATAGATACGCATGTTGAATACACGAGAAATTGACAAATTGCAGTGAAAATTTAGCTTTGAAATGAAAACGAAATGCGAGCAATTATTTTTAATTGAAAATGTCAAACATGTTGCCGATGTTGGCGATGTTGGCGATGTTGAGAGAGTCGGCCAACTCGTCAAGCTGCCAGCCAAGTGGCGACCCACTGTTGCACACGCACAGACGTGCACAGACATGTGCGAGCTCGTACCGAGTGTGTACCGAGAGAGAGAGAGAGAGAAAGGAGGGGAGGATGTACGCGACGCCAAACGGTGCGTTATGCTTGGGGAAAACCGTGGAAAACTTATGCAAAGCTGCGCGGCACTTGAGGGCCATTTCGACGGAGCCAGCGGGACGGACGCACCTTGGGCGGAAATGCGATAACCCTGAGCGACGGGAAATCGAACAGAAAATAGAAGCAAGCACAGCAGCAGAAGCAGAAGCAGCTGTAGCCGAGAGGGTCGTGGGGCAGAGAGGAGAGAGGAGCAGGGGCTGGGAAGTGGGGGAAGTGGGGCGTGATTGATTTGAAAATTTCAGAGGTCGGGTCTTGATGAGTACAAGGGGGAGTGGAAGGTTCTCCTCTCTTCTGAGGGGAGAGAGGAGACACGTGGTGCTTGGAGAGACACGGAACGTGGTGCTTGAAGAGACACGGAACGTGGTGCTTACCAGATAGCATGGGCGCCAGCGCAATGCCATTGCTCTCCTGTTGCTGGTGATGGTGTTGCTGATGGAGCTGCTGCTGCTGCTGCTGCTGTTGCTGCTTGCTGGGCAGCTGCTCCTGCTCCTGCTTGAGCGCACTGGACTTGCCGGGCACGCAGCCTCCGATGGGCTTCTTGGATTTCCACAGTTTCATTTGTGTTGCTGCTGTTGTTGTTGTTGCCTTTTGGCTTTGGTGAATCACTTGCGCGAAATTGTCAAATGGCGAATGTTGTGTGTGTGTGTGTTTTTGTTTTTGTATTTCCTCCCGTGCTCTAGGGTTGCCTCAGTGCGGGCTCTGCGGAGGCTGCACGGCAGGCGGATGCGGAACTGCTGCGATGCATCCCGACAGAATGAAGAAGAACAACAACAACACAAATTGCGACCACAAAATAATAAAAAGAAAAATAAAAGAAAATGTGGAGCACACACGTACACACACACGCGCGCGCACACACACGGATAAACACGCGCGAGTATTCGAAATTCAAATGCGAGGGCACGAAACGCTTTGGGTTGTTCTGCTCTGCTCAGCTCTTGCGACTGTGGCACGTCCGGCGCACACGACGAGAAATTGCACAATGATTCAGAACAGAAGTCTGCCAGACGCCGCCACCATCGTTGCGCCGGTGGCAGCGACAGTGGCAGCGACAACGGCAGCGGCAGCGCGACGCTCGCTCGCGATCTTTCCTCACTGCCTCACCGCGCCTCGTCCGTCTTGCCCTGCAACGCGTGTATCTTGCAGATACGCAACAGTGCGCGCGCTCTCTCCCAGCTGTGCTCTCCCTCTCTCTCTCTCTTTCGCTCTCTCTCTCTCCCTCTCTCTCTCTCTGGCTCGCGCAAGGCACTTTGCAGGCATTTTCGTTTTCCTCCGCCAGCAATTTTCACTCTATGCACTTCACGACTCTCTTCTGTCTCCTCTCTCGCTCTCTCTCTCCTTCCGTCTGACTCTCTTGGTCTTTTTGTCTGTCTGTCTCCAGTTCTCCTTGTGCCGCGAGAGTTTTGTGAGCATTTTTACCCTGGGCCATCACAACAGTAAAGCCCATTCAAATGAGAAAATTGTAGCAGAGCCGAGCGACGACATGTAGATACCCTGTAAGGTAAATAAGAAATATGCAGCGCTCTATATTTTTAACCTATGATTGGTACGACTATATGGCAGTGTTTAGGACCAAGAACTTACAAAATCATATTTTTATTTTTATTCATTAGATTAGAACATCAAATTTCTATTTATATTTAATAATATTTATTAATATTTCATCTTTATTATTCTTCAACAATAATAAATTATATTTTTTATTATTTATATATTTTATTAATTAACTTTACCTTCATTATTATACATTTATATTTAGAGATGTTCATTAATTTTTATTATTAATAATTTGTATTCAATATAATTCATTCCCTGTGATGTTAAGATACAATATTATGATGTACGGATTCTTCACTTAATTATTAATTATATTTATTATTTATTCATTTATATTTTTAATTTATGAACATATATTTTTTATTATTCATATATATTTATTTATTTTTATATTACCGCTACTAATAGGAAAGGAGGGTAAAATAACTTTGTGTCAACCGAAAATGTATGTAACAGCCAGAAGGAGGCGTGGCAGACGCCACAAACTATATATCTACTGAATAAGCATAAACAACCGAGTCGATAAAGTCATGTCCGTCTGTCTTTTTGTCCATCCGTATACAAACCTAAATCCCAGAGAAACTAAGGCTACCAAATTTGGTGTCAATGAGTGTTATTATTGCACACATATAAAGTTTATTTTAGATTTTGACCACGCCCCCTTCAGCTGAAATTCGAACAAATCGAATTTAATGCAGGACAGTGAATTTTTGGTAAACACATAAAACTATGAAAAGCCAAAAAAATTCTTAAAATTTGGTTGCGATCGGATAATAAAGATAGAAGTTATTTAAGAAATTTTAAATATGTACTGGTTTTGAAGACCTTTCCTAAAAATATGCAACACAAAATACACAACATAGAAGGTTTATATTTAAGAGATCGTTTTGGTCAGGTGTGTAGCAGATATATCATAGCTTTCTTGCTTATTGATATATATTATTCATTTTTATTCTTATTTATTTATTTTTATTTTTTTTTTTTATTATTATAATTAAGTGAAGAATCCGTACATCATAATATTGTATTGTAACATCACAGGGTGGAGAAATATTCTTAAGAATATTTTTATTTATTATTGTTCATTTATATTTATAATCATACTCGTACATTTCTATCATGTATTTATTCATTGTTCTTTCAATCTTGAATTTTTCTTTATTAAATCTTACTTTACTTTTTCATTCTGCTCTAAGTCAATATACCCAGTAGAAAAGTCGTATCAATGGGTATCTCATAGGCAGGCGCATATTGAAAATGTTCTATCGGCGTGGAAATGAAATAAGAACTAAGGCAACTAAGGCATCGCATGCGAGTTTCTAATTGGAAAGCACTCAAATCACAGCGAGCCGCTGATGTCTGGAATGCATGACAATGAGCAGCCCAAATGCCTGCTACAACCCTATGGGCAACTCTACTGACCAGCTCGTTGCTCTATGCATTTCGAGGCTCGAGGGTTTGGCGCCACGAACAGAACATAATCATAATAACGGGCATCCCATGCGCCACATATGATGATGACCTATGTGTGCCTGTCTGTCTGTCTGTCTGACGCACTCTCTGCCTGTCTGTGTTTATGCTCCGTATGTAGGTGATTCCGAGGTCGCGCTGTCATGACGACGATGTCGAAAAAATTTCGCTAATTAGTCACGAAAACGCGCTGCTCGAAATGGTCAAAATGACCAAAATTGGCCAAGTGGAAATCGAATAGCAGCTGCAGAACATATGCCATATACCATGGGGCGACCTTAGACAACACAAATAGGTCTAATCCGTTCAAAAATGAAAATAGCGTTAATGGAAATTAAAGAAAGAAACTTTATAAAGAAGTCTACACTTCCCGATTGAAGTGTGAAATTGATTAAAATAGTCCGAAAAACATTTCAAACAATCTTAATTCTTGTAAGTTGCACATTATGTCATATATTATTAACTTTTCTTTCTATTCTTGTGCTTTTTTTCTCTAACATGATCTTACTCCAATAATTTCAATAATAGTAGTTTGTTTTTAGGTCTTTCAGGTGCAGTGACCTTTACTCAATGCTTTCTACTTAGGTTTACCCCACTATCAGCCGGCTTAGAGGTCGAACGAGGAATAGATACATTTTGATGGTATTTCGTTTTATTTTTACGTGACGTTTCTTCGACACATTCTTCCTGAATTGTATTTCTTCCTCCGGTATTAGCATGCGTCATGAGGGGTGTACCGATGTCTGGGGACGTTCGGGAATGACTGCAGCCGATCTAATGCCTTTTATGACCTTAGCTAATGATCGTGGCTGATTGACTCGGTGGGATCTAAGGCATTTACCAAATTCATTTATTTTTACGAGTCCCTCGCATAGCCCCAGCCCCAGCCCTAGCTTAAGATGTATATTAATGTACATACGTCTGCGATAAGCCAGTTGCCTTGATCGGAAACAAAGGAATATATAATATGTATATACTATATATTTTATGCATGTATTTTTAGTTTCAACTCAGGACTATCCTAAGTTAGCTAAAGATCAACAATTAGTTTTTGGTACAACTTACGTATGCCTTGAAAGGTTTCAACATAATTCCATTATAGTCTTTTATTGGTAAAATCCCTTCTCTAACAATAATAGTATCATTTTATTTGATCAATGGCCAATTTAGAAACAAACTGATCAAGTAAGCTATGGCAGAAGTAGAAAACTTTTATATCTTTATTATTTTAGTACACGTCATTTTAAAGAAAAACGATTTCGATTTTAAAAATTTTAGGTATTTTAAATTACAATGGAAATTTTAGCGTGTAAAATAAGAGAGCTTCAAACAACATTATCTATTTTCTTTGCGGTAGTACTTTATGTGTTGGGAATTAACCTTCGTCCAAAGAATAATCCACCCGATCTGCCTTCGGTGCTATACCTGAGCTACAATGTGTTGAATCTGCAAAAGCTACGCTCCGAGAAATTCCAGACCATGTGGCGTTTATGGCTGTTGCCGGTCTACTTTTTAATTATGTATGTTCTCTCTCAGATTGCAATGTTCTTGATGTGGTATCCTTTTTGGCATATGGTCGAAGCGGTAGTCATTTGGGTATTTCAAACCGAAAGCGCTATGAAATTGTTTGTCAATGCTCCCAACCTGTATTACACTCTTAGAAATAACATTGCCTACATTATTCAAGTTTCTAGCGTCCTTTTCGTTACTTACCCGGCGCTAAAGGAATATTACATGCCCAGCGAACTGACTTGCAACGAAATCGCTGACATGACGGCAACCTGGGATTATAAACAAAAAGCGGCCGGAAATTCTAAACGGATGCGGCGTAGGGAACATTTTTGTTAAAAACCAAGCAAATATGATTTCGATATGTTTTTAGAGATATATATTTTGGTTTTGTGTTTTTACTGGCAACAAAACTGTTAGGGGGTGATTTACAGGGCCGGTTTTTAATTTCCATTATTGCCAACTTAGTTGTTTTCCACAAAGATAGTTCCGCTATTCAAATGCTTTTTCCGGAAAAAGTTAAATCTGTTCCCCGGCCCTGTAATGTAAATATATATGAGCACATACATACACGTATATTCTCAATCGGGCATCAACACGTGCATCTAATTAATGCAGGCTGCACGATCATTAGCAATCTGTATTGTATCTTTCAATATTTACCTTCAATAATATATAATCATACAATGTCAACATTAATCAATTCAGCACAGTTATATATCACTACTATAGGAACGATCGGAGGAGATAAGAACCTTAACTAGCTCTAGGTTTCTGGGCAGTAGTGGATAGTAAGGCTGCCATGCCAGACTTGGTAGAAGATAGATCTGTATATTTTTTATGGCCGGCCGTTTCCTTTTTTTTTTTTACTTAAAATATTTTAATTGTTTTGATATATAGAATCGTGGATTGGGCCTTTACGACAGTATTATGTGCAACATTTATGAAAGTTTAGTCTTTTTTATCAAGACTAGTCACTTTCTTATTTTGAGAAGAGTTGCTGGAAACACTGCCCAGCCACAAATGAATCGACAGTGGGATTCACTTCCACCTATGTTCTGGTGTAGTTTAGTTTTTTAAATTCATTCACATATACATAACATATGTACATACTTTCAAATTATTCTCAATAGATGGCGAATATATATACTTTTTGGGGTCTGCCACACTTTCCTTCTGCCTGTTACATAAAGTTAATTAACTCTACTTTTTGACCATTTTCAATGGTCTAAGGGTATAAAAAGCTGAAAAGTGAATATCAACATTTGTGAAAATCGATATATTGTTGCCAGAAGTATGCTTCATCTTTGTTTAATTATTGTTTTCTGTCAGATTTGCGGTGTACGTGGCATCAAAATTTGAAATAGAATATTAATATTAATTCTTCTCTTGAGTTGGTGAAAATAATGTGTTTAAACTGTCCATAGATTCAACACCGTCGACCACCTTTTAAATAATTTGTTCTATAATATATTTAATGTTCGTTTGATGCGCTAGACTTTCTTCACTTTCTGTATGCAAACAAACAAATAAACGAGCCATGGACCAGTTTATCGATAACATGAATTAAAGCGAGACAGCGCTATACAGATTGGACGCGTCGACAACGCGAATTTGAGCGAAAAAGAAAGAGCTCACAAAGTTGCTGCTCTACTCTTTCAAAACAACCGAGTGTGCCAACATGTTTTGAAAACTGCGGGAGTATTCGATGCTAAAATAAAGAACCTTCACAATTCGCAAAAATCACAGAAACCATATCGTGAATTACCGAAAATGTTCCGTCTTCTTTAAATCAATTTATAAATATTACTTTTGTTCGTTTTGTGTGTGAAAGTAAGTCTGAGACATTCTAAACATGGCACAATGAAAGGTTATGTAGATGAATGTATAATGATGCACTTTAAAAATGGTAAACAACTTTGTTTGTTTTAGAAGACATCTTAATAGAATTGGCAAGGTGTTTTCAATGCAAACGATCCATTCGATCCATTATCCATTTATACCCTGCACTGAGGATGTAAACAGATGTACGAGTACGTACATAGCATAGAGGGCAAATCTTATCTTATCATATCAAAGATACTACATTTATTTTTCATTCTTAATCAAAAATACAATTACATTTATGTGTTACTTCTTTTCCTTCGTTTATTCAATTTCTGGGAGAAATTCCCACGCGAGTTCTATTATAATTTTAAATGATCTGCGCAGGCTTGCAGACCTCAAACGGTTCTCTAGCTAAAGATATATTGTATGTATAAAAAAATTTAACATTTCCGCTTAGTCATGTCGTTCGCAGGGAACGCAAGAAAATTATAATGCTAATTTTGTTTATCGTACAATTGGAAGGTTTAAGGTTTAAGTCGTGCTCGCTGATCTTCAACAAACGAAGACAATTAGGCGGCAACGACGTGAATGAATTATTTCGGCCCGTTTCAAACGTTTCGGATGCAACAAATTGGAATTGTAAAAAAAAATTATAAGAACTGATGAAAATTAACAAAAAAATCATTTCGCTAACGTTTACAGAAATTTCAAAAATGTGAACAGTGCGACACGGGGCAAGTCATGCGCCCCGTGCCGCTAATTTAACACTAACAATCTCTATATTCTCATTTGGAAGTGACGAAAAGCAAAATTAATATTTAGGTAGGCTGATTAGGGGACTGCGACGCATGTTGGATGTTGAATGTCTTGTGCGGATGTGGATTTGATGGTGAGTGCGGGTGTGGCGGCTTGGTGCGCAGCTTGGCAGCTCAGCGGCCTGCCTTGCAGTCTTTAGTCATCGCCCGCCGACCGCTTCACCTTGCGCTGCTTGGGGCTCTGTTGGCTTGCCTTCGGACTGGCCTGCTTGCCGGGCTTGGGCGATGTCTTGGGAGACTTTGACTGTGCTGGCGATTTTTCTGCAAATGGAGGAAATGAAACACACAGTTAGTATCGGTTTGGATTACACTTATAATGCAACTTACGTAGCGCACGGAGAGTCTCCTGGGGCACCCAATCGTAGTCAATGTTGCCATCGTTGGCTGTGCCAGTCTCGATGACCTTCTTTGCCGCAGCACGCTTGCGCTTGCCGGAAGAGCCCAGCAGATACTGCTGTCCGATGACCAGCAGAAGCACGACAATGCCAGCCAGGAGAACGTACAGGAAGAATGTCTCGCCGTCCAAGCCCTCATCGACCTCGGAGATCAGCACAGTCTCGTTGAAGACAGCCTCGTTGTACTGGATGCCGTTGGCGTCACGGTAGGCCAACGCGATGTTCAGGCCAAAGGGACGGCCAGCGAACTGATCGGAGGGCAGGAAAGTGTACGAGACGGTCGACTCAAAGCCAGGCTTCACTTCACGGTTGTATGCCACAGCCGAGAAGTTCTGAATGAAGTAGTTGAAGTCCATGGGGTAGCGGAAAGATGCCTCCACTGTCTCAATGACGAACTCCTCCTTGCCCTTGTTCGTGAATCCAATAAGGAACTCAACAGGCTTGCCTCCGGGCAGATCCAGTTGTTGACCGCTAACATGCAGGGGCTTTGTGAATAACAGATATGTATCGGCGTTGGGTGAGGTGCTGCTGCTGCCGCTGTCGGCGTCTTCGTCCGCCTCAACATCCTCGCCCGTCACGGCACCTTCGTCACTATCCACATCGACTAGATCATCCTCAACGGCCTCGGCTGCATAGGCACCGAATTTGTTTGCTGCAAAACCAAATGAATGCATTTCCATAAGTATGTTAAGAGCGAGATAGAGCTATGCGAGAAGTGTCGTCTGCCAACGCAACACTTTTCCCCCACTCCCTTTGGCGATGGCAAGGCGCAGCGTCACTGTGGAGTCGTCGATTTAAATCCAGATTTAAAATATTGAATGAAGTTCATCAAAAGATTGATAGTCCACGGTACACACAGGTTGCGCCTCCCCTTCGGCCCACTTCACGGCCATGAAGAGTGCCACGTCGCGCTGACGCCGCCACTGTCGGCGGCAACAACAACAAGAGCGATCGTTGCGTCCGTTGGGATGCAGTACTTACGTGCGGAGAATGTGCAGATGATGGTGGGCAGCACCAGCAGCAACAAGAACATAAGGTTCCTCATCTTGTTGAATATTGTGTATTGTTCCACTTGTGTACCGTGTTAACGGAAAATAATGCCGAGCCGAAAGCGCAAAAACCGACAACTACCAACCGTCGCGTATGAGAGAAACTATAAGAGTGAGGCGGGCAGCAATGCGCGTACCCGAAGTTACACGAACACAGCCGACTTTCACTTGTCAGATGAATACGTGGTGCCGCGTCAATTGACAGTTCAGGGTTGTCAAGCAGCGCAATAATTTGCCGCCAAACATCCAGTTTTCGACCAAATCTGTCCTAATATGGTTTGCACTGAAATAAACACAATTTACAACTGTAAAACATTTCGAACTGTTGATTTACTATTCAAGTTTGTTTTTCCTTTTCATTCCAATTTGATTCCATTTTTAGCAGTGCGACAACACTGCGTTGGTATCAGTGTTGGAATAAACTTAAAACTGTCAAATTAATTGTCAGCTGTCTCTATTTTCAAATATTTCTTCGAGACGCCTCGTAATCAACTTCACCTTTTGGATCATAATAATTATATAAAATTTAAGAATACATTTCATTTACGTGGCACGTGATTTCAGGCCAACCACTTGTTAATCTGACACTTTGTACGTGACGATCTACAACACTGTTGTGCATTGCAACACTGCACATTAGCGCAGCCACCTTTACGTCGTTGAAGCAATAATCAGCCGACTTCCTTTTTGCTTGCGTCTGTCAATTGAAGCGCAACTCGCACGTGAATTCTCTTTAGAAAACTCACCAAAACTATGGATAAACCAGTTGTTTGGGCTCGCGTCATGAAAGTTCTTGGCCGCACCGGCTCCCAGGGCCAGTGTACACAGGTCAAGGTGGAGTTCCTCGGCGAACAGAACCGCCAGATCATCCGCAACGTGAAGGGACCCGTCCGCGAGGGTGACATTCTGACGCTGCTCGAGTCTGAACGTGAAGCCAGAAGACTACGCTAGAATTTGCAACCTGCTTGGGATTTGTTTAGAATGTAAGTACACAGCAATATTTGCAACAAGCCGTACAGTATTCCAACTATAATCCGTTCTCTCTTGCTCCCCTAGGTATTGCGTCGGATTTGGAGCTTCTCTGCACTAGCAGGATGCAACAACAACAACAACAAATAAGATCAATAACAAATTACACAATACCGAATTTGTTTTAAATAAATTTCAAGTATTGAAGTGCTTAAACAAAAGAACGCCCGAGTTGGATTTCATTTTGTTTTTTTTTAATGTTTTTGTTTTGTGTCTGTGATAATGCCCTGACTAACCACTTGGAGTCATTTATCTAAAAACGCAAATACCAGATAATGTATAACTTGAGCCGGGTCTCCGGCTGAGACCGAATAAATCCGTGATTTATTGTAAACTAATGCGAATATTTGGATGAAATTGAAACTAATTTAACTGGCCATTGCTACGGGCAGCAGTTCCGGACGGTACTCGGCCTGGGCCAGGCCCATGCAGAAGCTGGACTCATAGTGCGTGGCCAGGCTCAAGTCTTTCTGGAATTGCTTAACGGACGCGCTCTGCACCAGCATTGGCTGAATTGCCCGTGCATGCAGCTCCAGATACTTGACCTGCGTCTGCAGCACCGACAGCGACTGGCTCAGCCAGAAGTTCCAATCGGCAATTGTTTCAGGCATACAAGCACGATTCCCATCCTTTTGCTTGAGCTCCTCCGCCAGAGCGTAGCTCTCCCGTTCAAAATCTACAACATTGGTGGCTATTTCGGCCAGGGTAACATGTAGGCTGGAACTGCAAAGGGGAACGGAATTTTGTTAGATCTGCTGCTTGTCTTGGCTCGGTAAATAAAGAGGAACAAGACTCACATGACTTGGGTGATAGGCTGGTAGGCTTCATGACAAGCTGATATAAGGGTGGCGGCTGCTGCCTCGTCAACACTGGGGGAAGGGAAATGGTAGGGGCATTAGTAGGCGGTAGCACGTAGAATTTTCGAGTCGCTTTTGCGCATTTACCCAGCGACCAAGCGATGCCTTTGGCTCAGCTCCCATACACGATTCGCTTGTTGCATGAGCTTCGGCACTTGGCCGCCCAGTGTTTGCTGATAGCTGCGGATGAGTGTCGCCGCGTTCTGCAGCGATGCACCGAGAGTCTTTCTGTAGTATTCGTAGCGCTTGGGTTGAAGCCCCATCGCGGTTAAACGGTTTTGTTTTGCTAATTGAGAGGTTTCGCGTGGTACCGCACAATGTATCCGGCAACGCTACTGAAAGAATTGCCACCCCGTATTTCAGTGCTGCCACTTTTCATTTGTTATCGATATGGCGATTGTGTATTGGATTCGATGAATGTATTGGCATTTCCACTGGTTATTCTGAATGCAACTGACATTTGCACTTATGATGGATCCAAAAATAGAGTTTACTGTTTTAATTATGTCAATTTAAAAAGAGCTTGTTAAAGTTATTAAATGTAAATAAATTAAAAATATTATATATTGTTGATATAGCAATAATTTAGTGCAAATAAATTATGTATGCATAATATGCATTTACTCTGAGTATATTTCAAATAAAACGAAACAGAAAGAACAACAAGATTGCAAATCCAGAAAATATAATATTTGTTTGTTATTGCATTATTATAGGTACAGATATATTTAAGTTTTAAATATTAAGTATACCTCATAAAATGTGTGTGATGAGAACTCGATGAAAAGTATCGATATGCCGAAAACATCGATAGCTGTTAGACACATCACTAGTCAGCAGCTGATGCGCAGCAAAACAAGCCAGCAACTTTGTAACATTTATTGAAAACGTTTCCGTAATTTGGTTATTGCGCTTTCATTTAATAATTTAGCAAATAGCGAAAACATAAAATGACCACAGCAGCGCGTCCCACATTCGACCCCGCTCGTGGCGGATCTGGACGCGGCGAGAAGGACTTGAGCGCTCTGAGCAAACAATACTCGAGTCGTGATTTGCCCGGACACACGAAATTAAAATACAGGTGAGTGTGTGTGTGTGTGAGCATGTGCAGTTATTTTTACAAGAAAACTGAACTGTTCTCGTCCGTTTAGGGAAACTGGACAAGGCACTAGCGAGGAGATCCGCAACCGCGACTTCCGCAAGGAACTGGAGGAACGCGAGCGCGATGCACGGTCTGGTCCCGGCTCAGGCAAAGCGCTGCCCTCCATAGTGCGCAAGGCCATCGAAGCGAACAGTGCCAGCAGTAGCAAGCGCACCAAGATCGACAGCCAGACGCAACAACAACTGCAGCAGCAGCAGCAACAACAGAGCGCCGCAGCCAATCTCGATGCGGACGAGGCGCTGGACAACGACAGCTCCGACTCGGACAGTGATTCGGACGACGATGATGCCGCCCTGCTGGCTGAGCTACAGAAGATCAAACAGGAGCGTCTGCAGGAGACGGCACGACGCGAGGCAGAGAAGAAGCAGGAGGACGAACGCATTCGCATGGAGAACATTCTCTCCGGCAATCCATTGATCAACTACGAGCCAGGCACAGCTGCCTCGGCAGCGGGACGCACATCGGGCATTGGCAGCGGCGATCTAAAGATCAAACGCCGCTGGGACGATGATGTTGTCTTCAAGAACTGCGCCCGCTCGGCGCCCGAGAAGAAGACGCACTTTGTGAACGATGCGCTGCGTTCCGATTTCCACAAGAAGTTCATGGACAAGTACATTAAGTAGTTTACTGACTAATACCCTAGTTTTAGTACAAGCAGATCGCTGCCCTCCCCCTCCCCAAATATTTTTGTAATACTGCGTGCGCTCGGCTCGGGATGATGCGCAGTCCCGGCGAGCATGCGCTGTAGTCTAACCCAACTTATCTTTCATTTTTTTGCATATGTCGCAATTCAATAAATCAACAGAAAACACAAACATGCATATGTGTATACAGTTAATATCATTTGTGGCAGGCAGGCGTACGCGGAGCAGGAGGTTGACCCAATGCCTGACCGAGGCAAACGCCTGAGTGCGAAGGGCAGGCAACCTTAACCAAAGTGTGAAACCGCAAAAAACATCAGTAGCAACAGCAACATCAGCAGCGGTGGCAGCAACAGCGACGCAAAGAAGTCAAAGAAGTCTCGATGTGGAACAAGGGAGTTCGGCTACGTGTGCACACGAAGCGGCAACGGCAGCACAATATGATCATCATGATAGAGTCGACTCGACTCGGCCTGGGCCAAGGCAATTGTCGCTGCTGATGAGGCACGAAGCAAAATCAATTTGGCAAAAGGAGCAGGCGACAGGCAGGAGGGGAAGCGGGCGGGGGTGAAGGGCAGTGGGGCGAACAGAAAGCGCAAAATAACTTGGCCAATTACGCGAGCTCTCGACTCCCGGACAGCGGCACAGCGAGCTGTAACTGCTGTCGATCAGGCTATGCGAGAATCCATGGAAATGATCAACTATCGTGGCAGATACCCTGTACACACACACACACACACACAGGGACGGCGCTTAATGTCTCGCACGCGGCCTGCGAACTGCAAACTGAACTTCGACTTTGACAATAAGCACACGTCCATGCTCAGAGCAGGGGGTAGCAGCTTCTGCTCCTGCTGCTGCTGTTGATCCTCCTCCTCCTCCTCCTGTTGTTGCTGACCTGCTGGCTCCCAAAGTTGCCGAACGCTCAATTTTACGCTAATTCGATCAGAATCAAAATCAAACAAAATTAGCCCAGACAACTTCACAATGAGATAAACCGAACTACACTGCGCAACACACAATTCGCTTGTGCTGCGAGAGTGTGATTATTACATTATAGTATATTGTTTATTTATTTAACCTCATTTATTATTATTATTTATACTATGTTTATTATTATAGTTTAGGAGTAAAGAAAATTAAGAAAATTAAATTAAGTTTGGTTGCAAATTATAAATAATTCTTTTATACAAAATTTAAAGTTAGTAGTATTAACTAACAGAGGACTGAGGAATTTAAAAATTTATATTTTTAATTAATTTTAAATTTTTGATTTATTATCAAATTTAATTTTAAAATCGAAATCGGAAACTTTTATTTTTCTTTTTTATATTTCTAATTTTAATTTAATCTATGTATATGTAATAATCTTATTTTAATTTTAAGTCGACTATTTTAGTTGATGTTAAATAAATAAGTAAAAATAAATAAATAAATAAAAAAATTGAAAGCACCAATCAGATCAGAAGAGTTAGTGACAAAACAAATCAAAATCGCGAGTGAATGTAGTACATATTCCGCATGATTTCTAAACGATTAATTTCCCCATAACATAATCTAGAGTTTCCAACGAGCTTGAGAATCGTTTGGTATTGAGCGTAATAAACCAATTTGTTATATCCATTGTCAGAATAATGGGTGATGCATGTAGCTGTATATCCTGTTGTTTTCTTATTATCACCATCAAATGCTTTATAAACGATTTTTCCATATTTATCAAAAACTCTAATTAAATATACATTCTAATTTTAAAAATCCCAGTTTGAGGGCTGTAAAAATACGTCCTTTAACCCATTCCTTGTATATACTATTATATTTCATAATAATTTATATTGCATTTGTTATTTAAACTTTGAAATTATTTTTTATTTTCAATTTATTTGATCATAATTTAAATATAAATAAAATTGTTTTATTTATTATTTGATTTATCAGGAATTTAGCTGCCCAAAATTATAGTTATACCTTACCACACTTTTAATTGGATTACACATCCATATAAACAATATGTACTATGATATATGTGTGTGTAAGTTATTGTACCTCCAAATTTTGTTTACAAGTGTAAAATGAATAATGATTATTCAAGTTGATCTGCACGGCAGCAGCAAATGTTGCTGATTGTTGCTATACCCTGTAATTATGATGCAACTGGGTGGTACAGTTATGGGCAGCGGTTGAAGTGAATTTCTTTAAATTAAGATCTAGCAGTTAATGAGATTAAACTTAAGAACTGGCTTAGGCAAGCTGTAGTATCTTTGTAAAACTAATAACTCATTTTGTACAGAGCGCAAATTGGTTAAATTTAAGTAAAGATCTATATTCAATATGTAAATAATGATCTAGGATCATCATTAGTGGAGTTGTTGATAAATAGACAGTAGTGTATCAGACTTTGGGGAAGACAGGAGCAAGACAGTGTTATAGGCATAGTTTATTTGTATTTATATTTATGTATACCAGCAGACTGTGTGGTGCAGGGTATTAAACGGTCGACTAAGTCTTATGCTTCTCTCACTTCTTATTACACTGCTTCAGCTTGAGTTTCAAGCTCAGCTTCTGCTTCTGTGTGCGCTACACAGTGGCCCAAACACACGCTCACACACAGGCTAACACTCACACACACATATGCATGCATATGCTAGGCCTGCAAGCAGAATAATTTATTTCCTGTTTTGCATTATGCAGCCCATTATTTGCGCATTCATCAGACAGCAGGACAGACAGACAGAGATAGAGATTGAATGCGAGAGAGAGAGAAAGAGAGAGGGAGGGAGGGGGAGAGGCAGAGAGACTCACAGGCAGTCAATCTGCAATGCACTTTTCGGTAGTCGCCGCGCGCTAAATTGTGGCCACCGCCTGCTTCCGCAGTCCCAGTTCCCCCGTTCTTCATCCCCCTCTCCCCCTTCATCATCCTCCTTCTCCTCCGCTGTCCATCTGCAATGGATTGCTGGCTTCGCCTATCAATTGACGCAGATTTTACAACTGTAAAACTTAAAAAAAAACATGGCGAATGCGCGGCGGAAATAACCGTCGCGGTTTTAAGTGACAAATAGTCGCGGCGGTCTGGCGGCCACCTCTCTGCCCCTTCACCGCACGCCAACCCACGCACCCCGCCCTCTGTGTTATCGAACTACGCCCACACTCGACCAACAAATGAAGACCGCGAACATATGTTTCTGGGCTTGCGAGGCAGCCGGCAAACTGCCTCCCCCGACTATCTCCTCACCCTGCTCCTTTTCATCATGCTTCTCCTCTTGCTTCTGCTCATCCGTATTGCACTATGTTAACTGGGCCAGGCCGCAATATACATAATCGTATACAAATCGGTTGTGAATCCAGTCAATATCAATTTCGAAATCTCGTAATATTTTTCAAAGTGCGTGTTCTTAACATAACTTGGACATGATCAATTGAATATCTTTCCGACTGTAATATACCCGCTACCCTACCATATGTACATATGTACATGCTTTCAAATTATTCTCGACAGATGGCGCTTTCGCTCGTCTGCTTCTCTTGTTTATTGACACAAAAACTTGGTGTTATACTTTCTTAAATAACTTCTGTGTTTATTGTTAGATCGGATGGAAATTTGAACGAAAGATAGATATTATAATCAGCTAACTATATGTTGAAATCACATAGTTGTATCTTTTAAACTTCGCTTTGAAATCTACTTGAAAATTTTAATTACTTACAAAACTGCTAATATATATATATTTTTTCAAGCATTAACTTTCATGTGTATACATACATATATACCATATAGTATATTTGGATTTACAGTATACCATACATACTTACTACATATCATACGATATGTTTAGATGCATCTAAGCATAAGCAATACATATGAAAAACAAGAGGGTATCATACATATGCTTACACTTCTCACACATGTACGTATTTGTACATATATATACATTTTATACGAGTATATATAATATTGTATATGAGGTGTATGTATTATAATAAAATTCAAGGGATTTCTTACTCCGATTATAATCACCTTTTGAGGCAACGCTGAAAAGCGAATTGGCTAATCGGCTAAGCATTTTAAACTGGTCAAGTGACATCAGGCTGTCTGCCGACTGACACACACACACACACACACACTGCCCCATACACACACACGCACACACACAGACGGAGCCACACACGCACAGTGGCCACAATAAACGACACTTTATTTTGCTTTAAAATTTTATAGAATGCAAATTTCACTCAGCTGTTGCATTTGCAGGGCACAAACTGCAACTGCAGCAGGCAGAGGGGCTTGCACGATAGAAGAAGGGGGGAGGGGAAAGGGGGGGTTGGTTGAACAACTGACAGCTTTGGCTGCTGGTGCAACTGATGCTGCATAATTTAGTTGAACAATTTACACTGGCAACCGTTTGCCACTGAGTGCAACCGGAAGCGCATGCAACGAAGGCCGCACAGCAACGGCTCCAGCTCCGATTCCTGCTCCGGCTCCGGCTCTGGTTCTGTTGACTCCTGCTCCCATCCGTGGAACATGCCCCCCCTGCCGCTGGTGTCTGCTGTTTGGTTTTTTGCGGCATACACTGTGGATGATGCTGCCTACCCCCGGGCTGCCCTGGCGGGGTCACCTGCACCTGCACTTGACATATTTACTCGTTATGGCCATTTGTAAATCGTCTCCGGCAGCGTACCCGCAGCGGGGTCACCACTTCATATTGCATGGTTTACTTTCAGGCGTGGAGACAGGGGGTGATGCGGGGGAGGGGGGAGGTACAGGCTACTTGGAGTGAACAATCAACTGGGCCGCAGACGAGTTAGAAAGTGAATTATGAGCTCGACTCGGGGTATACGTGATTCCTGACCCCACAGTGAACCCCGTCATGACCCGCCACAAATAAGCAGCGAACAGCTGATGTGATCTACTTTGGATTGGAGTAGATCGACCACAGAGATACCTCGCAGAGTCAGTTTGACTTTAAGAACTACCAAAACAATGGGTTAAATTTTAGATTCCAGAAATGCAGATTTATTTGCTTATAGCAGCACACTGAACCGTCGTTTGCCATAGTAGATGCTTCCCATTTCAGATCTTATGTAACATTCCCACTACGCACTTTAAGGGAGGCATCTACCAAGTTTGAAGTTCATTTAAATCTGTATATTTATATATTTATCTTAAGGTTTTAATACGCTCTGCCCATAGGTTACTATAACTTTGAGCCCATCCAAAATATACCTATGAAACAGGCAGAAGTATGTGCCACCTACCCCACAAAGTGTATATATTCTCAATCAGCATCAACCGCCGAGTCGATATAGTCATGTCCGTCTGTCTGTATATCTGGCTATCTGTCTGTCTGTTTGTCTGTTTGTCTGTTTGTATGTTTGTCTGTTTGTCTGTTTGTCTGTCTGTCTGTCTGTCTGTCTGTCCGTTCTGGTGAAAATCTTTATCTCAGAGACTATTAAAGCTAGGATTACCAAATTTGATGGCAATATATCTTACTGTTTATTTTTTTTCCTACTTCACTTATTTTGTTATAGTGTTTGGTAATTCTTAAGAATATTTCTCACCCTGTGATGTTAAGAACAATATTATGATGTACGGATTCTTCACTTAATAATACAAAAAAAAAAAAGTATATACCCCTCCGTAATCGATACAAATCGAATTTCAATCGGGATTTCAATGCTACCTCCTTCAGTTCTTAAAGAGCACAAAAACAAATAATGAAATGATTTCTGGAAATTTATTTGTGAACGAATAATTCATATATGTTGTAAATTATTTAAGAAATAATTTTTAGAGCATACTGATGACCGACTTTGGTCACAGTACCGCAAATTTTTCTTCTGTGGCAGATTCCCTTTTATTTATAATAATAATTATAATGGGGCGCACTGATTTTGAAGCCGTCGCCTGCAAGTATGCAATACAAAATACGCTAAGCACAGAATCATTTTCGTGGTGGGTAGCGAGTATAACACTCTATTGTAGCTTGGGTGTTCAGAAGACAACTCAAGAATATTAAAAAAAAACAATATAAGACAGTTTAAAATTATATAATAATCTATATACCTAACGATATCATATGATATGACATGATATAGTATTATAGTCCAGTAAAGTCGACTTTAACAGGGTATCCTTTGGTGTAATGAGGTGTGTTATATATACATATGTGTTATACTTATATGTATTATATCACACCATATAAAATATAATAATATAAGGTATATAAGGTATACTATGATACAATATGAGGTATAGTATTTTATGATATGCTATGGAATTCGTGCCAAGTTCATTGATGAAAGAACCTATTCTATCTACCATATCAGGACCTATTCAAGAAGTTTGTAGGATGAATGAAGGAGGGATATTGGAACAAGTCACCAGTGACTTTGGGGTCGCTTTCGCAGCTCGTTTGGGTCAAGTTCAATGTACCCTGGTGTGAAAGATAAGGAAAGGGAAGGGGGAGGGAGAGGAGGCGCGAGATTCTGGGGTAGAGGAGTATGTGTTAGGTAGTCAGACGATGGGCCTATAAATAAACACATACACCCACCCACACACGCGCTGTTGTGCGGGGGGGCTGACTGTGAATCGCGCCGTAATACCGATATAGAGTGAGTGAATTACCCCTACACTCGTTCCACCTCCCCCCTCCTACAATCACATATAGCAATAACTAATAAACGGGATTTTTATCGGATCGCTCGTGCTCGGCCCGCATACATATGTCGTTTGCTTTGAGAAGATGGTGGTGCAGAGCAGGCAGAGGGAATGGGTAGGGGAGAGGGCAGAGTAAGGGCAGTGGAGAGGGCAGGGGAAGGGCAGGGGAGAGAGCAGGGAGCAGGGAAGTGAGGCAACTAATTTCAAGTTCTGGGAAAATTTGATTAAAAACAAATTTGCACACGCAAAGCGACGCACGTCCGGATGAGCCTAGGACAGGACGAGGGAGGACTATGGAGGACCCTCAAGGGGATTCTAATGTGGCGCGGAAGGCGGAGGGGCGTGGCTTGAGGCAGACGTCGCAACAGGTGTAGTGAAGCAGGCTGGAGGGAGAGGGGGTGGGGCAAATTGCACAAATTGCGCACATTTTAGAGCGATTCTAATTGGGATGCAGGTGAGGATGGGGCAGGTGACAGCGGAGGCAGGAGGCAGGAGGCAGTTGCAGCAGCAAGTGAACAAAAACTAAAAGCTCATTTGCAGTTACTTCCGCTGCTAAATGAAAATGCATTTCCTGGCTGGAAAAGCGTTTAAGCCAGCCGCCATTATGGACAGGGCGAGTCACTGTCTGCCTCCTCCGATCCCCTGCTCCTCCTGCTCCTCCTGCTGCTGCTGCTCATCCCGTTGCCAACGGGTCTGTGACATTTTTATGCAAAAGCTTGCGACATCTGTAAATGAATTGCAGCCATTAGAAGACGCAGGCCTCCACATCGAGTCGGAGATGGAGCCGGAGTCGGACTCGGCTACAGTTGGCACTTTGGAATCGGTATCAGTTTCAGATTGCGGCGCCTTGCAGCTGACTGGCGGCCTAACTACTTCCTTGCTGCACAGTCGCACTTCCGGTTCCGCCACTGAGGCACAGGCACAAGGCACCAAATGTTGCCACAGTTGTCCCTCGATGAGCCTCGACCCATCCACCTCCAACTGCCGATTGAGGCTCGTTAGCATACGGACGGGTATCCGGGACACGGGTCCCTCAGCCACAAACACAGAGTCAGAACCAGAGGCCAGTACGAGAGCAGTCCGAGACGGAGCTGGAGATGGAGCTGAAGTAGGCACCGGTACAGGCGCAGGCACCGGTACAGGCAGAGGCACAGCCAGTAGCCACAAAATGCGTTCCGTTTCAGTATTTTCTTCTCGGGTGTATCAAAAGTCACAAAAATAGAAAAAATTGCTGAAAAGCGTTTTGTATGTTTTTGTGAGCAACGACTGAGAAATACCCAGCAAAAAACAATTCTGATTTCCTTCCTGAGAAACTCCATTTAGCGGCAATGAAATGAATTACGAAATATATTATTTAATATTGATAAAATATTACCAAAGACATGTTCAGACATGTACATTAATCGTATATGTATCTAACATATGTATATGTATGTACATCTACAATACATATAAAAATATATACAAATTTAATTTAATTTAGAAAATTAATTTTATACAAACCCTACAATCTAGAAAGAACTAGAAAGAAAAACTTACTTTAGGTTTGGGTTACTATAGGTCTTATGCACTCTCAGCATTTGGCTTTTATCCCTTCCGATTGTTTTTATTCTAGTTACATACAGAATTTTGTAGAATTTTATATGTATTCTTCAAGCTACAGTTATAAACGCTGGACATACAATTTTATAAGGAAAATCTTTAAGCCTGATTGTCTAAGAATGCTATGGAAAATAGAAGGAGAATAGGTCGCAACGTCGGTTGAGGTTCAACTGTGATTGGCACTGATAATTTAAATCATTTCGAAACAAATAATGGTCAGCTATATGTTATATTGTAGTAATCCGTTCTTAATGTAATTTTATGAAATATTAATGAATTATAAGTATGTTTAGCTAACTTAAGGTCATTATTTTTTTTTTTTTTTTTTTTTTGTGTTAGAATATTAAGTGAAGAATCCGTACATCATAATATTGAATTTTAACATCACAGGGTGGTCATTATTCGGTAGCATCAAATATTCTATATAGTATGCATGTTATATAGTAACTATCGATGGGGTATGAAAGGGTACTTCAGCAAGGACCCCAACTAGTTAATGGCAATGCGAATACTCTCGCTAAACTACCCTCTAACGAACTCGTTGGTTCCAGCAGAAGGAGCAACAGTTCTGGTGCACATGTGGAGCAGGGGTATAGGGTAGCAGGAGGAGAGCCATGGGGCGAGCGGGCCTTGAGCCTTGAGGCCTCTGGTCAACAGGGTAACTCCTCCACTGGCCATTTAGAGTGAGAAATTGACCATTAAAAACAGACAGTTACACATGTTGACAAATGCAACCAGTGAGAGGAAGGGGGCAACAGAGAGAGGGGCCATGAGAGGGGCCATGAGGGTGTGGAAATGTGTGGCAGGCTGTTAATTTGTGCCAAAGCCCAAAGCGAAGCTACGCACAAGCCACAACAAGTCTGCGACTTGTTCCTTGGAACCATAAAGGAGGAGGTTAGGGGAGAGGGAGAGGGTTGGGTATGGGTTAACTGGTAACCGTTACAGCCTGCACCCGGACCTGGAGCCGGACTCGTTGTGCCGTGTGTGGCAGGCAAGTGCAGCAATTCTCATTGCGATAATCAAATTGCAGGTTTCTCGCATCGACTCCGGCTTGGCCTGCGGCGGGGCGATCATTCGAGGCACACTGGGGCCACATTGGGGGCACTATGGAGGCACACTCGAGGGCATCCGGCTGCCCTGGGGCAATTTGGAGTGCAGCCCGCTGCCCTGCTCCCTGCCCTGTGCTGCATTGCATCCATTATGTGCGCCAATAAATAGAGGTAGTTAAGGAGGAACCTTGCGGTTTTTCGCCCTGCATTTCAATTTGAAAAATGCCTCAGTTGCTGCTGTCCAGGGAGTGAGCGCAGAAGGGAGGAGGGGGCGGTGCAACATCTGAAGTTGTGGACTAACTGATGAGATCTGTGCGCCAACTGGGAACAGTTCGAGTTGCCACCTGACGTGGTTCGTCGCGTTCCACGAAAGATGCCGACACTGCCTACGATTGAGCGGGCAAAGTCAATGCAAATTTGCGCTAGCATTTGACGACTATCAGTAACGTCCCCCCTCCACCCCCGCTTCTATAACGCCCCTTTCCCTCTTTCTCCCTCTCTCTGGCCTTCTCACTAACAGCAAGTGCCGAAAAATCCCCCTTGCCATGATTCACTCGCAGCACGCGCGTGGCTGCTATTGAACCGGTTTCACTTACATACACACTGCCATACACACTCTCTCACACACACCCACACCCTCCCTCTATCTCTTCCCCTGTTGGCAATAGATTAGCTTGCATTTCTGGAGCAGATTCCCCCACCTGTGCGCTGTGTTTATTAGTTCATTCCAATAATTGTTCCCACTTTCGGCATGTTATCCCCGTCTCCCTCTGCCCCTCTCCCTTCCCCACTTCCTGCGCTAAGCATTAAAATCAAAGCGTCAACGCAAACTGGAGTTCCCATATGACGATCGAGCGTCAGCGACACTGCCTCATTGCATACTAATGCGGTGCTTTGCTGCGTCGCCTCCCTCGTCTTTGCTTGCCCCTCTCGGTTCCCGCATGAGTTCAGGTTCATGGCTTGTTTACGTGCAGCTCTGGGCGTCGCCCCTCGTACCCCACCCCTTTTTTTCACCCACAGCCCTCTTCTCTCTCCCTGCTGCACTTTTCTCTGGGCGTAGATGATTCACTGCATCCAATTGTGGCGTGTGCTTTGGGGTATTTGCCCACTTGCACGTCGGCATTGTCCACTCGCAGCGGGCAATCCACCTGGTATACTGTCTATAAGTTGCGAGTATTTCTGGGCAAATCGGTTAATGGGCTAATTAGGTAATCGAGGTGGGAAAGGGAGCGAGAGAGAGAAAGAGAGCGCCATAGAGCAAGCAAGCTAGAGAGAAGAAGAGAAAGAGGGAGGCAAAGCGAGGTGATTTATATAGGGGAACAATACCCTGATACTTTGTATTAATAACACACTCAAACGTTTTCAATAATTCAAATTACTAATACCTTCCATGTCATATAGTATTATATAACATATCGTATGTATAGTGTGTCATATATGTATATAGTATGGAGTATTATCGGGTTCAATTATGCCAGAAACAGCAAATACAATTGAATCGGATTAAGTTAACTAGATCTATAAATAGGTTTAGTAATTAATATCTACAAACATATTTATACATCTCTATTTTGTGTTATTATATTGTTATTATATCTGTTTAAATATCTGTATGTAAATACAGTAATGAATATATATTTATATTTATTTTACTGTGAACATAGTATCTGTTTTTTTATATCCACGATGAATCTAGTTTATTATTCATATATGTGTATAATATTGTACATTTATCTAACGATGTATATATTACCATAATTCTAACTATATTTTTATAGCTCTATATTTATCAATTCATATATCTAAATTTATATCTATATAGCTATATAGATAAATTTGTCTTTACATAAATATTATTTACATATCTATCGAACATACCAATTATAACTGTATCTATTTACATGTTAATCCTATATATATTTATATAGAACTTACAGTTATTGGAAAAGTCAACTAGTGCTTATACTATTCTCAGATATCGTCTACAATCTACATATATAATATTGTAATTCATATCGCGTAATGAAAACCCCCACTCGATTCTGTATATTATAATTCTATTTGCATAAATCGGCAGTACCGTCAAAGCAAACATTCCGAGAGTCAAGTGCAGGCATAAGCAAAGGCAGTTCAGCTTAACTTACTGCAGGGTATCAACCAGTCGGTGGCCTAGTTCATTGTCTTGAGGCGTCATTCACACTCGGGTTTTGCCCATGTCCAACAGGGGGAAACGTGCACCAGATCTACGCAGATTATTGCATAGTGAGCTAAGTTTGGTCGGTGGGGGGGTAGTGGAAGGTACAGTTTACCATCTGAGTATGTGCTAAGGAGACGCGAAAAGGATTAACTTGCAGGGCCATGTGTGGCTGGTTGATTATGCCACATGGCTTTAGCAACATGTCAGTAACAGACTTCAACTTGATGTGGATGATGATATAGACACACACACACACACACACTCACACCAGTCTCACATCAATATATATCAGAAACATCTCCATTTAAATACACTTTCACCGTGTCTAGTCACACACACATACTCACACAAAACTGTATGTTGCACGCAATGTAATTTTCATTTTTCAATTAGCATAAAACAACAAGAATAGCAACACCAAAAAGCGTACAAATGGCACGCACGACTATAAGATACCCTTGGATTCATTTTGAAACAATTCCTGTCTTGCATGAAGGTCCGATTCTAATGTTTTTTGAAGGATAGGTACAAGCTATAGTCAGCTATAATTTGACAAAGTTAAAATAACGGAATCTACTTCATAAACAAATCAATTTGAAAAATGTAATTAATGATTTGCAAAGGCACTCGGCCTGGTGCCCCACATTTAATACTTGCTTTATGTGCACATGATATCCAGATATCTTTATACCAAATAAGGGTTCTCTAATTTTTCAAATAGCCGAGATCTTTGCGTTCATACAGACACACAGGTGAAAATTGCTGAGCAGACTTCTGTGGAGCAGGAATATATATGCCATATATGCATTGCACTAACTTACTTTCCCTTTCTTTAACCCTTTTCAATGGTCAAGGGGTATAACAGCAGCAACAACAACAACAACAAATCTCGTCGTGTTTGTTTATCGCATTTCCTTTTTTTGCTTTATTCGCTTTATTTTTATTTTGTATGTTGTGTGCATAGTTTATTTAATAAGCGGTTAGCAGCAACAACAAAGTCAGAAACAGCAACAACATTGCATACTGCATGTGGTGGCGCCGCCGCCGCAGCAGCAGCAACAACAACAACAACAACAACAAGTGCATCAGCAGCAGCAACAGAAAACCGAGTGACAACAACAACAACAACAACAACAACAAAACGGGTGCTAAAATAATCAAAAGGCTAATAAAATCGCAGTAATGATGTGGCACCAACAGCAGCAACACCAATACCAGCAACAGCAACAGCAACAACAAGTGCAACAACAGCAACAACAATACGCCGCACTAATCAGGCAGCGCGACCTTTTGAACGCGACCCTACACGCTGCAACCGCTAATCAAGCTGGCAGGTTACACGAAAATGTCCCCGCCCCCCGTTTCCGCCTCCGCCCACTTCTCACACTGCCTCCCACGCCCACTGTTGGTGGCTTCCCAGCCCTGTGGAAGTCGTGACCTTCACCTCGGCCCGCAGCCTGCTTGGGGGCTCCGGCTACATCAGCGACCCGAAGGAGGTTAAAGGTTTGACTGCAATTATACCCTGTAATAAATAAATTATATGTAGGGTATCCATACAGGAGAGTGGAGGCAATAGCAGGTATGCCATATAAGACAGACAATCTAACATATACATTATTATACATCATTAATGGGCGTTTAATATGGAGCGAGAGAAATTTAATTATTGATTTTCAAGGCTGGTGGGCGTGGCACCCGACATTTTAAATAAGCCTTGAAATACAGGAACCTTCATGCCAAATATACAAATTAAACCAGAATGAAAGGACACCTTCGGCATGCGGAATGTTCTATACCCTTGCAGGTTCTTATATCTTTAAATCCTTCTTATACTAGTGATATATAATGTTGCATAATATTATGTCTTACTTCGATCGACACTGATAAGTTCAGTTATTTCTCAAATCAGTACAGGACTTCATACAAAAACCTGCATTTCGGCCGATTGTTCCTATGGTAGCTATATGTTACAGTGATCAGATTTTGATTAAATTTTATATGCATATTATATATATAGAAAAATTCCGATATAGTAAATTTGGTTACAATATCTTAGAAAATAACAAAAATCGGCCGATAGTTTGTATGACAGCTATACGATATTTCTGCCCGATCACGATCGTTCAGACTGATTTACAGCATGCAGTAATAAGAAGCATGTATGCTAAGTTTCAGTAAGATAGCAACAGACGGACACACGGACAGGGCTAGTTTCCTAGATTCCACTGTTGATGCTGATTCTGAATATATATACTTTATGGGGTCCGAGATGTCTCCTTAGGTGCGTTGTAAACTCCTGCTCAAAATTAATATACCCTCTGCAAAGGTCATTAAAATAAATGAAGTGTCTTTAATTTTCATAATAACTGAGATCTGTGAGACGGACAGACATGATCAAGAATATATATACCATATATGCATGTAACATGCATATGCACAATCTTAAGATATTATTCTTCAGTGGTTTACAATGTTGTGGATGAGTCGATATCTGTTTACTTCCTATATTTAAATTAGACAAGCCAAGATCTGAACGGATTCAATTCGATTTGATTGGCTTCGATCGGTGCGGCTCTGTTGCCCAGAGTTGAGGCGTCTCTAATGTTCAGGCCATTCCCTTGGCATGCCGTGGCACACGCCACGCTCTGGCACCGCGTGCCTCAAACCGCTGCTGGGTGCATCGCTAGCTGCAACTGGCAACTGGGAACTTTTTGCCGCCTGCTGCTGTCTGCGTTTGATGTGTGTCTGACACATGCCAACACATTAGCCGCGCTCTGACACGCCCCCGTCTCGCTTCAGTCAGCGCCCCCAGCCCCCCTTCTAGCAACGCAATTGGCGTCTCATTGCTGGCCCCGCTTGACGGATAATTTGAAATGTTTTGGCCAAACGCTTTTTTGGCCAAGAGAAAATTAGGCGCAAATTTACATACGAAATGGAGCTTGGCTGCCAGGTGTGGCAGTTTTTGCTTAGACCCCCAGCCCTAACCTCAACCCCAGCTCCGAGTACGACCTGCTGCTGCTGATCCTGCGGTGATTTGTCAGTTGCAATCAATGCTCAACTGGA
The DNA here is from genome assembly GCA_018904035.1 of Zaprionus ornatus. Taxonomy (NCBI): domain Eukaryota; kingdom Metazoa; phylum Arthropoda; class Insecta; order Diptera; family Drosophilidae; genus Zaprionus; species Zaprionus ornatus. Next base: position 21,781,315 of record JAEIFZ010000001.1, read on the forward strand.
GCTGTGCGTGCCAAGTGCCGTGCCGTGACTCCTCTGACAGCCAAATTGAGGCGGTCAAAGGCGCAAAAAAGCAGCAACAATAACAACGAAATATCGCATTATAAATATATATATGGATATATATGCGCCTGATTTGCGGCGTACCACGACGATATTGATAGGCAATACCACTGACTAATTTGGCCGCTTAGTCAGATGTCGCCAGGCATTACTCATACGCAGCGTGCGCAACAATAAACTCAACGATGAACGATGACCATGGTCCATTGTCTTAGGTTTGATCGATTCGCATAGAAAGACGACAAAGAACTACATTAAACTCAAGAGAGAACGAGAGAGGGAGAGATACTTGTACGTCAGCAATGATAAGCTCTTCAAAGCCGACTCGACTCATCAAAGGAGAAATGCACTGCTGCCTATCAACTAGACTGTGAGATACTCTGTGCACTAACATATTGCTCATCAACCATAGAGGGGTTTTTAACCAACTGGCCAGGGCCGTAGCGAGGGTTGTGCGGCCCTGGTGCAAAAGCTATTGGGGCCCTTTGGTAATTACTTAGCTTGAAAATAAAGTATAACATAAGTTGATAAAAGGGTAAAAAAACTCAATACTAAGCGACTTTTTACTCAATCTTATACTGAAAAAATCTTTAATAGTTTTTAAGACATCTATATTCAGGCTCTCTTTATACTGATTGATAATATTACTAAACCATTTCTTGCCCATACATCATATGGTAGAAACGCCCTACTACGGCCCTGCACGTTTGCAGATATCTATAAAAATTGTTTCTTCAAAATCTCTTGTATTTATCATTTGGAAATTTCGAGTTCAGCATCAGGGCTGAGTCAGCAATGAGTGGGCCGAATTTCAGTTTAACATAATTATTTGAATTCAGCTTATAAAGGTGTTTCTGAGAGATGTTTAAAAACCAAACGAAACTTGTTCAGCATTTGGAAAAACCGCATAAGTCTTATTGACTATATACTATACAAATCGATATGTTTTTATTGATAATTCTTATCTATGCTTTGATTGCATATACCCCTCGCACGCAGTCTCTACGCATACAGGGTATAATTATAACAAATAATGAACGCCCAGGATACGTTTGCATACAAAGCAAATTGGCTGTGTTTCCTCTTGCCAGCTGGAAGTATATTTGAGGGAGAAACAAACATAGAGAGAGAGAAAGGGTGGGAGAGAAAGAGAGCAAACGGAGAGCGACCAATTGGTCAAAGGCAGCTTCGGCCTGGGCCTGAGCTGTTACGCGACTAAACTGGCCCGAAACTCAACGATTCCGCATCGTGATTCATGCCCCGCTTCGTGCTGAGAGTAACTGCTGAATACCCGCACACCACGCAAAGAGAGCGAGAGCGAGAGACGGTGGGGAAGAGGGAGAGAAAGCAAAAGAGGCTGAGAGAGTCGGCTCAGCTGTTGGGCAACTTCTACGTGCTTAGAGGCTTATCGTGCTGATCGGCAAGCGACACTCTCAGCGAGTTCGGGAAATTCTGATTGATTTCATCATTAGAAATACGGGTTAACGACGACTAGTGAGAACTACGTATGCAAGTATTACGTGCGTGCTATAAGGGGAGCTATATTTACACGGTTCAGCCGACTTTCGATACCTGGAAAGGCACTTTGCGAAAAATACCTCGTAGCAAACTGATAAATACCCAAGAATTACATTTAATTTGTTTGCATATTTGGAAATTCAAAATGATTTAATTCTTGCATAATATCTCGTAATTTACTAAAGAGAACTATTATATTGTATGGAATTGTCAAGTTTCTTTAAGTAACTCTTTCTTCTTGGGGAACTTAGCTGTTTAATTCTTCAGAATTTAACGAATGTCTGAAAAACCTTTGAAGATTATATGATTTAAATTTGCATCTTAAGATGACTCACTAACTTGTACTGAAATTAGGTTTTGTAGCCATTTAAATTGAATTACTCATATTATGCAAATCAATAAATTATACAACAAATTAAGCATACTTAGCTCATATAAATAGAGTTTAGTTTAAGGTACCTATTCTCTATACGTTCACTTATATAGCACAATCAATTTGAGTTCCGGCTTAGCTACCCTATTTGATGTTTAAGTTGCTCGGCCTCTTTATCCATTCATCACATTAGAGCTCACCCAGTTCCCATTGCCAATATGCCCATTCTCTTCCCAACTTTTAACCATGGACTACCCTAACGCTGACCTTCCTCGGGGCAGGCCTCCCCCTGGGGGAATACACTGCAACATTTCGAGCCGAGACTCGGTTAACCGGCCTGATAAGCCTTCATATATCACCGTGTGAATTTACTCTTGAGCAGCTTCCTCTCGTTCTCCCTCTCGCTCTCTCCCCTTCTCCTTTTGGCATTGCTTTTTGCTCTCTTAGTCAGCGCAAGCTGAGTTCGTGCTGACTTCGCTCTCCCACTTGTTCGCTCTCGCTCTCACTCTCTCTCTCTCTCTTTGGTGGGTGGCAACGCCGCAGCTAACGTAGGTGTGTGAGCAGAGTTTTTGTTGCCAGTCACACACACACACACAGACGGACACGGGTACGCGCGCACTTGTGGGTGGAGCCAGATTTCTTGTTTGCTTTGTGCTTTTTGTACCTTTTAGCCCTACACATTTTCCAATTTTCATATTTCCCGGCTACATTTTCATGTGTGCAACTTGCGAACTGCGGCTCCAGGTCCAACAATTACAGCTGCATTTACAGTTAGAGCGTGTTGCAGTTACTTTTACAGTGTTAGTTTGCCAGAGCGAGATGGCAATACCCTTGCTTAGAGCTTTTTGACTTATTTCTGGCTTTGTTTTTGGCTTGTTTCTTTTTGGATCGTCCCTCCAGATAGCAAAAGTCAATTGAAAGGGAAGCCAAAGTGGTAGGGGGTAGGTACCCCACAGAGGCACTTTAAGAGACTGGGATGATATCAACTAGGGCTTGTCTGAAAAATAAACTATGCCAAGCTTATGGAAATTGAAGACTAGGAACGAATTTCCGTTGATTAAACTTTAAAATGCAAGGGATTAAGAAAGAGATGTAATGATGTAAAGAGGAAGGAGGAGTAATACCTTTTGATTTATCAAATTGGATGAAACATATGTCTGTAGTGTGTGGGCTGCAATCACAAGCCACATTTAGAACATATTGTGGTTCTAAAATTTTTTAAAATCGTTAGCTGCACTTAAGTGAATTTATTTTTGTACTCATATAGAGGGTATATAGCTACTAAAGAAATAATGAACAATGTTATTAGTATAATTATCATAACAATCGGAGAATCGAAAAAGACAAAGGTATAAATCCTTTGGCAAGACAAAGATAGCCCTTCTTTTTGCTTATAATTGAGAAGAAGTTCTTATATAGATCACAATAAAAGTAATACAATGTACAACTTCTATAATACAGATTTAATACTTCACTTTAATTTAATATACTAACCAACATAACCTTCCGCATGATTTAGCAGTAAATCTTAAAGAATTTAAAGCTTAATTTGTTTAGAATACATAATTTGCATACGAGACTGATTTGTCGCTTGAAATATATTAAAGCAAACTTGAAATTCATAGAAAAATGGTTACAGTGCTCTTAAGTTGCGACATAACCTCGAAAGTAAACAGAAATCTCTCTCTATAATCGCAAATTTAAAGAAGGTTTTGTCTACTTTGAGGTCGCTTAAGATTCCAAAGAAATAAATGAAAATATGTTTGAGGAAAAAGTGAAGCAAACCCGATTACATAAAGTCTCTCAAATGAGGACTTGGGGACAAGGCTCTGCCTCTCTCTACCTCTGGTCTGCTGCCGCATCCAAAACGGGATTAAGTGTCGCTCGTTGCCAGCTCATTACGAGAGTGCTCCAGGTCCAGCTTGAGGTCTCTACGTGAACACGAGTAAAAGTTTTCCGTATCTAGTTGCGATTTGTGTTCGGAATGCTGAAGGGACCACCCAGTCGGGTAACTGCCTGGCTGGCTGGCCTAGGTAACTGCAACAACAATACGGTAGCTGGTGCTGGTACTGACCTAGCCGGGAGGGGGCCGGGCGGAGGACGGACTGACCGAGTGCGCGTCGTACTTTAATGCAGCCGAGTTAATTAGCCCTAATCAGGCGAGGGCAGGGGAGCGCAAGAAGCAAAGAGGAGAGCGGACCCCCCGCAAGTAATTCAAGTCGAGCCTCATAAACTGCTGACAAAGTTCCGCTGGGCCACCGCAAGCGAGCTGTGCTGAGCTGAGCTGAGCTGAGCTGATTGACTGCTCCAGATGATCGCAGCAGATCACTTTCGCACATGTTCTGCAGGGGAAAGGGCAAGCAGCAGGGAAAGGGGCAGGGGCAAGCTCCTGCGTGGGGCGTGTGTGTCTGTCAGGCTTCTTTCGGGGCGCATGCGACGATCGATCGATCGCTCGTCGATCGCTCGCCAGAGTCGGCGTCTTTAACGCTCGGCTTACGCTCTCTGCTTCGGTCGCAAGCGCAGCACAGGCTGCCTGAATGAGCTGGGCTCAGGGCAGGGCAGCAGGGGGGAACAGGGTTACTGGGGGAAGGAGCAGGGCAACTGGGATCTGGCTTCTCGCACTGTCTTGAGTTTCCGCAGTTGCGCGATGCGACAATGGAAATGTCTGTTGCAATTTGCCAACTGACTGCACCGTCTCACTAACCGATCAACGCTTGGGGGATGCCAATGGGGAAGGCACGAAACGTGGCAGGGGAGAGGGGTAGGTGTAGCGGTGTGTTGTAGCTGTAGCTGCTACAACCGCCGGCGGGGTGTTCAATTTATTTGTGCCACGGCAAACCGCAAAAACTTTACACGATCCAACACGATCCACGAGGCGCAGTCGGAGTCGCAGTTGGAGTTGAAGATGGAGTCGTAGGTAGAGCTGCAACTATGCTAGAGAGAGAGAGAGAACAAGAGAGAAAGAGGGAGAGAGACGGAGAGCAAACCACTTGTAGTTGCTATTGCCACCGGTTGGGGATGTTCTTCGGTTGTGCGGTTTGTGCCGCAAGAGACCCGCGCGGCGCATTCGCAACTCACTTTTAAGACTTCATTTAAAATTCACGATTTTCGCAATGTACTCCCCTCCACTCCCTCCACCTCCCTCTTCCACTTACCCTATTGTTGGTGTTCTCTCTAAAATATGCGCATAATTAACTGTACTTGTTGTTGCTGTTGCTTTTGCTGCTGCGACCATTTTGATGTTTCTGCTTTTCCTCTGCGGTTTATTCTTTTTTGCATAACCGCCAACTTTTTCTCTCTTCTCGTTTGTTACCAAAGTTTCCAAAAGGGGCGTGGCAACAAACCTTTTCCCCCCACCCAGCGCACCCAGTGTGTACACAAGTCGCTTTTAAATAAATACAATAACTTTATTTATAGTCTTCATTCTTTTCTTCATCTTCTTCTCGGTCGATTCTTCGGATTCAAACAAAATAACAAAATCGCGACACATTATCCTATGCTGCAGTTAGTCTAGACTTAGATGTAGTCAAAAAAAATATATATTTATAGTATTTATGTATAGTTCTGTATGCGGTTCGTGTGTGGTTCCTTTGTAGTGCGCCCACTCGCCGCTTGGGGGCGAGTGTGTGTGCGTGTGTTGAAGGTGTGTATATGTGTGTGTGTGTGATTATTATCAATACATACAATTATTACATGCATACGACGAACTGGTGGTATTTACAGGCCTTATGGGTGCTACGAGATACAGTTAGGACACAAACGAAGGGTACTTGGGGGGATAAACAAAAAAAAAAACAAAAAATACTTTGTGGTACCAGTTGAAACAGAGTCCTTTCCTGCGCCCCGGCACGGTCTTAATCTAGTTTCAGTTCCACTTGCAGTACCAGTTCAGGGTTCAGTTCCAGTTCCTATTTCAGTTTTGGTACCGTACTTTTGTTTGTAGTTCTAATAGGTACTGCTTAGCCGTACCAATTCAGGTTCCGATTCCTGTACCAGTTCTAGTACTATACTAGTTGCAGTAACAGTTCCAGCTCCGGTTCCAGTTTCAGTTTTGTTTGTTAGATTCTGGGGTTGGTTCAGCGTTCACACGCAAATGTTACTCTGAAGTGCTTTAGTATTGTTGGGATTAGGACCGTTTCAATTCCCGTACCTGTTCTGGTTCCATTTTCAAACAGAGTATTAGTGTCAGTTTTGGCATGATTTTATATTTAGTTCCAGTTCTGAGTCACGATCTAGTTCCAATTCCATCAGATTCTGGTTTCGTTTTGAATTTTGGTCCAACTTAACTTGTGGTTTTAGTTCCAGTTCTATTTTTAGTTCATGTTGTGGTTTCAAGTTATGATCTAGTTTTAGTTATCATAACCGCTGTTTTTGCAATTCCAGTTCCAGTACCAGTTCTATTTTTAGTTTTAGTTCAGTTTCAGTACCAGCGTTAGCTCCAGTTCCAGTTTCAGCACCAGTTCTAATTCCAGTTCCAATTCTAGTTCTAGTGCGAGTTATAGTTTTGGTTGTAGTATTTATTTCCAGTTCCGGTTTCGGTTGCAGTTCCTTTTCTACTTCAGGTTCCAGTTCCGGTTCCAGTTGCAGCACCAGTTCTAATTCCAGTTCCAATTCTAGTTCCAGTGCGAGATATAGTTGGGGTTGGTGTTAATTTCTAGTCCCAGTTCTAGTTCCCGTTGCGGTTCTAGTTCCAGTGCAGGTTCCGGTTCCAGTTCCGGTGTCCGTTTTAGCTCCAGTTCCAGTTGTTTTTCCATTGTTAGTTTCAGTTCATTTCTCTAGTTCCAGTTCCAGTACTAGTTCCTGTTTTGGTTCCAGTTTTGATTCCGGCTCTAGTTCAGTTCTATGTGCAGCAGGGCGCGTAGTCCAGGCGGCGGCACTGCCAGGAGATCGGGTCAATAAGGGCGCCACACTTGCGTCAGATCTCCCACGTCCTCTTCTCGCGCCGCTTCGCTGCTAACGTCATTCGGATGCTGCTGTTGCTGTTGTTGTTGCTGCTGCTGTTGCTGCTGCTGCTGATGATGCTGTGCCTCCAGCTGCCGCTGCGCCTCTTGGTGATGATGATGATGGTGCAGGTGATAGTTCTGGGCAGCACCCTCTGCCGCCTGCTCGGCAATCGCAACCGCCGCCTGTTGCTCCTGCTCGCCCAGTGCAACGCCGCCTCCGCCACCGACTCCACCGACACCGCCGACGCCAGCGCCAGCGCCCAGACCGATCTCAATGCTGGACCGATTGGCCCCCAGCGAACTGATGGTCAGCTGCTGATCCGTTGCCAGGTACTGCTCCAGTTTCTCGCTGCTGTGCAGATGCAGGTGGATCTGGTTCTGGTTGACGGTCGAGTAGAGCTGCGGATACAGCACCACAGGTGGCGGTGGTGGCGGGGCACTCGTATGGCCACCTCCTCCTCCATACTGAGCCGCCGTGGCCGAGCAGCTACCGTACTGATAGTTGTTGTAGCCATTCGACCAGGCCGGATTGTTGTAGGCGCTCGCTGTGGTGGCGCCGTAGCTGGCATTGAGCGACTCCAGCTCGGACTTGCCGCCACCTGTGCCGCCGTAGCCACCAGCCGCAGCGGCAGTCTGATACGGATCCGCAGAGAAGCCGTGCATGTCCGGCAGCACGGTGGATAGATGGTAATTGCTTGCATCCAGCGTGGTGGTGTCGTAGCCACCCATGGCACTGCCATAGGGATTCATTGCCGTGGCATTGCCCATGGGCACAGGCACTGGGGCCGCAGCGGGCGGGGGCGGCGGAGGCGGCAGTGCCACCTGATGCTGCAGGTGGTGCGCGTGATGGTGGTGCGTGCTGCTGTGGCTGTGCGCGTGCGAATGCGAGTGCGAATGTGAGTGCGAGTGGGTGTGCGAATGCGAGTGCGAGTGGTGTGCATGAGGATAAGGTACTCCCACACCCACGCCGACGCCCACACCAACGCCCACTGGGTAGGCCACATTGCCACCGGAGCCGGTCCACTCGGCGGCGCCGATCAAGTCCGTTTCTGCAAGTAGAAAGCAATCCAAATGAGTAAGGAGAAGGAGGGAGAGAGAGAGGGAGATGGAGAGAGAGGGAGGGAGAGATAGAGAGAGAGACAGATTGATAAAGAGAGGGAGAGTAAAGACAGAAAGGCAATTAACCAAGCTACCCTCCCCTTGGGCCACTCCTGCATCTTACCCACTCCACGCCCACCATGTACCGCTCACCTGCAGCTGCACTTGTCAACAGCACACGTGGGCGTGGCAGTCAACGGGGCAGCACAGTTGATTGAAAAATAATTTCATACGCGCTGTCGAGATACACATGTGTACCCTCCACCCCCCCTGAACCCCATTCCCCTTCTCCGGCAGTGGCAACACATTCCACGCCGTGAGTTTCTTCCGCAAAAAGGGTTACACAAATTGACTGAGCAAAAGAAAATTCCAGGGCATCCTGGTGACAACAACAGCATGCAGCATCAGTTCCTGCTGTGCGACCTTTCACCTTTACCTAACCCCTTCCCCGCACCCCTCAAGTCCCTCTTCCAGCTCATTAGCAATGTTTGAATCAAAGTCGCGCGCATATTTTGATTAATTACGTAAGCAAAGCAAGCGAAAGTGCAAAGGGTAGCGGGGAGTAGAGCACCCCCTTGAGAGAAGGAGTAGGAGAGAGTAGGGGAGGGAGAGAGAGCGCAGCGCAGCGCAAAAATCTCGCTTAATTAATCAAATTTATTAGAAGGTAAATAAGGCGCCAGGCCAGAAAGACTGCGTCGAGAGAATTAATAACAAATTGAAGACAATTAGACAAAAACTCGAGATGGGGCATATCCGAGCAACCCACAAGATACCCTGTAGGCACAGAAAAGCCAGCTTCAGAAAAAGAAAAGGAATAATAATCTATTTGAATTGAACTATGAAAAATAATGTTGGGTTTCATTTAGTAACTAACTTATTTGATTATTAGTCACAAGAACGAAACTCGAGCTGAGAAAGGAAAACACACTCTCACTCTGCGATGGATACCGGAAGACATCAGCGTTACGGGAAATCAGGAAGCGAAAACAAGAACAGAGTGCAGAACGATAAGGCTAGAGCCGTTTTGGGGGCTTAGGTACCTTCGTATCTATGATCAGAGGACACAAAGATATGCGCATTAAACTGGCAATGAAGCAAAATCGAAGTTCCTTTTGAGGCAGCTACAACCTCAAAAGGCTTAGGCAGTCGGATGAAGTTGGGAGAGAATCCAGTGGGAATCCTCTAACTAACGGAACACTGTAGTCTAAAAGTACATCTGAGCAAACTAGCACCAACTAGAGTCCAAGACACCGGAGCACATATTTGCAGTGCTTTTAAAATAAGTGTGTCGCTAGGCAAGCACCTTCTCTGGGTTAAAGACATAAGGTCGATCAGTTCAGGAACAATTATGAATTAGGAGAGGAAGCCCAGCCAAGGGTACAATAGATCCACAAAGCCGTAGTACGTCTGCGTCCAACACTTTGTTTCTTTATGGTTTTACAGACGTGGAAACTTGATCTGCGTGCAGTATCAATAAAGATGTAGTGTCACCAAACTTGGTCTATCTATCTCATATGATCTCTGAGATCTGGATGTTCATACGGACAGGCAAACAGAAATTTTTATTAAATAAAACAAGCAGTATACTATCTACATACATATGTATCTGCATTTGTGGTACACATTCTGCAAGTCGAATGAGCCTTCCAAAAATGATCCTTAATTACTGGAACAATTTAGAAACCACACTGATTTAGTCTTCGCAGTAGCCTGATTGAGTGCTAATTGTAGGGCTGCATTCATTATTAAAAACGGAAAGGTTATTACCAGCTGTAATTACCTTGACGGGTTGCGGATTGAGGAGTTGCCCCACGCGGAGGTAGCCCGGCCTGGGCGAAACTCAAGGCTAACATTTGCGTAACGCAACTTGAGGCTTTTTCCCATTTCCATTCCCATTACTGACAAATTTCTCATTTTCATTTGCAGTTTACTGCGTGCAGAAAGCTCTCAGCACCACGCTCGGAGAGCAGTGCCCTCCGCCACCCGCTGCCACTCCTTTAGCTGTCAGAGGCGGCCTTCATTTGCTGCCTAATGAAAGGGGTGGAAGGGGCAATTTGCATGCATACAGCTTTTCACCCGGCACTTATCACATTTTAATGTTTCAATTAAGGCGAAAATTGCAATGCAACAACAGCAACAGCAACAGCAACAACAACAGCAACGACAACAGCAAGAGCAAAAGCAGCAACAACGGCAAATGGGAGTAAAGCAAAGGCAGAAAGCAAGCCGAGTAGTAATCACACAAAACACAACTACCGCAAGTCGCCGAGGTTGCAATGAAGCGAGACCGGCAGGATGAAAGCAAACGGGGCGAATAATGGCCCTAGCTCTGGTCGAGAGAGACAGGGCGGAAGGGGGTGGGGGTGGTCAGCGGTCCGGACCTGTCGACCGTGCACCGTGTGGCACTTTTGGCACGGCACGTGGAACTATGCGAACAGCGACAAGGGGCAGAGGGCAACTCTTAGCACAGTAAAGTTCCTTCAACCTCTTCTGTAGCCGCGGCTCAAGTCCTCTCATTAATGTCACTCGCATTGACGATAATTGCGGCCCACGTTGCGTATACATAATGACGTCTTTGGTCTTGCAATTATCGCCTAGGATCGATGTCGCATATGTCACATCAGATATGCAAAAACTAATGCACATAATATGTACAGTCAGGTTCGTAATCCCCGAACTGGTGCCTGTAGCACACAGCTCATTCATTCGTTATCAAGTTAATTATAGATCTTTCTTAGTGTGGGTGGAAGATATGTTAGTTACAAAGATACTGAGATGGATAATTACAGCTTTAAGTTCTTGGCTAAGATATGGAGTACGAGGGTACTAAGTACTGAGATACTTTTCAGCTCCAAGGGATTAGGACTCTTCCAAAGAACAAGTTTGTTAATTTAACCAATGAAAAGTATGGTAACATTAAGAAGTCTTGAAACTGAACATGGGTAAATAGACTTAGCTTATGATATGATATATGTATATATATGTATTGTATATAAGGAGCGGATAGTTGTACATATGTTTCTCGTCTTTCAGACAAGATTTTCTACTATAATATAAATTGGAACTGTGCTGATTTTTCGTACTGTGTTTACTTTACTTGATGTTGAATAGTTTTTCAACAATTTTTTATATTCTTTAATAGAACTCATATCAAATTCGATTCGCATATCAATTGTTATTTAAATCAAACAATAAAGAATAAAATTAATTTTTAAAGAAGTTTTCATATTCTAAATCTATTTAAAGAATCATAAAGAACTGAAAAAGTTAGTCGTTGGTCAATTTTAAGAATAGTTTAGAGTTCGTATACAGATTTTTCACTCCCAACTAACATATTCTTCAATGAGCTTTGCCAACTTGATAAAACATTGTCTGATCTACTTTACTGCTGTCATCCCATCTATGGCATATGCAGCAGAGCCTGCAACTACATCACAATCGGGGACTGCGTGAGAGCTTAAAATAAGAAGAAACTGAAGAAGGAGGAGGTGGAGAAGAGGAGGAGGGACGAGAAGTAACTTTGTAATTCGGAATTGGCAAATTCACAAGCTGAGCAACTGGCCGGATATCTTCGATTTTCGCTGGCCATATCCCATATCCGCTGGGCGTGCAATCAAGCGTGAGGAACACGAAGAAGAAGCAGAAGAAGGAGGAGGAGGAAGAGGGGGCGGGACGGGAGCAGGAGGGAGGAAGACACTATGCACAGCGTCGAAAACGAAACGCAAAGAGAGAAAACCGCAGGCGGCCAATAATCGCCGCCAGCAGTCGGCATTGGGTACACGAAGTTGGGTACTTGAGAGTGGGCACTTTGTATTGGGTACTGCGACCCTATTCCCGGTTCTCACAGCTTTCGTTGTAGCCAGCCGCCATCTTGGAGCTCATTAGGGCCAGGCCAGGCCAGGCTGAGGCTGAGGCAGGGCCAGGCTGGGCCTGGCAAGTGCAAGTTGCCCCCCCTTAGTGTTAATTAAAGTGCCTATGCCCCCTGCCCCCTTCCCGGTTGTCTTGGCCTACAGTGCTTTTTTTTGGACTCGCAAAATGGCCGACGCTTAAAAAAATAGCAGCAACAACAATGTGGACCGCGCTGTAAACAGCAAACGGCACGAAACGGAAGTGAGTTTGCGGTTTGGGCTTGGGTTTGGGCTCGGGCTTCGGGTTGGGGTCTCTGGTGGACCAAGTTGGTCGCAGTTGGCGTTTTATGGGCCAAAAAGATTTCATTTCAATGTGCGATGGTTGACAGTGCTGCTGCTGCAGTTTTTGTTGCTTCACATACAAACATACAAACACACACACACACATGCACTGGCAAGCGTCACATACTTCTGGATGCATCTTGCTGCTGCTGCGGCAGCAACAGCTGCGCAACCGCATTTGGATTGATTTGTGGCTTGGGCCCGGGGACCCAGTAAAAAGTCTCCATCGTAGGGCTACACCTAACACCCCTCCTCACCCCTACCCCCCTCTGAACTGTCCCCTCAAACAGATGTAGATTTACATATTGCACGCGCTTTTGAAAACTTTTTAATGAACGCAATTTGTGCCGCAAACACGAAACACGGCAGCAACATGCCCCAAGTGCTGCCAAGTGTTGCAGCATTTCATGCACACACACACACATACATGAGTGTGTTCCAATTTGGATGCATAAAGCAATGAACGGAAGTGAATTCCTTTGGAAAGAATGGAACGAGTTAAGAATGTTTATACTTAAGGCGTTTATGATATATGAACAGATATAACTGCATCGCGAATTGATTCATATACAATCATATTCATGATATCTACGAAAGCTACAAATTCCAAAGATATTGGTGTCTAGAGAATACGACTATTCAAGGCCGAAGGTTTCTTAACATATGTTGACTAGTTTCTAGGATCGTAAATGTTTAATGTAGTTTTCCTCGTTCATAAAGATTGTTCTACCCTTGCAGAGAGTCTATTAATTCTGGCCAGGAGTGTGGAACGCACCTTAGCAACCTTCTACGACCCCATAAAGTATATATATACTGAATCAGCATCAGCAGAGGAACCAAACTAGCTTTGTCCGTGTGTTCGTCGTTTGCAACGCAAACTAGTCTCTCAGTTTTGGAGCTATCTTGATGAAACTTGGCAGACATGCTTCCAATTGCTGCACGCCGTGAATAAGTCAGAATGAGCCAGGTCGGAACGATATATCGTATAGCTGCCATACAGACTATTGGCAATTTTTGTTATTTGTTAAGATATTGTAATGAAATTTACTATATCGGACTTTTTCTATATATATAATATGCATATAAAATTTCATCATAATCGGCCGAAATGCAGGGTTTTGTATGTAGACCAGTTTTGACTTTAAAAATAACTGAACTTATCAGTGCCCATCAAAGTGAGATATAATATTGAACATACACAATATCATTCAATTCTGCAGCATTATATAGAACTAGTTTAGAACGAATTTGATAAGCGATCATTACTTCTCAATGGAACTCATATGTTAATTAAAATTGTAGTTTTCAAATCGATTTATCTATTGGTACACATATATACTATTTACAATCTAATATTCAATTTTTCTAGTATCCTATCTATCTAGTAAACTTATCTAGTATACTGCCTGTCTTGTTTACCATTTATATATATATGGTACTTTCTATCTAGTAAATTTTTTATGTAGTCAATGTAAATAAATTATCCTTCTATACTGCATATATACTTTATATATATTTATTTTATACATATTTATCACTCCACTAGGGATCGGACGTTCAGTAAATATATAAACTGTTTAGATTGATATCTATCAATAACTCAATGACTATAGTCAGGTAGCTATCTAAAGTGTAACAAAACTACTTACAGTAATTATACGAAGTGAACTAATTGTGAACTATTTACTTGAAAATAAAAGTAAATATGTTAAAAGCCATGTAAATATATCGAAAAACTTCCGTACAAAGTACTACAAATTGAGTTTCTTATCCATCAATGGCAAAAAGTAGTATGATACATCCAAAACCAACAAAACTAAATTCCTAACCTTAAGCTTATCATATAAAAGTGCCGCATAAACTTTAGACAATCGCTTTGTCCCCTTTTTGCGGCTTATGTCCGATTATATATACATATGTACATGTGTACATCTGTATATGATTTTGCTTTATTTTGATATCGCACTCGTTTTGAATGAGAATCGCACGCCGTCGATTCGCTTCTTGAAATTTCCCAATGATTTCCGTTGAAAGGCTTTTTGAATCAGCTGCGAGTGGTTTTGTTGTTATTTTTGTTGCTGGGTAAATTAACAACTTAAGCGCCACATTTGTATATTGATGAGAAACAACAACAACAACAACAACAAAGGGGCAGCAACAAATAAAGAAAGATCAACAAGCAAAAGTCGCCTAAACGTGCGTTTTGGACTCTACAAATTTCTTGGCATTTCCGGTTTTTGTACAATTTTAGAAGCGAAGTCGGTTGTACTGCCAAAATGCTGTAGCTGGTATTGTTGCTATCGTTGTTGTTGTTGTTATTGTGCAGTGTTGTTATGGCTTACAGATAATTGACACACACGACGACGACGACGTCGATGATATCGACGATGGACTCGATTGACTTGGCGATGTGTCACTTTACTCATTTTGTTTTTGGGCAGTTCGATGAGCCGGCAACGAAATGAACGCAATGAGACAATGAAAAATGCAAAAATTAATAAATTAATTAGCATAAGCAGTGCTAAGCTTAGTCGCGGCATTCACGGAGTTTCGATTTCAGTTTCAGTTTCGTCTAGTTTTGTCTTGCCCACTGGCCAGCGAAGCCGCAGCGCTGATTCATCCTCACTTCAAGTGACTCAGAGTCACACTTCCAATCCCGCTTCCATTCGCATTCGCATTTGTATTGCCATTCCCATTCGCGTTCCAGTTTCCGTAGCCCCGTAACCGTAGACGTTACCAGCCCTCGTGCTCGTGTTCGTCTTCATCGTGTCAGTCTCCAAGCCAGTTTCCCGTTCTGCGATGCTGAGATCGAAATTCCGTTAAGCAAGCATGAATTCGCGCCTTCGCCGTAGTCTATTTGTTTTAGGAAATTAGTATAAATAACTAAAATACCCAGTACCAGACTAAACACTGATACAGGGAGGTACGAACTAGAGATGACATTGTTCTTCACAATGTTCATATTATTGTTGCTAGATCTGAAAGATTCTATCAACCTAATTGACATATCTCTATCATTCGATCTATGCTAAAACATACTTTTCATTCTCTATGTTTTATAATAATCTTTATTATTTAAAATCTAAACTAAATTTCCAAAAATAAAAACATATCATATAAGTTATTTTGGTACCAGCTAGAGACCCGTATGAAACAATACCAATATCAGAATTTCCAAATGAATAAAATTCTTTTAGAAATCAAGTAATTTACATGGTTACTATCCAAGAGCTATTAGGTTACAAGGGGGCAAATGGGGGTCCGTACACGCATTCTACACTTGGTAGTGTTGCCGTGGGTCCCATAGGTTCCCTCATTTTGTACAACATCAAAGATCTGTCCAGTAACTAAAGTTCTACTGGTAAATCGTATGCGATATACTATATATTTTAAAAGTCATACTATACCAGAGTAAGGGCTATAAATAGGGTGCGTCGAGGCCCCAGGGACGGTGCGTCGGTAGTGTGATCGACGCGTTGGACTATTTTTAAGTTGCGTCGAAGAAAATAAATAAATTAGCGGTATAATGTCAAAAGATAAGTAATAAATACCAAAAATAAATCGAGACTGGGACGGAGACTGAGCGGAGACCGAGTTCGAAGCTGAAACGGCGATTGGGAAGGGGATTGAAGAGAAGCATGAGGGAAGACTGAGGTTGTTCATTAACTCAATTAAAACGTTTAGGTCGCCTGGTGCCAGTCGAAGCTTTTGACCATTCTAATAAGTACGCACACACGCACACAAACACACACACACACACGCACACGCATATAGAGAGCACTTCACATTGATAGATCGGCACGGGGGCAAAGTCAGTCGGCATTAATAACTTCATTAGGTAACTGAAATCTGAAGAAGCCCAAGAGAAAAGGGTCCCCGGTATGGTTGAGTGCTAGGCGGGGGGGAACGGGCTTGCGGGCCATTTGTGGCACTTACCTTGAATTTGCGGCGCATTCGGCTTGTAGCCCTGGCAATCCGAATTTATTGTACTGTTGGACGATGAGAAATTGCTGCCCAATTGCTGGGCAATGCTCGCGCTTGTGGTTAACGCGTTGCTCGCCGTTGCAGCCGATGCGGCAGCCGACGCTGCGGCTGCTACGGCCGTGTTGGCTGCCTTTGTGGAGCGACGTAGTGTTTCCAGATCGTGATAAGCTTTGGGGAAACCATCCATAAACGGTCGGTGGCCCAGACCGGGAGCACGGTACTGCAGTCCGCCGGGAGGACCTGCCAATGTGCAAAGGGGGAGAGAGTATAAGTTGAAGTTTGAACTGTCATATACATATGTACAGCTAACTGTATTCAACATAGAAGATGGTGCCTAATAATATCATATGTATATAGGTATAAAAAACATTGTGTTTATCCTAATTCCCTCCTCATATTCACTTTAATCAACATAAATAGAGACATTTTGGGGTTTCTTATGCTTTATCGAAACACCCTTAAAATACTGTTTGCTTTTGAAAACCACAATACTGCCGTATCTCAAATATGTGGTATTTAAAATTTGTGGATTCCACTTCTCACATAAGCACTGCCTTTTACAGTGCGTTATCAGTTTGTACAATAACTAAACGCGGTCACACTTTGTGAAATGCGCAAATGAGATAAGAGTTCCTGTCTAGTTTTGAAGGGAACCTCTATGGGCTACACTCGCATTTGGTTACTATTGGGAAACTGTCAGACTTCAATTCAACGATAAACTCAAGGCTGTAGGAACCCATAATATGGCAAAGATGAAAATAATAATTCTGTTTGGTGTCTGGAAAGTTTAACCCCTTTCGACGGATAAGGTCCCTGGTACCTTGCTGGTACCTCGCTGGTACCTCGCTGGTACCTTGCTGAAAAGCAGATATTAAATATATCTCCTCGTTCGACGAGCATCTGACATTGTCGGACAGAGTCGGAGAGTCGTTAACCGTGCGTTCATCCCTCGATCGCGCCCAAGGCGAACACACACACACACACACAAAACCCGAGCGCACTCGCATGTCGATTGAGTATTGCAGCGAAGACATAAAAATGCATTAACGAAACGCAACGCAGAAGCAGAAAATTATAATAAAACTAAGGAAAAAATTAATTTATAGTCATATAGCATATGCATTACACGAACTAAAAAACTCAATACGCCTTTGCAAAAAGGTTTTCTTTGAAAACCGCAAAATTTTTCAGAAACCGTAGGAAGCGATGCAGCTCGACTCGGCTCGGCTCAGTTCGGTTGAGTTCAGTTCAGTTGAGCCTGTGTCTGTCTGTCTGTCTGTCAGTCTGTCTGTTTCTGTGTCTGTTCAAGCAACGGCAAGACGGCTGCACTTTTCAGACACCTCTTCCCGAAAGGTAGTCCGACAAAAACAAAATGGCAGCCGTCTGTCACACGACAGAGCAAGAAAAACGCACTGAGCCAATTTTCAAGTCAATCTAACGAAAATATTTTGAAAGAAAGTCAAGTGAACGCCTTATGCCATCAGGATTATGAGTGATTATCGTTGCGAAAGTGAGTGCAAGAGAGAGTGTGGAATGTGTGTGTGTGTGTGTGTGGTGGGAAGGAGGTGTGTGCCTCTTTGTCTGGGTGCAATTGGCCGACACGGCTTAACTATTTACATTAATTAGACACTTATTTAATGCCGCATAAGTGTCATGTCTGTCCGTCCGTCCGTCTGTCTGTCCCAGTTCGCTCAGCCGATTCCCTTCTGGGCCACATGGCGCAACCTGAAACGCAGCGGGTGTTGCCGTCGGCCTCTTCTTTCTTTCGGCCTCGCTGAGGCACAGGGTGTTAATTGCCGAGGGATTTTCCGCTGTCGATGTCGATGAGTAGTGCCACGATACGTCGTGCTTATGGTCGTGTAGGGTCGGGTATGGCAAGGTAGGGTATAGAACAAGTAAGTTGTGATCGATACGTGTGGGCCACAGTAGTGTAGGGTCAAATAGGAGGTTAGAGTATTTTAGAGTAGAGTCGTGTATGGATAAGTAGTGCATAATATAAGTGAGCTTCACCACGACTCGACTGAGAAATTATAATTTGGAGTTGAGTTAGGCAGAGTAAACCTGCCTGAGGTCGTGTATGTAAGGGTAGGATATAGTATGAGTAATTTGCACTCTCGATACGACTAGGCTATGGTAGTGTAGGGTCAAATACGGGTGAGCAGAGCTGAGTATTTTTCAGTAGAGTCGTCTATAGAAAGGTACTGAAATATGTGGTAATAGTGTGGAGTCGGGTATGGTATGGTAGTGTAGAGTTGGAGTCAGTTGCACTTCGATAAGTCGGGTTCAGTACAGTAGTGTTGGGTCGAATAGGTCGTGTATGACAGGGTAGCGTTTAGTTGGGAAGGTGCTTCTTGTGTTTCTTGGATTTACTTACTCGTCTTAGAGCGCGGCTCGCGGGGCCCATCGACAGTCACTTTGATGGCTTTGGCATAGGTGGCCACCTGTGGCGGGCTCGTCGCAACGGTAATTGTCAGTGTAAAGCTCTTGCCTGCAACAAAAAGGAGCGAAAAAGGTATTAAAAGTCATCGCTTGATTTATGCGACTACTACCTACATCGGCTACCGAATCAATTTGCAGTTACCGCCCCAAAAAGTAAACCCGACTCGCCCTAACTCATTTTTACTTCCCTCACTGACGAGGCTTGACGAAGTCGCAACGGCTGAGCACTACCGAGTGAGCCCCTTAGACAAACCTAACCTAACACTAACTATAAAATGGTGTTGAGTTATGCCTTTTTCCAGATTAGTTTACCAGACTGTTCTTGATGTAGTTTAAGTTAAAGTCTCCTAAACCCTGCCAGAGCTTAAGTGTCTTGTAATAAGTATCTTGATTTAGGCAGAGCATAAGGAATGCCTTTTTTATTTGTATGCTATTCTAACCTAATAAACTTTAATAATCTTTTCTTCTAAAACTAAAACCAGAAGAGCTTTACAAGGTTCTATAAACCATATACAAATATAACTCTTTAGAGAATGCTGATTGATTAGATGCTACAGGTAGATATACCTGCAACTTCACAGGTTCTTAGTCTTTCTTTCCCTTTAACAGCCTCAGAGCAACTGCAGTTCGGTTTGGCAGTTGCAACAACTTGCAGTAGGTGTTGCAGTTGCAAGTTCGTGGCGCAATTTGTTTGAACTTGTGGCACACATAAATTATGTTGATCCTTCGTTGATGGGCTGCCGCCTCTGTGTGCCGCAGCGTTTGGTTTGGTCATAAAAAGAGTTGAAGTCGGTGCCAAGCAACATTGTGGGGCCTTGCGAGAGGGGCTTGACCACATTTCGAGTGTGTGTTGTGGCTTTGTGCTCTGTCTGGCTGCCAGTCTGCTCTGATAAGTTTATCGATTATCGACTATCGAGCGAAGGCGCGACTGTTTGC
The DNA here is from genome assembly GCA_018904035.1 of Zaprionus ornatus. Lineage (NCBI taxonomy): Eukaryota > Metazoa > Arthropoda > Insecta > Diptera > Drosophilidae > Zaprionus > Zaprionus ornatus. The sequence continues at coordinate 21,800,856 of JAEIFZ010000001.1, forward strand.
CGATTTCACGACTATAATTAGCACATGCCTGGCTGATTTTATGGACTTCTGCATGGGGTAGGCGAGTCTCGCGCGCGCATTCATGAATACTCGTTCGAATATGCAATTAAACACCCACAAAAGCGACATTATTGTTTCACTTTGTTGCAGAGGCTCCAAACAGCGACACAGAGACATCCAAAGGGAATGAGAGCGAGAGAGGGAGAGAGAGAGAGAGAGCAGCGACAGAACCAACCAGGGTAACCGCAAAACCTCAGTCGCATCCACAGCGACATATGACATGCCTGAGAGCAGGGGAGGTGCATTTGCATGCAAGCATAGACCTGCAAATGCAAGCATTGACTTGTACAAACGTGCACACACAGCTTCAACAACTAATTAGCCAAAACAGTTGATAGAGTTAAAATAGTTGAGGGTATTCTCTAGTAGAGTTGCCAAAACTCCATTAGCTCACTCCGAAAATAAACCGTTATTGCTACACACACACACACACACACAGATATATACACACACACGCGCATGGTTGCTCTTCAGTTTGAGCGCATTTGTCCTCAAGTGCCCCGTTCCCTCTTCTAATTTAGACATATTGGCGTGCTACGTGGTCGTAGACCCGACTCCAAATCTATTCATTATTTTTGGGGCCCGAGCTTGCGTTTGAAAGTCGAATCCATCGCAATGAGAGGGCAGATTAATCAAAGCACCTCACCAAACAAAGATGTAAAGACCCAACGAAACGAAACAACATGAAGCGAACTCGTTGATGGACCCCTCCGTCAACTTGGGTCTCCCTCTTCAATGCATACATCAACCTGTAGAGGGGCTTAACAGGGGATCGGGGGGAGTTGGGGAGTTAGGGGCAACTGGAGCAAGGCAATTCGGCAAGACAATCGACCAATCGCACCGCGGACAGTTAGACAAATGCGCGCATAACGAGAGAATACGAGGTGCCCCCTTTTGTTTTACGATAAAATATCGGACTACTTATGCGCCCTAAAGACGCAATGTAAATGATAATACATAATAATCATAATAATCATAATGACAACGACCATAATAATGAACAGCAGCAGCAGCAGGGGCAGGGGCAGCAGGGAATGATGAGGAGGAGAAGGAGAAGGCCGAAGAAAGCGAAACAAAGCATGCAATCTAAATTAGTCATCAGGCTCGGATCAGACCGCATCTGAACAATGGGTACTCGACAAACGCATCATGCCACACTCACACTCATTCTGGCACTCACACTCACTCACTGGACTCATACGCCTAGCGCAATCGTAATCGTAATCGCAATCATTATCGAAGTAATTGGCAGCAGAGATCGATTTAAAAATAGAACCAGAGAAAGAAAAGGGAGTGGGAAGGAATGAAGAGAGGGAGAAGGAGGGAAAAAAGTGAAAGAAAGATATATATAGAGAGAGAAAGAGAGCGAAGGAGAGAAAGGGGGTTAGGGATCGAAAGAAATAGAGACAGACTAGAGAGGGAATCAATCAAGGAACTGACTATATAAATACAATACATACGAGGGTCGTTTGATAAGTCCGTGACTTTTTGTATTTGCCGCGCACCTGCTCTAAATACAACACTGCTCCTGTCAGCAGTTATCGATTAACAGCTGACTGTAAAATTTTGAGAAAGCTGCGTTTCTTAGTTTGCGTTTTATAGGCATTGAAAGCAGACGATCTCGTGAATTTTAACGAAAATGGAAAAAAGTTAATTTCGTGTGCTAATTAAGCATTATTTTTTGCGTAAAAAATCCATCACCGAAACCAAGGAAAGACTTGATAAATATTATGGGGACTCTGTACCATCAATTTCAATGGTTAAGAAATGGTTTACTGAGTTCCGTTGTGGTCGTACCAGTACAAGTGATGCCGAACGTTCAGGTCGCCCAAAAGAGGTCGTCATGCCAGAAATCGTCGACAAAATCCATGGAATGATATTGGATGATCGGAGAATGAAAGTGCGTGAGGTAGCTGAGGCTGTAGGCATCTCAACTGAACGGGTACATCACATTTTACATGAATATTTGGACATGAAAAAGCTTTCCGCGCGATGGGTGCCGCGATTGCTCACACACGACCATAAGCGCAACCGTGTGACCATTTCAAAGGAGTGTTTGGCGATGTTCAACCGCAATCCAAACGAATTTTTGCGCCGTTTCGTTACCGTAGACGAAACATGGATCCACCACACCACACCAGAGACCAAAGAACAATCAAGACAGTGGGTTTCTCCGGGTGAACGTGCACCAAAGAAGGCCAAGGTGGGTCTGTCGGCCAACAAGGTCATGGCCACAGTTTTTTGGGATGCACAAGGTATCATTCACATCGATTACCTTGAAAAGGGTAAAACGATCACCGGCGAATATTATTCAGAGCTTTTGGACAGATTCGATATTGATTTGAAGCAGAAACGACCGCATTTGGCGAAAAAAAAGTGCTGTTCCATCAGGACAATGCACGGGTGCACACGTGTGTAGTCAGCATGGCAAAATTTCATAAATTGGGCTACGAACTGCTACCCCATCCAGCATATTCTCCAGATTTAGCCCCCTGTGACTATTTTTTGTTTCCAAACATGAAGAAATGGCTCGGCGGTAAGAGATTCGGGTCAAATGAAGAGGTCATCACAGAAACAAACGACTATTTTGAGGGCCTTGAGAAAACCTATTATTTGGAAGGAATAAAAAAATTGGAAAAACGCTGGACTAAATGTATAGAGCTAAAAGGAGATTATGTTGAGAAATAAAACGCTTCTTTGACGAAAAAAATATATTTTATTCAAAAAGTCACGGACTTATCAAACGACCCTCGTATATAGGTAGAAAATAGGGATACAAACGGAGAAAGAAGAGAAGAATGAAAGGGAAGGGAAGGGAACAACTCTAGGTATTTCAATGATCCAAATATAGTTGCATAGGAGGCGAAAAAAGGAGTAAAATCAAGAAAGAAAGGCAACCTTCCTGACCAAAATTAATAAACCCTCTGCAAAGGAACAAAGAGACATGGACAGAGACAGAGTGACATAAAGAGAAGGAAATACAAGATGAGTGGTGGATAGTGAGGGGTATCAGAAGTATCCCCTTCACAGCTAACTGAATGAGCTAACTATATAGCTATTGTATATACTGCTATATATGTTATGCCGTACATTTGTTCACACACTCATCCGACTGAGTAATACCCATATTAGGGCGATGGCACGATAAGGCAGTTCGAAATAGAAGTTATACTGGTGCAGTAACGTCAGACTGTGAATCGGAAGAGCTTTATATGGAGGCTTTAAGTTCAATAACTCAATTAGCAGGGCACAGTGAGATGTAAGGGAAACTAAGCAAGAGAAAGTCAAAGTCAACTTCGGCCTCATCAGCCACATCAGCGCCAGCCTCAGCGAGGTATTTGGCTACCCCTTAACCACTAAGTCGCATCAGTGGCATCATCCCTTGGCTGCGAGGGTATCAACATTCCATTGTTTATATCATTTACCCTTGTCCTATTTGCAGAAATTGCTGCGGCGCGTGCCACTTGCTGCCTCCTCCTTGCGCCGGGTTGCGCTTTAATCCTTTCGAGGCGAAGCAGCAGCGAGTCCTCTTTGATATGATTAGTACGATTCGGCTGGTCAACTAGATGGTCAGATAGAGTCGCCGAGTGGGTTGAGAAGGGCTCCTGCTGCGGACGGGGGACTGGGTGGCATGCATTGGACTGGGGTGTAAGGGGGCGTGTCCGCTTTTCGTGCAAATTAAAACATCAAAATCTCGTCGCATGACTTTGTCAGGCAGCGAACTGCCCCGCCCCATTTGTTGTTGTACCCCTCCCGGGGTATTACGTTTATTTAAATATGTATTTAATGCTTTTGTGCTTTTGTTTTTATTTTTTTCTGCCTTCGCGCCGAGCTGCGCTTTGTCATTCAATCAGAAAACGCCGCATGATGTCCCGATGCCAGTGATGGGGAATGGAGACTGGGGAATGGGGAATAAGGAAGGGGGCGTGGGGCGTGACTGGGACTGTTGTTGACAATTTGGTCAGCGCTTATGCGCTTACATCATTAGCTTGTTATTTGCATGCGTCTGCAGCGACGTCTGCTGCGACGTCTGGTTAATTATTTGGCGGCCTTTTGCGGCACGAGCCGCCAATTTGCTGGCGTGCAGGGAGAGAGAGAGAGAGAGACAGAAGAGACGCCTGGACAGACGCACATGGGCAACAGTTGCAGCTAATTAGCCAACTGGCAACTGACGTTGCTGCTGCTGTTGCTGCTGCGAATTCTATGCAGGACACGGTCATGAGCAAATTCCGCCTTAATGTTGGGTTCAAATCGATTATGCCATTGGCCGGGGCAAGCCTTGCGTGCCACACAACACACACACACACACACAGACTTGTCTCTGCACGCTCGTGTTGCATGTTGCCCCAGGGCCAGCGCCAACTGCAGCCGCAGTCGACTAATATGACGACTGCCTCGATAGCTTCGACTGCTTCGACTGCTGCCCTGCTGCGTGTCGGGCTCGACTGATCCCACCCGACCCGATCGACTGATCGACAGAGCGATCAATCGATCGTCGGGCACAACTTGCCGAAAAAGGCAACACCTTAGCAGACACCTCGCTACGTCACTCAATCAAAGCGCTTCCGCTGCGCACAGCTTCCGCTCTCAGGCCTCGATCCCAGGAGGACCCTGTGCTCACTCTGTGGGAGCAAATGCAAATTTCAGCCAGATAATTTGAGAGTTTGCAGCCCGGCACCCCCCCTCCCACACTTGTCTCTGTTTTGGTTGTCATACAGAGCGGAGGACAAGCTGAAGAAGAAGGTCTCTATCAGAAGAAGAATTCCCCTTGCTACATTGTCAACTTTTCTTCTTTAAACTCAAATCTATCTTGGCTTGATAAGTAATACACAGTAGAACAAAAAGAGGCGTATAAGATAGATATAGTCACATAGCAAATTGTTTAAATTTCTTCTGATATCAACAACAAATTTAATACATAATCGTTTGTATAATAAGGTATAGGTATAGGTATATTTATAAAAGGCAGACCATTAAATAACTAAAAGATATTGTACCTATACATACTTTATACATACATATATCGCTCTTTCTACCTAAGTTTTACTTTAACCTTATTTTATGTCACTGTTCTGCCTTAAGATCTAACTGCAATACGATTTATTTAATCCTATATAGATTACATAGTACAATTATAATATATATCTGTGATGGGATTTATTTAGGGTATATATATTGAAGCTCTAGACGTGTCTGTCTTTCTATACATACATATATCGCTCTCTGTCTCTCTCTCTCTCTCTCTCTCTCTCACACTCTCTCTCTCTCTCTCTCACTCTCTCTCTCTCTCTCTCTCTCTGTTACTCTCTTAGTTTTGCTTTAACCTTATTTTATGCCTATGTTCTTCCTTTTTTTTTCGTAACTTCAATTCTATCTTTATTTCTATTAATTCTCTTCTATCTATACATCTACCTATTTATCATTATGTATATTCATTTCTATCTCTTATATTCTCTTCTATCTATACATCAATTAAGTTATCTTTATATATATTAATTTCTATCCATCTCTCTTTATTTTATATTTCTATCTTCACCTCCTTTTCTCACCTTTACTCATTAGTTAAAGAAAGCTTTGCTTTACCTTAGCTAACTATTGTAGATTAATTTTCGTGTCGAACAACTTTTAAAGCTAAAAGTTCTGTTCATCTGATTATAGTGCGTGAAAAAAACTATAGGCTGTGATGTTGGTGCTCCTAACCTCAACATAACCCTAAAATAACTCCAAAATAACCTCAAAACAATCTCAACTTTGTTCTAATCTCAAACTTCAGCATTGGCTTTATCTTTAGCTTCAGTTTTAGCTTTAAATGGGACTTACCTCTTCCGCTGCGTCCGACAAATCGCAGATCGTTGAACTTGGCGACGCCGTTCTTCATCTGGGCCGTGTAGTTGCGCAGCTCGGCGCAGCAGTTCTCATCGTTGCCGGCACGGATGGTCACGTAGGTGCCGTCGCCGACATCTGCCAGGGCGACCACTTTGAATGCCAGTGGCAGGGTCTTATTGGAGCGCCAGTGGGAGGGCAGGGCTGAGCACAGGAAGTAGGGATTGCTCGTACGCACTGTGATAGAAAAAGAGAGTGAGAGAGATAGAGAGTGAAAATCGGTCAATTATCAACAGCTTTAATTGATTATTGCGCAAAATTGTGCTGAATAATTTATAGTTTGTTGGCGGCATCATCATTCTGTCATGATTGATGGCTGCGAATTGTGTGTCCACATCCACATCCGCCTGGGACAATTCAAAATTTAGCTCTGCATAATTAATCAGTGGAATCGGGTGCCAGGAATCAGTGGGGCAACAGGTGATGCCTGCCAGCGGGAATGATGCAAAACAGAAATTTGCTCTCCCCTTGCGGAATCTCTGCAGAAGCCCCATTGCTCTCGCGACACTGTACACTGGATACCCTTGCAATCGTATCCGTTTCAGGACACAGTCACAATCACATCATCAAAGGATGCCAGTGCGGTCAAGAGATACGCTGAGATTGCGATGAGCGTGTCATCGATATTCGCAGGCAGAGAGTGGCGAGGCTTGTGCGATATCCATAACAATAATTGATATCGATTTACGCACCGAATATGAACGGTAAGGAAGCCCCAACAGTGCAGCAGGCCGAATGATCCGAATGATCCTCGAAAAGCGACACGCGCTAAAGAGGAATATGTATGTATGTATTATACACAGTATGTTTATACACATATCAATTATATAACATCATATCATATTAAGCAGAAGGCTTGCAGTGCTCCGAAGAAAGGTGTGATGAGTGTGTGAGCTCTAAAGGACGTTACTGTTCCGGAACACATTGGAGTAGGTATGAAAGATTCTACAATTTAAAGCATATGTATTCCATAATTTATATTATACGCATATCATAGAAGAGTAATCTCAATTACTAACTACATTTGTATAGTTCCAATTGGCATGAAAGTCACCAAGATTATTTGTTAATATTAATGCCCTTCTGCCATTGCAAATGTATGTAACACGCAGCAGAAGGCGTGGCAAACCCCATTAAGTATATATATTCTTGCTCAGGAACATTAAACGGGTTGATTGATCCATGCCCGTATATTCGTCTGTTTGAACATTGAAATCTCAGCTTATATAAAAGCTAGAGATCCCGAATTGGGTAAACAAGTTTCTACCATATGCAGATAAGGTTTATTTCACAATGTTGTACTAGTTGAGCCGATGAACAAGATATATAATAGTAGAAATGATGTCTCAATAAGTGATATTTCTAGACAAGGTAAAGATTAGACGTGGCAGGAATATGCTCAGATGGGAACAAAATAAGAAATAAATGGAATGTATATAGCACATATATACTCCAAGTCAGCTCGATCTTGATTTAAATCAAGTCAAACTTAGATCAGTTGATTCTTTGAACTATAGTACTTTGAAACGAATTAGTTCTAATGATATAGTCTAGAAATAGTACCTAAATGGAAGCTACTTTAGACCTATAAATATAGTTGGAGCAAAATATAATAGAAGAATATATATGTAGGAACGTATAATACGAGGGTCGTTTGATAAGTCCGTGACTTTTTGAATAAAATATATTTTTTTCGTCAAAGAAGCGTTTTATTTCTCAACATAATCTCCTTTTAGCTCTATACATTTAGTCCAGCGTTTTTCCAATTTTTTTATTCCTTCCAAATAATAGGTTTTCTCAAGGCCCTCAAAATAGTCGTTTGTTTCTGTGATGACCTCTTCATTTGACCCGAATCTCTTACCGCCGAGCCATTTCTTCATGTTTGGAAACAAAAAATAGTCACAGGGGGCTAAATCTGGAGAATATGCTGGATGGGGTAGCAGTTCGTAGCCCAATTTATGAAATTTTGCCATGCTGACTACACACGTGTGCACCCGTGCATTGTCCTGATGGAACAGCACTTTTTTTTCGCCAAATGCGGTCGTTTCTGCTTCAAATCAATATCGAATCTGTCCAAAAGCTCTGAATAATATTCGCCGGTGATCGTTTTACCCTTTTCAAGGTAATCGATGTGAATGATACCTTGTGCATCCCAAAAAACTGTGGCCATGACCTTGTTGGCCGACAGACCCACCTTGGCCTTCTTTGGTGCACGTTCACCCGGAGAAACCCACTGTCTTGATTGTTCTTTGGTCTCTGGTGTGGTGTGGTGGATCCATGTTTCGTCTACGGTAACGAAACGGCGCAAAAATTCGTTTGGATTGCGGTTGAACATCGCCAAACACTCCTTTGAAATGGTCACACGGTTGCGCTTATGGTCGTGTGTGAGCAATCGCGGCACCCATCGCGCGGAAAGCTTTTTCATGTCCAAATATTCATGTAAAATGTGATGTACCCGTTCAGTTGAGATGCCTACAGCCTCAGCTACCTCACGCACTTTCATTCTCCGATCATCCAATATCATTCCATGGATTTTGTCGACGATTTCTGGCATGACGACCTCTTTTGGGCGACCTGAACGTTCGGCATCACTTGTACTGGTACGACCACAACGGAACTCAGTAAACCATTTCTTAACCATTGAAATTGATGGTGCAGAGTCCCCATAATATTTATCAAGTCTTTCCTTGGTTTCGGTGATGGATTTTTTACGCAAAAAATAATGCTTAATTAGCACACGAAATTCACTTTTTTCCATTTTCGTTAAAATTCACGAGATCGTCTGCTTTCAATGCCTATAAAACGCAAACTAAGAAACGCAGCTTTCTCAAAATTTTACAGTCAGCTGTTAATCGATAACTGCTGACAGGAGCAGTGTTGTATTTAGAGCAGGTGCGCGGCAAATACAAAAAGTCACGGACTTATCAAACGACCCTCGTATATATACATATCATATTAAGATATTCCTATACAGAGCTGTGGTCTGTGAGCTGATCAAATGAATACACAAGTTTCCCAAGTTATACCAAAAGTGTATGATTCTATATGACTTTAAGTAGGGAATAATTAAACATCTATACTGAAAAGTATTAAATAATTTCCTCCTAACTCGGACAAAGCAGCATATAAATATGTACATATATATACCCCTGTTACCAGTTATAAATATATATATATATTTTGTAATATTATATATATTCTCCCCTCAGTGCCTTGATGGCTCAACTCACCTAACTCTCCAGGGTATTCCTGTTGTCGTTCCAGCACGAATCTCTCCATCCACAGCAGATCTTGATGCACAGCGTTGTTGTTGTTGCTGCTGCTATTGTTGTTGTTGTTGTTGTTCTTATTGTTGCTATTGTTGTTATTGTTATTGTTGTTGTTGCTTGCACTATTCGCACTATTTGCGGTTCCATTGCTGGCCCCACCTGTCGGCGAGCTGCTGCCCACACTGGCGCTGCTCGAGGGCAGCACTTCGCACATGGCCGCAGCCGCTGCCGCCGCCGCTGCAGCCGCAACAACCGTTGTGGCGCTCTTGTAATTCGCCGGCGCCGACCAACCCGTTCCCGTTGGCGATGCGGAGGATGTGACCATGCTGCGTGTGCAGATGCCGCTGCCGTTGCCGCTGCTGCCGGCGACGCTAGCGCTGGCGCTGCGCGTCAAACGGCCGGCGATGCTGACGGGTGCCACAGCCGCCGTCGCCGCCGTTGCGCCCGTATAAAGAGAGTTGTTGTTGTTGTTGCTGTTGTTGTTGCTGCGTAGAAGTGACGATGTTGCTGCTGCTGCTGTTGTTGTTGCTGCTGTTGTTGCTGTGGCGGCCGCTTCGCTGGATAAATGCAAATGCATTCGATGTGAGAGCGACGGCGCCAATTCGACGGGGATCGCTGCGATTTGTGCGGGCGATTTCAGTTGCTGCACAGTTTCTGCGCTCGCTGTTGCTGCTGTTATCACTGTTATCACTTGAGTACTCAGATTGTATTTGACACACAGACGGGGGCACACACGCACGCACACTCACGCACTGCCACGAAAAAAAGATGCAAAAAACATTAGCGACACATTGCCTACTTTCGAGCGTTGCATCTGCGACGGCAACTGTTGCTGTTGCTGCTTTGCTTGATGTTACTGTTGCTGCTTCTTTTTATCAACGAAATTAGTCACTAATTAACACGTTTTTATTGATTCAAGGTCAATTCAATAACTGTTGTTGTTGTAGGTGTTGCAGTTGTAGTTGCTGTTGCTGTTGCTGTTTCAGTTGCAATTGCTGGTAGTTGTTGCTGGTAGCTGTTGCTGGTAGCTGTTGCTGCTGTTCACAGAGATGGAAGAGATCAGTATGTTGAAAGAAGTTCGGGTCTTAGAAGGAACAGTAACAGCAACAGCAATAGCAACATTAGCAACAACAGCAACATCAGCAACAACAAGGAAGCTATTGCATTGTTGTTGTGTTCGCTTGCGTTTCTTATTGTTATTGTTTTTTATCGCACTGCGCGTTTATTTTAATGCTTTCGTAGAAATACAAAGCAACAGCAACAAAAGCAGTAACAACAACAACAAGTAAACACCGGTTAAAGTAACTAAAAGATTTGCAAAATTGATTTTGATTTTGATTTCGATTTTGATCTAAATTATTTATTTATTTGTTAATTTATTTATTTCTTTATTTATTAATTTATTTATTTATTTATTTAATCGTTTTTATTATTCTATTTATTTTTTTATTTATTTATGAAAATATTATTTATTTATTTATTTGTTTATTTATTAATTTGCTAAAAGTTTTTTACAATTTTATTTGCTTATATTTTTTTATTTTATTATTTTTTATTTGTTCATTTATTTATTTTATAAAATATATATTTATTCATTTATTTTGTATTATTTTATTTTTTAATAATATATATTGTACTAAATCATTTATTTTTTAATATTTTATTTATTTGTTCATTAAATTATTTTTTTTATTAATTTACTTATTTATTAATTTATTTAATTAGTTGCACATTCATCTTTTTTGTACTTATTTATTCCGCTTTTAAATTCAAAATTCTTTTTTGATTTTATTTTTTTGTTCTGCAGTGAAAATTAGTTTGCACTTTGATGTTCAGTTTCATTTATATTCTAATTTTTGGCGCGTACTTCATATTTTTTAATTACACACACAGGCACACACAGGCTGGTAATGTGCATTGGACATGAAATGTTGTTGTTGTTGTTGGTTTGTGGGCAACAAACACGTACATATGTGTATGTTTAAAAAAAAAAACAGGTGCGTCCGCGTGTCGAACTGAATTGTTACTGACACCTAACGTGGTCACCAGCGGCGACTTAACCCATAGAACGAACTCAGCTCAGCCTCAGCCTCAGCTGCCTCGCCGAGCCGAGCTCAAACTCAGTCATCGTCATCGTGTCGTCGCGATGACTATCGACGAGGCTGCGCAACGACGAGGGCGACGGTGACGGCAACGCTGCTTTGATAAGCTGACTGCGCTCTCTCTTTCTCTCTCTCTCTCGGCGCTCTCTCATTCAGCAATTGCCCACTGCAGCAGAACGTGTGAGAGTGTGTGCCCTCTCTTTCTCTCTCTCTGCCTGCCTGCTGCTTTTGTGCTCAGCACTGCGTCGGCGTCGCATGTGGCCAATCGACTGGCTTACCGTTATGTCGCGAGCTGCGCTGCCATTGGTCAGCTCAAACAGGCATGAGTGTGTCTGTGTGTGTGCGTATTGTAGGTCATGGTGGTTCAGGCCTGGCCACACACGCCTCTGGGGAGCCGCGCTCTGCCTCGCTCTGGCATTGGGTGGAGCCTGCTCGCCTGTTTGCCGTCTCGACTCGGCGCAGCCAATTGGCCTCTGGTGGCCCGAAGAGCTCTTCGCGACGTGCTCTCTTTGCCGACAGCAGGCACACACATGTGCCCTGAGTTACTACGTGTGTGTGTGTATGTGTGCGTGTGCTGTGGGAATCTCTCTCAGTTTTTGGGCTCAACTCGTGCTTTATCAATGGGCGCGTTCGTGTTGTTATTTCTTTTACTAAACAAACAAATCGAAATGTGGCACAAACAGGGAAGCCTCGTATTATTATTATTATTTTTGAGTCCGAGTGCCGATAAAAAGTTATCATCGAAACCGAAACCGATTGGCCTGCGGTCGACCTGCTCTGTCCCCCTCCCCCCTCCCTTCCTTCCTCCCTCTGTCTGGCAGCCAGTTCTTGTGGTCGGCCTAACTAAATATATATGTATATTGTTATTCCAGTTAAAATATGAATCTCGATAATAAGGAACTCCTGGTAGGGAAGACGAGCTTAATTAGCGAGTACAACACGCACTATATACACGCATTATCGATAAATAAACACATATCGATATATGAATACATATGTATATAAAAATATATGTCTGCATGTATATACTTCTAAGGTATTTACGAGAACATTTCTATGATTTCATATGAATAGATTATACTAAGTCATGTTAAGTTGGCTTATCTGCCCGATCCGGAATTATACTCACGATATTATTCTTTTTCGAGCAAGCCCTTATCGTAAAGCTCACACACATAATCTCACGCCACACAAGCATTAACATGTCGTTCGGTTATGTATATATTTTATTCTATTGGACTCTTTCGTTTCGCTACTGTGGGAAACTGACGCTTATCAAGAATGTTTTTAGCATTTTTCAAAATTGTGAAATGTGTGCAAAAGTTGGCATATCCCACAGACGATATTATGTGGACGGTCAAGCAGAATGTCGAGTGTAAATTTTCCCATACCATTTCGAGATATACAGACACTTACGTACATATCTATGTATCCGCATAACGCAGATATCTTTCTATAATCCTCCAGAGACCTAGAACTCTCTGGAATTCAGTTCAGTTCTGTGGGAACCCATCGACGGTCGGATATTTCTCAATTTGAATGTATATGTTTTGAGTTTTGGGTATCTGTTGTATCCATCGAAGTAGAATATTCAAGTTAAAGACAAACTAATACTTAAAAGACAAAGATTTTTATTCAAACTTTATTGGACTTTGACTACGGTATGATAACCTTAACAACTGTCGAATCAATAAATATGCGCTTTTACTTATTTTAAGCGAATGATGTATTCAAAACAGTATTTACAATAAAATATATATAATATATTTAACATATAATATACCATCGAATTTTCATTTTGTTTATTATATATTTGGTGCCCTTTTTGCGACCTCTTTACCTTTATCCGACCATGGCTTTTTATACCTATTTGGTTTCGTTCCATGCTCAACGGAGCCAGAGATCAGGCAGTACTTTCAACTTCTGTTTGTAGATGGCGCTTTACAACGTTGCCAGATAAACAAAATATCGTTGCCACTTAGCTAGGACACAAACCAGGTTTTAGAGTGTGCTTACACACTCTACAACAACTTGGAAACTTCTGTTTCGTTAAATAAAAAAACAACGACAGCCTTACCGCAAATTCCAACTGCAAATGGAATAAAACTTTAAAGAAAAAACAATGTAAATATACATATTATCAGTACGATAATAAATAATATTTGCACTTGCATTTTTTTGGGAAATCCTTCATGAAGTCGTATGCAAATGGTGTAAGGCTCAGCCATCATCTTCATTTTTGATGGTATCAACATTAGTTCTATATCTCTAGTATATACAAATAGTAACTAAAGGAACATGCGGCACTGATCCCACTCGATTGAAAACAAAGACAACTTGTTAGTAAATTTATTTATTTATTGTCTTTGCGTTTCCTTGATTACATGCCATTCTTGTTTAATTCGCAATTTATTTAGATGATATACTTTCATTATACTAAGGTAATGCACATGCTACTTATATTATTAATGTATTCGTACAGTATACCCCTGCAATCGATGTTATTCAATAACATTCGAATTGAGTTATCGCAATTTCAACTTCATATATGGTACATGGTATATGGTACTGTTTATTTACCACTCTGCAAGGGTACACAATCTCCGGATACCCGAAGCTATAATCGAAAAAAAAAATTATATTTCTCTTGGACGGATAGTTAGTGATAGTTAATAGACAAAAGTTGTAAACGACTTTTCCATTTTGAAATGTTATCCATTTCATTGTTTATGATATTTTGAGAATAATATGTTTTAAGGAAACTCTGGAAGCCCTATAATATCAATAAGAAAACTCACTAGCGTGCACAAGTCTATCGAGTGTGTGGACTGTGAGTACTTGACCTAAATACTAGTATTCGCAATTCAGTATATTTATTAGTATTTCTATCTATTTAGTATTAATACTTTGCAATCTGTAAACATCTCTTCCACTCTCTCTCTCTCTCTTCCTTTATTTCTTCTCTTCCTCTCTTTTAACGCTCTCAATTTCTTAGTGGCAGTTAGAATTGTAATCTTCCCTCAAGTTTCAATATAGTGGTTCAGTGTTTTCAAACGGAATACTCGAAAATTTCCGCGCTTGACTTGTGACCTCAGTTAATCCTCCTTTGAGATATGTTTAGGGCAGCATAGTTTCAATATAAAATTATAATAATAATAATAATGCGAATCGGAGATGCGTACAGTGAGTGATGATGCTGGTCTTGGTTAGGTATTTAATCAACTAGAAGGTAAGTTCTATCGCCTAAGCTAGTACGTGTAAAAAAGGAAGCTGACTTTAATTTAATGCGCTAAGTACTTGTCGTGCAGCCGCTAGTGTCATCGCTAGAAGAGTGTCCTTTCTTGCAGTATGTGCCCTTGCTAGGAGAGTGTCCTTGCTAAGTGCACGTGTCATCTCTAACAAGTCTCATCTCTAAATAATTCTCATCTACTGTCACTCGAATGCAATGTCTTCGGATTGGGTGAGAGTGGCAACTCTTGCAAGCTTTGTTCTTAGCATACGATATCGCTCATCGCTTCACGCTTCGTCCGATGTGTGTGTGTGTGTATTGGATCGCAGTTAAAATAAGGTTAAGGCTGCTAGCTAGTGTATGTTTGTCAGGCAATTGTAATTGGCACTTGTGTTAGTTATAGTATAATCTTCAGACATAGGCGGGGCAGTCCATTAATAGACCCAGTTGCAGACAGGACTATGCCACTGTAGGTCCCTCGATGGTGTCCCGCCAAGATCCAAAACTTGTTTAAGCAATTGCGTGTCGTAAGAACTATCGCGTGTATGGTAAGCATTTATAGATACCCCTTCCCGGCTCTGGTTTAGTCGAATATTTGGAGAAAAAAAAAGTAAAGATGACTCGTTGCTTCCGTCTACCACTTGCGCGGAGGCGGCGGCGGCAGCTGCTTCTCGGTCTGGTAGATGCTGCTGCGATGCGTCTCCACGTACTCGCTCTGCGTCTGCGCCACGATGCGCTCGCCGGGCTGTGGAGCCACCACCAGCTGGCCGGGCTAGACAGAGGAAAAGCAGTTAAATGTGGAACTGTGCGGCATGTGTGGAGGGTGCTTACCTGACGCGCACGATGCACACGCGGCGTACCCTCCGGCGAGGAGATCTCAATCTCGTCGGGGGCTGTCCAGTGCTCGGTGAACTCGCTAGCGGAGCGGGCCAGCGACGGGTGACTGATCGAGCGATGGAACGAGCGTCTGTCCTCGTCGTCGTAGTACTGCATGCGGTAATACGAGCTGGCATCGCTCACATTGTCCAAATGATCTGGCTGTGGCCGGCCAAAGTCCACAGTCACCTCGGACATGGAACGGAAATCGTTATGATCCGTCTGGTAAGAGGTGCGTGAACTGCGACGCGATCGTTGCATATTGAAGGGTCCCGGACCGGCGGTCACATCCACACCAGGGCCGCCGTGCAGCGGCATCGAGGGATCGTTGCGTATGGTGCGCACACTCGAGCCACCATCGCTGTCGTACTCGTAGAGTGTCGGCAGAGAGCTGCGGCGCGAGCGGGTGTCCCATGGCTGTGGCGGTGTCTTCTTGCCACGTTTGGGGGCACGCATTTCCACATCGGTCTCGTCGTCGCTGGGCGGTGCCAGGATTCGTATGATGACGTCCCAAGTCTGTGGCTCGAACATGCGCTCGTACCGTGTATCCTGGCGAATGCGCTCGAAGTCCTCGCGCACCACTGCCTCGGTGAGCATGGTACGCAGCGAGGATTGTGTGGTAATGATCTCCTTCCACTTGGCCCGATCGTCGTAGCTGATGTTGTTGTGCACCGAGCTGGTGTCGTCGCCAATCTCCGACATCTCTGGCTCTTCCAGAATGCGTATGAGCACATCCCAGTTTGGCACATCCTTGTCCTGGGGTGGCACCTCAATGGGTTTCATGTTGCCCACCAGCTCGGGACTGGTCAACTTCAGCTTGTTGTCGTGTATCTGTGCCGGCGGCTCAGCTGGTGGCAAGCTCAGCTCGCTGCGCTCCATCTTCGGTGTCAGCGTCAGCCCGGAGGCACTCGAAATATCCGAGAAGTTCTCCCACTGCTGTTGCTCACGCTCGCTAGGATACTTGCGCACCTTTACATCGAACGTGGGATCCACTACAGGTGGAGGTGGTGGTGGCAGTGGTGCCTTCGGTTTGCTCTTGTACTCGGTGACGCGTCGCTTGTGGCTCTCGATATCCTCGATGGTCTTCTTCTCTGTCACCGTGCGCAGGTAGATGTCGTCAACGGTGTGCGAGGTTACTGGCAACGGTTTGGGCAGCACTACAGGCTCTACCGGCACGTACTCATCCTCGTAGTAGTGCATTGTGTCCACGGCGCGACTTGTCTCGTGCACATGACTCTCGGGTGCCTCTGACGACAGATCGGTGATCTCACTGGGCGCTGGACCGTCGGTGTAATCGGACCATGTCTCTGGGCGTCCATCGACAACTTCGTGGTGCGTGCGCGTGTACACGGAGAACTTCGGCTCGGCCACCAGTGGCAGTGGCTGCGGGTGAGGCATCTGCGGAGCAGCGTGCAGCTCCGGAACGTAGGTGAACTGAGACTGCATTGTCTCCACCTGCGGTGGCAGCGAGTCCATGGTCATAACACTCTCGCGATCCTCGTATGCCTCCATAATCGTTGACAGATTGTTACGATCCGGACGCAGAGTGGCAACGCTCTCTGTATCCGAGGTCACGGGCGATGGTGGCGGTGGCGGCGACTTCTTTACGCGCACCTGCACATCGAACTTGGGCGAACCGGCGACTACCTCCTGAACGGGAGTGTTGTGACGCATCACCGTCGTCATCATCGCATTCGCTGCGGGCATCTCCTGTGCGGGGGCATAGTGATCGCTGTAGATGCTCGACGTCTCTTGCACAAAGCCGCGATTCTCGAAACTGCCTGCCGAGCTGAAGGGCAGCGAACGGGTGTCGATCTCTTCTATCTCTGAATGCGATTCGCTGGGGTAGTCCGAAGGTATCAGCACACCCTCGCTGCCCGAGGAGCTGTAGACGGCCTGTAGTGCGGCATGGGCACGTGGTATCTTGACACCCTCAAAGGCACTGATGTTACCGACGCTGCTGCCGCTCAGTTTGGTGATCTCCGAGCCGCTGCCCATGCTCATGGGCAGGCGACGCACCACCGGAATGGGTCGGCTGCGTAGGCAGTAGTAGGAGACGGCCAGACCCAGCAGCAGCAGGGTGAGGAACATGATGGCACAGATGATCATCAGGATCTGGATGCTCTTCAGTGGTGGCTGAAGTACGGCGCTTGTCGCAATGGGATTCAGACTGCGAGAGAGAGAGAAGAAAAGATAGAGGAATTAGTTTTGAAGAGTTTAACCCCATCGCATCGAACTCACATTGGCGCTGGCAGTGCGGGTGGCAGTGAGGGTACCGGTGGCGGGTAGCGACACACGATCGTAATGATCTCATCGCCGTCCATTTCCAAATTGGCATGGAATCGCACGATGATGTTGTTGGTGAAGACGCGTGTGGGATTCTGCAAAAGCAACAGAGATTAGGCCTTGCCTGTTTTAGAAGAAAGAAGGTCTTCGGAACATACCTGTATGGTGCCGCAACCCTTGAGCGGCAACTCCAGGCGATACTGGAACGCGCCCTTGCCGCTGACACGGCACGCGCTGCTGCGATCATAGTCGGCCTGAATGATGCCATGGAAGGGATCATTGAACTTGAGAACAACCTGTAAGTGGAATCCAATTAGTTAAACCCTCAAAAGCAACTTAATACCCTTCAACACTTACTTGCATTGAGCCGGCAGCACAGTTAAGCGCAGCCTTGGTGCGATTCAGGAAGATCAACGGGCTGATGTCATCCAGCTTAGTAACCTGCGGAACATTGCAAGAAAACTCTGTTTAGTTAACCAAGAGGGTAAGGAATCTCTCTCTCTCTCTTCCTTTTCTTTTGTTTCTTCCCCTTCCGTTTCGATAAGCATATTATGTAAGCTCGCAGCTCGCCCCATCCGAGTCTGTCCCCATTGCACGACCCACAATGGATGCAAAGCTCGAGTTATGCTCGACTTGGGTGCGCATTGTTGCTGCTCCAACCCTGTTTCCCACAATCGTGTTACATCGTCGCAGCACGAATGCACACATAACCAGTGAACGGGGTAGGGGCAGGTAAGACCCTCTACCTCCCCCGCTAGCATAACTGCCACTTAACTGAGTTTCCCAGTGCCCCATGTGGCAGCCATACAATGCAACATACATCGTATTCATGCCACTAGGCTCTATTCAAAATTTCGTAAAGCTTTTCTGCTGTATGGGAAAGTAACCCAGTCTGTTTGGGCCTTATATAGCACTCTGACTACTACGATATATATCAAATCAGATGTATCGCTTAATGCAATACTCTATTAAGTGCAGGACAGATTGTATTGAAGAAGTTTTGAAAGGAACTTCCTTCTTATTCCCTGGTAAAGTAACCATCTCTTAAATACTACAAAGTGGTGGCCATATCTATCTCTCCATGTGTAGCATTATCAACAGTAAACTGATCGTAAGGGGTTACCCAACAACCAACCATCTGTGTGTGAAAGGAACAAAACCTTTTGAAACCCTTTATACTACTTTCATTATTACTCTGTACATATAACTTTACTTCGCTGATAGATCGCTTAGATCGAATGTACCGCTGACAGAGAATACTTTATAAGGTGTTGAACTGCAATTGCAGGACAGATCTTATTGAAAGGAAAAGAAATTGTGACAGTAACTCAAAAACATAAACCAGAAAGAAAGGCTACCTTCGGCATGGCAAAGGTTCTACATCCTATTCTATTATTTACAGTGTGCAGCAAAAAGAAGAATGTACGCCAAGTTTCATTAAGATAGCTCCAAAACTGAGAGACTAGTTTGCGTTAAAACAGACTGACACAAAAAACACGGACACATGGATACATGAACACACGGACAGGGCTAGTTCGATTCTCTGTTGATGCTGATTTAAGAAATACAAACTTAATGGGGTTGGAGAAGTTTCTAAAGGTGCATTACAAATGCCTGACCAAAATTAATATAGCCTCTCTCAAGGGTGTAATAAACTTCCTGCTAATTCCTTAGTGTAATGAGGCTAACTTCTTTTAACCTATATTCTCAATAGTGCTGTCTATATATCCAAGTAGGCACTTCATTCCTCAAAGTTATTTAGCACAAGCCAAAGTAAACAGATATCAGGGTGTAGCCAAACCAGCAACCTACTTGAACCAATTATCAATTATCCCAAGCTGAAAGCCGATGAGGAACTGACAGCTGAGAGAGCATGATACCGATGGTCATTGTCGGTGATGATGATGTGGTTGTTTATTGCTTGGATATGTGAGCTGAGTCCCGGCGATGACTTGCAGAAAAGGGGAATTGCGAAGAAGGATCTCTCTTCGATTGGCACTTACCTTGCCATCCAGGGTCGCCTCCTCTGGTAGTCCGTTGGTGGAGTAGTTGCCACTGTCGCCGTGCTGAACGTAGTTGGATTGGGCCAGCACTCGTTGGCCGCACAGGAGCAGCAGCAGAACAGACACGCTGCTGGCCAACGATGGCCATGGGTCGGACTTCATTGCGGTTCGAGTGGCTCCGTGGGGTGAGTGGTTGAAACTGCAACGGAAAAAATCAAAGTGCTGCAAATTAGCGGAGAACAGGGACAGACTGGACAGTCTGTAGAGACCCACAACGGGTGTCTGCAGTCGTGACGCAGTTGGCGACCAGTTGGTGCAGCTGCAGTTTGCAGCAGTGCACTATTGTTGCAGCTGCAGCTGGGCAACAACAACAGCAACAATGGCAAGTTGCCAAATCGGGGTTACGACTGGACTTGAATCGGCAGGCATTAGGCGAGTATCTGCTATTCTACCTACAGCTCACGCGCAGCACAGCCGCTGGCTGAGTAATGGATATGGATCAGTTAAGAGTCGAGAGAGTCGTTACCCCTTCCGCCAGCCACTACCCTCCTCCGCCCCTTTGCAATTGCGGATATGTTCACCGTTAGTTGGCATCGCCAATGGCGGCCCTCTGTCAACGACCTTCGGCCCAAATAGTTGCGGCAAACACAAATCAGCCGAGAAAAAAAAAACGACAAACCCAAAAAAAAAACCCACAACAAAAACAGAGAACAACCCATAGAAAACTCGTATATGGTTTCTTCTCGCTCCAGCAAGAACAACAATGACCACAAGACAAAGAGCGAACATTCTGATGTTGGTTCTATGCGCAGATTAGGCGCATTCGGGGCTTTCTTTTGGCCATCGAAATTGTTATGGCCAAAACCCAGAAAGAAAAGAAAGATAAAAAAAACCGTCAATGTGGATCGAGCACACTGGCCCCCGCGATCGGGGGATCGACAACAGTTGAGATCTGCGTCGCGTCTGGGCAAAGTCAGTGTCAAGATTAAGTGGTGCCGGCTCATGACATTTGAAATACGTTGGAATATCTGAATATCAGTCTGAAGTGCTGAGGCTTTCTTAATTCATAGTCTCCCCCGTCCGTCTCTCTGTCTCTGTCTGTCACCCTGCCTCTCCCCCTCTGTCTCTGTCTGTCTGTGTATGGGCGAATTGCATAAAGCAACAAGCCAACGCCAACGAAGACTTTGCGCAACGACGACAACAAGTCGTCCGATCTTTATATGTACTATACATATAGATACTTGTATAAGACCAATAAAATGACTAAAACTCCTACGACAATCTTGCCATATTTGTCAGACGGTTGCCTTGAACACCAGAGTTACCCACCAGCTGCAATCGAAACAGAAACAGAAACAGAAAAACAGAAACAGAAAGAGACTCGAAAGCAAATCTTAGAGGCGACTCGATCGGGCTTTGCCTTGTGGCTTCAAATTCTACGCGATTTCGATTTGAGCATTTTTTGCGCTCAAACAAGTTTCAGCTAAGCTGCCCCGTCTCCCCTCCCTATCGGCCTCACTCTTGCACACACGCACACACACACACACACATAGGTAGGTACCTTTATGTGTATAAGGTCTTGTCTTGCCTTGCAAATGTATTTTCAAGTACTCGACCTGGGCGGAGATTGCCCACTGTAAAGCAGGACCTAATGGGTCTAGTCCAGTTCTGTCCCCTCTTCCCCATCGTGTTCTGCGTCAGCTTGACACATTTTGAAGGTTAAAGCTAAACGAGTTTTGAACGAAAAAGAAAATACTCAATACTCAATAAGAAACATGCAGAGAAAGAACATATTGATCGCACTGATCGCAGATAGTGAATCATGCGATAAAGTAACCTAAGGTCTTTCAATTGCCATACCTTCGTCGTGAACTAATGATAGACACAGGAAATCTGTCGATAATCATTTGTGGGTTTCCATAATTCGAGAATAATTATGAGAAAAGCGCAATTAAGGCGTAAGATTCGAATCAGGTTGGTATTCCCAGCATATTCTGTCTGGGAACTTAGGAACTTAACGCAGTGTGGTGTAGGGTGTTTGTATGCACTTATGTGTGTACCTGCACATTGGGTTACTCAAACACACTCACTCTCACACTGTCACATACACACACACACACACACACACACGTGTACACCTATGTTAGCCATACACACGAAGGTATGTTCAACAATAAGCCCAGATGACGGCGATTTCGAGCAAAACTGGTATTTTGACTTGTCGCCGTCGCCGTCGCCGTCGTTGTTGCTGTTGCTGTCTTAGTCTCTGTCTCTGTCTACCTCCCGCCCTTCCCTTTCTCACTCGCTGTGCCTCGCTTCAACTTGCCTTGGCTCACCTCAGGTTCGGGCTTAATGATTACGTGACGCGGCTGCTACTTTAGCTGCTTAAAACTTGACGAAATGGCGCCGCGAGAGGTTCGAGTGCGAGCACAAGTACCAGGCATGCCACAGAGTCAAGTATATACACACTCACATACACACACATACACAGATGGAGATACTGGGGTATGCAGGGTCCCCACTGGGAGCCAGCATCCCTACGAAATCCAGAACTGCGACCAAGCCAGAATCGCAGCTTAAGCTCCGGCTGCGACTGAATTCCAGCACAGCAGTTGCCCCCACGCATTAGACAGCCTAGTGTGCGTGTGTGTGTGTAGGTCTTTGGGCTGAGGTAGCTTTGATTTGCACAGATACATACAGGCTAAGCACAAGTACAGGGTATCCGAGTGTGCTGAAGCGTGATTGCGAGGTAGGCAAACTCTGTGCAACTCTGTTTATAAGGTGAAGATCATAGATCGAAAACAGTCTGAATAAAGGGTTTAGTATGGTGTATATATATAGTATTTATGTATATATAGTATACAGGTTTGAGATACCATGAGTAATAGCACAGACAGTATTTGTTTAATACGAAACTGTCATACAACTGACTCCACTTGCTCGTCAGTTAGACAATAAGATATATTATACAGATAGAAACAAGAATCGATTGCATTGCTTGACACGAAGATAGAATTCACACACGGCTGTATAATAAATACTATATATTACAGTATAAACAGGAATCGACTTCATTAGCAGCTCTATAGAACTGGCTTCAGATTAAATATGCTGTTATAATATTATAGCAGAAGCAGGAAACAATTCCATTAGCGACATTGGAGAGCAGGCTTCACTTATTGTGAAGAAGACAGTATGAAGATGTGTTTATGATTATGAAGATGTATTTATATACTCGTAGTATACATAATGCCAAACGAAACAGGAATCGAGTCAAGTTAGTAATGACTTCATAAGCTCACATCACTTTGCCATGGGGTATATAGTGGCTGACAACACAGTCAGTGCCACAGATCAGATCAGGTAGAATATATATATATATATATATATCACATGCTGCTGCTTTGTCAAGCGTTACATGCGATTACACATCTGTGCACGTATGTACTATATGTGGTATCTGTCCAAGTACATCTGCAGTCATATCGGATCGAGTTCATTAGACATTCCGATCGCACACGCAAAGAACGCAAATCGTTTATGAATAATGTTATATAGTCATAGAGTTGGACAAACAGATGCAAAGTATCGCATAGCACAGACACACGCACACGCACGCACACTCACGCACGCACACTGACAATTTGATCATCTTTGGAGCACAGAAAACAGAAAAACAGAAAAAAAAACAAAAATAAAAATGAAAATAAACAAAATAAAAAAAGTGTTTGTAAAACGAGGCTAAAAGCCCGCTTGCATGCAATATGCCGAGCACTTCAGTATGCACATACATTAACACACTCACACACACACACACTCACAGTGATGTATATCTGTATCTGTATCTGCAACTGTTTATTTTCGAATTTCGCCAACTTTTGCTCACTTTTGTTGCCCCAACCTAATGTTAGGCAACAGGTCGTATACGCGTTTTACAAATTTGTTATGATATATATATATCGATTCGATTAGATTATGTACTTGTTGCTGTTGACTGATGGCGGCGATTGACGATTGTTAATTGACGATTGTTGATTGGCGCTGCTCTGCAACGCTGCTTGGCAACTCTGGCTGTTTTCCGTGCCCGAACGAACGCGCTCTCTCTCGTGGCTTGGCTGCTTGCGACTGTTCGCCGTCGCCAGTTTGCATTTGCGAGCAGCTCCAAGCTGGCGTCGGCCACTTCCGTTCCCGCTCCGCTGCCAACGCTGGCTGCGAGTTTGGCTTATTCCAGCTTGAGCTTTGCACAGTCAAATCTGCGCGAGTGTGTGTGTGTTTGTCTGCGTCTACTTGTGTCTGTGCATATATCAATCTTGTTGTTGTCTCTCAGCCTCGCGCGCTCTCTTTCTCTCTCTCTCGCTCTCTGTGCGCACTGACTCGATTTCAGTAGTTGCAGTTCCCAATTCCAGCTCCCCCGCGCAGCGATGCGCAACGAATTTACTTAGCCAGAGACAGCGACTGAGCCAAAGCCAGCGCTGCTGACCCACGCCCGCCGTCCCTCGCGCGGCTCTCACTGCACAGTGGGCCAGCAAACCAATTTAGTGTGATTAATTAAAAAACTTCCATTCTACTGAATGGATTGATGAAACTTAAACATGCGCTTAAATGCCCAAATACATATTCAGTTAGGTCCGAATCGGACATACATATATATATTGTACCTAGTATATCTAGTAACTCATTATTTCACTATGGTAATAACACTGAAACCGACTTTAAATAGGTTAAAAACAGTGATTGCCTTGTAAAAAAGATGTTATCTAAAAAGGTCATAGCTCGAAAAAAAATAAAAATGTTAGTCAAACCTATATAACTTGAAAAATACAATAATTGTCCACAGACTTAGAATAATTAAGAAGTGGCAAAGGTTATAAGATCTATTCCACCTTAGAAAAAAATGTGAAATTCCGGTATGTGCGGGAAAGGGTTCAGCAAAAGCGAAATTGTGAGTTATCTGAACTGGAAACTATGTATTGTACATATAATTTTTTTTTTTTATTTTTATTATTATTAAATGAAGATTGTACATACTAAATTTATTAAGCTTGAAAACAAATCCAAAATCAAAACAAAACTTTCATTATTTATAAACTAACGTAGTTTTAAATTCGGCATAAGTTACGGGCTCAGCTTTACGAAACTTACTCTTTAACTTTGGCACACATGCTTCTTATTGCTGCACGCTGTATATATGTAAGTCGAAACGAGCCGGATTAGATCGATATATCGTATAGCTGCCATACAAACTATCGGCCTATTTTTGTTATTTGTCAAGATATTGCAACCAAATTAACTACATCGGATTTTTTCTTAATATATATAATATGCATATAAGTTCTTAACAAAATCTGACCACTGTAACATAAAGCTGTCATAGGAATAATCAAACGGAAACGAAATCTTAGAAATAACTGAGCTTATCAGTGTCAATCAAAGTGAGAAACGATCAGAGAATATTATAACCTGCAAGTGTATAGAACCTTCAACATGCGGAAAGTAGTAGATTTTCATAAAAATTTTCAATAACGCTAAATCGGGCTCTGGCCCACTGTGCAGCGTCGTCGTGCTCAGCTAGCCGAGACTTAGCGAGCGAGTGAGAAGCGGAGGGCTGCCTCTCTCTCTCTCTCTCTCTCTCTGCCGTGCAGAGATCTGCGGGCATGTTGCCAAACCTGTTGCGCTGTCTTTAATTGCGCTAGCTGCGACGGCGGCGGCGGCTTGGACAAGCTGAGCGCGCAAGCGAGAGAGAACGCCTCGAGAGAGCGCGGCAGCGGATTAGGCCGTCGCCAAATTCAGCTTTGAGTTTTCGTTTCCCATTCAACGCAAAACAATGTACCACAGCAGCAGCAACAACAACAACAACAACAACAACAACAACAACAACAGTGCCGACAAGTCGAGGCTGACGCACAGATCTTGAATGATTTTCCTGCTAACTGCGATGACTAAAATGCGATTTCAATGACAGCATTAGATCGCTTCGCACTCTCCAACTGGCTCACACTGAGCTTTATTTTCCCGTTGCGATTTGTCGAATTTGGCCAAAAGCTTTCCCAGTTGCCCCAAAACGGTTGGAAAGTGTAGCGACATTTCCCCATCTCAATATTGAATTGCAAATGCAACTGATAATAATGATGATAAGCATATGTACGATCGTTAACAGTGGATGTGGGTGAATAAGTAGATACAATGGCGAATCGGATCACATAAAGCTTATACCAAACATATTTATACCTGAACTCACCTATGATAGTCACGTGTGAAATACTCTACATATATTTTAAAGATTAAGCTTTTGTACCTCATATGAAGAAGATACACGAAGCCCAATTAATAGTAAATAGTGTAAAACGAACAGATCAATGACCCAACAAAGTGTGTTATATCAATGACCCTACAAAGTGTGTTATATATTTGTTTTAAATATATTTATTCCTTGTTTACACCAACTAACTGGTTATTTATATAACAGTCGAGCTTGAATTTAATTCAGCACAAATATCGAGTATGCACCCTATCGAATGCAGCAACATTTCAGGTATTTTCCTAAACTCTTTTTTGGTCTGCAATTAAACCATATAAGGCTGGTAAATGATGGCGCTTTTTTAGCAAATATTGTGTAACAAACATAAAGTTGGCTTGTTGAATGAAATTAACCCTTTCCATGAGTTACTTACTTACTTTTCGGAATCCACATCATAAGTCAATTAGAAAAGCAGAGGAAAATACTATATAAGTTGAAAGACCAAAGGACAAAAATGTACATGTATATATTATATAATATATACTCTTGTATATGTTAATCAAAAAAAAAAAACAATGACTGTGCTTGATCATTTAATAGATAGACCTCATTGATTGAAGCGCGTGACAGTAACTGGAGAACTAAGTCTCTTTTCCTATTACAGTTCGCATTAGCTTTGTAGCAAATCTTCCTTGCGGAAGAAGTTAAAACTAACCCTGGCTCTCCACATGTTGTTGGTGCCAGCTATAATTTGCAACTTATACTCGCCGGATGGAACTGGCATATACTTTAGAAAGTCTTCTTTAAAAACTACATTGTTAGCAATTAGGTCGTGCTGTACAAAAAAAGAAAAAAAAATGTTCAATTAAATTTTCACATCATTCATAAAGGACTTACATCATATGGGCAGGTATGATTTATATTTGAGTTCGCGGCCACGACATCAATAATGATCTTCTCAAATGATAATTTTGTTGTTTTTTTTAACATCAGCTGGCAAAAATCGAATGTGGTGTTGAACATGAATGGTCGGAATCCGTTGTATTTGCGCCACAGGCTCAGATTAACCTTAAATCGGTAAATCGATGAGAATCGTAATCAGCACCTTTAGATATAGAAACCATACCTTAGCATTGTTAAAGAACCCCGTTAGTAATATCGCCCTAATATTACTGGCCACAATTCCACGCCCCAGAACTTTGAGATTACATTTCTCAAATGCACAAAAGGAAGGATCTAATGCCTCACATTTAATGTTTGTGAAGCGTGTAACTGTGCCAGAGACAGTCACGAAGGACAGCAGCAATAGTGTAAGGGAAACCCACATCATCTATTTGCACAGTTAATGATATACTAAACTATGCTTAAATACTATGTTACCACGTAACTACGTTTAAACATAAACTAATTTGATTTTAATGAATATTCTATTTGCTTATCATTCTCGCAATAATTTATAGAAATGATCAAAGTTTAATTATACCAAAAATTGGCTTCAGGTTTACCATATTTGGCAGTAGACATTTATATTAAGTCTATTTGTATACATGTAACCAAGTTAAAAAGTTAATAAGTAACGAACTACACGCGTGCGTGCCCGACTGTTATATACCCTTCGCCCCAACAGTTCCCAGCAACAAGGTAGTCAGTAGCCTCAGTAGTTTTCTCAATGGATTGTGGGGTCTGCGACGCCTCTTTCTGCCTGATATATATTTGTACGAGCTTAGTATACCCATTTCCAAATACTTGAAGTAAAAAGCCTTTTCCATTACTGTTGCCAAGTTTTTGAGTAAAGAAATCCCAATGATATAACAAAAATAACTAAAAACAAGCATTCAAAATATAATAAGTTATTTTTTTTTTTTTTTTTTTTTTTTATTATTATTATTATTAAGTGAAGAATCCGCACATCATAATATTGTATCTTAACGTCACGGGGTGTCTTGGCAAAGCCTTGCCGTTTGAGTCGTCTCAGAGGTCGAGCGAGGATAAGACGTCTTGCAAGAAGACTGCTATGAGTCAGTAATCTGTCACTGTATCGACTTGTGTGTCCCCCAATTTGTGCCACAACTGTGTGAAGATTGAGGTCTTTATGGAGTGTGGAGTTACGTACATACCAGGGACAGTTGGTTATTTGTCGCAGTGCGCGATTTTGCATCACCTGGATACGTTTATAATTAGATTTGGCTGCAATTCCCCAAATCTGGATCCCGTATAACCACATCGGTACGATACAGTGCGCACACACAGCTCTTTTGCAGCTCAGCGAAGAAGTGCTCCTTCTATTCATGAACCATCTCAGCTATTGTGGTCTGTGACCACATTTCGGGGTGTTCGGGATGAGCGTTTTCAATGTGAAGCATGGATTTGCAATTATTATTGCATTTATTTATTGTTATATTATATCTCCCGCTGTGGAACTTACAACAAAGCATACTTTTAGGATCATCTCGAAATATAAGAAACAACAGAAAGAAAGCCATACGAATTTTATACCTCTCCATGAAGAGAATATCTCAACGCAGCTTAGGAGACATCTCCGACCAGAGACATCTCAGCAGAGGAGTCGATCTAACCACGTACGTCTGTCCGGCTGTTCGTCTGTTTGTCTGTAATTAGATCGGAACGAACCGGTACTAAAACCCTCATTATCACTCAATTCAAAATTGTTCCATTGGCACTTATGTGTTGTGCTTGTTCGATTTGGATGAAAGTTTGCCATTACATTATTTACGCACATTATACAAAAGACCGATGAAGTACATCTGATTACAATATCTTGAAAAATATCGACCTATAGGTTGTATGGTAGATATGCGATATACAATGCAATGGTATAATAAAAACCAAATAAAAAGGTTTTTAAAGAAACTTCCAATGCTGTCCCATGTATTTATCATTCCGCAGACCTTTTGAAACAATGTTGCCAGTATTTGAGCGAAAAAAAGCCAAAATCATGGCAAACTTTCACATATTAAATTTTAACCAGACAAAGATATAGTGTCAGTTTATCGTAATGTTATTTCGAATTGTTTTTATACATTAAAATATAATAAATTAATTAGAGGTTGCTCTCCCGAGTTAATAATGAGTTTGTTTCATTTACAGTGCCAAATAAATCTCTACCAATCATCTTCGACCTGACTTGAGATCTCCAGCCGGAAGTTAGTTTCAAAATTTTCCAGTTTTCGACGACAATGTCTGCTGAGGGGATTATTGCGTAGATCCACCAGAGTCAGGCAGTCGCTGCTGATGGCATCGTCGGTGTCGATCTCTGAAAAGTGAGAATGAAAAAGATTCGGTTTGAATGTTGTTCCTATACCAGAACCTCACTTTGCACTACTCACCCAAAATCGCATTGTGCTGGGCGTCCAGAGTCGACAGCTTGGGCAGCTTGAAGACAACTTGAGGTAGAACGATGAATGAATTGTGAGAGATATTGAGGTTGTTTAACGCACTCAGATTGGCGAATTCGTCTGGCAGCTTCGACAGTTGATTGTGTGAGAGATTGAGATCTGCAAGCGAACAAGGTAAGATATAGTATGTATATTGGATAAATATATATTTCAAAGTATTACCTGTGATGGCACTGAACTTCAGTGCGAACTTGGGTGTGACTTTCTTGAGCACATTTCCGCTTAAGTTGCAGGTCTGCAGTTCTGTGTTGCGCATCAAGTGATACACGGCATCTGGAATCTGCATTAGCTCGCACTGTGACAGATCTGAAAAGAAGATAATGCTCATTAATAAGCGGTAGCATTGTTTATCTCTACAGCAGTAAAACATCGATAGTTGCCTCAATTGATAATATTCGATGATAGTCTGAACTATCGTTAACAACGATGGTAGAAAACTATCGATATTATCGATAGCATCAATTGTCAAAAGCTTGCAACAGATGGCGCTTCTGTTGTGATAAATATACCTATTAGTAAGTGCATACATATACATATGTACATATGTATACTCATGAATGGGGCAAATGTATTCAGCAAATCCCTTACCTAATTGAGCATTTTCAGTCGCATTTTCGCAGCGCTCAATCACTTTGACTACCAAATGTGCCATATTCCCTATATAGCATGCTATCGCTCCGACTCTCTCGTTGCTCTCCCGTTAACCGGTCTCTTTCTTAATTGGTTCTTCTGTTTTGTTTACGAAACTCGCGTGGAGAGTGGCAAATGCAGCTGGCACAATAGAAAGGTTTGTCCACTTGCACACGTGTCCAGACCCGACGATACCTACATATATATATATATGTATATATATATATGGGTATATACACTATAAATACTCTGTGAATCTATGCTAGTTCAACCTGACGCACTACACACTAGCCCGATACTGAATGAGTGATACATATTGACGGGGCCCAGGGCGAACTGAGCGACCGAGCGGAGAGAGCTGAGAGAAGCGTGCACATTCACCAAAATAAAGACGGAGAGTCTGATAAAAGCGTATTGCCTTTGTGTGAGTGATCCGCTACACAATGTCAATACGAGAGTGAGCGGAGCGTCGCACTCAGCGAGTGCCTCTCTTTCTCCTCGTGCGCACAAGTTCGAGCGAGAGGGAATGAGTTGTGCCATGGCAAAACGTCGCTAGGTAGCGTCATTTTCTCTCTCACGCTCTCTGTCGTCTGCAATGCGGATAAGTTCACTTGTTAGACGTCAGTTAATGCACGATGGGAAGTCTGACAGACCATGGAAAGTAAATATAGTATATATGGATGAGTACGAATATATATTTTAATTATCTGGCCAACAAGTTGAGCTAATAACACATATAGAATTTAATTTGTAGGTATAACTGTAATTGTGTTTCTGGATCTTTTATATTACTACTTTCGATTAATTATATATAATATATATATGTATGTACAAATACACAATATATACCATATAAGTACCATATATTATTTTCATTAATATAATGCGCATCCAACATTAATTTAAATACTCTACGTTCCTCAGCAGGCGACCTTGTCGTATTTTTCCATGAACATTTTCATATTTTCTCTCATCGTTTTGAGAATTTCCCCCACTAAGAGCAATTTTCACTGCATTTCCCATAAACATTGCATGACTTGCCTTATTAAAACTGAAATGATTTACACGAAGGAAATATCTGTCAGTTAATTTAATAAATATGACCGTTAACAAGATAAGGAGCATCCTTTAAATAAATTGAATCCCGCAAACGATTAAAAATAATAACGAAAGAGATGATTTATAAGGTAATTGCGCCGAGTTCTCACATGGCCTTATACAGTACATACAATAAATCGTATATGCAGATTGGATTTTTACGATTCCTTGAAATATACAATGATAGAGAAAGCTACCTTTTGAATACTCATATATATTCGTTGAGTTGAATGAGATTTATAGCGAAAACAGATAGAATAAACTTGATTTTGATCAAGATTATAACAATCTATAAGGTGAAGGTGATATTTGCAGGGTATTGTAATAGTCTTGTCTAGAAATACCTTTGGCCGTTTCGATTTTAATTCATAGTCATCCAATTATATATTTTGTTTATAGCGTTGCCGCTTTGACATTTGCCAGGCGTCTAAAGGAGCAGAGCAAACACTGTGGACCATTTACACATCGTATATATATTGTATATAATATACTCGTATTGTCGCTGATAAATCTCTTCTGACGTAAAGAGAGGGTTCACATACAAATATAGCCATAGGTACACGAGACATTAAGTTGATTGCCAGAAAGTCTCGTTGTTAACACTTGAATAGGGTCTGTAGAAAAAGTCGAATACATATATCATACTATATACGTATACAAACACACACCTGGTTAAAAAAGGCAGAGTCGTGTAGTACGTTATATTAATCTACCACGATTGATAGACCTTATGGAAGGCTTACTAGCAGCGATACTTGTGCTTTATGACCAAAATAGGCAAAATCGCAGAACAAATAAACAGTTGCGTTAGACACCTATCTATCCACCAATACCTAGTCAAATAAGAAATGGGGTATAGTGGACTGTATTTTGACCCATGACGAAATGAAAAGATATGAAGTATATTATACTCTCACTGGTAAAGGGTATGTGCAGGTTTAACAACTCGGGTGCGTAGATAACGTATAATTGGCTTGTTGTATACAATGTATGCGTGTGTACACCTCTGTATTTATAGCGTGTATGTGTATTGATGTATTCCTCTTTTTTCTTCCTATACCATATATGTGGGTAATCAGGTTAATTTGTTATATTTTTTAATTATCTTTCAATGAATCACGCATCGATGTAAGTTTCGCATTCGCAATTTGCCGCAATAAAAATGGAATATTCAAGTCAAAACAGTCCATGCTCGACTGCGTGAACGATCACCCGAGAGAAGCAAACAAACATGCACTATAGTATTGTATATGTAACATATGTATCTCTATCTCACAATATATAACTCGAATTTAAGTAATGAGGAAATTGTATCACTTATTATTTTAATAAAATTCGTTTCTAAATATTGATATTTCCCCTTTTACAATATGTTTACCTTTGTTGGAAGTAGTTTCTATAATAACTGAACTATCTGGTTGAAATTAGCGGTGTCGAGGGCCCACTGTATCGGGCCCCAGACGCCTTATCAATCAGTTTATAACGATTGTTGTTCTGCATTCGCATGAGTTGTCACATTAGTAAACACCCAAACACAGCGGGAGGCCTCGAGATTCCGATTTCGATTGCGACTCAAGCGAAATCGACGCACGAGACACTTCGGGTCGGAGGCGATGCGCAATAACTGAAATTGGCACTTGGCCAATTTCTTATTGCTGTTGTTATTGTTGTTGTGTTATGAACATGAATTTTACATGAATCGCAGAATGTGTAAGAACTGCGCCGCACTTGATCACTCGGCAAGGGGTGTACCACCCGCAGAAACACCCTACTGAGGCACCCAACTCACCCAGTTTGTGATTCTCCTTGGCGTCCTCGCAGCGACGCACTACCCGAATGACGCCGCGTCCGGCGATGGGCGAGAATGTCATAATGCCGCCAATTCTGGCTATATGGGGGGGCAGGCGGGGATCTGTTTCATCTGACTGCAGCGTCACCTCGTTGCCAGAGTTGTCGAAGTCTTCGCTGTTGTCACTGCCACTGCCACTGCCACTGCCCCTGTCATTTCCATTCCCATTTCCATTGTGGTTTCCGTTGTTGCCATTGCCATTCTGTCGATCCTCGCCGTTTCCGGCAGTTCCGCCATTATTGGCGATATTTGTGATATCGTTCCCGAAAGGGCGCATTTTCAAGCGTCTATCTCTCTCTCTCTCTCTCTATGTCTCTACAAAGCTTCACTGACTTCACTTGAACTGCACTCCAAAAAAATGTTGAGATGTCTTGGGATTTATCACTTGTATCCGTATCTGTTGTAGTTTTTTTTATTTATCTAGTTTTGCCGAAACGCGTTCGTATCGTTCCACTGAATCGTTTCAATATTGCAATAGTTGCAAATGCGAACTGAAAATTATTTGGAAGAAAAACGCGAACTTTTCCACAACCAACTGAACGTGACTCTCTTGCGCATTGAAATATTGAAAAGGCTTTTTACTTTCGGTTTTTATAGCACGGAAGAAGAAAGAAAAACTGCGCATAACAAAACAAATGAAAAATAAAATGGAAACAACAACAGCAGCAGCAGCAGCAGCAACAGCAACAGCAACAACAGAAACAACAAATAATAAGCCAGAAATTGGCACGACACGAGCTAGAAAACGCGTCAATACCCTTTCCATTCCAAATAAGTGCATGCTAGCCAGGCCAGGCCACATACACACACATATATCTCTAATCTATTGGCTGTTTCGTATGATTAGCATTATCTAAAAGGTATTCCTCACGCACATACATGCATAGGCACAGAAATATACCCCTTACTCATGTGGTTAGTTATGTCTAGGAGGGTTCAAGCGATTAGAGGACTCCCAATTTTAGAGGTTTCCCAATTTCGAAAAGACTGTTACATATGCGATTGCATAAGCATTGGTGTTAATTGGCCGGGATAGGGTATCGCCTGTTGCACACCACGAAATCGTCTTGTCATCGTAAGAGCAATAGCCTCTGATATAAACAGTCTTTCTCTTGCTCATTGGCTCGCTCTGTTCTGACAACGGAAAAGTGTAAAAGTTCAACACTTTGGCGGAGCAAGAGCGATTCGCTCAATGAGAACCTGATGCGTACAAGCTCGTGCAAGTGTGTATATATATTATATATATCTATATGTCTCACATGCATATAGACATAGGTATATGTAGATCAAAGTTTTACGCATTGCAAGAAATGGCGATGTTCAGATACCGGAACTATTGTAAAAATTTTCCGCACACTTGTCAGACAAAAACAAAAACAAGTAGATATAGAAATAGATGGACATCGGTAAACATATATATTTTTTATTTCCAAATACATACGTTCCAAGATGATATTTGCTCTCTAAATTGTAAAACGCATTTTATGTCCGCGTCTTATTGCGGCCTTGAAAAGGTTAAAAACAAACTGATCTCATATAATATGTTTATCGATTTTTCCAAAATAGCCAAGGATGCCTGCAAAAGTCGACCTAGGTTGGGACAAAGGGTTAGCTCAAGTTGTCAAACAGATCGGTGTATCGTTATTGTTGCAAAAGCTCTCAGTGCTTTGTCTATTGTAAGCGCCCATAATGCTCTCAAACAAATATCAAACGAGCTTTGCCCGCTCAAAATCATTTCAAATTCTCCCAGAGCTTTAGACGCTTTTGCTCGCCTAATGGGGTTTGCTTTCTATTGAAGGAAGATAAGAGATACATATATACACTCGTAATCATAATAATAGGCACACTTTGAAATTTTTGCTTAAAGTCAATTATACCGTACTTCAAGTGTTCATAATAAATAAACTTTCCCATATTTTGAATTGTGAATATATTTTCACTATATACGTGACGATTTCTTAAATATGTATCTTCTATGTTTATCGTATTTTGTATTACATACTTTGCAGATAGTAAGAATCACTTTAAAAAAAATTATTTCATAAATAACTTTTATGTTAATTATCCGATCGCAACTAAATATTCAGAAATATTATTTTGACAGCAATAATTATTGTGTTTACCAAAAATGAACTGTCCTGCTTGAAAATTACGCTTCGGTTTTTATCGGAAGGAAAGGGGGCGTGGCAAAAATCTAAAAATAAACTTGATCTACGCGCAGAATTTTGACATTTTTTCATTCCTTTTTGATAGTCCCAAATAGTTTTAACCCCGACTACCTTACGAATAGCGGATATTATTTATTAGTCTTCTGAAAAAATTAAAGTCTCTAGAGTTATAAATCAAAATCTTTGCTGAAAATCCCGCATATCATAGAAGGTAAAATTAGTACAGTGGGTGTTTTTTTAACACCGCCTTTTATCTTTGTTTCAAATCGTTGTTTATTTTTTTTTGTGAAGACTTTTTTGAAAAAATTCTTGATTTAAAAGTCTTTAGGTGATTTATACTCTTTAGTAAAGGTCTTCTGAAGACTTTAGAAATATTAGTATTGTTTAAAAGTTATTGAAGACAAGAAAACGAAAGTAATCATAATTATTAAGTTTAACAATTCTAACCAACAATAATCATTTTACAAATTAAAGTTTTGCTAAAAATTAAAAATAATCGTTGGAAATAACCTTGTATATAAAACTTATAACCGTTACGGTCTCTGGTACTTAATAAGTTAAGACATCAATGGAATTTCACCCACTGACAATCGGTTGAGTTTTAACAAAGCTTCCCTTCTATTGTATTATCCATTAGAAAAGGTTGATAGTAATAAGATCATTTTGAATTAGCGTAAATCGCATTTTTCAATTGGTGTTTGTAAACGTTTTATTAGTTATTTCGATCAAAGTCTAGAGTTAAGATATTTTAATAATATTGAATATAGAGAAATTTCGATAATTCCGCAAATCGTCTAACAAACGAACAAAAATACTTTGAAGGTAATAAGTAGGTAGATCTATCGAAACCAACGGCCAAATGATAGGGTAATATGCCACAACACGGATTAAAAATGCCCAAAGCTTCACTAACACATTTACAGTCTAATTAAAACTTAGTTCGTACTCCAACATCATCATCTTCATCGTGATCGTCATCGTCATCGTCCTCTACTGCGTGACGGTGCCCTGCGCATGCTGCAGTCCTGTGCATAGGTACAGCATGATAATACTCAGCGCCTGCACCCGCTCCTCGGACTTGTTCTTCGAGCTGGCCATCGACTTCCAAGGTACCTCCGATTCCAATCGATTGCTGTTCGCCCTCTCGGTATCGTTCAACATGGTGTAGCCCTCGGTCTCAGCGTCTAGGGCCACCTTCAGCTTTGTCAGCTGCGTGTGCAAGGGAGAAAGAGAGAGAGAAAACATGAGAATGACTGGTTAGGACTATGTTCGACCGTTTTGAATTAGAGTGAGAGCGCACCAGTTCGTTGATTTTGACCACTCGCTCGTCGGGAGGCAGCTCCGCATACAAATGCTTGCTGTAGCTCTTGGCCAGATTCATGAGTTCGTCGTTCCGCGAATGCCGCAGTATGGGCTCGGTGATGAGGACGACTTGATCGAAACTCAACGCGCTGCAGTCCAGTGGAAGTGCCTCCAAATGCTGCGTAACCGTCTCGAAGGGATTCGTGCTGGGCTGATGCTGCCGCAATGCTTCCTCGCACATCGATGCTTTACTGAAAGTTGCAAGAGCTCAGTGAGAATGACTGGCAATGGGGGTGGGGGGTTACTTACCGCGAAGGCGTATGTTGCGGACTCGGTGGCAGACTCCTGGAGTTTGTCGGCGTGTTATTGCCCGAGAGGGACGACACTATGCCGGGTATATCGAGATTGCTGGCCTGCCGCTTGATACCCTGGGCTAGCATTCCCGTCAAACTGGACCGATGCACGTCCAGGCCCAGCTGCTGCGGCTCCGGTTCCAAGGCGAGATCCTCTGTGGTCATGGAACTCGAACCCTTGGCAGGTTCCTCCATTTCCACATAATCGGCTTGGGTGATTGTGAACTCTGGCTTATTGACCGGCGTGCCCGATGGCCCCGGGGCATAGCAATCCACAGGACCACACACGGTGGCGTTCTGACACTTGGCAATGCACTTCTTGTGGCAGCACATGGAGCAATCCTTGCACTGCATGGCGTCCTTGAGCCAAATCTTTTTGC
Organism: Zaprionus ornatus; assembly: GCA_018904035.1. Classification (NCBI taxonomy): domain Eukaryota; kingdom Metazoa; phylum Arthropoda; class Insecta; order Diptera; family Drosophilidae; genus Zaprionus; species Zaprionus ornatus. Next base: position 21,837,998 of record JAEIFZ010000001.1, read on the forward strand.
CGCAAAAATCGCACTGTGTGGCCCGATGGAAATGGGTCCGTATAAAGTTGTGGGCCTTGGACGCAGCTGCCGCATTGCCGGAGGCCGCTGAGGAGACTGCGCTATCCGCAGAGATAATTGAGGATTTTAGGGAGATCGTATCCGAACTGCTTTCGTCCTGCACTCTATCACCGGCAGACGACTGACTTCTGTAGAAGAAAGTTTATTCAAACACAACGAAAGATATAGAGATCAGATAAAGAGACTGTACCTGGCTGGCGATTGGGTCTTTGCTGTGCTCTTGGGTGCGCCTTCGCCTGCGCTCACATTCGGATTGCCGTTCCACGAGAAGACAAACAAAACATCGCCGAAACAGAGATTGGGATTAAACCCGGACTGATTCGACAAAGAGTGTGCTTTGCTGTGGGTGAAGAAAGAAGTTAGCCGAAAGGAGATTTGCAATTCCATTTACACTGCTTACACTGGCGACAGCGTTGCCGGATTGAGGGCGATCTGCTTGAGACACTGGTTCAGACTGGTCTCGCAGCACTCGACAAGGATCTGACCGATCTGGATGTTGTAGTAGCCCAGCAGGACGCTCTCGCCCGCACACTTGCCGAACACGCACACGTTGAGGAAGCGACTGTTAGCATCCAGCTGAAAGTTGGACAGGTCGTCCATGTGTATCAATGGGCAGAAGCCGCAATCGATGGTCGAGTGTTGATAGAAGTAGTTGACCTCGTCGAGTGGCTTCTCTGCTGGCAGTTCGTTTGAACTCGTCTTCGAAGGCGTCTCATCTGCTTTCACCTTCTCTTTATCCTTATCCTTGTCTTTATCTCTGTCCTTATCCTTGTCTTTGTCCTTCTCCTTGTGACAGTCGCTACTCTCCCGGCTGATGGTCTTCTTGATGGCCTTGGCTATGATATTGGATTTCTTGGGTGAATTGGTTGGCGTGCTGCTCAGACTGGAATCGTTGGAGCTGCGACTATAGCCGGGCTTGGGGCTTAAGCCCTTGGCAGCCAGCTCGCCTTCGGCTTCGGTGTCCGGCCTCATGGTCGTCATGGGAATGTCACACAGATCATCATACTTCTCCAGATCCTCGAGTATGGCATCGTTGCGTATGATGCCGGGAATGAGACGCTCGATGCGCAGAGAGCAAACGGTCGACTGCAGGTTCTTCACCACCTTGGCGATCTGCTGAATGGTCGTCACCTGTCTGCCCTCGATGGCAACCAGCGTATCGCCTGACAATAGATTGGACTTACAGGCCGGAGTATTGGGTAGTATTGACTCAATCTTGACCACCTGACTGCTGCTCTGCTTGAACACAATGCCGATCTGCTGGTTCTTTGCCTTGTGGATGACCACGTCAAGCGAGATCAGCACATTACGATTATCCTTCTGATAGGCCTCGATGAAGGGCACCGGTGCTAGCGTAATGGTGCAGTAGACACTGCTGGTACCCGGCCAGGCCATCAGACGTGACAGCTCAGCCACACGCACAGTCAACCCGCCGTTGGGCTGGATGTCGCAGTCCGTCGTCTCGTCCTCTGCCGTCCAGTGGAAGAAGGGCTTGTAGCGCAACTTGTAGTTGGGTAGAGTGTGTTTTCGGCGCACCGCCTTGCGTATCTGATTCGATATAAGGTTTGTGATATTCGACTGCATTTGCCGGCCTTGATACTTTGACTCGATAACCAAATTCAGCTCGGGATCCCCCAGAAAACTGAGTGACCAATGGGTGTAGGGCTTCCTCGTAAACTGCAGACGTGCCATGCCGGATAGCTGTTTCACTACAGTTGCAAATACAATACTATAATTCCCAAAACAAAGATAAGGTATATGTGTTACATTACCCTTCAGCATTATGGAACCCTTCTTGCCAAGCACCATGTCTGCATCAATCGAGGTGGAGAAGTTTCCAATGTAATTAATGTCCAACAGCAGATCCAAGTTTTCAATCCGCTGCTCAGCCTCATCGAGTTGCACATTGTGCACCGTCAGCGATCTGATGTCCGGGAACTGATCTCCCAGTTCCAGTTCCTTGATCTAATTGCGGAATACAAAAGAATAAACAATGTCTCGGGCAACTCGATTGCTTGTAATGAACTCACCGTCAGCTTGTCCAACAGTTTTCCGGTGGTTGTTTTCGTTATCAACTCATCTAGCTCAATGGAAAGCTTACGATAGAACCACTTTCGCACGCGATTCGAGTTCTTGAACTCGTGGAACAGAAACTGCATCACAAAGTTCAAGGCGACCAGGGTCGATGAGCCGTGCACATTATTCGGATGCAATTCATAATTGTTTGCCTCGGGTCTGGTTGTGTTCAGACTTCGTGCGGTCTGCTTGATGTTCTGCAATGAAAGGGATTTCCACATAGAGTATATGTTTACTATACAACATTTTGTCCTGTGCTCTTACCAGGGGTAGGGTATACTTGGCGTTCATTTGCTTCTGCTCGTCGCTCTCGTCGGGCAGATTGGAGAACTTAATAAACAACAAGTACTGCAGCAATATCATAACAACTCCGCCGATAAGCAGAAATATCAGGCAGAGCAATAAAATATTCGATATGGGTATCTCCATCTTGGGACTGGGTTTTCCTTTTTGTCTTGTATCCTGCAGGCAACTTTGGGCAAAGTTTGGCGAGTACTTTCAGGCCTATCTCTCTCTCTCTCTCTCGCTCTCTTTCTCTCTCTCGTTCTCTCGCGCTTAGTGCATGTGACAAATCAGCTTTCAGTCTTTTCAATTACTTCTCAGATATTGTACATATATGCACACTTTTCAATCATGGTCAATGTTCTCGCGGACTGACAACATGACGTCGGCGTGCTAGCTAACCACTCCGTCCATTTGAATTGCGACGTTATTCGTGTATTATCTGGTCAATCGGTATATCGAGGCGTGCTATAATTTGACAACTGGCGGGGGTCTCACAACTGACTCATTTGAGACCAGCTACGATTACTTAAATATACTAAGGGCGTGCTGACAAAATCAATACAAGAACCTTCCATTGCGCATGTCCTGCGGCTCCAGCTGATTTTCAATTGCGCAACAAAGTGACCAAATCTCACACGCAACGAGTGCAAGCCGAACAGCTGTTCGAGGCGGCACAATTACAAAAACACAAATACCCTCAAAACTCTGTGAATGTTCCATCTATAAAGTATCAAAACTCTTTCTGAAATAAAATATGTCCCTAAGGAATCTATACATGACAATATATACCCTATATATACAAAGAATATCAATTTCAATTGGGATGAAGTCACGTTAAGAAACTGTAGAAACCACGCCCTACTTTATCGACCTTGATACACGAAACACATTAATCATGTCTATGTCGTCAGCAATAACAGTCTGTTTATTAGGTCATACTACAATATATACACACTAATGGTCAGAATAATAGGTGTGCACGCTGTGGTACTCAGCTTATAAGTATAAAATTGTTAGAGGATTTTCCATGCTAACAATATTTGGATCATGTTAATAATGAAAACTCTCTACACAATAAGACCAACGATAAAAAGAAACTTATTTTCTTCATTCTCCACCATTGAGAGCCTGATACACAAGTACCCGAATTGAAGCCCTCTTAGAACATATTTAAAGATATATTCAATGAAAGATAACTTGAATTTACTTCAGTTTGTAATTTTCTGGCATTCATTTTTGTTTTTTATTATTATGTAATTCCTTTACTTTGTGTAAAATAAGAAAGTATTAATAGGTTTTATTAACAAATTTGTTGAAGGCAGGTATTTATGTTATTATATGTTTGTTTATGTATATCTTGTATATAAATTACAAGTCGTTTTTATAATTATTTATTAATTATTAAATTTACGTCAGTTATCATTATCTCTAGCGTCTCTTAAGTATTTAAACTGTATTATTACTTAGTGGTATTCAGTTAAGATATTTTTATATATAGGTATATGTATTATATTTAAATTAATGCATTTACCATTTAAATTATTCTATTTTACGTTTTTCTTTCCTTTCCGGCCTCTCCTGACTCTTTCTACTTTGTTTGGTTTTGCTTTCGGATTTTTTTTTTTTTTTTGTATATCCTTTTTCATCGTTTTTGTATAAAATTAAGAACTATTTAGATTTAGATTTCTCATGTGACTTTCAAACCAGACAGGCTTCAACTTGAAATAAGAAGAATGTACAATAAAGTCGTAATAATCATAATTATAATAAAAAAAAATAGAGTAAGCTTTCGTTCCGTCATGACAATCTGACCGGGGTCTACCACATCATGGACTCCACTAGACTCCAACTGTATGTATACTATTTATGGATTTTATATGCATATATAGTAGATTTGAACAATCTGCAGTCAATCTATCGCAATGTATCCCAGGATTGGGGTATGGATCGATTTAGTTGAATTTGTAAAATTCAGTATTTTTTTTTTTTAGTTTCTTTGTTCTTTTTTTATACAATGAATACGTATTGGATAACTGGCGATACGGTACGCTCTCTATATAAGTATGTACAAAATGTCAGAACAAGGTACAAGAGCTTGGAAGAACAAGCCGAGCTCAAGGCTGTAAAGTATGCTCTATAAGACATTGAATTATTTGAATATGCTCATGGCAAGTGGCTGCATGGACGTTGTTCTTGTTGTTGTTGCTGTTATTGTTATTGTTGCCTTTCTTGTTATTGCGGTTTGGTGTTGTTTTTGTTGTTGTTCTTGCTGTTGTTGTGCTAGACAACCAATTCGTTAGAAAAAAATGGGTCTAATAAATGTATATATAGGTGTATATGTATATATAGTTTCGAAATTCCTATTGAGAACTATCGCAAGCGAACTAAGTAATGCTAAGAGTAGAAAGCAATCTTGCAATCTCATCGAACAGATCTCCGCACGGATCCCTATAAAAGGCGCTTAATCATATTATACAAAATACTATATAAGGGAAAAGTTCACGGCTGGCATGTAAGCGGCTTGAAAGGGGGGGCTAGGGGGCAGGGCGAGTAGGTATTTCCAATCTGGAAACAAAATGTATTAGAGCTAGGCCAATCGTAGGGGGCAGAAGAGGGATTTATTTTCTTAACATATCGGTAGTCTAAGGACATAACAAATGATATCAAACTTTTACAATTGATTTAATCGTTAATTTTGTACTCAATAGGTCGATTTTTTAGGCATATATATCTTGTTCTAAAGGTTTCTTCTCTTCTCATTCTTGTTTTTCTTTAAGTATTTGGATTAATTATGGTTTGAAGCCGTTAGCGAGCGAACTGTGAACTCGGCCATATTTGCTAAGCGGAATGAACTAACTGTCACACACCTACGCACACACCCACACATATGTACATACAACGGCACACCTACATATGTACATGTGCTCGCAGAGTGGCTAAGCCTTAGGTCGATCAACAAACTTGAACTAAAATTGGACTACTTAACTTGGACAAAACTTACAGTACATTCGTGCACATATACACATGTATCTATGTATGTATGAATGCATGTGTGTGTGGGTGTGTGTATGTGCGGGTGGAGAGGCTTTTCAAGAGGCTGAACAAATATAACATTCTTTCGGATATCATACAAAAAATATTCTGTTTTCTCACGGATTATATATATATCATCCAGGGGGGAGAAAAAAAGGTTTGACACTAGTTACACACTATATATTGTATACTATAGGCATGTTATTGCAAGTCGAATGGGTCGAGTAGTATGTGTGAAGAGTTTTGGAGATGTGTTCGACTGCGTTCGTATGTGGGGGGTATAAGAGAGTATTCATCGAGTATTGTGATCGGGTATTGATCGAGAATTGCTAGTGTACGTGGGTTGTATTAACTAGCCTACAGCTTACATGCAAGTAAGTAGAGTATACTATCCCGAGTATTGCCTGACTAGGCTCAGCGGTATAGCTGCTTATGTATATGTATGTCTGTACGTATGTATTTACCATGTAGTGTGTATGTACTATGTATGCTATGGTATTCACTTAAGTTATGGATTTCCATTGGTTTTCTCATATATCTCTTTTGTTTTGTTTCTTTAAGTTAATTACAATATTTGTGCGCTCTTCGAATATCCCCGTCGTTCAACGTCTACGTCATATTGATTCATAGATTTAACTATTTATATGCTAAGTGGTTTTTATTTTTGATTTAGAATGTCACTAGAGAGTGCGAACACTTGCCCCCTATACAGGTATGCATGCTGCTGTTGCTTTTATTGATCGACCAAGTTTGTTATCGGGTAATTCTCTATTCGTATTATCATATTATATATTTATAATATTTTAGCTAGCTTTCTTGGTCTTCTAGTGTGTCTTGAAAGACTCGCTGAAATTGATCTATACAAGGTCTACGCTGTCTACGTACTTAAATACATATATACACATATGCATGCACATGGTCTGGGTGTGCACGAGTATGCACTAGTGTGCGAGAGAGTGAGAACTACTGCCAGCCGATAAGAATCTTGTTGGTAGCTCGGATAAGGCAAAGGATATCTACAGTTCATATTGAATGTATGTTATATGAGTTGTATAGGTGAATCGATTTATTATCTGACTTGAAGGAAGACAAAGAGAACAAAGAGCTATTGTTACAGGTATTACATGGTATAATGAATCCCCAGTGGTTGCGTGTGGCACTCACACTCACTCAATGGGGAACCACAGAGGTGCATGCAAAGCCATGCGCTCTCACATTTATACAGAACACACATACAACATCATATCTCAACATCGTATCAGCCTGATCTAAGGAAATGAATATCATTGACGATCTCTCTCGCGGGGCCTTTTCGCCTTCCTCCTCCTCCTCCTCATCATCATCACGCGTCCCGCCTCTCATGCTCCCTCGATCTCCAATCGTATGTATAATCATAGTCGTAGATAGATATAAATACATTACATACAAAAATTTGATATCTACAACAATATTTGATAATATACACAATCGTATAATAATAAATATATATAGAGTTCTGCATTCTGAATGTACATAATTGAAGTATTAACTTTAAATATATATACATACATATATAGTATGCATATATATGTATAGTATGTATATAAACAAGACAAAAACGCTTGCAAATGGATTACAGATTCATCGAGTTATGTATGTACTTGTATATTATATATATGTATATATATGTATGTGTGGGTGTGGGTGTAGGTGTGTGTATGTATTTGAATATTATATTCTAGTTAACTTACAATGTATGCGCGTGTGCCTACATATACATGTACATACAATAGTAGATACTACCTACTTATAGCTAGTATGTCACTAAATATGATCGAAAGAGTTTTTAGGCGTTACACACATCGTTTCATTTTCTCCTACCCTCTTCTTCTACTCTCCCTCTTTCTTTCTCTATCTGACATTGAGTTCACACTTGGGCTTGCATGCTAAATATCATATTCTCAGTTTGTCTCAGTTTTTCATTCTTTGGTTTTTGGTTCTCTTTTCGATTTAAGTTAAGATTATTAATTACATTACATTTCAGCGGGTTCTGGTTCTGGTACTGCGCTTAAAGTGTATGATACGAATACAGCTGTTCTTGATGGTCGTCTTCAATATCTGGCATTAGTTTCTTGTGATCTTCATGCTGTTGCAGTAGCTGCTGCTGCTGTTGCTGCAGTTGGTGTTGTTGATCGCGATAATGCTGCGCCTGCCAGTCGGAAGACAGGACAAACCTATCGCTTCCAGTGGCGTTATCATAGTTAATATCATTATCTGAATAAACCTTTTTAATATCTACTGATGTTGGTATTGTAAGTGGTAATATCATTGTAAGATTTCTTGGTGTTGTTGTCGTTATTGCTGCTGCTGCTGCTCCGACATCTGTTGCGGCTGCGGCTGCTGCTGCTGCTGCTACTGTTACATTTGCCTGTCTGTTTACTAATTGTATATCCGATTGTGGCGATGTTGTTCGCGTTGCTGGCAGCGACATCGCTGCCATCGGGAACGATACCATGGGGAACGTTGAAGCGTCGCTGAACGGGTAATCCTCGAAACGGGCGATTGGCTGTCGAGCCGAGAATCGTTGCGATTGCGATTGATGCAAATGTGGGTGCAGTTGCGATTGCGATTGATTTGGGCCTAATGCATATGCATATTCAATTGGACTCGTTGCTGCTGCTGCTGCTGCTGCTGCAGATGCTGCTGCTGGTGTTGTTGCTGTTACTGTTGTTGTTGTGGTGGTATTTAATCGTTTCGGTTTGTTTCGTATCGTATCAAAATTGTGATCTAAGTTTGGTGCTGATAACGATGAGCATATGGCCTGATGCTATACCCAGATCTGTTCCTTTCGATTACGCGATCGCAATCAAAGCCTCTGCTAGCACCAATCCTCCTCATCCGAATCGGAGTGTCGAGTATTAAGTCCGCTCTTTGGCTTAAAACCATTAAGAACAGGAGATGGCAGTACACGACCTGTTCGGCCCATAGCTAACGCCTGCTCGAACGATAGCGGAGCTATATATTCCAGTCTAAATGAAAGGGATAATAGAGTCAGTTCCAAATTCCATATTCCATGCTGCCTCTACTTACCTTTCTCTTTCCACTTCACGCTCACGATCGCGCTCACGCTCGTACAGCTCTCGCTCACGATCGCGGTACTCGTATCGCAAGTCGTATTCGTGCAACCGATCTCGATCCCTGAAGCGTTCGCGGTCGCGTTCACGTTCCCTACTACTATAATACATGTCTCTCGGATCCCGCAACAGATCGCGGTGATGTGGCAGCGAGTGAACACTGTGAGGTGTTGAGTGGTGCGTCTGCAAAGAGCGAATATTGTAATTATATCGTATGAAATTGCTGCAAAATAATCGATAAGAGAAGATGCAAAATAGGTTCATCTCGAGTAGAGTCTCCCTTCTCTATGTGACAGCGAAATACAAGTGTAATAAAAGAAAACTTATAATATAAAATTAATCATACTTTTTACAAATATATGTACATATGGGAATGAAAAAATGAATAGTTTATCAACATTTGTATACTCACGTGTGTGGGACTCGCATTCAGCTTGGGAAAGTTGATATTGGTTGGCTTTAGCTGCAGTGTCGACGGTTTGCTTGGAGTCGGTGGTAGCCGTCGTCCAATACCAGCGCGGCGTGAGGCTAGCGTCGGGTAGCTGTGCTGCACGTGTGTGCCACCTGTCGTAGACATGCGACACAATGAGAGGAGGAGGGCGAGAGAGAGATTAGTTCCGCATGACAACTGCACATGGGCATTACGAGTAACGAATAATGTTATGATATCAAATAGGTATGAGTTGTGCCTAAGTAATACTTTAACTGAGGACGATATAATCGAAAATTATACAAATACAGCAGAAACTTGCAGCGAATCGGAGAAATGTTCAGGTTCCGTCAATTCGCAATTGCAACCTTCATAGTACCTACATATGTATATATGAACATTACAAGAGACCGACTACTTTAAGAGTCCACATTATGATGGAACATATGTATGCTAATCGAATGTCCATATATGTATGTGAGTACGAGAGAAATCATATTTCAATTGGGTTTGTTAAATGCATCAAGATGCACAGTTAAGATACAGATATACATATATATATATATTGGTATATATAAATAATATATAGATGATACAAGGTGTTGTTGTATGCATGCATGACTGTGAACTTTACATACAATATATATTGGGTATAGGGTATGTATAGGTAGGTATATATAGGGTATTAATAGAGTAGAGTACGAGAAAGTATTTCAAAATGGCAGAGACAGAAAGAATGAAACTAGAATAAACGTAACAGTGCAAAATACGAAAGATATAGATATACAACTTATGTTATAAGTACACCCAACTGCAGCCTGAATGATCAACTAGGAATGCATTCTGTAAACTAATTATCTATTGTTACTGTTGTTGTTCTTGTTGTTGCTGTTGTTTTTTTTTTTTTCTTTTCATAATATACATTTTAAATTGTTCATAACTGTAGCAAATACCACCCAAAGTCCCTCGAAACGAGAGAACCGACAACGGAGCATTACGAGTGGAGCGGCCAGCCCAAATTCCGAAGTATCTGAGATGCTCCTCTTCGTATGCAGAAGTTTTCTTTAGTTAGGTTGTTTGGTTTAGTAGGAAGGGGGTGTTCATAGAGTGAAAATATTATCAAAAGGTCAAGCACATAGATTCTTGGTCAGTAAATTTGCAGAGAATCACTTTTTGGCACTGTCCCGCTACAAGTCTCGGATGGTCGATGGATCGTATTGTTTTTGGGGGAAGAGTGTTCAGGGAGGGGTCTATCAATGACGTCGTCCGTGTTGTCTTTGAAATTATCATAAGGTCGTTTTAAAAAGAATAGGATGATATATCTGTAGTAAGTTGTGCTGTTTGTTGTTTGCTGTTGCTGTTGCATATAATATCTTACAACCGTTAGGTGAAATTGTTCTTGTTGCCAAATTTTGTTCAGTGTAGTTGAGATTGATGGCGATGAATGTTTGTACAAAACGATTAGATTATGAGAATGTATGGGCACTATAGAGAGAGAGAGACATATTAAACGAGAGAAAGAGAGAGAGAGCGAGAGATGAGATGAGAGAGAACGCTGCTAAACGAGTATTTGAGTACGAGTACAAGGACATACATACATAAGTATTGTTCAATATGAAACGCTTAGAGAACTGAGAACAGTGTGGATTATGCGATTACGAGTTGAGTACAGAAAACTAATTTGATATTGAGTGGAAAGCGTTTGATGGAACGTCTCATGGCATGACAATACATGTAGTACATAACCTAAAAGCTATGTACGAGTACGAGTAAGCATGTCTGATACTGATACTGATACCGATACTGATGCTGATGCTGATGCTGATATATTGAATTACTGATACTGAATGATACTGTTACTGAGTTCTGATGGTTGTTGTTGTTGTTATTGTAGTAGTAGTATAAGTAGAAATGTTTGAAGAAATTTGTGTGGAAGAGAGTACTAGTAGTAGCATATATAGAAAACATGTAGGGTTATGTTTTTTTTTTTTGATTTGCTGAGCTTATTTTTTTGTATTATGGTGAATGTTCATTTTTTGATTTTGATTGAGTAGTTGTCAGCTTTAGATAACATGTGCTAAAGATGTACCCATATCAATCCCATAACCAAGTCTGTCTCGTTCACGCATCTCCTGAAGTCGAGCGGGACTCGGCGATCGTGATCTTTGACATAAACTTGTTGTCCCATATGTGGGATAAGGCAGTTGAGTGCGTTTACTGCGAGACAAATGACCACCATAACGAGAAGGCGAAGGCGAACGGGCCGGACTTGTCGATGCTGACCATGAACCTATATTGTACATATAACAACAATAATAAAAAAACGACAATAATTAAGGATGTCGGGGCACAACAGTTTACGTATTGTAAGAATCGTGTTAAGAATTGCATTAATTGTTATTGTATTAGAAACAAACCGAACATAGTAGTTTGATATCGATTTATCGACTTGGAATCGAATGGAAATCAAATCAAAAAGAATAAACAAAAAACAGAAAATGCAATAAAATGGAGAACCAACCCAAAACGAATAAAAGTTTTAATTTGAAGCTAGTAAACTGTAGACATATAATCATATATGTATATATGACTAGGATACTACCAAATAGTTAGAGATAAAACTTCGGTTGAACCGAATCAAAATGTATGCACTTCATATATCGTAATAGTTCGCATGGAACTCAACAAACACATTTTCAGGCGGGATTGGATTGGGATTATTCCGAATCGGATAAAGGAAACCTATACATACACGTATAATTTCGATTGGTTGTGTTAACGGAAATCATTAAAAGGAAAACAAGCAAATTCCGAATGATAAATATTTTCAATTTTCCAATTTGAGCGCATTGCAGTCACAAGTAGATTGCGTCGGGATATTGACGGGGTTAGTATATGTTATATAGGAAACTTTGGATTAATTTCAATATGTATGTCTTGTATACGTTGGGTATTTAGCGTACCAACTTACACGTACATTCATAAGTGCATAGAATACATACTTTATAGTACATACATACATTCATATGAGCAAAGAGTAGCTGGGCTGTGTAGAAATTTTGAATAAATACCTCTTGGATACCGTGGATGACTATTTCCATGCCTAGGATGGCGAGTCTCCTTGACCATCTCTACAACATTAGATACGGTATCGGAGAATCCGATATCATGATGTATATATTGATGGCCACGTCGTCGAGGACTCGGAGATCTGGCTAATGGAGAGCCGTTATGTCTTTGCGAAGAAGAGATAGTTCAGTAAGAGAAAATATTGAATATATATATCTTGTCGTACCTCAAACTAGGCGAGTGCCGATGGCCATTCATATACGAATGTCCAGGATGTAAATGGCCAGCATCGGCTCCAGTCAGCGACTCCTGTGAGGGATGTCTCGATGCGTCCTGCAGTTCCAGCATCTGATTAAGAGAGTTTCGAGCACAAATTAACACATTTGTTGATTCAACAATGAATGATACCACTCGAAATCGTCCATGGCTTTTTCACAGTGATATTCTGTCTATCGATCAAATAATTCGATATCAAATCGATTAGCAATACAGGCAAATTTATAACTTAATTTGCCAGCTGACGTATTTCTCGTGGATTCATTCATAGAATCAAGTATAGAGGTATTTAAAATCTTTGTTTTTTTTTTTTTTTTTGTTTACAATAAAAGCTACAAATATCTCCTATGCTCCGTATTGGAGTAAAGGAATTTAACATATTTATATACGTACGTATATATAAAGGCGACAAAAGAAATAGACATACATAACGTGAAACGTGATGTATGTTTATTCGATTTGGGTTAGGTATAAGGGATTATATACTATATATAGATATTTAAATGGTTATTGAAATCAAAAACAAATATTACTTCACTGCAACAAAATACATATTCAAATGCGGTTTTAATTGCACTAGGTTGAAGTATTGAAAGGTTCTCAAATGCAGGATAACCTATTGTAGGGCGTGTAACATTTAAACAATTCCATACACTACTTATGAGTATACATATATGTATATATACTGTAACATTTTTAGGTATTTTTTTTTCAATTTTGATTTGGTTTTCTTTTATTGTGGTTGTTTTCTTTCTTTTGTTGTTTTCCATTAACTATTGTTTTCTCGCTATATCTTTACGGATTTTTATTATTATCTCACACAGACTATTGGGTGAGTTTTGTGTGTGGGTTATCTTTTTATAAATTTGTATTTTATTGTTATGCCAATTGTTTATTACCCAGTTTCATCTAAAATTACTGTAGTTTAAATGTTGTCCTATATTTATGAAAAACCAAGTGACTTTTATTTTCGTCAAAATGAATCGATTATAATCAAAGGTAAACCATAAATTAAAGTCAATGTAAGTTAAAACTACCAGGCTAAGGTTACTTCTATGATTAAATTTACTTTGTAGTCGGGCTATATCTACATCTATATACATACATTTATACCGTCTAAGGTAGGTGCAATATACTATTGTATTTTTAATATGTGTAGATAATAATTGGCAGGCAAAAGTAAAGCGAAATAAGGAACTAAGCGTTTGCATAAGTACATCAACGCGTCACTAAAACTAATTACAGACATTTATCGAGTCGTGTGTGTGGGGTGTGTGTATGTGTATTGCATTTATACATAGATACAAACGGTTATATGCCGTAAGGCCGTTATGTACAGCTCTAGTGTAACATGCACTCTACAGGCTTATTTACATGTATAAGTATAAGTATTCGCTATTTGCATTTGTATTCTCTGAGTATATATGTACATATACATTGATATATATTTATATTGAGGTGTGATTCCATTGAAATCTGAGTGCGGGGTGCTGGTGGAAGGTGCAGCTGTGTGACTTAGTCTGTCCATGAATAGCTTATGAGCCCGATTACTGATTACTTACTTACCACATGTTGTAGCCTAATATGCAATTCAACAATATATGTATAAAGTAGTGCAGAGACTCAAAATGTAACGAATAGATTCAACCAGAGAAAATACCTCTAACCTACACACATGGCCAATATCGTAACCTACATAGCTATATCTGAATATCTGAATACATTAAAGATTTCGGGGAACACTTCATATAATTTTGACGGTTTTTCTTTTTTTTCCAATATAAGATCTTTCTTTGTTTCTTATACAATATACGTATACTTTAAATTTGTATATTTTATTATCCAATTATTTTGATCATAGTAGTTACTATGGTTTCATTTCTCAATAAAGAGAATTCTGCAATAAGAAAACGAGTACGTAGCTGTTTCAATGTCATATCAGATTTCAATAGCAATGTAAGTTTTTTGGCCTAATGTGTACGCAGACGTGAAGACATAATGGAATACCGTGACGGTTCAAGTAACTTGTGAAAAGGGCTAGTTTAAAAGTGGCGGAGCTTCGACATGGAAGGACTAAAAAGAGAAGTACAAATACCGCCAAACTGTTTGAGAACTCGTATATATTGACAGATGTAGTATCAAATTGAAAACTACTTAATGTAATTTCCAATTAAGAAATAATACGAAAAAAAGGTCGTTACAATTCGTGATACAGTAGTACATAAAGTAGTAGTAATACTAGTACTTGAAGTTACACAATCGAGATACATACATATGTATACTGTAATATACAATACAATGTCCTACACACGTGACTATAATATACCACTATAGCATTTATTTCGCCCACTAATTCGTGTTGAGGGCACGAATTGGCAAATCGTTTACAGATATTCCGCAAGTTTTGGTTTCGGGTTTGTGTTGCAATCAGAGTTCGCATTGCGTTTTTTTTTTTTGTCGGGTATTGAAAGAACAATTAAATTTTTGCAATCAACTTAATGGGGATCATAAAGTCATGGCGATTGGGGCGATGCGAAACTCTGGTTATCATATTGCAATTGCAAGACTTGCCGAAGAAACGCCTACGTGAAGTAAGTAAGTACTTATACATCTTATACATACGATCAACGATCAAATTACAACATTGAGTACGAGTACTAAGCGAAGATTTGCTTTTCTAACTGTTCAATAAATGGCTATGCAACATTTAGTATGTATGTATTGTAAATACTATTGAGTAAACGCAAATTGCTTAAAATAAGAAACAACTCACTGCACGCCACATATGCATCCATACATACGTACATACATTTACATACGGATATGCACATCGGGCTATATAAGTACATATATGTATGTATGTGTGTATGAATATATGTTGGCAGGCGAGTGAGTGCTTTTCAAAGGTACTAGTGTTTTACTTCGACTTATGTAAGTAATTGGTTGTGAACAACATTTATATCGGAAACGGATTATGGACACAAAGAGTATTCACATATATTCATATATATAATATACAATTATTTATTCTTGTTTTAGTAAATTTTCGATAATTTCTGTTTGGTTTACCGCTTGGAGTTTATCAAACTTATTCACCTTTTTGTTTCTGAAATTATTTAAAAATTAGAAAAAAAAACAATTTACTTATGGAAATGTTCAAAGCACAGAATTGTTCTTGTTGTTATTGTTGTTGTTGGGTGGTTAGAGTGTTATTGTTGTTGTTATTGTGTTTTTTTGTTAGTTTTCGAGTGAGTTGGTAATTAAAAACAAAAAGAGTATTCAAATGAAAACCACAAATCGGCTGAGCTGCGCAGACTCATACATATTGATGGATGTACATATGCACATACTCTGTACATATGTATGGATGAATGACTTAACAATGAAAAGATGTATATAATAGATGTGTATTATATTGAGTATTTCAGTGCTGTAAAGTCCGTTGAAGTCTGTCGCCAAGTTGAAATATTTTTAGGTTTAGCAAGTGTTTACTGGATATAGGTTAAACGGGTTTAGCTTTGAAAGGTACAATTTGGAATTTAATCTTGTGTATGAAGTATCTGTTTTGTTAAAGTACCTTATGTGAGGATCGAATACTCAACTGACTGGAGAAGTTATTAAAAATAAATAAGTTCTCGATTTGGATTTCATAATATGGTATAAATTATGTTCGTCTTAACTGCGCTAAACAAATAGGTAATCACCTATAGATCGATCAAAATAAACTCACACGCAAAATATACTAATGCCTTTCCTATAAAATTTTCAAAAGTCGAAATTTAGTAGAACCCTGAGTTATATTAGCCTTTAATTGGCAATAAGTAAGCCTATGTTTATATAGGACGCTTCTGTCTAGCCAGTCCGAAATGCAGCGGAATGAACTAATACAAAATAATAGATTGTTATATTATAATGCAATGGTCTAGTTAGTGATCGTGATGATGTTGATTAATGATGACAAACTGATTATTCTGATCAAGATGAGGATTATGATGTTGCTGCTGCTGGTAGCGATAGTGATTAGTGATGGTTAACGATGACTTGACTGTGATAATGACGTTGGCAATACTTTGCACTTAGCGAGTTGCAAGTTAAATTTAAAGTGAGGTTTTGTAAATTACCTAACAGATCGCTTTCTGATCGTACTCCGACGTGCTAGTGTTGCCAAACTGTTGTGTTCGGCATCACCGTTTGCGTGATGAGTGCTCGCTAACAAGTGTGTCTGTGAGTTGGCGGCTCCTTCTCCGTTCTGCTCGAAACTTATGGAGCCCTGTCGCGATCCTCCTTTGTCGAGGGCGGCCATATCGAGCAGGCAATTAAAGAATGATTGTTTCTATTCGATTGTTCGATTTTTCGATTGTTTGACAGTTCGATTTGGTTGCAGTGAGAGGATGCGGATTGAAATTGCCGATGCCAGTTTGGATTCGATTCGATTCGATTCAATTGCGTTTCAATGCGTGTCATTTAGTTGTTATTCATTTAGTTAGTTAGTGAGAATATTTAACGTGTTTGTTTTCGTTTTTTTTTTTTTTTAAGATTCGAGTTGATTTTGTTTTTGTATCGATTACGATTACAATTGGGTTTAGTTGTTGTTGTTGTTTGTTTCGATGGTTGCAATTGTTGTTGTAGATAGATTGTAGTTCAAGTTGGGTGAGTGGTGAGAGTATTTGAGAGTTGTGGTGACATTGCAACGCATTAGGAGATTATTTTTAGATATTGTTTGATTGTTTTTTTAAGCGGTAAGAATGGAAT
Source organism: Zaprionus ornatus (assembly GCA_018904035.1). Classification (NCBI taxonomy): domain Eukaryota; kingdom Metazoa; phylum Arthropoda; class Insecta; order Diptera; family Drosophilidae; genus Zaprionus; species Zaprionus ornatus. The sequence continues at coordinate 21,855,092 of JAEIFZ010000001.1, forward strand.
GTAAGAATTATTATAGAATAATTGAAATGTAATAAGTAGAATAATCAACGTAATAAGAAATCAAAACTTTATTACAATCGGAATACGTAAGTATATGTATGTGAATGTATATATAGAGATATTTATCATACATATACTTGCTCTTTCGATATTACTATAATATATATGTTTATGTAAAGGTATGTCTTTACACATCGCTGTTAATATGTTCATATATTATATTATATGCGTGTACTGTAGAGTAAGGGCAAATAGCGGTATACTGTAGACTTCAGTTACTCGTGTATGCAGTGTATTATATAGAATATTATGTACCATTTGGAGATGTGGAAAGCTCTATGCGATTTGTAAATGTGTCTAGAGTGTGTTGGTTTATATGTGGTTTGATAGGGTTGATTGATTGATTGATTGTTGCTCACGCATTATGTATATAGTAGTAGTAGTAGTAGTTGCTTAAAAGAGTTTCGATTTAGGTTTTGCTTGATATAGTATGGTAAAAACATGCGCAAACATTTTTACAACTCACTAGGTTTCGAAGAAAATCTAAGAAGTATCACTATTTATTATTTGTTATTATTATAATTATTATTATTGTTATGAGAATTGTGTGTGCCAATTTGTAGAAACGTTAGACGGTACAAGGTGATTGAAAAATTGATTTAAATTCGATCGAAATTTGAAAATTGTTTCGGTTTATTTTTGTTTTTCGTTTGCAGGATTTTGTTTTGTTTTTGATAGATGTTGTAAGTGACTAGAAACGTAAATGCTAAAGATGGAACTCAAAATTAGGAAATAAGTAGTCGCAAGGTATTTAAATTGAAGTTGCATCTTCATGACACGTTCAGCCTATATAGTATTTGTTGCATGCTAACATTTCAGTTTAGTTTAGTTTGATTTAGTTTAGTTTAAGGTCTGTGATTAGAGTAGATATGCAAAGTATATATTTATATATTGTTACCTAGCTTAATACTATGACAGTACAATCTGTTGCATGCCTATCAGAAAACTCAAGGGCACAATTTGCGAATGAAATAAAAACGTTAAATATAGGACACGCGCCAATTTTGTTCAACACTTATTCGCTTAATTTCATTGTCATTGGTGCGATATTGTATTCTTATCGCTATCGATAACGGCATTGTTTGGAAGATTCGTCATGATTATTATTCGTCTATTCTCACGAAGGGCAAATCGCATACCTATGACTATGTATACTCGTATATATGGTATGGTATATATGTTTTATGTTGCTCTAGAATAGATATACGTGGAACAAGACAATTCATACAGTTCCTCTCTAGGTATGCAAGTCTAATGGTGCATGATTCGAATCAAACTTATTCAAATGTGCGAGAATATGTTATAATATAAATTCAAAGAGGCTAACAATATATATTGGCAAAGGTCAACTTTACAGAAATGAAAAAAGTTCTAATATCGTTCCGGTTTAAGCGTAATATGTAAATAATTAGTGCGCAGTATCAAAGCACATGTCACAATCGGTTCGGGACTTCGCTTCCGTATAAGAGATATTCCCAAAAATGGTTACACCATTTTCAAAATTGTAGTCTGGGACTGAGCTGACGGATTACTTGTAGCTGGTTGTTATTTGTAGGGTATGTATGGTTCAATACATATTCCTTAAGGTCGTCAATAAATATTCCTTAGATTAAGTCTGTAGATTATTTCGACATCGGAATACTCATATCATTATTCCCTGCTAATCCTAATTAAAGATTTCGGGTTGGGAATTTTCGTTTATCAAATGTGCGTTAGAGAGGAGCAGAGACAGTGAAAGAGGGACATAGAGAGAGAGAGAGAGAGAGAGAAAGAGACAGCGATTTTGTGTGTGGTTGTGATAAGCGAAAACATAACCATAGCATTGCATATATATATATTTGTTACATAGGTGAATATATATTTTGTTTTGGTGGCACTAACTATAGAATTTTCGAAATTATTCGGGTGTCTATGGAGCATTGGAGTTGGCATTAAACTAGAGTAGTGTAGAGTAAAGTATTGAATCCTATGCAGTATATATAGGTATATGCACGTTCCTATGCGAGTATGTACACATGCCTCTAGCCGAAATCGGTAGATACTTGCAGACTGAGTGAAAGAGGAGCTTTATAAAAGGCAAAGTAAAATCAAGCGAAAGATATTTAAATTGATTATATACCGGCTCCTCGACTGCCGTTGGGCTATATTTACGATCATCATCATCTTCAGGTTTCTTCCGCTATCATTGCCCATAGCCCAAATGTCCGATTCGATAACAAGTATTGTACGACAATATGAATTTTATCAATCAGAGTTTGTCAGAGTTAATTTACCGTTTGTGCATTAACAAAGAATATAAAACAATGTACACATATGTCATTTAATTACATTTGTAAGTCTAAGCGAATTCGTTCTAATTGTTCTTCTTGGTTGGTTTAATGAATGATTGTGACTTGCAAATATACTGTACTATGGGATCTCAAGTTCTTCGATTCGAAACTCGAGCCCCTGGGGTCAACTCTCACAGAGTGAGAACTGCTTTAATTTCAGAGTTATAAGACAGTTATGTTATGTATTGAGAATTATGGGAACGTCTTCAAAATGCATACCTGAGAATGTATGTATGTCTTTCAATTAAGACTTACAAATAAATACGTTATTGTGTATACACATTCTGTTTATAGATATATTCGATAGAAACTACAATACTTTTACCTAAATTAAAAGCAATAAATACCAGTACAATCACAAACTTGACAATTCAAATATCAACTCTTTAACTCTACCAATATATAACTTGATCTACTGATTCAATTAACTGATTTTTCAAAGTTCGATTACAATTGAAATGGTATTCGTTGTACCCAAAGAGTGCACACAGTTTTTGTTCAATCATTGCTATCCGATGGGGGCTGCTCTTGAAGGCAACTCTATGTAGTGCATCGCTTGGGAACAACACCAAAGTACAACAAAAGGAATGGGACCGACAAAACTTTTTCCATCAAACCTCGGATCCATATATAAACAGTGCACTTGGCTTTGTGAAATTATTATAGGTGTGAACAAATTGTACAATTGAATTTCTATAAAGTGGATAAAACTAAAAAGGATCACATAATTTTTTACTGATTGCATTTACTAATTTTGGTGAACTCTTTAGGTGTTGGCTCACTTTCTCGAGCGTGCACTGTATATATTTAGAATACTTTATGATTTTGACATTGTACAATAAACAAATATATAAGAATTATCTACGGACGTTCAACAAAGTGCTCCTGATATGTTCTACGGCTCTGTGAAACCTGTGAGTTGGTCTAAAGTGATCTGCAATGAACTAGAGATTAATTTAGAATTTCTGAACTTTTGCTTAAAGGGTTAAGCTCAGCATAAAAGCTCGGAGGGTTCTCGATTCGAAAGTTTTGTAATGAAAATCGGGGCTTGTATATCATATAGATGCAAGTGTTGTAAAGTTTAACGTAAGTTCTTTCATTTGAATTTGTTATTAAATCGAGAACAAAATATGCAGAATATATTTTTGTATATATAAAATATAATCAATTTTTCACTATTAGATCTTGACAGACAGACCGATTTAAAAATCTATTGTACATAACTCCTAAACGGAATTTTATTTCTGTTGAATTCGTTGTGGGCCGATTTGTGTAGGTTGCGATGGAAAAAGTTTAATTTCTGGCTTTTTAAATTGAGTACGTATAAGGAAACGTATGTGAGAATAGTCTATATATGTAATACTTGTATTTGCTGCACATAGATACATATGTATGTGAGCAACATATATACAAATTGTATTAAACGTGAGATTGCATATTATTTAATTATATACCTCCTTCCAATTCTGCATTTTAGTTCATTAATTTTACATTTGGTTGTAGTACATTTAATGATTGATTTAGTTATTATTGAGAGTTCATTGTCAAACAGTTGAGAAGAGAAATCATAATAGTTATTACTCATATATTTTAATTTACTGGAAATGTTTAATTAGTGTTTGCTTATCTTTAATTGCAAAATATATGAGATTTATTAACATGGACTGGGTCTATGGCAAAGTTTTTTAATGATTTTCCGCAACATTTATCAATTCCAATAGAGAATAATTTTAAAATTCCTAACTGGTTTGCACTTCTAGATCCAATCCATGAAATATCGTGAGATATATCCTTGTACTTAATGTGTTTTTCGAGAGTGCATTGGACACACAAATGTTGAATCGAGAAGTAAGTACATGTACTTATTGCAGTAGAATTTGTTGAAGAATTGATATGTACAGCAGTGTGTAAATTCTTACGATACTAAGCAGATCAGACAATGTTTTAAACGAAAACGGGCATCCACAAAATTGTCAGATAAAAAAAATCATAGAAATTATATAGAATATCAGTTCTTCCTGTGACCTAACTTATGTTACGTATGTTGATAAACTAATTCCGTAAGTACCCCTCCAGAGGTGATTACTTTTTAATATTACAAAAACGATATAATATGTTACATATATCACGCTAACCGGATAGTTTTAAATTAAAAATGGAGCAAGAATCAATTTGTATGTACCAAATGTACATTTACTCTGCGATGGGGTATATATCTTCGGTGTCCGAAGATTATTTAGTTTGCTTTCCTCTCATTATATGTGTCACTTTTATTTCTACAAATTCTCAATTTTGAAATACATTTTTTCAGGCATTGCGTAGTCGAATTCATAAATCCGAATGTATACTTAGACTGACTTAATATACTCTGCAAAAACCCATTAATAAAGTTTCAAATTTTCTGGTGCAAATGAGACTTATCGGTATACCTGGCACATGATCTAGAATTATCTTTTACTTCACCGTCGAAGTAGAGGTGTAACGAAATAGGTTTTGTTGTTGTGCTGTACGATATTTGCAAACTTACCGGCATTCCTGAATCAATCTGACCAAATCTTGTATTTCGCCAGGATTCCAATATAAGGAAACCGGCATAGATTTTACCAACTGACAGTTTTCCTTTGTTCAACTGATCGATGGGTGGAACCAATAAGTTTAACATTTTCTTGGCCTGCAATGGCCAAATGTTTGTGATGGTTTCCCTGAGCTCCATGTCCGCCTGATCCATCTCTTCAGCTATACGATTATAAATATAATAATTAGGGACCAAGCATACTTTTAGTTCAATAATAAATATTTTCGATTGCAATATAGTAGCTATATTAAAAATCATTCTTCTTATAGTCTTTTAAAGCATTAATAACTCGAATAGCTGGACTTATACAATTCTAAATCTTAATTTTTTATAGATTCTTCCTAAACTATAGTATATAGTTTTCTGATTAAAAAGAAACAGAATGAAAATACATATGCATTTCGAATAGTAATGATTAAATACCAAATTTCGAGAAAAAATACTGGTCTGCCTACAAAATATTAATATACGATATATTGAAGTAATATTGAATAAGAAGAATGTGTCAAAAGGTTAAAAAAAAATCTGAAAAACTTAAAGACTAGTTTGCGTTGCAACAGATGGACTGGGCTAGCTTAACTCCTTCTCAAAATATATATTCTTTATAGGGTTTTCAATGAGTATACAATTATAGCATACTTTTTGTAACCGAGTCATGTTTCTAATACCTAAAAATGTATGTCTGGAGGGAACTATGAAAATATTTGAAACATCTATTGCAAAATGGTATGACAAGGCTATGAGCAATCATAGCTACATATACTATATAGTGTTAATTAACTTACGCGCTCTCATTTTAATGCTAAGATTCTCCCGAATCAAAGCGAACAACGTTGTGGTGAATTGGACTCTCAATTCATCGTCCAATGGCATATTCATACGTATAAGTTTCTTGTAGGCAAGACGGTTGGGACACTTGTTACCGAATCCCAAAGGAGGATCCATATTTTTCAGCATATCATACATTTCCGTATAATGTATTCTACCACTAAAAGCGCCAATATCGCACAACAGAAAAATCAAAAAGACACACACATCAGTTTCCATGACACCGAAATTGAGCAATCAGTGTAGTGCGTGCAACCAAAAAGATATCACCGACAGAGCCGATGCTAATTACACCAATCACAAGATCCAAAAATCTGGAGAAATCTCCATTTATATTATTGAATGTCTCTTGTGATTAGCAGATAAGTGAAGAAGAAGGAATGAACTCAAAACTGAAGTCTAGTCATGTGAATGTAAGTATGTACTTATTATATAAATCGGACAAGGACAAGATAATAGATCTTCAGGAAATAAGAAAATCTGAAAAAAAATTTAATAGAAATAAATTGTGCAGGCAGTGTTTTCGAAGATATTGAACTCTGTTGAAGTGAATTTGTGGACTGTTGTTTGTATTTTCTTGTATATGAAACAAATACGATCAAATAATAATCATTTAATATTGGTGCATATCATACAAGTCGAAAGATTTGTATGTTGGTGTTTTGTCAATTTGTGTTTCAAATTATATCAACCGAGAAATTGCAAGTATCGAAATAATATAATTTGGAAAACTCATTACAAAGTGTTTGGATAGGATAATTTGTAATTATTATTGATTAAGTTAATATATTAAACTGATAATTACGTCGCATTTGGATCATATTCCGCCCATATGCGCACAAATTCGTCTAAATGATGAGCACCCAAGATACTTGAGTCCCTTGTGAGATAATCGAAATTATCCATGATGACAGCGACGAACAGATTCAACATTAGAAATGAACAAAAGAATATAAACGATACGAAATATGCGTAGGCCAAGGTCGAACCACAGTACTCTCCTGGACCCTTTTCGGCGTCATCATCACAGGCCTTGCCCTTCAGACATGCCAGCATTATGTTGGGCCACGCCTCGCCCGTAGCACATCTTTGAGTGTGTGCATCGGTGTAACGGTGTGCAAGTTAACGGATTTGAACGATAACGATAACAATAACAACGATAATATGTTAATAATGGGCGTCGAAAAATATATATCTAGACATTAACGTTAAGCTATAATCTATAAATGTATATATATTTATGTATTTATGAGAATGAATACTGCCAGCAAGCAGTCGGGGAAACTACAGTCAAGCACACTCGACTCGCCGATACCCTGTACCCTGATCATAGATAATTAAATCAAATATAAGCATACAAAAACAATGTATTCTAGAATTTTAAAATATTCATGATGTGAAGATCAATCTCTTGAAAAGTAAATGCTACTTTTACTACACAGATATTTTTATAGTTATTAAAAATCCGATGTCTCTTCTTATTTTGATTGATCAATTTATACAGACAAAAAGACGGAGGCAAATAAGCACTGATAGCTGATTAATTCAGCAAAGAGGGTACAGGGTATAAAATTCAAATCATTATATATATATATATATATATATTTAGCATACATGTATGTATATTCCAACAAATAACGGAATAATATTCAAAATCCTGTACATACATATACATAAACTAACTACATTTACAAATATCTGTATATATAAATTAAACTCATTTATCTACAAGCTACATTACATAGGCCCATAAAAAATACATAAACATACTTGTATATATAAGAGCTTGGGATAACTTGATAATTACACATTAAAGTGTACAGTTGAATGAAATCTGGATATGTATACAAGTACTTAAGATCTACTAAAACTGGGTATATCCAACATCATTTTTGTAGATTCGTTTACATGTGTTTATTTTGTACATGGATCTAGCAAATTATTTGATACACTTAGTTATCGGTTAGGCCGTTTTGTTATAGTAGAAGACTGGGACTTCCCTTCAGCATTTCAATGTTACATATATATGTTATATATATGTATGTACATGTGTTCCTTAATTCTGTATAAATATTTCAATTAATAAAATATAAATACATCCTTTCTAATAATTAATCTTAATAGATCAAACAATTGCATACTGAATAGGTTCAAGGCTGTATAGTATTTTTGGTACGAATATCCATTATGATATTACGGGAGTCCTCGCATATATGTACATACATAAACACATATATATATATATGTTCATTTTATATTGACTTTTACTAAATCTTTTCACTATGTTTATATTCCAAAAACACTACAACAGCAATCAAAACTTCCGTCCTTAATATTATGTTACAATAAGCACACACGTGCATACATAAAGGAAAATACATATAATAGTTATATACGCGTAGCTGGTATTTGTCATATATAGACATAGCAGCAATAAGCTATACACAAGGATAATATAATTGTTATTGATATAAGATAAGGATATTAAATCTGTACGAGTTAGCGTTGAGTATATAGATTATAAAAGCCTTAACAAGAATGTAATGTTTTATTTATATATATATTTATTATAAATTGTGTGCAGATAGAAGCTAGTGATGCGTATATAGTAACTCAGGTGAACTAATCAGCTTCTTGCCTGCCAAGACTCGCTTTTTTTGGTTGTGTAAGGGGAAGAACTAACGACTAATCAAATAAAAAAAAAAATAACATTGTGAGATTTAATAACTCTGAACACTACGGTACAAAACCAAAAACTGATAATGAGTCTAGATATTGCATATTGAATTAATGTATATACACATTTTATTTGCTCTATCGAAAGCCTCTACATAGTACACTGGATGCCACTAACAGTTAACATTTACAATCTAAGATGACTGTACACATTATGCACTTGCACAGAACTTCGATCTAATTGAGGTAATGATCTTTTTTTTTTTAAATGAAAATCAGGATTTGTCATTGACCTAAGTAATGAAAGACTTGTAATTGGTTACTGTTACTGTTGTTGTTGCTGTTGTTGTTGTGAATGATTTCTCTATTGGCATCTTCTCGTCTGTCTGCTAATCAGATATTCTAGTTAATCGTAACCTAACCTATTCTAATTGTTTCTATGAAACTGTGGTACTATCTCACTGATCCCACTTACAAAAGCTAGAAATATTAAAATCTATATTAAAGTGTGGTATATTGCCTCAACAACGATCAGGGCCATATAAAGTAGTAGTAGTAGAAGTTTGATCTATGCGGTATTATAGGTATTATTGTAATGTTAAGGTAACTTGTTTGTTTAGTTTGAGATAATATAACTATGTATGTTTGTATACATATGTAGACATGTATCTATGTTTGTTTAATTATCTTAACTATGGAAGTTGGAAACTTTCTTTAAATTAACTTGATGCAAATTATCGCAGATGAGCTAAGTTTACATACCTGAAGAGCAACATGACGCCTTGTATAAATGATTGGAAGTTGTTGTGCCTAGTAATGGAATTTTCCACTGTACCTAGTTTGATATTTCCGAACACCTAAGCACAATTCAAATATCGGTAAATAATATTGTAATTAATGTTTGTTGTATTTGTTACACGGCAACTAGAAAATCAAGAGATTTAACATATAACACTGATCCACCCATGTATCCTTCATACATTCACAGTGGAATCTTTATCGTAGTACAACATTTTAATATTCTTTTTAAATCCATTGACTTGGGCGCCCTTCGAATACAAATCAACTATAAAACCCACGAAACACAGAAGCTAAAATATATCTTCTAACTCATAATCAATATTGTCAGATATCACATTAGGATTAAGATAACAGATCATATACTTAAAGGAAAAAACTTTCGAAATACGCATAGATTACTATCTATAAGATATTCACAAATTACTAGATAGGATAGCTCAATAATGCTCTTAAGAAACAATAAAAGTACGTAAACAATATTACGTTTGATTATATTTTGATTACAACTGAAAAAGGAAATGATTATAAAACGAGAGAGACAGACAAACGTAAATACAATAGAACTGACTCTCGATTATTAGAAAACAAATGAAATCGGATTGAATTGAGTACGTATGTATGTAGGTAGGAATTAGGGCCGAACTCTAACTAACTTTGTCTTTTTATTTATTCAATGTGAAAGCTAATTTTCTAGTGTTGTATAACGCGTACTAAAAGGACGCAGCCCAAAACTGCTTTTCTTAATAGCAAATAGCGATTGAAATTGGGTATTAGTTTTGGATTAAGTTTAAGTCAAGTGTATTATACATTTGTTGCGATTAGATGCCAAACAAATGCTCCGTTACAGGAAACTTGGATAAGAGTATAAGGAATATATGTACGATATAGGTATGTATGTACTGGTGTTTAGCGCGAATTTACAATAGAAAGTTTTGTAACTATAACCGATTACTGTATAACTGTAACTACAACTGCAACGGTACATTACAAAAGAACTATGTGTTTGTTGGTTAGAAAACTTTGCAAACTGCCACAACTAATGCATACACGTACAAGTTCCTCTCGGCAGTTCGATAGAAACAGTTTTATTTGGTTTTGGTTTTGCTTTGATATTATGTAATTATACAATCAATAAACGAATCAAACACGAGTAATTAAATTATCATTATTATTATCATATCTAAATATATATGATACGTAACTAGATGATGCTTTGAAACTGTCCAAGCCACAAACGACGATAGATTGACACAATTGTTAGTGTTATTTGTTGAAATTCGAATCTTAATGCATCCCCATTTGTGACTGTTCTTATTTGCTATAATACTATACTATATAGGGTGGGTATCCCGACAAACGGGACAACCGAGTTTACTAAGTTAAACAAAACAAAATACGATTTGTCTAATATGAATGTTGGAATTATGTTGATATGCTTGTCTGTTGTCTGTTAGTGCCATCGTTTAATACCACTAAGGATACGACCAAAAACTTTGTTCTTCGTTTACCGAAAGAGCAGCATGATTCCTCCAGAGAACGATTGGAAGTTATTATGGCGATTCAGTTGTGTGTCCGGGTCATATTTTATGTTGCCGAAAACCTTTTAGTTTGTGGGATATAATAATTATTACAGTTATAATTATTACTATTAGCAATTTCTGAGAACCAATTGCGAAACTCAATAATATAGTACATTAATTTACATATTGCTATGACAATGATGAGGTTGGTTATTGTACACACTAATGTATATTCTAAACTCTAGTTTATGGTGTTGCTGCTCGAAAGTCACCCAACCTTCTAAAATGGGTACATATAATCTCGATGTTTTTGTTTTCTAGATGTCTAAGATCACAAATTGTGGAAGAACTAAGTACATACATACATACATATATAAAATTGTTGTTTCCGAGAGAACTAAGGATTCGTTTCTCATAAGAGACCTAAGGTAAAGTATCTAGGTAATTTTATGGCATTTATCTAGGAATAAAGAGCTATGAACCCTTTTCTATTCTATTCGAATTATGATAATAATATATATCTTAATAAAGTAATTTCTATCTGGGTAAACGAATAGAGTTCGATCTATAAACACTTTAAAACTATGTTTAAGTTTAGAAAAAAAAATTATGAAAAATTAAAAATATTTTAATATGTGTATAAATCAAAGTACTGAATAATTCTGAACACTTCTGGTGTTGTGGAGCAGCACCTGCTTAACAAATTGAACGATAATAAAATGGTAAATAGTATATTATCATTAAGGAAATATTGCTTCTGTGTTGTTCTTATTGTTTCTCAACTGAAAGTACTATATAGATCGCGGTCTCAAATTGTAATGTGCCCTAATAGTTGAGTTGGTTAAATTGCCCATTTGTGTGCCCATGTGTGTTTCATTTGCGATCCATAGCTTAATACTTTTTGTGACACTCTACGAAACCGATTCCGTAAACGGAAGTCGTGAAACTGGTTAAACCGGGAACAGAACTTACCTGCATGCCAATAATGGCGTATATAAAAAATAGCATAGCTATAAGCAAACAGACATATGGAAGTGCTTTAAATGATTGTACAAAGGTCCAAAGGAGAATGCGTATTGTATATCCTTGACGAAGTAATTTTATAAGACGCGCCGCACGAAACAAACGCAGGAAGCCGACGTTGATTGAGTTCGACTGTAAAATATTATTGGTCAAAGGAAGAAAAAGAGAGAAACAGAAAATATGGAGAGTAGTATTAGAGTGGTTGTGTCCCGGGAACTTCAGTAGTACTCGAAGCTCTGTTCGAATATGATTTCAGTTTCTCTTCATTCTTTTTTTTTTTTTTTTTTTGATTTAGGTTCGTTAGTACTTAGTACAGTTAGAGCAGTTATAGTAGTAGTAGTAGTAGAGTATATTAGTAGTAGGTAGTAGTGCAGTAGCAGCAGTAGTAGTTGTAGTAGTAAGTAGTACTAGTAGTACATAAAAAAGTACATACATATACATATCGGTATAAAGTAAGTTTTTTGATTGGTTAGTAACGATCGATTGGATTAAAGTAATTGCATTTTTGGCTTTTCTTCTATATATATATATAAGAAATACAAAATAATTACAATCAAATTTGCATATTAAGTAGTATTTACTCGGATATGTAGAGATGATTATGATATAAGTAGTATATATAGGTAATTGAGTACACAAAATGCTAAATAAAAAGTGTTTTTGTTTTTTTTTTTTTGAACAGTTTGTACCTTAATTAATTAATTACAACAAATGCATTGAACAGAATTTGTATGTTGAATTTTATCAAAATCTATTTAGATAATTAGTTGGATTGTACGTATATTGGATTGTATTCTCGCATTGTATACAACGTGTGTTTGTGTACATGTATCAGCATGTGTTTGTGTGTATCTGTGTGTGTGTGTGTGTGTGTGACGTGTGTTGACTACCACACCAATACAGCGTAACATGTGCGATCGCATCGTATCAGATACGGATACTAAATACAAAATAGTTCGAAAATGTGTCAAGTGCCTTTGGCCTTGTGATCTTATACTTAGTACGTAGTAATTAGTTGAAAATCTAAACAAAATTCCGCTTCGGATCTTTTTGTACTGGAACTAAACTAGGTTTTGAGTGAGTTTGATATATATTTTTTTATGCAATGTAAAGAAAGCAAATCAATACAATAAGTATAGTATAATATACAAAAGAACTGAACAAATACGAATAGAAGAGAATATAATAGAATACAATAGAATGATGTGTACACTCGTCGGTATGTACATTTCTTTTATCCGATCACTTGCCGTACAAAGGTAGGTATATGTAGGTCTGTTCACAGTCAGATAAATGTATGTGTTGGTAGAGAGGTGTAAGTATTGTAGTTCGCGGTAGTAGTTCCGGATTCGTTGTTCATTATAGTGGTTTCGTAACCGATTCAAGAACTTTGACCAAAATATTTTACAAATCAGCTGTTGCATGTTGCACAATTAATAATTACACAAGTATGTACACAGATTGTTCGTGCTGATACATACTGATGCACGCACATTGGCGTCACAGTGACTCTCATTGCGACTGTGACGCGAACGTACGTGACAGTGGTGCGCAAACACTGATTGATAGACGCATACCGCCTCGCTGTGGCCTCTACGTATGTAGTACATATATAAGTAGATTAAATAACAAACAGTTAGTTGGGTTCACAAGTTAGGTTTAGGTTACAATACCGCTGATATAGTATATACACATGTAGGCGAGTAGATTACGACTATGCACTCTGCTATCGCTATGTGAAGCATCTAAAAAGGTCTGTGCTATAGATATATATATAGGTATATATTATATGATGACATTTCGGGTGAAGGGAGGACTGAGGACGGTTACCGATCTCGAGATCTTGAAGCTATCCCATTTGGCTGACCTAGTGGAAGTTGGGTTAGCATGATGGAGTTATAAGCGTTAACGATAAAGATCTTATGTACAAAGAGAAAACTATAAGAGAATTCGCTTTATGGAACATTGTGTTTTCAGCCAAATCGAAATCCAAATCGAAATCGAAACCAACGTGGCAAAAGGGTAACAGTAATATGTACTACGAAAATGAAAAAGGATATGGTATTCTGGTTATCTAGAAAAATTTGATTATTTGATTGTTTGATAATTGAATAATTGAATAATGAGCAGCTAGATACATATGTTTAAGATATGTATTCTCGAAAATCGAAAATCAAGGCAATGGAATCTACTACGAAAGAAGACACCATCAATGCGATCTGGTTACTGAATAAAATTGTACATGGTAAGTATATGGTAAACGTTTAGCTAAATGCTAATTAGTTAAATTGATTTGCTGTTTCGGGTTTCTGTTGTGAATGTTTTGTTATAGAAAAATGGGTACTCATTACTGTATATTTGTTTTTTTTTTTTTTTTTGTTTTAGTTATCTGTTAGGTTGGGTTGTTTACTTACATCCTGTTGGATAATCAGAAACCATGTTCAATTGAAATTTTTGGATTCGTTTGAATGAAATCAATGTACACATAACTCATATACCGCATTGTCACCGATTTGGATGCCACATTTGTTGTTGGTATTTCAGGTGTATGTCGGGTATTTCAGAATCAATCAGAATATCATATTAATCAGTTGCAGCCAAGAGATGAGATCAATTTCAGAGTTATCAACGGTATGGAAATGTTTGTGATATTGTTGTGTTACGTTAAAAGTTTTCGTTTTTTTAATGCAGTTATTCGATTATTTGAATAATATTATGTTAGTTTCATTTACAAGCAATTAATATACACAGTTCGTATTTTATTTGGATTTGATCAGTTCGTATTTCATTTTATAATGGTTGTTATTTGCGAGTTTTTGTTAGTTTTACAGTTTTTTAACGAATTACAGATTTCATGCGACGTTGGCGGCGTTAAAGATAGTCGATTTCGTATATTTTAGAAAAAACAAAGAAATGTATAAAGTAGAATTGAAAATTAGTAGTTATAATTTAATCGTACAACTCCCTTCCAGTATGCAGGTATGCAGAGATTAATCAATGAGCATTGATGAGCAGCGTTACATATTTTTATCGTATTACATATATCGTATATGCCTATACCATATAAAGGTGTTTTATCATGTGTTACAACAGCGGGAGGAATTGGGATTGCGTACGCCTTTGTTGATAACTCTAGTAAGCCTTTTACGGGACATTTAAATTGCACATTCATTGATTGGATGAGACGCATAGCTAGGACTTTCGGTAGATGATAACACAAATCATGGCATGTTCTAAAGAGCGACAAAACGCATACAGTTTAATGTACTCCTACTGCCAGTTAAAAAGCCGCTCAAGAAACTCTGCTTAAGTTATTCACACATGAAAAATAACCGAAAATAATGGAATTTACCTTGTGAATGTAGTCTCTTACATACCTGTAGAACACGAAATAAATCTCAAAGTAGATCATAGATATAGAATAAAGCAGTTTTACAGCGGTCTCAGCTCATGTTACTGAAGCTCTCTGTCTAGATTGCGAATTTAGCGTGATTAGCAGCATGCAGCCAATCACAGAGCGCCAATTTCATAGAGGTTTGCATAATAATACACATGTAACTAAAAGCGGGAGTTATACATATTAACTACGTTTCCGAACAGAGATGCAATCCGATATTTGCCATAATTTCACATTGCATAGAGAGTCTGCATGAGTGTCATTAATAGAATATTACGAAATGCTAAGTTGAAGAGAGAGAAGAGTTGGTTTCTGGAGAATAATTCTTAAGACAGACGACAGATAGGAAAAACTAATCGAGCACTGAAAGATGTTGTCAGTCAGGAAAAGAGCTATGGTGAAGTATAACTTTTGGATAACCGTTAAAATAACAGATTCCCGGCTATATGCCCTGTGCTTAACTCAAATCATGCGCAAGATTAAACAGTAGAGTAGTAGTATTATAAGTATGTATATACAATAGAAGGCAATATTTGAGTACTTAAGGTGCTTTTGTTGAAATTCTTGTTATACCTTTGAATCACAAGGCTTCGCTACGTAGAACATATGTATGTATGTCGTATTACTTACATTGATCTCTGACCAGCTAAAAGTTTCACTTTCAAAATTAATTTAATATCATGTTTTGAATTTGAAGAATGAAGAAAGTAGCTACGGACAGTAAACCAATATTGGTTGTGGTTGATAAGTTATTGTTAGGAGTTGAAAAAGCTCTGAAGTAGGAAGTCTATTATTATTGGAAATCCGTGTAATACTATACAAGGCGCTAGAAAGGTAGATTTGTTCTGCTGTATTTAATGTAAAGATCAAGCTTTCGTTTATTGTTTTAATAACAAACACAAGTTCTGGATCCAGAAGATCAAAGCCATGCGAAAATATTGAGAAAAATTAACGCCAAACACTGCAACAGGCGCATAACTCATCCTTATTGAACCCGTTTACAAGACTTTTACATTTCTAAAGGGGTTTACCGATTACACAAATAATCGATGAAAGTATCCTTTAAACGGTCATGCTAAAATTATATGACAACCTTTAAAAAAAACTTGTTCAATATCTTTAATCATATTAATCCGTGTTCATTTTAGACGGAATCAATTTTATATTTAACTAATTGTTGGTAAATACTCATAGATAAGAATGGTATGAGGGTTATGCAGTCCGTCGCATATCTGGGTTAATATTATTCTCATATATATTTTTTATAGGGTTTCTTGCATATCGATAACCCATTCAGCCGATATATCAAGTTCTACCAAGACTACAGACTTACACACGCAATTTGTTACAAGAGAGGAAATTACAATTGCAAAGTCGTGTGCTATAATAACAGAAAACTGAAACTTACAGATATACGAGTACTGGCAACGTAAACAGAGAAGATGGAATAAATTGAGTAAACTATCCTTGGGTGTCAAACAAAATATATCCATGCAGACATTTTATAAAAAGTGAAATGCTGAAAAAGACCCCACACGACAATATAGACAACGGACGGATTTTTGAGGCATTCTGTAAATATGTGTTTTGTTAATCTTGACTCCAGTGTTGGTTAATGTTGAAATCCCTTTTATGGTTAACCGATTTAACCAAGATTTTGACCACCCAGTTGAATCGTAGAATATTTAAGATAGGAAAAGACTAGATTCCATAGAAACAGATAGACTGTCTTCGTCTACTTTAAATCAGCCCGACAAAGAATATATCTAAATGTAAAACTATCGGCTAATATAAGGAAAGATTCGAGAAATAATGCACTTTTAATACAGATGTGTGTGTGTGTGTGTCTGTTTTATGTGTGAAAACTGTTAGACAAAACAAGATACAAGATAATAAGCATATTAGGTAATGAAAGGTGATTAGCAATAAAAGCGGAATCTAAAATTGATCATTGATCTGTACACATAGGAGGAATTTGACAAATGCAATTCTGTGTAGATTGTGTTTCGTACTTACATCGTGCTGTTGGTGTTGATATTTGTTGTACATGTCGATGTAGTTGTAGATGAGAGATATATATGTATGCATATGTATGTGCGACACGTGTTTTGGGACAACACATTCAATATTAGCACATACACATGCATAATTGTTGGATGACGTGTTTGTAACACAATTTAATTTGTTGATTCGTTTCATAATTCATTTGTTGTTAATTTGTCATTGTTTTTTTTTTTTTTTTTTTTTTGGATTGATTATAAAATTTTGTTTGGTGAGTTTGTTTTGATTTTTGTTTTGGATTCGGTTTTTTGTTTAAGATTATAAGTTTGGTTTTGTTTTTGTTTATTGATTTTGTTGTTGTTGTTGTTGTTGTTTTTTGTGATTGTGATGAACAAGAATTAGTTGCATATTCATTGCATTTTGTATTGACATTGTGTTAGTTTTGTAATAACATGGTACATGTGTGTTTATAAGTTCATAATTGGGGTATATTTCATGTTTGACAATGTGAGGTTAAGTGATGATTCGTTTCCCGATGGCCAATTGTCGGGTGGTATAGTGGGTACATATTGAATTGAGTTGAGTCAATCGGAGGCGTATATGTATATACATGTATGTAGACGCATATAAGCATTTACATATGTGTGCGTACATATGCGTGTACATGTAAACATTGAGACGTGTTACATAGTTAATGCATTTGCATATGTGAGGGGGGTGTGATTAGCGATTGAGTGTTTATTTGATTATTATATAAAGGTGTTTTTTTTTTTTGCATTCATCGTTTTTTGTTTGATTCGGATTGGTTTTTCCCGATTTTGAGACCACATTTCGTATTTGGTATTCGTTTTCGTACACAAATAAATATGAAAAAGGAAATCAAAAAGAAATATGATTATTAATTTCTGTATTTTGTGAGACTTTCAAAAATAATGGTTTTTATGCATAAAATCGCGTAGAAATCAATAGTTAACTTCTCAATAATAATAAAAAACATTTTCTTGTGTCTTGGTGTCTATATTATAGAAATAAAGGTGTCGTTATGTAAATGTACCTTAAAAACTCACACTCAAAGAACGGCTGAAACAACATTAAGTTTAGTTCAAACCTTCCTATATCCTTAAAACGGATATTTGTAATGAATTTTATTTAGAATTACACAATTGTTCACAATGAACACAAACTGGAGGCTCCTTTCTCTGCCAATTCTTAGCGTAGACTGACTACATAATACTGAATAATAATGATAAGAAAATATTGCGATCCTTAACCTTATCGTCTTTCTAAAAGAACCTAATGTCGTTCCATGCAATGACGGAAGAGAACAATTCAATTTGTACTAGAAAATCACTAGATCAAAATCGATGTATTATCTTAAGTTCAAATTACCAAAATTCTTTAAGGTTACAGGTTATATCCTAAATAACTTTAGCCTTCATCAGAGATGATTTTACTAAAATAATTGCAATATTTTACCAAAATCCCAAGTCGTTTGAACTCTCTCTTGCGACCGATGCAAGTCTTTTAGATTATATAAAATATACATAATTATTATCGTAAATCGTTTACATTTATACCTACAAGTTTCTGAAAAGTATGTATTTTCGTTAGCCAATGAAGAATAGTACATATCAAAATATAGCACATACGTAGATAGATACTCAAACTTAATTTCACTTTTAATGAACGAGAACAATCCCCATTGTATTGCATTGTGCACTTTGGTCATATACAATTTAAACCTAAGAGACCTTAGATCGGTTGTGTTCACATTAGATAGGTCTTGCATAATACGTATGGACATATATAAACTCTGTTAAAACACATACATAAGTGAGTGTGTTGTATTTATGTAGTATATTTCTGATAGGTATAGATCTGATTGTGTTATTGTACGAGAATTGTACGAGTATCTTGGCAAAATAAAAAGCTAGATACTTTATGTTTTTGATTTTTGTTTTTGTTTTTAAATTATTCTCTTTGTTTTGCATAACGGCGTACATAAATCGATAACACAACAATAATATAGTATGTATGCTCTGAGTCAGAGATATTTCAAGCATCAGATAATTACCCCAAATTCCATCCAGAGGGCATCCACAATGCTGCCCAATACCGTTATTAGATCGAAAATGTTCCACGGATCCTTAAAAAAGTTCTATAAAATAAAGATGTAAATGTTATTGAAATGCAGAACAAACTATGCATGCATTTGTTACTACGTCAAACAGATTACAGACGATAACTTTTCCTCTTTTTGTATTCGTTTTTGAACTCTTGCAACCTTACAATTTGGTACACCTTAGTTTTACGCTGAAATTTACAGTGTGACAGTGATGGGTGTATGTTTGTGTTATTCACATGCATATCAAAGGTGCCTTCCTTGCATTCCAAAGTTTTATCGTTGCAATATATAGTATGCATGTACATATGTAGATATGTGCACAGAAATGTAATACATACCGTAACTCCAAACCCAAATATCTTAAGTAATGTCTCCATTGTAAAGAGCGTGGTAAGAACCTGATTCGTGCGCCTCAACCATTCCATGAGGTCGGCCGGTGCCCCATAAAACTACAAAATGAGAACACGAAAAGGTTGGGGAAAGGGAGGGGAGTGCAAAAGGAAGTTTAGATGACATCGATATAAGAAAATAGTCCAGCTATGATGATTGTCTCCCGCTCCTGACATTTAACAAACATACATTTGTATTCAATTATATTCATATCTTAGCTTAATATTTAATTTCCAATCATGTATTCCAAAATTAACTCATTGGGGTAATTTGATACTCTGATACTCTTACAATATGAACATGTTCCTAAAGACGTAACCTTATAACCATATATGTAAATTTTACATACGTGCTTGCTCTTCCTCAATTTTCCCTAAAATAATAAAATCAATTAATCTAAAAGCAACACTTCAAAATGGTTATGTTAAGGTAAGTTTGAAATATTACAAGCATTTAAATAATTAAATGTAAGTAATTATTGGCACATCGATAAGCTGTTCCATGCTAATAACAAAGATTAAGCCTGCAGAAAACTATATTAAAATAAAAAGAAAGGCAGTTAATACTAGTAAGAAAGCTACAGTCGAGCGCGCCCGACTGTGATATACCCGCTACCCTACTTGCTAAATTTACATGCATACATGCTTTCAAATTATTCTCGATAGATGGCGCTGCCGTTCGCTTGAGTCCCTGCTCATATACTTTATTAAATAACATCTGTGTTTATTGTTTGATCAGAAAGATGGACATTATAGTTCACAATATGTGGAAGTTATACAACATTTGAAGTAAACAGGGACCTTTATGCCAAATTTGGTGTCTCTAACTTTATAATAGCTGAGATTTGGAGTTTTAAACGAGTTAAGGGAGCGGGAAGAAGCGTGGGCAAAATCTGGAACAAACTTTATCTGCGGTCAATTATAATAGATATTGATACCAAATTTGGTACACCTAGCTCTTATAGTCTCTGAGATCTAGGTTTTAATACGGATGTACGGACAGACAGACGGACATGGCTGTATCGACTCGGCTCTTGATCCTGATTCAGAATAGTTTGTGGGGTCTTCCACGCCTCTTTCTGCATGTTATATTTCGTTAGACACAAAATTATTATACTCTAATACCCTATGGGCAGCGGGTATAAAAATGATATTACATATAACCGCTAAACGATATCCATAGTCATTCAGCAGGGATTTGAAGTACAGAAGAAATCTCGTATGTACATTTTAGAACTGCACAATATTTTAGCTGAATCTTAATTATACACTAATATTTTGCAGATAGCGGAGTATTAGAATGGCTTTCTACCAAGCGAAATAAGTTACAAAAGCCTTAATTTTATTATATGCAACGTTTGTTAGTAAGAATTAAGTTTTTGTAGACCTATTCCCCATTCCGAAGTAGGTTTTAAACTATTAAAATATGCTACATATTAGTTTGCAAGGGTAAGGAATTTGGAAAAGGACACATAGACACATTCAAATTGGAAACTTACCCTAGCAAGCAGTTACTGCCTATCCCAAGAGTTCTGAAAAATGTTCTTATGTGCAAAGTGATAAATTTGTTAAAGTATAAAGTATGATGTGATATGGTATGATAGTATAACGTGTTTTATGCATGCAAGAGGTATGTGACATTGTAAATTTCAGCATTTTAATGTAATCAGACAGTCTTACAAAAAGCTCGCATATACTTTTAGTATATACATATATATATGGAAGTTTTATATCTACAATTGACATCGACGTTAGTTCTTATTGTCTTTTACTTACCTTGACACCGAATCCAATAATTTTGAGCACTGTTTCAACACTGAACATGCCTGTGAATCCCATGTTGATGTATTTGAGTGATTTTTCATACATCTCACCTTGATTATGATACTGTTAGAATGTTAGAATGGTTATCTCATTAGAAACAATAAGGAAAGTATCCGTTTAACTTTAGATAGGATAGGATTATAGATAAGCAGACAAAAGCATGTGTAGTTCACCCTGAATATCTTTCTACAATAAATTTCCTTAAGCTGGGAACAAATTTCATAAATATATATTAACCTACATTTGTTTGTGTGTGTTATGTATATTTGTTGCTGTAGTAATTTTAATATTTCAAGTAAAACAAAAACTTTATTAATCATGCCAATTAGTGTAAAAGCAAAACAAATTTAAAGCCGATTTATATACAGTACACAACATCGATAAATACGTATGTATCTTTTCATGACAATGTATTTTATGCGTACTCAAGATAGATTTAGAAAGAGGTTTACCAATCTATATAAGCCAAAGAAGATTAACGTTTTATTTATTTTTGATAGTGTTAAATAATAAGATGCCATGTAAGAATTGTATGTATGTATGTTTGTATAGTTTCTAATAGTCATAGTGTACCTCAAGTACACCTCAAGTAGTGTACCTCTTTTAACTCCGAAATACCTTATAGTAATATTAAATTGATATCTGCCATACGATTTTCATCAATCAGCATTAGAGAACAAACCTAATTACCCATGGAGTTACTGAAAGACAACTCTAACACCAACACTCGATAATATTATGAATAGAGGAACTTGAATAGCTTAAACAACTTGAACTGATCTCCCGAAATGTGGAATATAACTTGGACTGTCCCGATTTGGAATCGTTTGGGTGTTTACGATCATCACATCAACTTACCTTCATCATCAGCAATAGCGTATTGAAAACGATAAGCATCATTATAAAGTATTCGAACGGTGTAGACACGACGATGCGCCACACTTTGTACTTGAATGTGTTTCGGTTTTTGGGCATGTAACGTTCAAGTGGTCGAGCTCCGATTGTGAAATCAATGCAGGATTTCTGCGAGGAAAGAATGAATATATGGGATGGTACGTTACAATGTGAACTGAATAAGAATCACTGTGGAAACTGTAAAAATTGTAGTAAATGTTTTCGGTATTTTTTTTTTAGTATTTTTGTAGATTTTGTAGGAATATCAACAACTACGGGGACAAGTTAGAATTGGGATTTCGCAATTGATCTTCTAAGCGAATATATTTGAGTAATAATATTACATATACACTAACATTTATTTGTACAACCTTTGGATAATGTTTAGAATATAAGACTCAACTAATTATAACTAAAAATATCAAATAAAGATCAAACAATGATCTACAACATATATATATGTATATACAATAAGTTAGAGTTACTGGCAAAATTCAAAAACAAAAAAGTAGAAAAATTGCAGTCAAGTCAAGTCTCGACTGTGGAATACCCTGTACCCAGATATTAAAAAAGAAAACTCTTATACACACACACATGCATAGAAGATATAAGAGATTTTAGGGGTTCAGCGCAAACTGAAATACAATATACAGACCGGGGAGGGAAGCACGCTATCAAATGAAGACATCTGCCAATACATCTGTTTCACACACTATTACAGGGTACTAGGTATGAGAACTACCCTGACAAAAACAATAAAAAGTAGCAATTTGCTTGCCTAGAGCCGGTTCAATTGCACACTGTAAAAAAAAGATGCCAATTCCAGGTAATTCAAATAAGATTTAACTAACTTTTGTTACTTTTTAGTGCAATATCTTGGATCTTGATCGTAAGTGCCAGTGAACCGTAGGAATTTTGAAAAAAATAACTGTTCAATTCGTAATATCTTTGAACGAAAATGAAAATGATTAAGAACTGCAATTATATATATTCAGTTCAATTGTTCGTTAATTGGTTGATCGAATTTGGAGAGATTACATTGCTGGATCATGGTATACTTACAGTAGTTCTGGTAGTAGTATATTCAGCAACGAAATATATATAGTTTGGCAACAACTTATTGGTGACTGACGATAGCAATCGTTAAATATTCAAAACTGAATATTTAAGGACGATCGTGAATATTATGAATTATCTCTACTTTCCGGTAAATGTTCAGTCTTTATATCGAAGAGTTTCTACTCATGTTAACTCTTGCCTATAACCCTATAGGACATACGACACTATATAAACGATGTGTACATTTCGTCTTTCGTCTATATAAACATCGAGAGGTTAAAACTAGTTGGTAAACAAATACTCTAAGCTTTTCAGAATATGTTAACTGAAAGCGATCCACAATAAAAGCACTAAATGTACTATATGTATGTACCTATGTATATACACAAACACAATAAAAAGTAGTTAGTGTGTGAGGAGGGCGGTTCTAAATGATGGGAACAGAAAATGGCATTAAACATAGCATCAAGTAGAAAGCTAGCAGAAGGGACTATCAGGGTCTCAACGTACTTATCGCAGAGTAAGACTTGTACAGCACAACTATTGCCGACTCATAGTCCCAGAAGTGTAGAAAGGACTACACTGTGTTTGTTACTATATAATTGTATAATTGTATTGGCACTCGTATTTATGTATTATTCTATATGATCTGGACTAATGTCTGTTAGCATTGATTGCACGTAGAGAGGTAGTTAGCAGAGGAATATGGTAGAGTAGTGGTGTATGTGTGTGTACATATACGTGCAGAGAGAAAACAGGTATTGTTTTTTTTAAGACTATCGGTATTACGAGTAGGCATTGTACATGACACACGAAACACACATACTTAAACATAGTATAGAGAACACTGTTTGGAGTTGCTTTGATTTTTACTTTTTATTTTTTTTTTTTTTTTTTTTTTTAGTTTTTTAGTTTACGTATTTACGAGTTTTACATATTTTGGATGGGCTTGGCTCACCTGATTTTTGTCAATTTCACCATCTTGCAATTCAGCCTCGCCTTGCTCTTGAAATGTTATGATAATCAAAGCGACGAATATGTTGACGAAGAAGAATGGAAATACAATAAAATATACTATATAAAAGATGGACATTTCGATCCGGAAATTTTGGATTGGACCCCTATCTTCATAAGTGGCAGCCATTGAGTGTTGCAAGACCCTATATACGATGATTACCATGATGACGATGTATCATATTATCATTTAAGTGAGGAGAGCACAAAACAAAAACAAAAACAATGTATAATTGATTATTATCTTTCATACCATACCATATAATTGAGATTCGTATTTGTATAGTATTTCATTGTGAATTGAGATTAGTTTCAGTATTATAAGTATTATGTATCATAGAGTTAGGTTGATTAATAGAAATTTAGACAAATTAGCTTACTGTGGCCATCCTTCGCCGGTCTGCACGGCGAACAGTGTCAACATGGCGGCGGCAACGTTGTCGTAGTGAAAGCTCCGTGGCTTCCACACCCGCCTCTCCTGTTTTGGCAGCAGTTCGTCTTCCTCATACTTGAAATACGAGCCCCTTTTGGGTGTTCGGGTGTAAAGGTGTTCGGGGTGTTCAAATGTTGCATTTTTGATGGTTTTTAGTCAATTCATGATGGTTTTGTGATTTGGTTTTATTTGCACATTTGCGGTTATTCGTTGTGGAATTGTTAATAATTGAATTTTCGATTTATTATTAAATGTAAAGAAACAATTTTGATATAAAAAAGCACTACGGCAAAACAACAAATAAAAAATCATCAAAATACATTATGGCATATGAATTATTATCGAACCAAAGCATAATTATAAGAAAAAACAATGGCTTCCTTGTTTGTATTGTTTTTTGGTTTTTCATTTTCGTTTTTTGGTTTTTGGTTTTTGGTTTTCTGTTTTTTTTTTTTTCTCTTACTAATTATGTGAAATGTTAAAAATCGTATGAAAGTACAAGAATGTATGTATATACAAAGGTCTAATGGATACAAATAACAGTAAAAACATTTATATATTTAAAAAAGACGCTAGCACCTTAGCTTCAGGCTAGATCAAGTAAATATGTATGTATATTGTGAAATAGCATGAAAACGTTATATCATGTATAATGTATATGTATTTGATATGTTCATGTATGGATCCACGGTCCTTTCTTATGTTTCATGTACTTATGTATTCGAGATCGATGCGATGAATGAACGATTCGATGTTTGTGTAAATGCAATTGTTGTTCTTGTTGTACAAGTACTTGACTCTGTCTTACTGTGAATCCAGATCAACGCAAATCAACACTGTACAATTGGAGGGCGTAGAAAAAAAAGAAATGTTCGAAAACTAACGAAAATACATCAAGATACAAACATAACGAATGAAGTATCTGCGTATCTAGTATATACAAACACAGTACATTAACCATGAAGGAACAACCCATATCGAATAGTGTGTATATAACATTCCCCAGATAAATCGAGCTTGCGCTCTTAATATGAATATGAACTATGGCTGATCTTCTTCTACTCGCTATATATAGTTAAATCTTGTTCAGTGCACAGAGTTCAAGTTGAAATCCTCTAAAGGATAAGTGTAAATTGAAATGTTCGGCATGTTGTTCGTTCGGCGATGTGTAACAAAGCAGCTGCGCTTATATATCCAGGTAAGTACTTAACTCACTGACCTTCGGTGTATGTTAAGGATGTGACTGCCTATATAACACCAGACAACACATTTGGCATGTCTCTTATCCCGGCTAGCAGCGACTGTAGTACTTGATGTATTTAATAATTTTGATAACCAAAATAGGTCTAATTGTTAATTGGTCGATGAAGAATCAAAATAACTCATGACAATTTTGAAGTTCTCTTTCAAAGAAACGGCCATACTTTGAACTGAAGTCGCTAATCGGGATAAAAATTTATAGTATCACATGTAATTGATCTGATTCCCAGCCAAAAGTGTCATGTGTTGTGGCAGAAGACTAATGTATGTCGATATATGGAATATATGATGATATCGATGTACGTGTACACATGTGAATATTTGGGTAATTTTTAGTAATGTGATTCAGACCATAGTTGTTAATAGGGTAAACAATAAGATGGTCATACTGTGTCGTGTATATATACTTCTCGATCCGGCGAGATACGCGTTAATTTGTTTTTTGTTCGTGCGCATATACGTACGGGGCATCGCAAGGAGAAAGTTCCCGCAAGTAGACAAAACTCTGGAGAATAGTACTATGAAGATTGTATATTGTATAAATTATATAGAAGTTGAGACTTGAGACTACTATATTCTGGAACTCAGATTATATAGTTCATTTAATTAGGAATACTTTTTTTGGTATATTGTATACAAATTTGGAAAATTACTTTTACTTTGGATAGATGTCATTGGGGCCCAGTATGCGTTGAGTGTATGAGTTGCATAGCTTCACATCTGTTATCGAGTTTCGAGATTTACTACTTAGAATGCATAAAAATGCTAATACTACTATTAAAGAAATGGAAGAAAGAGCTCATCATAGGTGGTGCTAGTCTACGAAGTGGGTAACGATGAAATCGGCAACAAACGTATCGTATAATAAACATCTATTAGGAATAAGTTGAATCGTCTTTGTACAAATGCGCGAGCATAAGTTTAAAGTATGTATGTGAAAAGTAGTACATATATATTCGAGTTAAAATCTATTCGAGAAGTGTTTCAAAAAGAACATTTTGTATGGCTTAGAGGGACCATAAGTTAGGGGTTAGAAGAAGAAGAAGAAGAAGCAGAAGAAGAAGTAGAGTAAATGGCTTGGAGAATATACAAATGAGTACAGATCGAAGACCTAGGTCTCAAAGTGTGCTATCAGAGGATAAGATTGCTACAAGGTTAAGATCAATAACTACATTGTATCATTATGAATACGATCCTTGTTTCTATTGAATGTACGCGTACACAGACTTATTAAGAAATCTTCTGGTAGTAATATGGACTCTTTGGTATTGCAAAATACCCAATTGTAAATTGTAAATAAATGAAACGGTTATGTACATGCTAAACGCGATAGATAGAGTAAGTTTTTGGATAAATTTGATTTTGACATCGATATTTTTTTTTTGCGTAGAAGGCAACACATACAAATATACATTGATTCGACTTAATAGATTAACTAGAACAGAAATAGAAGAAAACTAGAAAGATATTTTAGGTGGTAATTGTAGTTTCGCATTTCAGTTCTATTCTATGCTTTATACACAGACACAGATGTTGTTGAATTATGCGCATTATATATCTCTATTTGGTTCGTCTTTTTTTGGTTTTTAATTTAAAATAATTTGTTTGTTTATGTTTGGTTTTTTTTCTTTTCTTTTCTATTTTTTTTTTCTTTTCTTTTTTTTTTTCGTTTGTGTTTTTGGCCTGTTTACTTGCGTGATTGTGGGGCACAAATCAGGCAAGAAAAACTAGGCGAGAAACTTTAAAATGCTACTCTTACATTCTGTAGAATCAGTGCACCTTTTTTGTTTTCTTAGAAAAGAAAAAAGATACAAGAAAGTAATACCAAAAATCAAGAGCGTAACACAAAGAACTGATACAGAAGATAACTCAAGATACAGGATGGATAAATGATAAGCTCATTTTATTATCTTTTCGTATCGCAATCACTTTTAACCATGGATACACCACATAATACACACGTATAGTTATGTAAATAGTATTTTCGGGCCATAAATTAATGCGTATTTAATTATTCCAATATATATGTACAAGGACTGCTGATAAGGACACAGGAAATCGATCCAATTAGGAGTTATATGAGACTGTGCTACGATTGTGTCATTCAATCCCCTTTCGATACTCTCCCTTGCAAAAAGAACTTCGATTACATCGAGCTCCATAGAATGATTAATTGTTTCTTAAATTGAGTGTGGCAATTTTTGGATTTGTGAAAACAGTTATAATATATATATATATGTATATATGTATGTAGACATTGATAGGAAGCAATCTTAGTAAATTGTGTAGTTTTGATACTTCTAGTTAGCACTAGACACAGATAACTATGTAGTTGGGGTAAACACATATATAAAAACACACATCACATCTTTAAGGTCCTGTCTCGCCTAAGAACTACTTAGTATGTTTATATATATATATATATCTATAATGTATGTTTGTAAAAGCTTTGGAATGCACATTTTAGCAACTTAACATTTGGAGCACAGAGAATAACATTGATTTATTGGAAATACGTATACATATACATACATATATGATCTACGCATATACTGATGCATGCACACGCACATACATTCATATATGCGTAGAAGAAATATATATAGGGAGAGAGATAGAAATACATTGACAAACATAGACAGCGAGAGAGAGAGAGAGAGACAGATAGAGAGTTAAACAGAGAGAGAGAGCGAGAGTGATCGATGGGAGAGCTATTTATATGAAAGGCCAGACAGAATGTATGAATATGTGTAACACTTGACTAAGGGGATAAATTGTCTCTTTTTTTTTTGTTTTTTGTTTTTGAGGTAGTGAGGAAGGAGGTGGGAGAGTTTTAGACGGGGTTTGCGGAACTCTAAGAAACGATAAGAATAGAAACTATAAGGAGTAATAACCGAAACGTACATTGTAGATAAGTTATATTGGAAACGATAGTGAACACAAATATACTGAAATCAAATCAAAAGTCAGACGAGAGCGAATAAATTTCAAATTCAAGATTCGAAAATTGAATAAAAATGTTACTTACTGGCACTCTTCGGAAGTATGTTTACTTTCGTCCGTACAATAAAAAAACTTTCCATTGAACAATTGTACACCAATAACAGAAAATATAAATTGAAACAATATGTACACGATTAGAATGTTAACAACATTTTTCAATGAGTTCACGACGCAATCGAAGACGGCTTTCAATTTGGGAACCCGCTTAATGGTCTTCAATGGACGCAGTACTCGCAACACACGAAGCGATTTGATGGTTGACAAATTTTGTCCAGCGCTGCTACCGCTCATATCGAAACCGAAACTAACAGCAGCGCAGATAACGACCACAGCATCCATAATATTCCAGAATTCTCTTAAATAGCTGCCGGGATGTAGTATCACACCCAAGTCTACAATTTTCAGCAACATTTCTATCGTGAATACGCCGGTAAATGCATAATCAAAATAATTCAAGATTTCGTTTCGCCTCGAGTTCTCTCGAACGGGATCTTCGGCTGCTAATGCTATTGATGACATTGAGATGACGACCATTATGAAGAAATCAAAATATGGTAAATTAACCACCCAATGGGCACCACGTCGTATGCTGTATATGTCGTTCGTAGTTCAACCAATTGATTGTTGGATTTATTGTTGGTTTTTTGTTTCGTTTTTTGTTCGCAATTTTATGATTTCAAATAAGTTTTCAGATTCATTTCGTTTCGCAAATAGAGAATTCAATCCAGATTTTGGGTGTTGTGTTTTTTTTTTTTTTTTTTTGTTGGCATAATTACAATCGCATAATTCGATTCAGTTTTTAGTTTCATATAAAATTGTTATTAATATTGTTATTTTTTTGGTTTATGGTTTGGTTTTTGGGTTCGATTATGTTCGATTATGTTTTACATATTGTTTAATCATCCGTTTTATTTAGTTAGAATCGTTTTTGATTTTTCCAATTTTATTTTTGATCATTTCGCATCGGTTTTTGGTTGTTATAATTTTGAGGTTTTCCATTTGTTTTATTTTTTTTTTTGATTTTTCAACGTTATTTGTCGTCGTCATGGTTAAATTTGTTGTTGTTTTTGTTGTAATTGTAGTTGTTGTTGTTGTTGATGATGTAGTTGTTGTTGTTGTTTCAATTGTTAAAGTGATGATGAAGTTGATATGAAAGTTTGCAATTTCACGTGGTGATGATGATTGGTAAATGTAATCGAATTTTTTTAATCGTTGATATATTTGTAGTGCAAATATTTACAAACAGATGATTCATTCAATTGATTTATTGATCAATTAATTAATTTGTTCATTGTAGTGTGCAACATAAAATTGAAACGAATCCAAAGGAACAAGTAAAAGAACAAATTGAAAATAGTTAGTAAGATTGTTATTATATGTTGGATTTTTATCAGATATTAAGATTATATTGTAGCGAATTTCTAAATTTAAACCCAGAACATAGGAGCCCGTACTTAATTCAAATTCAAATCTATGCAAGAATTGTAATATATAGTATATATATATGTTGGTATAGAAATATATGTATAGAGAACAGCACTGCAGGCCACACACCAGTCCAACATCTTTATTGCTGTAAAAAGAAATTCAATTACATATGTTCGCGTATGCTCAAGTCGGAATCCATTGAAACTGTGTACTGTGTACCTAGAGCTTATATCCAAGACTTATATGTAAATTATATGTGTGAGTTATCTTCCCTCTAAGAGCTAAACATACTAATCAACATGTGTGAAAAGTGTTTCACACGTTGACATAGAATAGAGATCAGGTTTATATAGAAATGAGAATCATATTTACGGATTTGTCGGTGAAAGTATAAACATTGAGGAATACGGCAGCATTGGCTTCGGCCCTTCCGTTACTTCCTCCTCTTCCTTTTTCTCCTCCACCTTCTTTTTGCCCTTTCCTTTGGTGGTGGCCACGGTGCCATCGCCGTTCTCTAAATGCACTCCGTCGCCCTGCAGGGCTTCCATCTCCTTCTCGAGCTCTTGGAGTTGTTTCTCTTTATCCTCTTCGACTTGTTCCTCTTCGGCTGCTGTAAGTTCTTGGGCATTCGCCAAGTTATCGACGGCGATAGCCAAGAACACATTTAAAAGCGTATAATTACCGAAGAGTACCAAAACGATAAAGTATCTGTTGAAAGAATTTCAGATGATTAGTTCAATCCACCTTAAGAGATTCGCTCCTAAGAACTATGTATGCAGTATGAAAGTCGCAAAGATTTACGACTTTTGCCATAACCCAATCCAGTAAAACTCTATATGAGTTAACGGGATACAGGTTATGTCAACCTAGATGCACGCAGAATGTCAAAATGGTCGAATATATAGTATATAACTTAATGGATCGCAACACGAATAGGTGGAGAAGAACTATTGCTTAGCTGAATTTGAATGTAGATTATGACGATAGCAATGATCAACCTGTGACTTAAGGCCACACTGAATCCAACAGAGCGGAAACCTAATGGGTGGCTGCAAGAGACATAGTAATAAAAGAAATACACATATATATAAATATAATCTGGGAAATGAGTTGTCATAGCATTGTATATATACACTTACGTCATTAAATCAAGATTCTGTTTTGCGAGACAACATTTCTAAATACTTGACGATTGACAGCTGAGAGGAACGGATGGACTTGGCTTGTAGAATTTTAGCGTCTGAGTTAACTAAATTCTTCAAGCTCTAAAGTCGCATTGTGAAACCGAAACTTTTAACGTTTCGGATCGATTCGTAGTCGATTGCACACATTAATGGTTCGACGTTCAATGAATTCAATCTTCTTTTAATGTTACTTATAGCTTAGCACTTCAAGGATATTCAAAAAGAGTTTACACATTGGGTATCTAGAGAGCCAATTGTACAGATATATATAGATCCCAAAGGTCAACGTTACATGAGCATACACGTACAGTAGAGCAGTAATGAAGGCGGATATGGCAATCTACCGATATGGGGATATACTATGTAATGACAATATGCTGCTTGTATGGCTTTGGTATTTAACATACTCTATGAACAGGTAGATAACTAAGTGCACACAGATAATTAAAATGCTTAAACTTACATAGAGTAAATCATTCCTTTCTTTGCACCACCTTGCGATATTATACCC
Source organism: Zaprionus ornatus (assembly GCA_018904035.1). Classification (NCBI taxonomy): domain Eukaryota; kingdom Metazoa; phylum Arthropoda; class Insecta; order Diptera; family Drosophilidae; genus Zaprionus; species Zaprionus ornatus. The sequence continues at coordinate 21,887,427 of JAEIFZ010000001.1, forward strand.
TGATACATAACTTCATTCCAATCTTCGCCGGTTAGGATTTGAAAGACAGTCAAAAGCGCTATAGGGAAGGTGTTAAAATTTGTCTCTGGTGTGCCTCCTGGCAAATTGAATTGCCCACCGAACAACTGCATGCCGAGCAGGGCAAATATCAGTATGAACAAGAAGAGCAGGAACAGCAACGAGATAATCGATCTCATTGAGTTCAGCAGCGAAATCACCAGATTGCGCAGTGACGACCAATATTTAGTCACTTTAAAGATGCGCAACAGTCGCAGTGCACGCAGCACAGACAGACCGAACGAGCCACCTTTGACTTCTGACCAGATAACCTCGAATATCGAACCACTAATGACGACACAATCAAAACGGTTAAACGACGACTCGAAGTAAATGCGAGGTCCCAGTGCATACATCTTGATGAACATTTCCGACATGAATAGACCGAGAAATATGAATTCCGCAAAATCTGCAAAAGAAATTGGTATTCATCAGTGAAGTAATGACTACAAAAATATACAACATTTATATGGCATATCCTCAGCTATTTTGCGATGCGATTTCAAAGAAACAGAACTTACACAGGAACTCCGTTAGAAATGTGGGCTGTCCGTAGTGTTCGACGGCCACGCAAACGGTGTTCAGAAAGACAAGGACTATTACGAACCAATAGAACCATTGCGTCTTTACTGTATGTCTTATCCAGAAGCGAAATCTCTTTTCGGCACGCCAGAATCCTGTACAACTGCCTTGGGGTTTTGAACGAGTTTTCAGATAACCTGTATATAGAAAAAGATCGTATATCGATTAGTGCTCAACTCTCCTTACTCAACTTATTGATTGAGACAGATATTTTGTGTATGCTCCATATAAATAATACATATATATATACTGGAACGTTGTGATTAAGTCGAAGTGGTTTTAAGCTCGACTTACGAGCTCGATCTCTATATATGCGTAAGCGAATTGCAAATACAGATAAAGACATCTACGAGTACAAGAACGAGTACATAGAGAGATACATACAAGTCTGGACTAGAATACTGAGCCTAAAATACTATCAAGGTTCAGTGCGAGAGATTTTATTCAGATTCGTGTCGATTATTATTAAATTAGTATTAAATAGGGACAGTACTATGAGTGTATTCGAAAACAGTCGTTCCCACGCTCTTTTTTCTATTAAAAAACAGTGAGTTACTCGAAGGAATTTTCACTTTCAAAACAATGGAAGCGATATACATAGGTCATAGATGTTAGCAGTGAGGCAGTAAGACCTATATATTTACACAGAAGAAATACTAATATGAAGTCATCACTCTACTATACCCAACCCATTCCTCAGTACGCGATGAAGTAATTTAAGCTATATAGTATATACCATATGAGTGTGTGTGTGTGTGTGTGTATAGTTGAATATCCGCCAGGACCCTATACCGATGTGATAGGTGACATTGCGAATCAGGCTACAACATTTTTGAGTGTGGATGAAGACAATGAAGATTCACTCTTCGAGTCACAGCAATAGCTTGATTACTAAACTAAAATCGATATTATGCGAGTGATAAATGAAAAAGAAATGAAATGTAAAAGGAATTAAGATAGGCAAGTCGGGTTTGTAGACTACACAAAAGAGTCTTGAGGGACTGTGTTCATAACATAGATGTAACTATCTAGTTACAGATTGTGTCATTGAGGTATGAATTTGCAATGATGAGATGATCGTTACACAAAACATCGCCGTTGGGATGTTCTATCAATTGACTAAATACTTTATCTGCGGTTGTACGAATGCGGCACGATACAGTGCTAATGCTTTGTTTTTCTTAAATTGAACAGTTTATCGTTTTAAAAGTTACTTACACATTTTTTGAATATATTCAAAGTAAGAAATAGAATTTCATGCCGTTGAGTTCGATAAAATAAAACGAAACAAAAGATGATATTAATTGTACTTCAAAGACATTCCTAAATCCTTTCTTATAGACTTATAAGTATGTATTTTCCAATGGAAATTCTTAATGTTTAGAAGAATAATTTCAAAACGTCATATTGAGCACAATGATTTCATGCTGCATCTCACATGAGTTAAGTTTTCATATAGAATTGTCAAATTAATGAGTCTTTTTGGTATATACTGACACCCACTTTATATGTTTATTCTCGCCATTTACCAGAAACACTGACTTACATATATACATTGTACATATAAGTACATACATATGTACTTCTGTTCGACTTCGATTTCGATAAGTGCGGCCTTTGAGCCATACCATACACGATTCTTACCGTCATCACCATAGTCCTCTTCAGCTTCCTCCTCTTCTGTGTCGGTTGATTTCGATTTGCCTAAGCTTTTCAGCTTTTTCCGCTTGGCTGCATTTCGCCGACGAGCTAAAAATAGAAAATTGTCTATATCATTATCTTTGTTCTGCGGTCATGGGGTCACGCTTTCAACAAACCCTCCATTATGTGCATTTTCTCTTCCTCAGTTGTTCGTTCTTCGGCTAAGATAACTTCCTCTGAAATAACACCATGATATGCATTGGTTTTATATATGTTCATACAGAGATATAAGAACTTTGCAATGATATCTTATTACATAGCAAGCAAACTTAGGTATTAACATGACCATTTAAAGTGGGAATGTGACTTTATGTTGAGTTAGTATATAGTATATAGTTATATTGTGTATATGTTCATATGTTTTTGGATTTGTATGAAGTAGTTTATTTATACATACATATACTATGAGTAATATATATATATATATATTTATTTATATTGCGTTTTTGTGTTCTAGAGGAAACTAGCAGGTGCCACAAGTGCTGCAAACTGGTAAACCTAAGTTAGTATGTTTGTCTATTTATAAGAGTTCAGAATTAAAGCGTTTTATTGGCAGTTATATGCACACGGAACCATAGAAAATGTCAATAACATGTTTTTAAATATATAGTCGATTAACTTAGTTTCAGTAGGTAATGATTTAATTAGGTTTTGATTACATCAGATATATGTTTTATCGTTCTCAAACATATAAGATATTTAAAGAATTTGTTTCTATATTGGGACTGCAACTTGTCAAGAGTTCAAGGGTTTTTGGACGGGTTTCCTTTACAAATTCGACCATTAGCTGGCCTAAATAGTATCATATTATTATCAAAGTTAACTTTACAATGTGTATCCGGATCAGTTTGGTCGATACTGAAATGGTAAACTTAATTGGGCAGCGAAAGCTTGTTCGAAGTTTGTGTTTGTTAGTGGGTATGTGTATAAATGTATAGATGCATTAATGTGAGTATAGTTGTAGGTATTTAGATTGATGAATGGATGAATGGATATGTATGTATGTGGATGCAGTTATGGACGTGACAATACAAGTTATTTGGTTGCGGATATCATATGTAATATTACAAAAATGGGGGTAAATACTATACCAGCTTTACAAATCCATTCAACATAGCCGTTTAACTCTCTTTCTAGTTGCTGCTGCCTTCTAAGTTTAAGAAACTCTTGTCTATTTTCTACTTTTTCTCGTTCTTTTGCGAATTCACTACAAAAAATAATCAAATAGAATATGATAAACCAAAAAGAGGAACAATCAAATGAACAAATCTGTATGTATTGCATTACAAAATACAATCGTCAATTTGTTACCTTTGTGTACGAGATTATATGTAAATTGTATATATGTTCATAACATACATACACGTATGTATGTATGTTTTGTGTGATAACCGTGTATTTGGGTAGTAAACAATAATAATAATCGTATATATGTATGTATAATATTCATACTTCAGAAATCAAAATCAAAAGAGTGGTAGAAAAGTCTTAATGAGCCGCATTGACGACAAACTCTCTGCTGGGTCAGATGAGAAATCAGATGAAATTGCATAGGAGTTGGTCGCTTAAGGGATGTCAAATGCCGTTGTGAGCTCTGAGGTCCAGCAAATAAGTATAAATCCAAGCATACATACATACATATATACACATGTATGTACATTTGTGTAGAAGGTTAGATGAATATATGAATTGGCATCATCTGACTTGAAAATGAATTTTTGGACAATCTCTTGCTTTATGTATGTGTATATATATATAAAAATATATATATGTAGTTATCTGGCAGTTGGCTCGATTCCAATGGGGTTTCTTTTTGACTATACTGAAATGTACTGAAACTGGTTTGTGCACTCGTGTCACTAAATTCTTCTCTAGCCATAACTTATAAAATATAATAATAATATCGGAAAAGTTTCTCATACAGGCACATCGTAACGGCAACTGCAAGGGCATATTCATTAAGTGTAGAAGAACGTACTTATAATACTTGAAGAATATAAGATAATAGAAGAGAGGGTGGAGTTGACTAGATAGTTAACTGGGGGTTTAACATTGAATGTGACTATAATCGGTTGTGTAGCATAATGCATTGAGCGGGTATGTACTGGCAACGGTAACGGTAACGGGTATCGGTAACGGTAACGGTAACGGTAAAGGGTTGTGTTAGAGGGGTAAACAGCATTTCGTTGAATATTCGATTTAGCATTATAGTTATATAACGATCAAAATATCATTTGACGGGAATTTGTCGGGAATTTCTTGCGTTCTATTTTTAAATATGGTTAGTAGTAACTAGCATTAAGTTGAACACGTTCCTTTATAGTTAAGTCGTATGCAATCAATCAAACTGATTATTATTTCTATTTGAACATTGTACAAACTATGCTTATATGCATACATATATATATATGAATATGCAATTGTATTTGCGTTATTATATATTTGGTATTCAATGTACGTTGTGGGATATTATGAACGTGTGTTAGAAAACTATTTGCTGTTGATTTGTTCGGTTAGTTGGTTGGTTGGTTGTTATTTGTTGGTCTTGTTTAATTGTTTATTTCTTGGTTGGGTACTTTGGTACTTTTTATTTTAAGATATAAATTTATTTATTAAGTTCTAAGTAGAAGGGAGAAATTTGGCGAATTCGGGTGGCACATCTCGGCTGATCGAGACACAAGTAGTCTAAGGATTTATATGACGGTTTAGCCAATGTGTGATTATAAGAGTATTATGGCAATTTTCTAGATATTGCATTGGGTATGTTCATAATTAAAAACCTGCTTGCGTTATCCAATCAAGATAGGAGACCATGGCTGTTTGAAACATGGCACGAAATCGGCATTTTTGAAATTCCATGCGACGCTCGACGCGGTTTCGCTCGTTTGAAAACTCTCTGAATTTTCGAAAATATAACATTTTAATAAAACATATGCGAAACAAATTATGGTTGTGAACAGAAAAAATAATAATTAAATCGTATACAACAGCCTGGAAAAGCTTGATGGGCTGTTGCATTTTGGTTTGGGAATATTCAACATTAGGAAAGGAATCGTTTTTTCAATTTATACATAAACATGTCGGGCTATACATATATATATATGTATCTGTATATATGTATTTATTTAGCGCACATTGTTGTACTGAAAGGTATACCTATTGTACATCTATAGTAAAATAGATGTATAACGTTTTTACAATCAATGTACAAACAACGAAATTCATCAGTCCTTGAATCGCTGTGAATACCGTAAAGATCATTTATGTTCCCAACAAATACATACATATATGCAAGCTTAAGATCTTTTAAAATATATAAATCCGATTAAAGAATCATATGACATTCTTTTGTCAATCTGGAAAGTGTTTATTTCCATAAACATACCATAGGTACGATATCGGAGATCATATTGGAAATGTAGTCGTAATGACAAGAATCGTTGGGAAACTCCAGTTTATGTACAAATAACTTTTTCAAAATGTCTTTACGTTGATGTTACAATGTTGAATCCAGTTTCAATAATTTAACAATTGTAAAATGATATATAAGAGTGTGCGAAATTAAAAATATACAATGCTTAGTCCAACTTACCCACTCAAAACACCAAGAACTAAGTTGAGCATAAAAAATGAGCCTATAACTATAAGAGGCACGAAATATATCCAATTAAATTGTGAACCTAATGCGTCGTTGGTCTGTGAAAAGAAAAATGATTGGATTAGAAAACACACTATATATGTATGTATGTATATCCAATATCAATTTCATTATGAAAGATTTTAGGATTGATGGGTTTACCCAATATAGTATTGACGTCCAGCCTTCCATTGTGATACATTGGAACACCGTCAGCATGGCAAACCCAATGTTATCGAAGCTTGTTATGCCTGAATTTGGTCCATCCCATTTATCCAGACACATACTCGTCGTACTGTTGCATACGAAAGAGCCTCCCGCTTTCTCCGTAGAGTTATCTGTGTTACAGGGTGTCTCCGATTCACCTTCCTTCACTAGTCTGTCTGTACTCGCAATGCGGGGCAAAGAAAGGGGATATTAGTTTCGATGCTTTAAAGTGAATGGAATTGGTTTATATACTTGGATCCTCTAAGCTATAACAAGTCTTATGCAGTGTGCCCGAATAAAACTCGAGTCCAATGATTGCAAATATTACGATTGCAAACAACACCAAGAGACCGATTTGCAGTAAAGGTGCCATCGCCTTGATTATAGATTTTAAAACTACTTGTAAACCTATGTAGTTCCGATCGCAGATTGATGAGCAGGTGAAGGGATTATATAAGAGATAAATTGGATTAGTAAATTGTTAATAAAAGTCTTTTGTACATCTACAAAGATGGAGAATCAAACTTAATGACAAGCACAAACTATCTCAACGATCACAATATACAAAGTGTATGGCATAGAGTATAAGAAGTACTGATACTTTAGATATACAACTTGCAATTGTATATCGCGAGAACATGCAGTTAAGTATGAATCGATTTGTTTATATCTATTTAAATACGCTAAGCCGTATCGTAAGTGAGTACATACATACACATGTACATGTATATGTATGTATTTAAGTATGTTAGTTGTTAGTTATCTAATTTATAGAGTACAAATGAAACGAAAGGACTACTCACTAGGAATTCCAGACACTAATTTTAAGGGCCGTAGCACACGAATGGCTCTAAGTGTTCTTAGGTCTACCTCGGGCCCCAAATTTGGGTACAGTGTCACGAATCTGTTTGCAGACGTTAAGCGATCGAAACGGGCATTTTATTAGCGATAGTCAATGAAAATATTTACAAATTTTTCTAAGTGTACTATTAAATTCGACAATAAATTATGCTACTGAAATAAACAAACAAATCATAAAGATAGCACTGTATAATGTTCAAATAAAACTTGATCAAATCAATATAAAACTTAACGGATATACTATGTATAAAAGATAATATTATCATGTAAACCCGTTTTTACTAAGTCAGGTTCCACTAGAAAAAACTACTAGTTATATGAATGTGATAAAAGGTTATTCATATATCATTATCCTTGCAGAGGACATTTAACACTATTTGTCTTGTAGGATTGATATATCCCATTGCTTAATCAAATCTGCAAGGTTATAATTGTTCGATATGCCGAATTACATTGTTTGCTAAGTCATCTGAAATTTTTACATATTCAATATATATTTTCAGAGTTAATTACTTAGCTAACATATCTAAATATATATAATGTAGCTAAATGTACTAAAAAAAATAATCTATAATGAGCGATACTTGTAAAACTTTATTGGTGTCTCGAAACGTTAATTATTTAGTTTCAAGCGATTATTGACTTAATCTGTAGTATTTATACATACATATAGACTATATAAGTAGTCTAATATTATATTTATATTTTATTTTTCTACTATCGACGACTTTTATATATTACTCCTAAGGATGTTGTAACTTGAAGAAACATTATTATATTAGAGCTATAATCAGGGCAAGTAAACAAAATGTTCCTCAACAGAAAACATATACAATACGAGGGTCGTTTGATAAGTCCGTGACTTTTTGAATAAAATATATTTTTTTCGTCAAAGAAGCGTTTTATTTCTCAACATAATCTCCTTTTAGCTCTATACATTTAGTCCAGCGTTTTTCCAATTTTTTTATTCCTTCCAAATAATAGGTTTTCTCAAGGCCCTCAAAATAGTCGTTTGTTTCTGTGATGACCTCTTCATTTGACCCGAATCTCTTACCGCCGAGCCATTTCTTCATGTTTGGAAACAAAAAATAGTCACAGGGGGCTAAATCTGGAGAATATGCTGGATGGGGTAGCAGTTCGTAGCCCAATTTATGAAATTTTGCCATGCTGACTACACACGTGTGCACCCGTGCATTGTCCTGATGGAACAGCACTTTTTTTTCGCCAAATGCGGTCGTTTCTGCTTCAAATCAATATCGAATCTGTCCAAAAGCTCTGAATAATATTCGCCGGTGATCGTTTTACCCTTTTCAAGGTAATCGATGTGAATGATACCTTGTGCATCCCAAAAAACTGTGGCCATGACCTTGTTGGCCGACAGACCCACCTTGGCCTTCTTTGGTGCACGTTCACCCGGAGAAACCCACTGTCTTGATTGTTCTTTGGTCTCTGGTGTGGTGTGGTGGATCCATGTTTCGTCTACGGTAACGAAACGGCGCAAAAATTCGTTTGGATTGCGGTTGAACATCGCCAAACACTCCTTTGAAATGGTCACACGGTTGCGCTTATGGTCGTGTGTGAGCAATCGCGGCACCCATCGCGCGGAAAGCTTTTTCATGTCCAAATATTCATGTAAAATGTGATGTACCCGATCAGTTGAGATGCCTACAGCCTCAGCTACCTCACGCACTTTCATTCTCCGATCATCCAATATCATTCCATGGATTTTGTCGACGATTTCTGGCATGACGACCTCTTTTGGGCGACCTGAACGTTCGGCATCACTTGTACTGGTACGACCACAACGGAACTCAGTAAACCATTTCTTAACCATTGAAATTGATGGTGCAGAGTCCCCATAATATTTATCAAGTCTTTCCTTGGTTTCGGTGATGGATTTTTTACGCAAAAAATAATGCTTAATTAGCACACGAAATTCACTTTTTTCCATTTTCGTTAAAATTCACGAGATCGTCTGCTTTCAATGCCTATAAAACGCAAACTAAGAAACGCAGCTTTCTCAAAATTTTACAGTCAGCTGTTAATCGATAACTGCTGACAGGAGCAGTGTTGTATTTAGAGCAGGTGCGCGGCAAATACAAAAAGTCACGGACTTATCAAACGACCCTCGTATATAGCCTGATCCAATTACTTGATTTCTTTGTGATAAAATTGGTTTAGTGTTATGTTTTTTAAGTACTGTCCCCTTTATAGCAAATTAATATCATATACACAAATATATAAATAACTCTATATTATTCTAAACTAGACTGCTTTCTGTATTAAAGCTTTCAATGTCAAACTAAACTATATTCTTGTATCTAAGAATGAATTATCTATTATTTTATGTTTATCAAAATATAAAAACAATTCTTGGAATCCCTTATGCAAATAATGATAATATATCTCTAAGTGTATGTTTATGTACGTTTTAAAACCAATTTGTATTTTAATAGTAGATTCGAGTGACATTTCGATGTTTGAATGTAACTTAATTATTAGTATTTATTAAAAGTCTCTAGTTTAGTTTTTAAATAATTAAGTTTAGCTATTAGAAGTGAATGAATTCGCCTATACCGAAAACACATGTATTCTAAACATTTAGAATGGACACATGAAGCTTAAAGTATCTATAGATAATCCTAAAAACTATGGACAAAGTTTTGTTGAAAACTTTTGACATTTTGTTATCTAGCCCCTAAATGCTAATGCTATATAATAATATACAAATTACTGAAATAAACGAATGAAAATAGTTGTTATCTGGCCTATGGACTGGTTCAAACATTTAGCAAATAGTTTCTGCTATTACGAAGTCTTACTTGGAATTCGGGAGACAAGCTTCAGCGGCCGTAAGACACGAAAGGATCTCAACATACGTAGGTCAACATCTATATTGGCCTCAGCAAATATCGTCATAACACTGTTCGGCATTGGGGTTACCATATGAAAGTCGGTATATACATGTGTAAATTGTCAATTTAATGATTACTTCAAATTTTATATCATTACTTTCAATAAACCCTTTTCGTATCGTAATTAATAAACCTGGCATATGGTACTATAATAACCTATGTGTACAGTAATCGTATATTAGCGCTACTATTCACTTGACTCAATTGATTCTATACTTAGTTGTATTTTCCTGTATTTCAGAAATTCCAAATTAGTTATTGGAATTTAAAAAAGTGTTTCCAATATTTTTAAATTGATCAACTTATGGTAAACATAAGAAAATTTAAATAGAAGGAAAGTTTCCCCTTCAAAGAAGAGTATAAGCAAAAACTGAAGGTAATCGGCTTTCATTGGACACCTCTAGACATTAATTAATAATAGAATTAATACCAAAAGTGAAAACCGTTGACAATGATTCGTTTTGCACAAATCAATATAGGGCATAAATAAATAATTTGCAACTAAAGGATACGATTGAAACTATTATCATAAATATAAAATGTTATTCGTGTTGGACAGCTCCGGCTTCAAATGGCTTTTCATATATGTATTACATATTTACCCCGTCACTACAACGAAAAAATCCATGATGTTCCAAATATTCCTGAGATAGGAGTGTTTATGCAGAACAAGCCCTAAGGCAATGATCTTGAGCGATGCTTCTACACAGAAAATGCATATAAAATAGGCCTCCGTTTTTTCCTGTTTTAAAAAGAATATTTCAATAACAATTTGCCAAATTTGTGTGGTTATGTTTTGAAACGATATCCAGGATATCGATATTCTTAGATATCGCAAAGAGTGGATGGTTTCGATGGTTCTTATTTGTTATGCTTACCAATTTTTGAGCCAATACTGTCTTGTCGCTCTCTGGCAAGTGCTCCTCTAGTGCCAACACAACACAGTTGGCAATGATTGTCAATAACACAGCGTACTCAAAGGGCGGCCATTCAATGATGAATCGTGTGTATTTTCTAATTGGGTTATCCTCGGTTAGGATAAACAATGACGTCGGACCACCACCTGGTGGGTTTTCCTCTTTTTTCGGGCCACCCATTCTATCAGCTAAGCGATGGGCTCCCTTTCGACCCAAGTGCCCCCCGCCTAAGGAGTCCTGTTGATGCCCTGCTAGCACTGCTTCCTGAGCTGCTTCCAACCTGATCGACACGAGAGATTCAATAGGTCGTCAGCGAAAAGATCGATATATGCATACATTGATCGATATAAATAAGTTTCGATCGATTTAAGAGCACGGCCTGGTCTTACAAACTAGTTAACTGGTTAGTTTAGTGTGGGGAATATAACATACCGTCACTATATCCAATTTCTGATACTTTTGTAACGACCGCTCGGCCATAATTATATTACACAAGGTGAACCTCAATACGCATTTGTCGGGAGTGACACGCCGTCCGCATGGCACAATAGTGGCAACTGGACATTTATTTTTTTGGGAAGCCAAAGGCAGCTGCTCTGGATTTGGCAACGGTCCGGCGAGTCCGGATTCCGACGTCGGCGGTCCGTGGAGGACAATTGATTTGAATATTCCTCGTTTCTGATCTTCTCGCTGATGTTACTGATGTTGAGGCTGTTGTTGTTTTAATTATTATTATTGTTGTTGTTCCTTCTGACAAGTTTCTTGGTTTCTTCTGTTGATGTTGCTGTTGCTGTTGTTTTCTTTGTTTCTTTGTTTTGTTGTTTCTGAACTGCTTAACTGCTTTTCTGTTTTCTTTTATTGCATCTACTACTGTGATTTTGTCTATTTTGTGGTATGCGCGATGGATTATTTGATGTGTGTTGATGAATTCGTATCGTATTCGTATCTTACACTTTTCTTATTGCACGACCTGCTAACGGGGACGAACCAAATATAACGGGTTATAAATTACGCATACAGTGCGCGGCACAATTTTTTGCACAATTGCACTTTCACAAGTGTTGACACTTGGTTCTGCACATTCACGTCGATTAGTAGAGACACCCCAAGTTTTAATGGGTCGTTGCCGCGATTAACACATTTATTTTTCATGCCCACACACCCACCCACATTCGCTCACACACACAGGTATATTAATGATGGGTGCACATTGTCCATTGTAAGGATGGTTTAATTGTTTAATAATTTATTATGAGAACTTCACGTTGTGTGGTCGTTTGAAAAGCTATTTTGTTGTTGTACGGGTCAATTCAGTTCATGACCTATCGAAATAGACACACACACACACACTGACACAAACAGACACACAGAGGCACACAAACCCACACACACTCGGCCACATGTGCATGTGTGTGTGTGTGGGTGGAGGTGCATGTCAAGCAGCGAGTACACGTCAAGTTTTCAATTTTCATTCGCAGATAATTGGAAAGTTTAAAAAAAGACCGTAGCAAACGAAATCTTTAACCTTTTTCCTTTGCTTATTTAGTACGCACACACACGCAAACACACTCACATACATACATATGTATGTAGGTTTAAATATCAGTATAACATTCCATTACTGGAACACGCTATGAATGAAAAGTTAGGGGATGGAAACACACACAAACATACACAGGCACAGAGCCAAAAACATTTGTTGGCATGTGTATATGAATGTCATGGTGAAACTCAACACACTGTGGTGAAATGCGGAACGATGAAACGAAATTTGTGACTTCACTGGAAATGGAAAGGCTGACGGCAGCAGCGCAGGCTGCCAACTCTTCTCAGATGAAGATGGAACCGCACTGCACAGCAGCCCCAACTGTATGTTTACATTCGGGTGTAATTAGGTGGATTCTCTCGCCTAATCTGAGAGCACTTTACCATGGAGATGGATGTCTGTGTATGGTTTTATCGTTGCTAATATCGATAGTCAACCTAGTTCTCTTCCAATTCATAATTTATAAGGTATTTTAACATAAATACTGTATATTTTATAAATTTTATATTCAGACAACATATCGCTATCGAACTTATCGAACGGGACCATCCCCATTGAATGAGGACTTCAGTTGAAGCACACACCCACACACACAGACACATGCACACACACACACACACACACAATGGGTTGTGGGGTTAACCGAGATCAGATTATCTGTCATCTAACTTAATAGGCAATTAAAAGCAGAATTAGCACGAGAGACACAAGTTACCGATAGATATCGCACACGCATTATCACGTTTGTGCGCCTGTGCTTGCACTGATATGATGTGAATGTGTGTCCGTCTATATTATATGGGTAGGTGGGTGAACTTGTACCTCGTATTAACGTTTTTGTTTACATTCACAATATGCCAAACAAGCCTTGCAGTGATTCCTTTTGCATAAATTGCTCATCACTATGGCGAGAGAGTTAAAAATAAATGGAAACGATACAACTGCAAAGTGGAAACACTTTCATGTATGTACATACATATACGTATGCATGTGTACTTACACACGTAAATACGTTTAAATACAGATGCGGAAAATGAATGAATGGTCTAGCGGTGTGTGGAGGCGCTCAAAAGTATGCTAACTTAACGGTTAACTGGGTCTTAAACAATAAACATGAAACCTCAAATAATGCAGTGACGTCATCAGGTTGTCTGCCTCTGGTTTTCATTGCCTTTCTCTGGAACTAGGATGACAATTGGGTACAATTGTGTGCGTATGCATGAGTGTGCTCCTTGTCTATGTGTGAGTGTGTGTGTGTGTGTGTGAAGCCGAAGCCAGCAAACCTTATAATTGCTAAAAATAAACACCAACAATTGTACCACACATGAGTGTACATAACAAGTGAATGGTGTGTACACACACATACACACAGACACACACGAATAGCAACTTTGTATGTACATACACACAAACACACACACACACACACGACGTAACGTTGTCTATTTTCCTGCGCTTTGCTCTACTTTCTTCATGCTCGCGACTCTCGACGAGGCATTTAACATTTCTGCTAAACAAACTAATTGGTGAGAGTGTGTGCGTACATGTACGTGTCTGTCTGTGCATATGTATGCGTAGGCAGGCGGAAAAACACATGAAATATGCATGTGAAAAGCCGTTTTTCAGCAACTAAATAAAATAACCTACAAAGCGAACGTATTTACATGTACATATAGGTACATATAGGTACTTGTACCCATATAGGTACATGTATTTACTGCTGTGCGTCGTGTAAACACGTTGGACAACATCGAAAACAGTCTGACGCTGTATGAATGTGTGTGTGGGTGTACGCTCAAATCCCATTAGCAAACAAAACACAATTCGAGAGTCACAAGTCGAAAGTCGCGAGGAGGACATGAAAAAGAAAGCATAACGGCGATGTACCCCTTATGTATGTATGGGTATGTACCCAGTGTACATAGGTAAATATTGTCGAAGGGATTGCAGCCGTGACAGCGGCAGAGCCAGAGGCCCAACAAAAGTCAGAATAAGGCGGATATGCTGATTCGAATAACTGTCCCTCAATTCTTCCCCCTGGTGATGGTGTTGGTGATGCTGCTTCTGCTGCGCCTCCCCTCGGTACAATTCATTCACCTTGCCAGCAGAGACGTACACGTCACAACACGATAGCCGCCGCTGTAACCGAAACCGAAATTCACTTGTCGTTGTAAATGCTGTCGCGCTGTCGCTGACGCTGACGGTGGCGCTGACGTTGACGCTGGCTCTGACGCCTTCACCACCCACGCAACATTCCAACCGTTGTGCCACCAACCCGCTGACCCAATCCCAAACCCAACTCGCACTCACACACACACACACACACACGAACACAGAGAGACACGCACATTGACACGCGCGCGCACACTGCCGCATTCACAGTCGCATTTATAAGTAAATGCACAGTTGTATGTGTGTTGCTGTTGGTGTGTGTGTGTGTGTGTGTTGACGTATGTATGTACGTAAAGTGCGTACATATATTCGGGCTAGTTGAGCTCACAATTACAAGGAAGCAGCACGGACAAACATGTGGAAGCAAAAGGAACATGTCTCCGAGTGGGCAGCAGGTGATGTGCCGCCCAAGCAGCCTGTCACCAGTCACCAGTCTGACAAAGGGCAGTCCAACAGTCCAACTGGACCTCGGGGCTATCTATGAGAGTTGTGTGTGTGTCTCAGTATGTGTCGGTGTGTGCGGCAAGCAATTGTTAATGCCGTTTTACAATTCACTTTTCTTGTTTTCTGTTTTCTGTTTTCCGTTTTACTTCCACTTCACTTCACACACAATTTCGCAATTATTCTCGTCTCGAACGTTTGTAACTTTATTTTTCACCACTCGACCCGATTCTGCTGCTGCTACATGCTACATGCCACCACAGAAACTTCGAACTGTCGAGTTTTTTCCGTTTGCAGCCCCCGATTGGGACTAGCAGCCCAATTGGAATTCACACTGCTGTAAATGATGCTGCCTGCTTATCTGCATTATTTCATTTATCATTTATCGCAATGTAGAAAAAAAATATAGGAAAACAAAAACCGCTCGGTGCGACCAGTTACCGACTTTGTCTCACTAGTTGGACGAAAAACTTAACAAACGCCAGTCGATGAAGACTTTGTATTACACTTTACACATTACACACTACAACTACACACGCACGGGCACAGGCACGGCCACAGTCACAAGCACAGTCACAGTCACACTCACAGTCACAAGCACAGACAGCTAACCAGACAGTCCTGCGCCTTGAATCGAAAATAAAAGCTCAAGCTTCGTTCTCAAGCTCGACACTGACTGCTGGTGCTGCTCTCCTCACTCGCAGTATTTAAGATACACCTGCGTCATGGTGCGAGACAGAGATGCCACCAGAGGATGGCATACATCTGGGGGCTTTTAAAGCTCATGTTATGAGCTTTCATCCCCCAACGAGCTGTCCGGCTGTGTTTGAGCTGCGCATTAGAGATGTAAAACATCGATAATTTCCGATGTTTACAGATATACCATAGATAATATCAATTTAACCTAAAAATTAATATTTAAATAAATAAAAGTTTAAAAGCATATATCTATCGATAATTTCAGAGGTTATGTTTTATGCCATAGATAATATCAATTTATTACCCGAAAAAATTGTATTTAAATAAATAAAAGTTTAAACGCATAACGCTATATAACTAATAAAATAACTGTAGAGAAGAGAATACTAAAATTGATCCGAATAAAGAATAAAATCGCTAAAAAAAGAAAATTGTAGAGATAAACGATAATTGGCAACAATTTGGCCAAAATACTAAACAATAAAATAGAAACTTAATTTATTCAGTAACTATATTGAATTAGGTTTTAGTTTATTGCAGGAAAGTAAAGCAAAGGTTTTCTTACATAAAAAAGAGAAATAAACAATAAATTGTATTTGTATTTAATGTAATATGTTCAATTCAAAAATTATATTTCCTCGTTCATTTTTTTTGGGACATTCTTTATGAAATTAATTGCAAGTTATCAGAAACTTCTCCATAGTTTGTTTGACTAGCGGTGTTTAAATTAAACAAGCAGACAAGTGTTTTAAATTTGCCACTCAAAATATTGACGGTAATAAGGATGGTAAAAAAAACTACCGATAAATATTTTCGCACAACTTCCATCGATATTTTAACGATTGTTTGACAGCTGTAAAACAATCGAATTTGATATTGTGCAATTATGCAGAATATCATAATCGGGCTATCGATTTGATTATTTACCACAGGTATGCAAATTTACTAGCGCCATCTGGTAACTTTTACGGCAAACTGTTAATATGGCGGAACAATTGAAAACACAACTCGACAAAGGCAATAAACGGAAATTTGAATATAGCAAAGTCGCAATGTATGCAAATTGGTATAACCTAACTGGAATCGGTGTGCTATACTTACATAATGTCACCCAACTTCAGACGAGTCTGGGCTAACGCAAATGTTTCCGGTCCGCTGCCCGCGGCGACACGTCTCCGCTTGCCTAACGCCTGTGTACCCGTCGGCAACGACGTCGGCGGAGCCTGTGCACCGTTGTTTCTGGTGACGCCATCGCCAATGATGGCAATGTTGTCATCCAGTCCAAAGACATTAGTGTTTGTTAAGCGCGCCATCGGTGATGAGCCCCTTCTCCGTCGCGCTCCCACCCCGCCCAGCATCCTAGTATAACGGAAAATTACCACGTGGATATTATACACACTGCATATATGATAAAACCCGATAACGCACAGCACTTACTGCATATGAATCCCGGGTTTCTTGCAGAGATCAACGCGAAAAATTCAGTTGAGTTGGCCACATAAACTTGTTCGTTTATCTTCGCGATTCAAATGAACTTCATGTCTGATATTATATTGTTTGTACATATGTACAATATCAATTCTTGCCAAGATCTGATATCAAAGACACTAAAGATTCACGATTCGCCACCGTTCATATAAACGTATTTCAATTTAAACGTGGCAAAGTCAGCTGCGCTCGCTGGCACCTTTTGGCCAAAACTGAGGGCCAAAAGGAGAGCTACTGCGGCTTCGACAGGTGCGATGCCCGACGTCGATACGCGCATGTACACACGCCACACAGACACACAGACACACACACACACACACGTGCACGCTGGGACGTAGCTGATTATGATGACAATGATAGTGGGCGATGACGTGCTTGATAGCACCCACTGAAGGCGCACACGCTGTTCGCAATTAGCCAGGCGCCGGAATCGACTATGACTATCTATCCACACTGACAGTTAAGCCAGTGTTCGTGTGCGTGTGTGAGGGTGAGCATTCCCGAGATGAGACGAATCAGGTGTCAAGTTGTTTATGAACATTTTGTTGGCGCTTTAATTTTAAGCCCTTATTGACTATACAAAAATATGTATTCTTGAACAATAGATCGAGGTACATGTTCATAATTTCTTTGTTAGCTAACATGTAATGAATCACGAGTAATAGCTGATGAGCTGATGGAGAGTGTGGGGAAAAGTCCTGAGAGCGCACGCTTTGGTGTCCGGCCTTGGCTCGTCAGCAACTGGGTGAGTAACGTTCGAGGAGAACGAGCTATACCCTGATACACTATACGTGCAACTTTTGCAAAGGGGATAGAAATAAGTAAAAGCGGACTGAAAATCGGACTGTTACTACTCCAATGTAGACTCCAGAGTGTTTGCAGAGATCGAGTCGCCCAGGTCGAGACTTAACAGTCCCAAGTGTCAAACTTCGCGCTTCTCTCAAAGGGATACCACTTTCTCTGACCATAAAAATGCCTCTTTATCGGCAGTAACCGTACTGTCCATAGATGGCACTTCTAGTCTAATCTTCTTCTGTTAGGATACTGACGCTCTTCAATCATATTATAATAATTATAATAATATTATAGTAATCTTTATGTCTGCACAATCGATGAAGAATTTGTGGAGATTACGGCTTGTTGGAAACTACTTCGATTCTAAAAGGATTTGACAGGTACATGCTAAAGGACTATAAAACACAACACTTGTTTCAAACCATATCCAGGTAGGTCTTTACGTAATTTTTGCAAACATCTTCAAGGATTCCCGTTGACCTACGTATGTTTTCTTTCTCTCTATTTCGTTATCTCTTTTTTTTATGAGCAAGGACACCTGTCCGAAGGCAAGATGCTGCTAGGGTTAGCTAGCATAGTTGGGAGTCTTCTTTGCTATTCTCGGTAAAACTGAATAACCACTCAAATAAAAAAGAAACGCTTACTTTATTTTGACGAATATTTTATACCCTTGCAATTTTTAGCCTCAGTCTACCAGTTTTATGCTTATTTTAAATCATACAATATAAATGATACAACTTAAGATTAAAGAGTTCCAATTGTGAATAGATTAATTTTGTATAAATGTCTATTTTTGAATAAAAAAACTGTTAAATATATTGTATGTAATATTGCCCCGATTTGCATTCAATAGGGACTGCAATATACATATATTGAATAAAGTAAATATGTTTAGAGGGCGTTTCAATATCTAGAAAAAAAAGGCTGACAGATTCAGAAGTTTCGATATGGATCGACTAATTTACAAATGCAGTAGTAGGTAGCATGTGACAGTCTGATTCAGAATATATCTAATGTTTAGAGTCGGGGATGTCTTTTAAAGTTCGTTGCAAATATATACATATATCGGAATATGCCGTATGTTAGGCTATAAACAAGATAAAGGACAAACTCAGATTGATTTCGAAGGATGCGGATCTCGATAATTAATCCAAAACCTGGTTGTGAGAACATATTTTAAGGTTATATTTAAAAAAAGTCTTATATACATAAATATTAAGTGTAGTTTACTTTAGGGTATTCCCTAACCTGTGGCCCACTACATCATGTCCTCGTCCTCGCCATAATCCCACATAAAATTTGGCGCATCATCCTCATTGCCGAAAAAGTTCTCCAGATCCTGATCGACATCGTCCGGAACCTTGCCCAAAGTTAGCAGATCCTTATCGTCGGGGCAGGCGCTGCAGCGACTCTCGTTGATGCCGTAGTTGAGGCAATGGGCACCGACGCACTCGCAACAGCCGTCGTGGAACCAGCGGTAACTATTGGCGCCCATGCTCTCGCACTGTTGTTTGCACTTAATGGAGCGCATGCACGCGTTCACATAGATCACAGTGCAGTTTACCGTCTCGGGCTTCTGGCGGGGCAAGCTGGTGTACTCGTGGATGGAGCCACCCTCCAGACGCTGCTTGAATCCGGCACGCATGGGAATGCGTATGGTGGACCACTCATCATCATCCTCGGCGGTGACGGTGTCAAACAACTCGGGCAAACCCTCAACATCGCCTATCTCCGAGCGTTGCATCAGCGGACTGAGTGCATCCTTGTGCGTGGGGCACATGTCCAGGCAGCCGCAGCACTCCGTATACAGCTCACCTAGGCAGTTCAAGCAATCCTTGCAGCAGTGGCAATCGTTCGGTGGCTTGCACTGGCAGCTTTGCGTTAGCAGGCACTTGGACACAACCGAACCGCAGACCATCTCGTTGCAGCCATCGTCGGAGGCAGCGGCCAAGCGAGCGAAACCGATCACAAGTAACACCAAATGAAACATGCTGAGTCTGAGTCCCGAAACGAAATGATGAGAGCTGCAGATTTGCAGCAGGATTTATATGCGCAAAATGGAGGGTGAGGAGGAGAGAGTCAGGTAAACGCATTCAGCCTGCTCAGGTAGTCGTACCATGCCGGATAGGGGTCGGGTTCGGGGTCAGGGTCATAAAAGCAATTTAAAATAGGTTAAGCGTATGCTGGTTAGTAATGCAGTGACACCCGGACCAGCAGCAGCGGAACAGACGCCACCATAAATGCCCACAGCGAAGCTGTTTGTGGCTTATGGTCGGATTAGCTAAATCCATTGTAATAGAGCCACCTTCGGCAAGGTATCACAGCGCAGTTATATAATTCGAAATCAATTTACAAGGTATACAATGCAGGGAAACAGAAAACAGAAGCAACTATATGATAAATGCCATAATCCAATCGATGAACTTCGCCACATCTGCATAGATGATGTACTGTACAGGATTATCGCCGTGCACGGCGGGCAGTGCAGCTGACACGGTGCCACGCAGCATCCAGCGATTGTTCTTCAGTATCATCAGCCCCGCGCCGGAGATGCCTGTATAAATGCTTGGACTGGCATGTCCATGATGCCTCTGCAAATGCAGAGCCCTGGAGTCGGCCGACAGGCCAGCACAGAAGGTGCGATTCGAGGAGAGATTGCGAAAATGCTCATTCGATTTGAAGCACATCTCGTTGGAGACAATCGGCGCTCGCAGCACCGTGGGAATACTGTTGGTATCCACTGTCGCGGCATTGCTGCTCGAACCGCTTGTGCTCGACGAACCGCTGTGCTCTTGCTGGGCCTGACTTGCATTCGACTTGTCGAAACTCCAACCTATGACAATGCCGTGCTCGCCAACGATGTACTCGGCTTTGCTGGAGCCGGACCACAGGCAAACGGGTTGTATGAACGTGTTGAAGCTGAACCCACAAACAAGAAGAGAAGAGAGCTGGTTATTTGGGATTGGGAGTGTTTTGCAAGAGCCCCTCTGCTTACCGGACTTCATCTTTGAGTAGAACGATGGCTATGTCTCCATCGTAGTTGCTCAGCTGCTTATTGTAGTCCGAGTGAATGTAGATGCCGTCCACAGGGGCCGCCAAGGAGCCCTCCTCGTTCCAGTTCTTAAGATTGTGCCTGCCCAGAAATACCAGCACCTCGTTAGCCGTGTAGCGCTGATTGAACATCTGAAAGCAGTGCGCCGAACTGATGACCACGCGCGACGAGACGAGCGTCCCTCCACACTGGAAGTCCAGTGATGTGAGATTGTTAACATAGATGGCTGCCAGCCAGGGCCAGGCGCCTCGTGTTAACGTGGGCAGGGTATTGTCTGTGGTTGTGTTTTGGCCGTCAACCAAAACGATGGTATCCGCCGAGTCGTGCTCCTCTTCATCCTCATTCCCCTCCTCATCGCCCACTTGCTCGCTGTCGTAGTCGCCGAATGAAGCAAAGGTTGGAGACTGACTGTCGTCATGGGCAACAAATTTGACCCTGGCAGGAGCACCTGAAGCAGAAGATGCAGGGATTTTGCGCTGACCCCGCTTTGGCAATCGAAAGTCGAGTGTCTTATCGATTCTTCCGCAGATTTCCCGCGGCGAATGAAAAGGTTTTCTGCAATGGGCAACATAAGTTGCAATTAGTACATTTCTATCACATGATGTATGTATGAATGCATATAGGAATGCATATGTATCTAACAATTGTACTGAAAACCGACCACAATCCAGATGCATACTTCTTGAACTGGATGTGCGGCAGAGGTTTCGAGCCGAACTCATGATTTGCTGCTGGCATCTCCTTACCAACTGCCATCCCCGATTCGCTGACATCTCCTGCTGTGGGAACCAATAGTCCCGATGACTTATTTTCCGGTATAAAGGTCAGTTTTCTCGTGTGCTCTAGTTGAATTTGAGTCATGAATATGCTGTGATCTGCGAAGATAAAATTATGTTTTTATCACAGATAATTTTATATTATATGTATATATACGATATACCTGCCGATCCGAAGCAGATAACCTGATTGTTGGCCGAAATAAGCATTAGCTTGGGCGGGAAATTGTGCTTGGGAAAGCGTATTTTGTACAGCACCGGCGCATTGGTTGTGAACTGTCCGCGAGTCAGTAGCTCGATTTCGCCGAGATAGTTCTGGAAAATTGGAGGCCATAGATTTATGTATATGTATATATTCAATCTGAGAGGGGGTGGGTTGCGCCTTACCGTCGTCGGTTTGCCGCGCATGGAAAGCGTCACACGAATCTGCAGAGCCTGCACGTCCGGATGCCGCACGGCAATCAAGCCAAACCATTCGTTGCCATCAAAGCGATACTGAAAGATCTTGGGGCACGGGCTGATGGGCATGCCTTGTGCAATCACCTTGGTGAACTGCTCGAAGCATATGAGGATTATTGTTGTCAGGTGCAGTTTCATCATCACTTGTTTCTATTGTTGTTATTGTTACTTATGCTATATTCCTTCTCCTTTTCACACACTCACACACTGTCATATGCATAGTGCAAGCGTACAATGCATCAGAGCACATACACACAAGCATGCGTATGTAGGTGTAGTTGTGCGAGGTGTCCGCGTGCCGACTTGTGCGCTTTGTTTACGTTTGCGTTCGAAGGGAAGGAGCTTCTTACACAATTCAGTTCACAGTATGTGCATTTTAATTTGAATTCACAATTTTGTAGATGCTAACAACTATTTGAATTAATTATTTAATGATATATTTGAAATACGTTTCTTTTATTTGAATAAAAAGCACAGCGAATTGAACTATTCAATTTTCGTAAGCGACGGTAGTGTTGTAAAATAGACTAAATTTAGAGCGGTTATTCGATAACTTATTTGGATTGCCTTTCGATTACTATTGGCTGACACCGATTCACAAATACAGGTTAGAAAATACTCATTTTTTAAATAATTCCTGCTTTTGTTGTGAAACACTAAAAAACTGTTATCGATAAGGTCGATATTTTTTGCGGGAAAAATGATGCACAGCAGGAAACCCTAGTATACTTTTGGGGTCTTTCTTTTAACGTATTTAATTTAAATAAATATATTTATTTAATTGATATCGATATAAAAATTAACTTTGTGCCTCTTTTTTAAAGCTAACCTAACCTATTAGTGAGTTAATATAATTCAATAAAAAATACATACTTACCTATACAGGGCAAATAAATAGGGGAAAATTAAAACAATTACACCGATTTGCTAGTCAGATCAGCAGGATGAGTTAAAGAGAAGAAGCTGGTTTGAGAGGTTTGTGGCAGCGTGTCTGTTGATAAACATGACCGATCTATGGTATCTCGACCTTCGTCTCGATATCTTTGTTATGTATACCATTCCGGCCATAAACGGAGACCATACCTTTAAAAATAGTGGGACCCTATCCCTACCCTATCAGTATGGGATAGAAGCTTTCCTTGTAGAAATACGCCTGATGTCGAGCCATTTTCTATGTATTTTAATTTATAGGTAGTGTTCAGTTCTCCAGAATCTCTTTAAACCATTGTTTCGTGAGCCAGAATTAAAAAAATAGATTAAAACAGAGTTTCCCTTTAACACGGTGAATTTAGTTAATGGAAAGCCCGAACTCGAAGAGTATGCTGAGACTACAGTTACAGACGTGAAGTACATAAAGATACAATGATATAGAAAGTGTTGTTGTATATAGCTTATGCGTGTAGACAGGCGACTACTACTCAGCAGGTGCTGGCTCGGCTGCCGGTGCTGGTTCTGGTTCCGCGGCAGGTGGATGCTCCGCTGGAGCAGATGCAGCCTCGGGTGCGGCTTCAGGAGCAGGTGGGGGTGCTCCTTCTTCAGCTGGGGGTGGCGTTCCTTCAGGTGCCTGTGGCGCAGCTCCTTCAGCTGCTGGTGTCGCTGCTCCATCGGGTGCTGGTGGCGCACCTCCTTCAGTTGCTGATGGCGCTGCTGCTTCAGCTGCTCCTTCAGGGGCAGTCGGCGCTTCTCCTTCAATTGGTGCTTCACCTGCTTCGCCTTCTGGAGCTGCTTCACCCCCTGGAGCTGCTCCACCCTCTGCTGTACCCTCTGCAGGCTGTGCTTGACCATCTGCAGCAGGCGCGGCCTCGGCAGGGGCGGCTTCGGTAGGCTTCTCTGCTTTCTCTGCTTGCTCTGCTTTCTGTGGTTTCTCTGGCTTCTCATGCGTCGCTGCTTTCTTACCTGCCGCTGGCGTTGCCGTTGCTGCCATCTTCTTCCGCTATTATGTATCAATTGGAACAGTTTAGTGTACGCGACTTGCAATTTATAAAAATAGAAAATGCAAACTACCATTCTCCTCGGTGGAAGTGCACCCTCTGGGATCTCTTCGTCCACCGTGTAATCCTCTGGGAAGAATTTAAGAGAATCTTGTTGTCCGGTAATGGTATTGGTGCTGACGTACGTCGGCTCAAAGTTCACCAGCGACAGCATCGTGTACGACTGTACCTTGTTGACCTTAAGGATCAGTCGATCCGATCTGATGGTTTAAGAAATAGAAAGTGGAATGTTAAAGTGGTGTGTGCAAGGGGAAGACAGGGGTGGGCTAGCAATGCCAATGTACCTTTGTGGTTCCTTCATCTCGTCGTATTTGTATGACGAGTTGGTGATCAATTTCGCGTCGGCTGGAACGTCGGTGGTGAAGAAGCCATATTGCGGAACTTCGTCCCTGATCGTATCGACCACATTGAGGATATCATCACGCTTGTATGCCTCGAACGCCATGATGACATGAGGTGGCTCTGGTGGTGGATCGGGTGGCAGGAAGGTGTTCGTTTGACTGCGGAATAGCACGAAGATAAGGGCCGCGTGTGTGCGACGATTGTTGGGCACCCAAATCGGAGGAATCTTGATACGCTTGGTGCGCGTTATAGGCTTGGGCGTCTCTTCTTCCTCCTCCAGCATTTCCTCCTCGCCAGTAACGTCATCGTCCAGGCCGAGATCGATGTCGAACTCCATCATCGGTGCTGCTGGCGCGGCGGCGGTTGCTGCTGGGACCTCCTCACCCTCACTTTCCTCCTCCTCTTCACCGTCTTCACCGTCATCGACTACGGCAGCGACTTCCTGCACATTCGCGGCGGACTTTCGCTTCTCTGCTGCCACCTTACGTTCAGCCTCCTTGCGCTCGGCCTCCTTACGTCGCTCCTCCTCCGAACTGACCTCTTCCACCCAGACCTCGCCCTCTGCAATGTGACAACAACAAAAAGCGAATTAGAATTGATTGGAAATAGGTTAGAAAAGAATTTCTAACAACGCACCTTGAACTTCGATCTGGATCTTGACCTTCAGCGGCTGTATGAGTGGAGGAATCGGATACGGTTGAGGGTGATCATCATCTGCTGGTGCCACACGCTCCTTGGTAAGTTCGTGTGCATATGCCGCCAGCACATGCGGTATCGGTCCGGAGGATTCGTCTATTTTCCAGAAGCAGATTAGCAATTCCTTGCCTTCCAGTTGCTCGATAACGTCCGCCGACAGGGGATTCTTGCACGCATAGTTTATGGTCGCGAAATCCTCTTTAGTCACCTCCATGTACTTGCGATCCTTACACTGCATCTTCAGATGATCGGCCGGTTCTGACAACTTCTTGAACATATCTCTCGATACCTGTGGCCCAAATATTGTTACACCGATATCCGGCAGATTCTCCAATATGAGATCTGTGCAGTGGTTAAGGTAATCGAGCCGTTTCTTCTGTTGCTTCTCGGCTTCAATGCGAGCGGCCGTCTGAATGGCCGCAGTCTTTATCCGCAACGCTTCCGCCTCGACGGGCTGCAGCTCCGATATGGCATAATTGGCACGGGCTACGCCCGCCAAAAGCTTCTCCAGCTCTTTCGAAATGACATGGAATAACTTTGGTGCATCGGCACCATAAAATATGCCCACAGCTCGTCCATTCTAAATTAGGAGTAGGAGCAGAGTGCGAGAGAGAAATGAAAGGAGGGAGGCAGAATGAGTGAGACAGAAAGAGTGGGACAGTAACAGAGAGGGAAGTGAAGAAAATGATACAGATGATGTCGAACTCACCACAGCGAAGATAAAAACCGGTTCGCTTTTCTTATAAAATCGCTTAAATGGCGTTACAGTATCTGCACAGCACTGTAATCGATAGACAACAGTTAGTAGTTAGGATCGATATATAGCTTGTTAATATGTAATCGATAAACTTACAGTTGCCAAATGCAAGTTGTCGCCTCCAAGCTCGATTTTGCACTTGCGCAATATGTTTACCATAGCCAGGCAAGGACCACACCAGTCCGAATATACCTCTAGCACTGCAATACAGACGGCTCACGAATATAAAAATACATACATATATATAGAAACCGTATCCATATATGGGTGTGCGTACCTAACAGTCCAGTGCGAGTCAAAAACTTTTCGAGATCCTCGTCTGTCCTGATATCACTCTGCAACTGTTGGGCTCCACCTCTTCTGGCCATCGTCAATGTGGCTTACATGCGAATTGTGCATGTGCAATTTTCAAAATCTAAAATTAGAAACAAGAAAACTGAATTTTTTACGTAAGTGCCAAATGGATGCTCAGTGTTTGCATGTTGTGGATAAAATAAATGTTTCAGGCACTGAAATTTCCAATGCCACCTTCACGAGCAATTCTGAATTTCTCAAGGAAATATTGATCAAACAGTTTCTCACGGCAAGGAGGGGTTAAAGTTTACTTGGCTTTAAAGCTACCACACAATAGATTAAAAAATTTAACGTCCATCCACATTGATAAAGTAAAAACATATCATTATCGATCATAATAAATTAGTCAACCACATATTTATTCAATTAAAACATCGTTTTCATCATTCACTTAGGCATTAACGAGTCCTTACACATTGCATAACAAAATTGTACATTCTGATTATACATACATATCTCATACATACATATATAATACAATAATAATTTAAGGAAAAAAAAGGATACATATATAATGTGAACATGGAACGGAAATCGTGCTCTGATTTTGTTTGTATTCTTCTTCTGTCTGCTTGACTTGATTCCATGCTGAGCTTTTAAGAGAGTTGTTCGAGAAATCAGTACGTACATATGCTTCTTACAGTATATATGTATATATAGGTGTACTTATGTACCTACGGTACCTACTTAAGTGTGCATGTGTGTGTGTCTTGTCTTGTTAATGTGCAACGCGGGCAGTAGGCGATTAATTGGGTATTTGTTGAGTACTACGAATTAGTTACGTCCTCTCCTAAAATTACTATTTACATTTATAAACACAAATTAACATTAATCGTTCGTGCGGATAACAGATGTCTCCCATCAACGTCTATCCATGCCCATCCATGGACAGTCCACACTTATCGCACTGAGATGCCGTTGATTGTGATTACATTGCTGGACACGGGCTCGGGCTCGTAGACCTCGTCGTTGGTGCGCATCTCGTAGGGTGCATCGTAGAATTGTTCATTTGGTATTTGATCGTAGATGTTCTCTGAAATATTGTAAATGGATTAGAATTAAAGCTGATGTATTGTCTCCTTTACTCACCCGAGCGATGGTTCGCTCGTTCGCCATCGGCAACATTGTTGTTATTGTTATTATTGTTGTTGTTATTGGCTCCACGTCTGGGTGGACCACCCTGGAAGGTATTGAAGGTAGCCGCCGATGGATTGTTGTCCATATGCATGCGATTGTTGGCCTCCAGTGTGGAATAGGACATCACAGCCGCGTTGCGTTCATCCTTCGTTTCGGCTGCCTGAATATTCTCCGTGTTCTTAACCGGCCTTGCCTTGTTGCGATACAGAAATATGAGGCCGAAGATAACAAGTAGTCCCACAATGACAGTGGCACCGATGGCCACACCAGTGCCCAGTTCGGAGCTCTCCTGCCCCTCCACAGTGGCCAGTTCACATTGCGGCTGCTTGCCACTCCACGCTCCATCCTCGGTGCACTTGCGCAGGTATTGACCGATGCGATTGTAGTTGGGTATGCAATGATACTCGGCTGATCCGCCATACAGCGTAGAGTCGTTGACGACAATCACACGACCATTCTCTATGGCCAACGGTCGGCCACAGTCCACAGCTGTGCGGAAGATAATTGTTAGCAATTGAATGAATATATATTACGCATTGCATGTATATGTTCTCTACTCACGTCTGCAAGTGGGGCTCTTGCCTGCCCACTTGCCACTCTTCTGACAAATGCGCGTATCGTTGCCCACCAGAATGCGTCCCTTGGCACACTTGAAGGTGGCCACAGAGCCCACAGCCCGTGTGCCCGCTTCCACTAGCAAACTGTCGCTAAGATTGGGCATATCGCAGACAACTTCAACACATTTGGGTGCCTCGTGGCTCCAGTTACCGTGCTCTGTGCACAGGCGACGCGAGACGCCGTTTAACTTGAAATTGGGATTGCACTCGTAGAGCACCGCCGCGCCGTAGTAGGTGGCATTCGTAGCAAGCGTCACCTTGCCGTTAGTTATGTTCTCCGGCATGCCGCACTCCACATCTAAAAAGGCAGTATTGCGCATTATCATAATGTGCATATGATGATATACGATGGTAAATAAACACATGAATGACTACGGATTCTACTCACATTCACACTCGGGTATGACGCCGCTCCATTGACCACTGTCCGTGCAGGTGGCAAGCGCCTCGCCAATCATTTTGTAACCACGTTCACAGCGATATTTCGCCAGGGCTCCAATTCTGAAATGGTAAAGGGTTATCATTTAAGAGTTAACCAGAGTTTATATTCAGGGAAAGTCAGTTGAGACTGGGTGTGCGCAGCACTTGTATTATTGTATATATGAAGTTTTTATATAGGTGTATACTCTTCATGGTTATTCATGGATAAGCAGCTTGTCTGATATGGTATAAACAAGAAGTTATTTCATTTGGCAATTAAGTTGATTATATAGGATTCTTTTTAACTCCTCAAAGGGCCGCAATGATTACGTTTTTAACGCACTATTTTTGATGATCATATTCTAATCCTAATTGCAGATTATCTATTATAGGTATCTTTATAGAAAACCTATCCCAGCATCATCAATACACAACTGCAGTCTTATCAATAATACCTTCCATCCCATAGTAAACTTACTTATAAGTCTGAGCCGTGTTCTGTATAGACTCTGCTGTGCGTATCAGTGTGCGTCCGTACATGCGATCATTGCCGGTAACAGAAAGGAGACTGTGCGTGGGCAGTTGCGGTTCGTGACAGCGAATTTCTATGGAATCGAAAACGAATACAAAGACAAAGATAATATGGCAAACTATATGCATTATATAGCTCAGGCTACCTTCACACTTGGGCAAGGTGTCACTCCAGGTTCCCGACTCCAGGCATTTGCGTTTGACGACTCCGCTCAGCTTGTGCGACTGCGTGCAGCTGAAGACAACCTCGGAGCCAACGTATGTGGTGTTGGTTACATATTTGATGGTACCAAATGGTATGGGCAATATGGTGCCGCAGTCGATATCTGCCGAGGATTAATATTTAGTATTTGCATCGCAGGCATAGCTTGAAGACTTACATTCACAGAAGGGTGCATCGGAGCTCCAGTCGCCCGAGTCGAGACACTCGAGCACCGCATTGCCGTGCATAATGTGGCCTGGATCGCAATTGTATTGTATTTTCGAGTGTACATTATAATCGTAGCCAATGACAAAGGAGCCGGCAGGTACCGGAGGTGTGTCGCAAGTAACCAGTTCGCAGACGGGCGCCTCGCCCGACCATTTGCCATCGCGGGTGCAATACAATTCCGAGGGCCCATCCAGCCAGTGATCCTCGTCGCACTCATACTTGACCACAGAGTTCACAGTTGTTGTGCCATTAAGAAGTATAGATATACCCCGATCAGGTCGAGCAGGTGCACCGCAATCCACAAATCTGCAAGACGGCGTTTTGCTAGACCATTCTCCGCCCAGTCCGCAGGAAATAATCTGAAAATGGGTCGATAGTTATGGCGAACTCTTCGATTATGTATACTGTTGCAGTTTACCGCTTCGCCCACAAGCACATAGCCTGGTTCGCAGACATACGTGGCCGTGGAGCCCGCCCGCTTGTCGGTGAAGTGTACATTGCCGCCGGTAATGCTCTGTGGATCTGGACACCAGTCGACCAAGCATTCCGGCTGCTTGCCACTCCAGCCATCCTGCAGGCAAGTGCGATTCTCGTTGCCAATCAGCGTGTAATTCTCATGGCAGCTGTACGTGGCCACTACGCTATAACTGGTGCGTTCCTCAGACAAATGTATCGATCCGAATTTAAGTTCTGGCAATGAGCCACAATCCACATCTGCAAAAAATCAACTGCATTAGCAACTGCTCGTTTCTTGAAACGGCGAATCACTCACATTTACAGGTGGGCGCCGTTCCGCTCCACGTGCCATCAGTTTTGCACTCGCGCTCCGCGTGGCCCAGCAGTGAGTGACCCTTCGGACAGTCGTATTGTATCTTCTCGCCCAAGGTGAACTTCTTGCCCAACACTGTTGTGTTTTGGTGTGCATCTGGCGAGCCGCATGACAAGGGCGCTGTCGAGGGAATAAAGGCTGAGCGAAACACTTAGCATATTAGACTGATGGCCACTTACAGTGCTGACAGATGAAGTGCAGATAGTCCAGGTTGCAGCCCACGTCGTTCCACAGCCAATTGCGTCCGCCATCGAAGACGACACAGTTCTGCTCACCGTTGTAGTTGTTCGGTTGGTCCTTGCCCCAGGCAGGCTTCTGCACTATTTCACCTGAAGAACGAGTTCCAATATGCATATATGTTTATTTATAATATATATAAATACAATTATATATAATTATCCTTCATTTTAGCTGCTCAAGCAATTTAAATCTAGCAATAGAGCTGCAAAACCATCGATGGTACCATCGATATTATCGATGGTTGAGAATTTGTGAAACCATCGATGGTTTTTTTCATTATCGATAGATTACTCAAAAAAGTTGTGTGCTGTGACGCTCTTACTTTTTTGGCGGTTTCTAAACAGTATGGACAAGTTTTTGCAAAGTAAGTCTCCGCAATCGCAAAAAAGTATTTGTGTGTTCCGGCCACATCCACTGAGTCAGAGCGCTGCTTCAGTAAAGCTGGTCAGATCATAAGTGAGAGACGGTCAGCCCTGATGCCGAACTGTCAACATTTTGCTATTTTTGGAAAAAAACCAATGGATAAACGAATGATCTCCAATTTAAGATAAGAAAATGTGTTATTTTACTCTTAAGAAATGAAATTTATAATTGTTTTAGTTACTAAGAAATGAAATGAATTTATATTTTTGTTATTAATTTAGCTTTTTTATTTATTTAACCACTTTAAAAAATTTACCATCGATATATCGCACCATCGATGGTTTGAACCATCGAAAATTTAACCATCGATGGTTTAAACCATCGAAAATTTAACCATCGATGGTTCGACCATCGATGGTTTTGCAGCTCTATCTAGCAATTAACCTCAAACGCGCGCCATTGTGAATGTCAGTGCGTGCAACGCATCGAAGGTATCGATACGCCTATTGAGTACTTTAATTATATTATCGTCAAAATATATTTATAATACTTTACAGATATTTAACCAAATTAAAGTTGCCAATTATTGTCAAACGCGCGCCATTATATCAGTGCCTGCAACGCTCCTATATATATATTCTATATATTCTTTTCACCTGCTTAAATTAAATCTGAAAATAAGTTCCATAAGCACGCCATTGTAAAAGGTGTATCGATATGGCTTTCGATTACATTATTTTCCTCCCCGCTACATAAAGCCGTTTGAGTTCGATGTAAACTGTCGATATAAATTTATTTTTTTACTGCTTGAAATGACTTGCAACTGTACAACAAGAAAATTGATAATAAGCAACAATTTTCCAGCAATTTTCCGCACAAAAAGTTGTGGGACATTTTGAAATCTACTGTGAAATGGGTTGCCCAGCGATTGTTAAACAGTTAAAAAGAAATCAAATAAATGTTCCCACGATTTCGCTTTGGTCACTAAACCAAACTTGATTTACAAAACGGAAACTTTGAGACGGAACAGAAACAGACGGACATGAATATATTATACATATATATTTGTGTACGTATAGATGAATATTCATACCATTCACCCATTTCCAAGTACGTGATGTGATGCCGGGTTCCTTTTGAGCGCCAATCCAAACTAATTGCGGCTTTAGTTCTGATTTTCTGCGTTCCAGTTCGGATAATATATATTGGCTTGTCGCACCGCGGAACTCGTGCACTAAGTCGCCACCTGCAAACACAATATGATGCAATATTACATTAATAATAATCTGAACCTGATCAACTCATATCTCCACCCACCTGTCTGCTTGCAAATCGTTTGAGCTTTTTCAAAGCTTTCGCCCTTCGTTATATGAAAATCGTAGCAGGTCTTTGAGAAGGTTGTCACAACGGTGTCCACACCGATCTTAGGACTCAAACAGCGATCCACGGAGAACTCGTCGTTGGTGAAGGTCTCAACCTCGCAAAGACTAAGGCTGCCCTCAACGCCTACCAACTGTATGGCCACGTACTGCCCAACAAGCGGGCGGGCGCAGGTGAAGGTCTTCACAACGCCCTCATCGAGGGTCCCCGGATACCAGGCGCACAGTGGGTTACGCTGCAGATCGACGCTGCTGTTACCCACTCGAATTTCAAGATCCTGCAGCGGCTGATGGCCACAGCAGCCGCGTGTGGTGATGCGCACCACGTGAACAGCCTGTGGCGCCAGCAGATCGACACGCCACCATGGCGATGGCTCCTTTTGGGTCTCCGAACATTCTTGACCATCCGGATTCTATATAAATAAAATCACATTTCAACTCCCCCAATATATGTTCTATATGTATTTGGTGCTTACCTTATTTCCCGGTTTGCCGTCGTTGGCATAGCTAGCAGGACCGCTGCGCGTGTACGAACTCTGGTTGACGGGCTTGCGGTACGCAACATTGACGCCACAGAAGGGAAGATCTCGCTCCCAGCCAGTGCGCGGATCGCACTTGATGCTGGGCGAGCCAAACAGTTCGTAGCCTGCATCGCAGGTGTAATGCGCCTCCGAGATGCCTGTCTCTCCGCTCACTGTGCGTACCTTGGCGTTCAGAGGTACCGCCGGAGGTCCACAAACTAAAAATACAAAACGAGTCGCATTGGTTACTTATAATCGGTATAAACAGATACAGGTATTTCATGAAGAGCTTTAAAACTTTATGACAACGTTTGGATGCTTTTAGATATATCAATACCCTTGCTTTTTTAGCTCCTTTACAATATTATATTAATATATAACATAACAAATCAAATCAAATCGAAATTATCAAATTTCAAAGGGGGATAAATAATCTAAAGTCAAACCTCAATAGACCAACCTTTCTCATGTGTAGTCTAATAAATCTATATTCGTTTTAGTTGGAAATGGAATATGATGATTTAATTATACACCAAATGCCAAAGAAACCGGATGGGTACTTTGGTACAGACAGATCTCTCGAAAAAAACTTGTTAATTAGAACAACATGTTAATTTAGATCGCTGTTACGTGGTATATAAGTATTTGGATTTCTTCTTTCTGTTGACTTTCGAAATTCGGTCATATTCACATGTAAATAATTGTCAACTGGATGGGTGGAGAGGGAGACTTAGTAGTATATATATTATATATACAACATGTATACGTTTATAAATTATATATATATTTTTACGAATCTCTAAAAACTATCAGACAAACACTCGTTATATGTCTGATGTGTCTAATTTGTTGGAGTAAACATTCTTATATTATAATCGAGAAATACTTTTTACGTTTATTCAAAAATTCTGGTATCTCTAAACTTACTTCATACTAAATTCTTTATTTTATTAATGCTTATATAACACTATACTATAAACATATCTATCCACATGTGGACAGAACATTTGCGGCTCTCCAGTCAAGTTTTTCGTTATGCCCATATACATTACTTGATTCTTTTTGCAAACAGAAGAAATGTTTCACTTGAGAAAGCGCGAGAATGCGATATGTCTTATGTAAAGCAGACATGTACCCCAAGTCGTTCTTTCTATCTCTTTCTCTCTCTCCCTCTCTCTGTGTCACAGAGAGACACGTATGTAAATGTTTCGTGTGTCCAAATGAACAGGGCTCGAGTTTCTTAAATAAAAAATCTTAAAAAAATGCCAACCAATTTAAGAAACCTGTTAAATTGTCACGACAGTTGAGAATGCTTTCAATGCCTTATATAGAAGGTCTGTATCTTGTTGTGGTAGAAGACCGAGCCGTGTGGGTATTTCTTCTTGATTTCCTACTCCATAACTCCCTTTACAGTAGAGTATTGTAAATTAATCACGACTTGTTGTAGGAGGAGGCGTGGACCCTTCAAAATTAATGAGCAGGTCTTAAGAACGTGTATAAGCAAACGCAAATCTGCATTTCGAAATGAACTGCAGTAAACTTGGGGTAGTTCTCACGACTCAAGGTAATACTTATCAACAAGCCATATCTAAGCAAACAATTTATTAGATATTCAATTTTTAATTGTTTCCCCTATGGCTTTTTTGCAAATATCTTCACCAGACTCAGTAGCTCGTCACATTTATGGGTTTTATAGAAGCTGACCTATTTTCTTAAGATCACAATATTACATCATGCGATATTTGCTAAAGCATTGAACATCTCAGTTGTTCCCATTCATTTCATCGTGAATCAGCATGATAAGATATATTAATAATGTGTATAATAGATGTATGTAAATTTGTAAGAACACGACTTCTGACCTAAAATTTGCCTCTAATGTACTTGGTACTCAGAACTCGATTCTATGTTTAGATATTTCTCAGGGTAAATTACTTTTAAATGAACAATTTGACATGAAAATTTTGCAATTTTTCCCATAATATGAACTTATGAATATGCAAGTAACTACAAACTGAATGTAACTATGTAGTGTGTATGTATGTATGTGTGAGTACATTGTAATAAGCATAAAAATGTATTTACTTAGTTTGTGTAAAAGTTCAAGATTCAAAGATTCTCACAATTGTTTTACGTGAATAGATTAATGTCGGGTAAAGTTAGCTAATTTTCGACAGAAACAAGAAAATGTAAAATGAAAAGACACAGAAGGAGAGGAGGAAAGAGAAGAATGTGAAGAATATGAAAATTTGTGACACTCCCATGTTTAAACACGTTTAGGCTAAAGGGCGGAAAATGAGGCCATTTGCTCTGGGCTGGAGAAAGAACGAGCTGGGAATGAGGAAAGTGGCCTCATTTATTTTATTTTACCTTCGATACCCTGTAAATGAAGCTTGCGTTGCGGGTATAATGAAATTGAAGGAAAATTAAAAAACTAGAGTTGTTTTGAAAATTAAGAAAGAACCGATTAAAGAGGTTTAAACTGAGGAAGTCCTTAACTATTTCGAGCACTGATCTGTGTCAGAGCGTTTAATCGATAACGCAACTGTAATCGAAAACAATGTAGAGACTTGTTTGTTAACGGATACAAAACCATGTTTTGAAATAACGACAATTGCTAAACCAGTTATAGGGTACCTTGGAGTCGATCAGTCGCGGCACTCTTTTATTTTATATTATATTCATTATTATATTTTTCTTTTTTCTTTTTAGTTTTTTTCCTGGCCTAACCCGGTCTGGCCTATGATCTGAACGCGATGGCGGGAGAAACGCAGCCGCTTTGCATATGTTCCTTGCCTGCGGTTTGGCTCCGCGATGTTTTGCGTCGGCTGGCGATGTTTTTGTTGCCGCTCGCTGCTGCTGCTGCTGCTGCTGCAGCTGTTGATGTCAGGTTTCTCTCCCTTCTCGTTTTTTTGTCTCCTTTTTTGCCCGCTTCGATGATGTTATTTATGCCCAAGAGTCGGATAAAAAGCAGTTATTGTTATGAGACTTAAATCGCATTCATCCGGTTTAACCAGTGCTTATGATACACACATATATACATACACATATATACACAGCTAGAGATATCGCTGTGTATGTATGCAAATGCACTACAATAGTTTTTGGAACGAGGTGTCGTCGGATCTCGGTTGAGAACACATGTAATTGGGGAGTGTCCGCCGCGAGGGCTTCAACTCCAGTTAAAACTTCAACTCCGATGCCGACTGCGTCTGCAAGACTGCACTCTGAATGCGAAAATTGATGGACTGAAGCGATAGGCGAGACCATATGCTATGTAGGGCATGCAGCCAGGGCGTTAGTTCGTTCGTTCGATAGAAAAAAAAGTGGCCTGAATCCGATACAAATGCCGTTATGACAACATCGGGCGGACAGCTAACGCTGGCGTAAAACGGCATTTGCAAACGCGGCACGTAGGTGGGGGCAACCGATTGAAATTCGTCGCAACAGTGCAAACTGTGTTAAAGCACCCGCCGTAAATACCGTATTCGATCGTTTGCCAGCAACAATACGTTTGTCTGACTGGGTCGTCTAAGAAGCAAGAATAGTTGCGCACAAATTAAGGGGGCGGTAGGGAAGGGAATTGCTCATCCCATCAACTTTCTTGCCTGGGCTTGTCCGCGATCACCCTGTGATCGTTGCGTGTTCAAATTATTCGAATGTATGCGTTGTAAAATACCCTGTAAGCGCTCAAGACTTGCTCAATTGCAGAGTCAGAGTTTTTTTTACCATTTCACTTTTTAAAGAGTCCCCACTAGTGATAGTCAAAAAAGAGCCTAAACACAAAATTTCATAATTATAGTTCACATATAAGACGAGTTTATTGCATTCTGTAAATAATCTTACAAAAACTTGTCGACAATAGCTCATTATCATAGATATCCAAACTAATAATATACCAAATTTTTATAAGTGTACATAATTATAACTGCATCCGATGAATTGTTAAGCCGAATTTCGCTTTCAAATGAACAAAAGAACAAGACAAAAGAGCTCTTCATACAGGAACCCAATAAATAGTTTCTTTGGTTCGCTGGTTTCAATGGCAGCTTTGCGATCTTATGCGGTCAGTTTCATATTGGAATAGATCGTGCCATAAGCACTTCATTTTACTCTTCAGTTTCATTTGCATAATAATCGTATACAGTGCTGCAAACTTTGGAGAACAAAAAAGCTTTTTATTTTCTTCTTTATTTTCCGAAAAAAAAGATGAGTATTGTATCAAGTAAAGCAGGAAAAAGAGCATCAATATCAAAATGACTAACAGCTATAATTAATTAAATAATTCATAAATACAAATTAACGTATCTTCACAATTTGAAGCGGTCTACATTTTAAATTATTTACGGTTTTGGCAATTATCGATGAAATAATGACGTTACGAGTAAGTTTACTAGAAAAAACATCCCAGAATCGAAATAAGCAAGCTTCACTTCAATATTCACAGAATTCCCGCTTGCTCGGCCTTCAAAAAACAGCAGATTCATCGTGAAAAACTCCTAATCAGTAACCCTATTAAGCTAAATCTTGCCGATAGGTCAAGTCGATATAAGTAATGCGAGTCTTATTTGAATTGAACGCAACAAGATCGATTTAACCTTCGATATCGATGCCCTTTCATTGCCGTCGGATTGCGCCTTTCAACTTTTTGGCGTTTTAGTGTGTGTACGTCCCTGGTTTCTGCATGTGTTTCTTGTTCGTTTGCATCGGTCTTTCGCCGTCTGCCAGCCCTGTGAAATTGCTAGGGCTGGCACGCGTCGTTGCAAATGCCCATACAAATGTTGCGTCCCCGGGTTGCGCCATAACCCTGCTGATTTATGAACTTTCCGTTCCGAGTTTACTTTCGGGATGTGCGATGTGCGAGTAGATAAACTTGTTTGCATGTCGTCTACTTAACTCTCTGAGTGATTTAAAGTCTTTACGGTTATTGCAATTTGAAGAGGTGCAAAAAGAAAAAGAGGAGGAAAACACGTACATAAATCTAGACAAAGATCGGCGAAAGGTGACAAGATTGGAAAACAAATGTAATGGAAATTTGTCTGTTGTTATTATGCAGTTACAAATGTCCAGGTATAATTAACAAACCTCAGTTGAAAAGTTCAACAAAGTGAATTCCATTATACCCTTCGACCATAAAAAGTGATCAAAAAGAGTATATTAACTTTGTGCAAATGTATGTACCAGGTAGATCCCACAAAGTTTATAGATTCTTGCACAGAATCACTAGCCGAGGCGGTAGAATCATATCTTACTGTGTGTCTGTCTGCCTGTCTGTACACAATACACACAGATTTTTGCTATTAGAAAGCTGCAGACACGAAATTCGGGATTGAAGATTACTGTATTTTTTGAGCAGATGAAGTTTACCATATTTCAACTGTAATGTGCTATGCCCACCGCCTCTAATCTGAATCTATATTTAAACTATAGTTTAATTATTTATTTCGAAAAGATGTTTTAACGATAAGACTTTCTGACTTCGAAATATAGTTAGCTGACTTTAAAAATATAATATCTGCGAATTCTCTAAATTTTAAATCTATCGGACAATAAACTCAGGAGATATTCAAGTTACCAAAATAATGATCAAGGTGGTAGAGTGAGAAAGCAACAGACCGCAGAAGATTTTGTCTTTGGAGTTGTTAGTGTATTTTTAACGGGTTTTCGAAACTATACGAAGGGTATCATACTATCGTGCATTTCCGACTGTAGCATTCGTCTGTTTACCATCTGCATTTTATACGTTTCATTTCGATTTGCACTGGAGGCGGCGCAGTGTAGCCAAAATTGAAAACTAATTTGACCTGCCACGGCGTAAGCGGTCAAAATTCAATGACTTTGAAAACGAAAACAAAACCGAAACCAAAACTGACGCGACGACTATTTTGGGCAACATTTCGATAAAGCCTTCGTCAACTAATCAACAATTTTGTTGAAACGCAGACGACTGTCAAAAATGCAGAATTGATTGCGATTTAAGTTGAAAATAATGCGAACAAAAAATTGAAAAATGACAGCAAATATATGAATAATACCTATATATATAATATGTATGTACATATTGTTTGTATATTGTACATGCCAAACTGATGGCCGATATCAGGCGAAATCAATAAGATATGCAAATAGTTTATTATCTCTGAAATTGGCTTGGCACCAAAAAAGTTTTATTGCGGGTTTAATGCGAAAAGGGAACCCGAATTGCCGCTAATGCCAGACTTAAGAAATCAAGTTTCAAGGCTAAAGAAATATATAATACATTTATGGGCGCATAATCCGTAAATTGAAAGGTATAATATAAAAAAAAAAAATTTGTTTTTGCTGATTTTATCCTTTAAACGATCTAATCCCTTATTTTATATTTGAATTAGTTCTGGGAATAGCTCTTATTTAATTGATATATTCAGATTATATTTCGATGCTATTTACGGGCGTAAATTGAAGTAAATATAAAAAAAAAACATATGTTTGTTTTTGTCAATTGAAGATCAAGACCAATATCAGCATCTTGGTCTTTAAACGATCTTATACCTTATTTGAAGTTTGAATAACTTTTATTTCATTGATGTATCGTATTGAGAATATATATTTTAATGATAGCTTAACTATTGTAAATCCAATTACACACTGAAACATATAGTAAGATATTTAAAGAAACCGGAAAACCGCAGTAACAAACAATGTACTGATATAAACTACGATCAATGCGTCTTATGTTGGAGTGGCTTTACAGCAATCCAAGCGAGACTCAAGTCACCTAACTCCTAAAGCGAGATATCACGATACAGAGGCTCTTGCAGTGGGTAATTAGTGATACAATCTTCGAGTTATAAGTACGTATAAATGAGTGGTTTCCCCCTGCCCCCTGCCCCCGCTCTTTGTCTCGATCTTTTTGCCTCTTTATGCTTCCCGCTTTGTGCACCTTATGTGCCATATGCTAATAGACATATACACGTATATGTACGTATTTATATCGGTAGATTGGCATTATGTGTATTATCTGCGGAGTGTCAATGCTATTGATAGATTTGCTGGCAAGGAACTCAACTTACTGTGGCAATTTCCGGCTGTTATTAGCGTCATCATCATCATTATCAGCATTACGAATTGAATATGCATGCGCCTCGATGAGGCCATGATGGCTCCGGGCTCCGTAGCTTTGTTATCCAGTGGAGATGGAGTCGACGACGCCGGTGCGCCGCCATCGCCATCGCCACGGTGCAACAACTTGTGGCAATAGCGAAACATGCTCTATGGCTATAGGGGGGATTGCTGCCTCTTTGATTAGTTAGTCGTGCCTCTGTTTACAGTTGTAGCATCACCGAAACAACAACTTGTGCACTGCTTATGAATATGAATATATATTGTATTTATACATTTATACACCCCTGCATCTGTATCTGTATCTGTATCTGTATCTGTGTTTGTGTGCGAGTGTGAGTTCGTTTGGTATGCTGCCGAGCATGCACAGAGTTTATCTAGGCGCGTTGCAGCTAATCAAATTCCCAGGTAGTACGTGGATCTCTATACGATTACAATATATTGTATATAGCGTGAGCCGACAATTTACTATACGTTCACTAGATTTTCACTTTGCATTCACATTGAATTTCAGCTGCATAATCATGAGTTCATGTGCGCGTAATCATAACGCCGTCATAGTCGCTATATATACACACATATATTGTAGTAGAGTCGGGCAACGACTCTGAAACTCTGAAAACTAACAAAAATAATTAACAGCGCGCGCAGGCGAACAGTTTCCAGATATGCATAAATTAACCGACGCTGTATATAAAGGATATATGCATCTGTATATGTATCTGTATAGCTGTATCTGTAGCAGTCTCTGTGTAGCTGTATTTGTATCTGTATCTTTAGCTGTGTGTAAACTGGTATAATGGCTGGCACTTTTTGTCATTGCTTTCAATAAAATGACCAGCCCCAGTCCAATATACAAAAGTAACTCTATAGCGCATTCATATCTGGCTCTATATATACTATATATTCGCTGTACATAACTGCGACCGCTTTCAAGGTTTCGTTCGCTTTGCTAACTTGGCTAACTTTGCTGGCGGCGGCGTCGGTCCGTGGCGAGTACAGGCCACACTTTATTGGGTGTGTGTTATATTGAACAACATTTCGTATAGTTCACTAAGGTGCTGATATCAGAATGGTCTCTCTCCCTCTCTCTTGCTCCCTCAAGAGAGCGGCAAAGAGGTAGAGCAGGGGTGGGGGAGGAGGGAGGGAGGGAGACAAATTGCTGCTGCACAACTTTCGTTACAGCGTTTATATCTTTCACTAATTATCGGTTCGCTGTTGTCTTCTGTCTTCTATCTGTGCCAACCATAGCCACTGGCCAGAAGTTGGCCCGATCCATGGAAACAACATGGAAACAACATGAACAACTTTTTCGGGGGGTTTCACATTAATTCGATTTATATAGTGCTAATTGAAGCCATATGAGAAAGTTCAATACGATCGCAGCGAATCAATCAGAAGTTTGTCGAGCTGATCCCGATTTCGTTTATTTACACACAGCACACACAGAGATGTGTGTCAAACACACACACACACACACACACGTACAAAGCCAGGTACGGAGTGGAACATGATTATGCATGCGTATATGTAAATTTGTACGCGCTTGCTACGAATAAGGCCAGAACTATTGATTTCGCTTTCTGGACATTTTCGTTGCTTTTCGTTTTCGTTTTTCGGTTTTTTTTTCTCTTTTTTCTTTATTATGGACACGGAAAAGTGCGAGTTGAAATTGTTGTTTATTGTTGCTTAATTCACTTTAGGCACAGCAAAAAAAAAATAAAGAGTTATAAACATGAAACATGTTTGGGCTTTGCATGCACGTACATGCATGTGCTTGTCTCTGTGGGCACATAGATTTTCGACCTGGATTGCACTTTTACAACAAAAGGTTATCTATGAAAGTGAATTTAACAAACACGTCCGTATGATTTATGCACACACACACACACACAGCTGTATGCAAATGTGTGTGTGTGTGCGTATGCAGATGCGAAAGTATGTGGCATACAATGCGCTGTATACATATGTATGTATGTATGTGTAAGTGGCATTTATGTGTGCACAAACATACGTATATTATTAACTGAGTTCGCTGCTGCTGCTGCTGTTGCCAAACAAAACACACCGCAACACACAACACACAACCGATCGCAACACAACACAGCACAACACAACAAAACAAAACGCACAGCAACGCGATCCGATCCGTACGCCGTTTGACACGTCTGCTTGGAATGAAAGTTGACTTATAACTGGTTTTCCTTTCGAGCTTTACTTACAGAAGTTCGCAGCCACTGCGCGTGTGCAGCGGCGTCGGCAGCGACAACGACAGCGACAACCGATTGCCGATTGCCGACCGACAACCGACCACCGACACGACCGAGGACCCAGCGTCGCCGTCATCGCCAGGTTGATTGGTTAAGCTGCTGGCTTGGTTCACCAGGTTTTCGGTCTGCTCGGCTCGGCTACATCGTGTGGTCGGCTTTGTCGGTCGTCGGGTCGGTTCGGCTCGGTTGTTTGTCATTGTTGTGGCATTGTTGCCGACGTGAAATACAAGCAAGCTGCGCAATCGCAGAGCTTTACACAATTTATGCGAGGGGTGATCAAAAACATAGCGTATTGTATACGTAGGTGAACAAAACATATTGTGAATGGTTGGTATAAATGTGTACGTCTTAATACGGCACTGTATACCATAATTAGAGGTAGAGTAAAATATTACTATTTATCTTATGCTAATTATAGGAGTTGAAGTATATTGTGGATGTGTGCTT
Source organism: Zaprionus ornatus (assembly GCA_018904035.1). Lineage (NCBI taxonomy): Eukaryota > Metazoa > Arthropoda > Insecta > Diptera > Drosophilidae > Zaprionus > Zaprionus ornatus. The sequence continues at coordinate 21,930,157 of JAEIFZ010000001.1, forward strand.
GATGTAGCCACAACAATTGATGTAATCAACAATTCTTATTATCAGCTATAAAATGGATGCAAAAAAAATGTAGCAGAAAAAAAAAATAAATCTATTTCATGATAAATAAATGCCAATAATGCTCTTTCTTGACTCCAAATCTGATTATTGACTAGCAAAATTATGAAAATTTGCTTTTAAATTTGATGAACATAATGAATATTAAATACAATTTCTTTCATTTAAGGTTTTTACTTGCTCCTTAAATATTTTTCAAATTTAATTTACAATTAATAAAAATTACATTTAAAAATTTTAGTCAGTCGACATAATAATTAATAATAATTAAATACATAAAATACGTAAATAAATATCATCTGATACACTCAAGTAAATGTAATTACAATAAAACATATATCTTGAAAAATGAAATAACTTTATTATTAATCGAGTTTTGCAGACTAATTATCACTATGAAATTAGTATGTTTTCCTTAATATTTCTAAAAAAAAGTATTTACAATTATTATAACCGATTAACTTTGGAACATGAGCTTATGAAAATATATTACTAATATAAAAAGCTTTCGGACATTTGCAAATATAAAGTATGCTTTTTGTACATTCATAAGTCGTCTATTATCGTGAAAAGCTGCGCCCAGCAAGGAAGTGCCGAGAAATTAAGGACTATAAAAGTAAACCTGCCAGATTGGTTTCATGTGAAATCAATAATTTGATAAAGTAAATAAGATCTCATTAAGCGACAAGCCTAATTATGTGAATAGATTATTTTAAACAAATTATTCTTAGAGATCTCAGTTGTAACACATTTACAATGACAATGAAGTTCAGATTGTGTTAAGTGTGAAACATAAGAACAATTTAGAGCTGCGTAAATTAATATGATTAAACATAGTTTTTTATCTTTGATATATTCTATGTATTTTCTTATATCGTAGCTAAGATTAAAATTATCTTTAATTGCAAAACTTTCATTGCAGATAATTTATATACACAAACTACTAGAACCGCCCTCGTGTAAAAGCGCCGGCTGCGCAGGCCCATTGTGGACGAAGTAAAGTGGCTGTTTTCTTGTTGTTGTTTTGCTTCTGTTGTGTTGATGTTGCTGCTGCTGTTGCTATTGTTGTTGTTATTATTTTGTGTTGCTGCTGCTGCCGCTGGCCAGTTCACAGAGCAAGTCGAAATGAGCCAAGAGCCGTACTAAAACTGGAGTACAGTAAAAGCCGTGTTCTGTTTAATTCTATTAATTGGCATGGTCAATACACGTAAGCCGTCAACTGTGCCCAATGCACAAGCACACATACACATACACATACAAGTATGTTGTACATGAAAGTACTTATATTGTAGTATATAGACCGTACAAGTTGGAGTGTCTTAAGTGGAGGCTTTTGTGCTTATTTTCGATACTTTTTAGAAACTATTTCGCCGTAATTGCGACAACTTTTTTTGCAATTGGTGACTGCTAAACTTGGCTTGAACGGTTCTCAGGCACCGCAAGGGATCGGTCTGGTCACCCTAATCAGCTTTCGAATTTATGTACCCAAAGAAGTTCTGGCCACTTGACCCGGGGGCTTGATCTCCGATTTTATCGCCCGACTTCCGGTCAAATGAAACTAATTAGCATAAGGTAAAACGAAAGTTTCTAATTTTATGTGGGAAGCAATAAAAAAACAAATCAGATATTATAGCAACGATTTAAAGCCACTTTTCTCTAGAAATACTTACGATTATTAATTATTACTGACCGGCCTTGATGGTGAATGGAAAGGCCCCGATATTCTCAGGTTTGTATAGGAGGCGTTCAGGCACATTATATGCATAGAAAATTCTCTCTTGTTTCTTGATCTCTCTCTTTGATACAGATACAGATTATAGTATATCATTAAGGCCGAAAACCCTTTGGGAACCAGACATAAGAATTGCTTGGCATCTTAGAATGTTAAAAAGTACAATGAAATTGAATGACTTTTGACTTTTCGACACGAAACAGAATAAACAGGTTGGTTTCAAAACACAGCAATTGCCGAATATCAAAATCATAACTCAAATCTAGGTTAATACTGTCCCCGAGCAGAAATTCTACTGATGCGTCATATTTAAAAGTACGCAAGCTTGAAGACGTTTTTTTTTTATGTCAAAACGTGAATCAGATGGAGAAAATTTATAAGAAAAAAATTGAAAGGCAGCCGCGAATATAAATTTACATACATATTATTATTTGTCTATATCATACGTGCCATGACCTAGGCAATGTGTATCTTTTGATAGGAATAACTTCTTATTTAGGTTAAGCAAAGATTATATATTGTAAATAAAAAGTATCTGAATCTTGAAATCGAAATCAAACAAATGATTGATTATATTGAGCTATTCTGAAAGTTGATTCGTTAATTTGATTTTATGACAGTGCTATACGAAAGAAGGTACAGAAGATGTTACACAAAGAGAATAGAAACCAGAAAGAATGGACTTATACCCTTGCAGGGTTTGGCTTTAATCTCCTCCGATTATTCCTGTGCGACTCACATACAATGGTACAGAATATAATACCATACTGTAGCTCAATAATAACTCTTATCTATACATTTCTTATGAAAATCTTTAGTTCAGAATTGAATAATATTCTATGTCAGCAATATGTTAGAATGGTTCGATTCTTATGAAATTTCATATGCAAGTTATTTATATAGCAAAATCCCGATGTAGTAAATTTGATTGCCATATCTTGACAAATAACAAACATCGACCGATAAATTGTATGACAGCTATACGATATATCGGTCCGGTCCGGCTTGTTCCGACTTATTTACAGCGTGCAGCAATAAGAAGCATGTGTGCCAAGTTTCATTAAGCTAGCTTTAAAGCTAAGAGACTAGTTTGCGTTGCAACAGACGGGCGGACAGACAGACATAGCTAGAGCGACTTCAGTAGTGATGGTGATTTAGAACATACATACTTTATGGGGTCGGAGATGTCTCCTAAGGCGCTTTGCAAATTTCTGTACAACATTAAGAGTATAAAAAATTAAACTTATGCCGCCCCAAGCAGATACGTTTCAGCGGTTTTCAAGCTAACTTTGATTTATTTCGTGGTGACAAACTAAAAATGCAGAAGAAGCAACCACCGCAGATCTAGCCGAGTATATGCTGGTACCCTACTGAGTATCCAATCCGGCGTCCAAGCGGGAACTTCGGTACTTCAACGAATATTGTGGCTAATGCATGGCGGGTTTTGCAACTTGCGTAGTTCATGTGGAGACAATTCGCTTTATCGAAAATGCAATAGTCCGTTACACGGCTAATCGTTTCTGCAAGTTTTGTCATTTACTATGTGTGTTTTTCAAAAGACTTGTGCAATGCTTCAGTAGGCTATTATTATTATTTAACATCTATGTGAGGAAATACCTGAATCAACTATCGACTACAAAGCAGAAATAATAAATACACGTACACACAGAAATATACGTTTGTCATAAAACCTGATATACATACATATATATATATATAGTATGTGTGGGCATCGCATTGCCGTATTGTAAGAATGGTCAGTCTGAGCGGAGTCTACTTTTGCTTACGTCAAAGTTGTTCTATCCACCTTCGGTAGAGTTTGTGAACTCATTCATTCATGATTAATTCCGTTTCGATATCGAATTCTCTTGCTGAAGCTTCAGTTTCTGTTGCGAAAATCAATAATACTCGAATTATTTTAGCTCCCTGCGAGCTAGGCAAAATAACCAAAGCGAAACCTTGGTGAAAAACCTATCCGAATCCGAATGCATCCATGCGTCAACTGCTGCAGTGAAACCCAATGCAGACTTTCTAGTTCGATGGACACCAGAAACGGCAATTTCCCATGGGGACATCCATCACACTGAACAAAGTCCACTGCGACTGCAGTCACTGACCAAACAGCGACAGAGGAGGAGGAAAAACAGAGGTCTTTATTCAGTGCGATTTGGGATCGAACCAGTTTCGAATTTACTTTTCACTCACAAATCCTATAACATGTCACATAATATATCTAAGATTTATAGACGTTCGCAAATAGTAACGATCATTAGCAAATTTAATGTATTTTCAATTAGTTATACTCTGGCAGAATATATATTATTTTTGTCCAGAAGTTTACAACGTATCTCTGGCAACATCTTCTATTTTAAATCAGCATCCACAATAAATTGGAATTAGCCGGATCGGAACGATATATCATATATCTGCCATACAATCGAATTTAATTGTTCTTATACAATGCCAAGTTTACATCTTTCTTTTTTTATAAATAAAATGAACATTAAATTTCATTAAAATCGGACAATGATACATATGACTATAGGAACAATCGACGATATGAGAGTTTTTGTATGAAGACCAGTATCGTAAGTATTTCGGAAAAACTTATCAGTGCCAATCAAAGATAGCAATCGGCAATAGTTTTTGCATTTTATAAAAATATGACAGCTTTATCATAGGAATTATTAATTTCAATCATTTAGAAGCAAAGATTTTCATTAAATAATTTTATATGCCTAGAGATTATAATTATTATTGATTTAACAAATAGATGAACAATGTAAAAAGAATCTATACCATTATATGTAACTAGAATAGGAACAGTCAGAGAAGATAAAAGCCAAAACCTGCATGAGTAATACCTTCTTCATGCTAAAGGTACCTTTTATTTCTGATTTGTATACAAATCAGTCCATTTAAAGTGGAAATTAGTATATTTTCCCTACAAGATTACCCCCAAAATGCGTTTCTTCCCAAGTTTCGGATAGAGTACATTAACAAAAACAAAAGTTTTGCAGGGAACTCATTTGAGTTCTACGATTTTTGTAGTTATTTACTTACTTAAATGGAAATACGTTAATGTTGGCTGTATGAACTCTGAATGTCGCGGGTCGCAGAGAATTTTTGGAGAAAATGAGCACAAAAGTATCAGTTGAATACGTGAAAATTCCCAAGCTGTCACTTAGACATGAACCGGCGGCGCTATCGCTCTCCATCTGGGCTGGCTTTGACCAGGGCTGTTGGGGGCCGTTGGTTCTGGGGGCTCTTTTTGTAGTTACATTGATTTAAAATATAAAATTTAGTTCATAAAAAAAGTAAAGCAACTTAATGCTAATTACATGAACTTTTTTCTCGATTTAAATATATAAATATATATATTAAACAATTAATATTTATAAACTTAAGAAAATGTATTGTATTTATATATTATCTTACTATTTTTATTTGTATACTTATATATTTGTAGTATTATGAATTAGGATGCTTTAACAAAAATTAAATACACAATATCTATACATTTACGGTTTTTTCTATGTCCGGAGAACCCTGCACACACCTCACTACGGGCCTGGCTTTGAAGCTGACTGCGTCTGCGACGCCTAGCTCAGCTCGGCTTGTGGCTCTCTTGAATGCCACTCTCTCTCTCTGCCACTTTTGTTGGCCACCATCATGAAAACGCCGTTCAGTCTTGCCACGTCGACGATGCGACGCTTGCATTGAACCCCAAACAATGCATACTACACCAATGTGCATGGGTATGCAAGTGTGTACGTGTGTGTGTGAGTGTCTTCTGTCTCTGTCTGTGTATTGCAATGCCTGCTTGTCTCTGGCTCAAAGCGGCAGAGGCGCGGGCGTCGCTACTGCGCTGCTCTTGCCGTGGCTCTCTTAACCCGCCAGGTAACTGAGCGGATTCGAGTTCGGTTTCTGTTACTGTTGTTGTTGTTGCGTTTGTTGCTGTTCTTCGCGCTGCTTGAAGCGCTGCCGATCGCGTTGTGCTCGTGGGAAATATTTTTAGTTTGTTTTCACATTTTGGTGCGTACAGTTGGCTGTGTGTCGATCTCTCTCTCCCTCTGCAATCGCTGCTTCTGCTCTGCTGCTGTCGCAGCCGCTGTGCTGTTTCTGCTTCTGTTATTCATGTTGTTGTTTTTGTGCTATTTTTTGTTATTTTCATAATTTAACTGTTGTTTTTGGTCAGCGAGAAGTAACGCCTTTTCTGACACACACACACGCACACAGAGACATTATATGTTTTCATTCAGGTGATTTATGAGAACGTTTGTTTCGTTTCGCTGCTGCTGCCACAAAAAGTTGCAAGTTTTTTACGCACAAACAAATGTGCGAGTGTGTGTGTGTGCGAACTCAATGTTTATTTATGTAAATGTGCGTGTGTGTGTGTGAAAGGGAACTTTAAAATAGACAGCAAGCAAAGTTTTGCAATCACAGATTCAAATTAATCGTGTGTGTGCATGAGTGTGTGTGCGTGTGTGTGAAAGATAAAAAGTGGCAATTACACAACTTGAAACGGAAGCAAATCCAACGACCCATAACGACTTCTGCTCATTGTTTCAAATCAAAATTCTATTCAATATACGCGATAACGCGGCGAGTTCACTTCGCTGCCGCTTCGCTGCTGCTTCGTTCTAGTCTTTTCGCCGTTTCGCTGTGTCGCCATTTCGCTCTTTTATCTAAATTGTTTACCATGGCTCAGATCGGTAGAGAGATTCACAGCGGGAGGGAGTGTAAGAGAGCGCAAGAGAGAGAGCGAGAGAGAGGCTTGCGCGCGCGCTTGCTTGTCTGTGTATGTGTGTGTGTGTGTGTGAGAATGAGTGTGCTTAACTGTTTTGAAAACAATTCAAATACTTTTGCAGGTAAAATGCCACAACAACAATGAGAATTAGTCGACTCGCAGCGTGTCCACATAGCGAATTGTTGATCGCCTCACACACACGCAGACACACACACGCATACGCTATGCGCCTTGTGGCAACCAGGTGAAACCTCTACAACAATGCAGCAGCTACAGCAGCAAAACGTCCGTCCAATAAGCACCTATGATAATCTGAGTGCCAACGCAGCCAGCAACAACACGGCCAAGCCGAGAGACAAACAACAACAGCTACAGCTACAACAACAACAACAACAACAATCGCGAGCCGGAGAAAGTTCAGGACAGCTGGAGGCAACGCCTCAGCGTCAGCCACAGTCACAACTACAGTCATCTGAGGCTAAGGAGAACTCCAGTCTACTCGGCGATACCAGCTCCAATGGCATTCAGATAATTCCGACCACCCGTACAAAGTCACCGGATCCGGATCTGAATGAGACCAGCCACAGCATTGCGGCCGTGCGAGCTGCTCTCAGTGACGCCAAGTCCAAGTTCTTTGGCATCAACAATTATGAGATCGCCGACGCTGCTGCCCGGAGTGCACCGGAGCCAAAGTCCGAACCCAAGTACCAGAACGTGCCACAGCCCGCAGCGTTGCGCATGCCCAGCAGCAACAGCAACAACAGCAGCAATGCGACCGATGCGACGCCGCCTAAATCGCTGTCGCCGGAGCGAACTCTGCGCTATGGCACGACATATGAACAGATTCCACTCAGCGATCTGGATGCACCGCAGCCATCGCAGGTGAGAGTACGGATCGTATATGCCCTGAGCATGCATATTTAATGGGTATTTTACAGGCTGTCTACATGAGCACAACGGTGCCGCAGAATATGAAGGGTATGAAGATCGCGGGACGACACACGCCAACCCGGAATAGCCTGAGGCACAGTCGCATGATTGTCGTGAATAATAAGCCCCACGATAGTGAGTTGATTGAGTGCCCAATATGGCATTATATTTCCTATATACATACATATCTATATTATATCTGTATCATTACATACATTTGCAGGCATCCAGGAAACGTATTCCGCGCACATTCGCAACTCCAACCTGTCGCGACAGGTTCTCATCTTGCAACTGGCGATCGGTCTGTTGATCATGGCACTCGCCTGCTGGATCTTCATTATGGAGCCGCGTGCATCGCTGCAGGTCAATCCGTATCTAAGTGGCTTGTTTGTAAGTTTTAAAGAATCAGGGATTTAAATCAAATGGATCTTTCATTTATACTTAAAGTGTAGAAAAGGTTTCTAGATAGGATATGAGAGCAAAATGATCTTTTATTTATGACTACCGTATAAGAAGACTTTTACTGATTCTTCTCTAGTTATAAAAAGATCTATGAAGAACACCAATAATTATTATTGATTATATTTATTTATAATTTACGCATTAGATGACCAAAATCTTCATAGATAGAAAAAGATCTAAGGAGAGGATCAAAAATGTCTTATATAAGAGTTAAAAAGCATAAAGATCTCTTATTGTTAAGTTTTATCATGGTTTCTTTCTAAGAAGAGAAATTCCTAAGAAGATTTATGCTAGAAGAGACTTGATATTTGACTGGACAAAAATATATCAATCAAAATAGGTCAATAGGTCAAATAGGTCCATATAAGATACGAGTCGATAAAGAGTTTATAGGCGATATGTGGCTTTAACAATGGCGGAGGAGCATAAAAAGTATACTATCTTATATCATATAAGAGTTAAGAGAGCAATGAAAGTTTTAGTTTTTAAGTTCCAAAAAACTCTACTCTAAGTAGATCACATTCTGATATGCTATAGATATGAAAAGAATGAAATATTTATCATTGATTTCAGAACTAAAGCGATTAGTTTACATCTGAAGTTTCTATAAGTGATCAATAAAATGTTCTGCCTCTCTTTTTTCAAGCTTCTTCTCGCCAGCATTGTGGGCCTGATACTGATGAGACAGAGTCGTCGAGCCGAATACTTCAGATCGCACAACAAGTGCCACAAACTGTTGCTGATTGAGTCCTATGTGATTTCTGGCCTGGCGCTAGTGTTCTGCTCACTGAACCTGATCATTGCGGCAATCGAGTTCAACGAGCTGATCACCACCAATGATCCATGTGAGCTCTCGTCAAGGACGCGACTGGGCTATGGCAATTGCGGTTGTTTCGACAGCGATCATGTTGCAACAGATCTGGAGGCGCAGGATGCAGATAGCACTGAGAATGGGTAAGTGAGCATTCTAATGCAACATTGAAGAATACATATTGTATTTGTCCTTATCCTTCCCTATAGGCTGCTGGAAAACTGTGATGTGATTAATGGAGATTGGAAATATCTGCTGGGAATCTCCATGGCACTGAACACAATGGGCATTATTGCAACGTTCTTGTACATCGCGATATTCATTTGCCGTCATCGCAACAGTCGCAAGCACTTCAACACATCTGTCTAGCATACTTCTTAAGTACCTAAAAGTCTACAAATAAAACCTGTAACAAAACAAGTTCTTAATAAAAACTATTTAACTATTGACATAAAAGTTTCGCAACTCTTTGATCTAAACCTATACTATATATCGCCATATTCATTTATAGTATTTATGTGCCCATAATCCGATAAAGTGTTTCCTCATATACATATTCCTGGTATATCTTTACTCAGTCTCTTTTTATCGGTCAGGCGAAGGTTTTATAATGAGTCAACTGCGAAAACTGTTAAGATTAATGTAAAACGAAAGGCTTCGTAAGGCATTCGATAAGGCAGTGATGAATGATATTAGTCAGATCAATAATATAAGTTGCGTACTTTATATATTATCTTTAACTGACTAGCACATGAAGCAAATGAATATTTAAGTGAATACCCTATCCCGGCACTACAAATCTACCTTTGCAAATAACGAATATTCATGCTGATATCATATTCCCTTCATTGTGAATATGACTATAATCTCTAGATACAATTTACAAGCTGTTTATGGATACCCCCCCCCCATCGATAAGGCGGCAAACTGATAAAAAAGTTGGATTGTTTTTAAATATTTCAATTTGTTGAGGATGTATTTATTAAATTTTGGTTGCTCTTTTGTTTGAAAGGCAGTTTGAAGGCTCTTACAATCTTTGTTTGTTTTTAAATGTCGTTGTTCTTGTTCTTGTTATCATTAAGTACAGTTGAATAAATAAATTGCGGTGGTTTTTGTTGTTGTTACTTTTGGGTATTCATGAGTTCTTCTTCTGCTGCTGTTGTGTGTTGTTGTTGTGTTGTCGATTATTATACATATAAAATTATATAATATTTTTTGGGATTACATTTGTTACTTAATCGTAATGCGTTTCATTAAAAAAATAACTATTGATACTCGTAATCGTAATGGGTAAAACTACAGAAATTAACTTAATCGATATTCTTTTTATCTCTCAATACATGTATGATGTGTGTCTGTGTGTGTGTGTGTGTAGGGGTGTGTATATAGGGTGTGTCTGTAGGGTTTTACTTAGTTTTCTTTGTATATTTTACACGCTCAAGTTCTTTGCACTTGGCAAACGAAAGAGAATAAAAACAATCGAAAAACAAAATCGAAATTGTTGAATCGAATTGCAGTATCGCGATATATGTTTGATCACATTGTGATCGGGGCGTGGTTTAGGAGGCAACCGGCTTCGTTGTGGATGACGACGACGCTGCTGCTGCCGTTGCTGCTGCTCCGGCTACAGGCCATTTGATGCTGCCATTGCCGCTGCCACTGCCACTGCCACTGACATTGCCAACAGCGCCTCCGATGCTGCTGTCATCGGCAAGCACCGCTTCAGACTTTGAGGTTTGCAGACGCTTCTCGCAGTAGAGGCTGCCCACTGGTTTGGTCATCGAGGCAGCCAGGCTCTTGGTCATATAGGAGAAGGCGGGAGTGCCACTGCGGCTGCCGAATTGCGAGGCAGTGCCATCTGTGCCATCCTGGCTATTCTGCCGCAAGTTCTCCGACAAAGGTGTCAGCGGCGCCGGCTCCTGATCTTGTTCCGGTGTCTTTGAATCCTTGGGCGTTGTCTTTCGATTGCGATCCGTAATAGGAAACTTGTTCTTCGTGCAACTCAAATCCAGCTCCAGTGTATAAAAGCGTCCGCGTCTATATTGTCGATTCTCGTTCACCAGCTCGCTGTTATCCGTGCTGGTTCTGCGGCAGCTGCTCGTTGTCGACGCCACTGGAGCCGATGATGTGGTCAGTGCTGCTGCCGCTGATATGCTGCTGCGATTGCTGTTGCCGGCGGGCAGAGCGGTATTCGCAGTGGTCACACTACTCGCCTGAGTACCGGCCCCGCTGCCATCGCAAACGTCCTCCCCCGCCTCATCGTCATCACTGTCCATTTCGGCATAGTTGGAGTCCTCGTTGCGAGACTTACTAAACGACTTCTCCTCGGGCGAGCTCAGTTTCTGCTGCAGCAAGCTGAGAAATGGTCTAGGTGCTGTAATGGAGTCCAAACGTGGCGATTGCTCCATCAGCAGATGCTCACAGCTGGTCTCATACACGCTCTCGAGCTGAGCACTTGACTTTGGCTTCAGTTGAGACTTGTGCCCCAAAAGTGCTGCACTTGGGGTTGGAGGCGTTCCAATCGAGGGTGAAGCTGCTCCTGCTGCTGTTCCAGTTGCAGTTGTGCCTGCACCTGTCAATGTTGATGATGATGATGATGATGAAGGTGCGCCAGTAAACGCTTCCTGCTGCTCGTCGACAGGCTGCTTGCGAGTGCTAATGATCAGCTGCGGTTCCACGTAAAATGAATCGAAATTCAAGTCCAAAAAGAGCTCGTGCAAGAAGCGTCGCGCACTCATGCGGTAGCTACTGCGCCCCAGAGTTTTGCAGGCTTCCGAGTACAGGCAAATGTCCTGGAAGGCATGCGGATGCTTCTGTTTCAGTTCTAGCAATGCCATTTTTGATTGTTTTGCGCTGACCGGATTGGCCAGACGCTGCACATTGTACAATATGGAAGCAGTCAGTTTATCCGGCAGACTCTCCTCACTCAATATGCTCTCGGGTGAGTGGAAACTCATGTCCCACAACTGTATGGATCCACCTGCACCTCCGATGCCAGTTGTCTTTCCTCCAGTATTCTTTCTGGCCAGCGCTGGACCCGCCTGCATGCCGGCGGCCACCAAAGCAGCCGCTGCACTGCTATAGAGCTCACACGGAGCCAGTGTGCCGCCAAGGCCATTGCTGGTGCTGTTCGGATCTTGCGATAACAGACGCAGCTGACGACGCGAACGAGTACAATGCAGACACTGACTGCGAGCGTGTTTGGCGATCTGCCATTTCGCCGGTCGTCGACTGGCCGATGAGGAAACATCGGAGAGCGATGAAATGACCGAAGACTCATCGCCGCCCTCGTTGTTAATGGAATCGTTGAGGAACGTGGAGAACTGCGGACGCACGCCCAGCAAATTGAGGCCCGTCAGATCCTGATCGATGATATCACATGAGACATAAGTGCGGTTCATATTACGCGTGGGAAACAAGTCGAGCGCATTTTTGGGCAAACAGATGCCCGCATAGCAAGGTCCTTGCAGATCGTTGGCGGGCAGAAACTTGGGCGCATTCAGAGTGGGCAACGGCACCTGCAACTCCTCCGACGAGAATCGTCTGAAAAGTAAAAGCGAAAAGGTGAAGAACTTTCTACTTCTTTTAATTACTTCGCACTTACGAGAACAGATTGAGCATTGTCGGCCGGTCCAGACTGCGCACCTTGAGGCGTCGACTCGACTCGCCCCACGAGTATTTGCGCTGCGGCATCTCGCGAGGATGGACAATGTCGATGAAGTCATAGAACTCTGCGGTTAGTTCCGAGAAAACGGGACGACTGTGGGCACGCAAGGAGCGCAACTGAGCGTAACCCTTCATGGCCAGCGGACTAAGGGCGGGCGGCAGGAAACTGGTGCCAAGCAAAGATGTGCGACGAATTAGCTTGATCGAACGCTCCATCGGCAGCTCCAGCAGGTTGGACATGCTGGGTATGGGACTCAGTGGAAATTGCTGAAAGTCGCTCATGTTGGCAGCAGCTGCAGCCGCAGCAGCAGCAGTTCTGCCCGTCACAGACTCACAGCTGCTAACACCGGATGTATTGGAGTCGGTGCACGAATTGTAGCGTGTGCGATGCTGATAGTTCATCGGCAAAAAGCTTACTCCAGTTGGATTGGGTACACCGCCAAGCGTGCTCAGCACATCCGTTGTCTTAGACTCGGAGAGCGAGCGTTGATGTTTGCCCTGACGTAAGTTGCTGCCCTCGGGAAGTGTCTTTGATTTAGCTGCCACGCCAACAACAGTCGTGGGTCGGTTGAAGGGAATCTGCAAGGTAAACAACACACACACACAGCATAAGTAAATTAGCATATGCCACATGCTACACGACTCACCTCTTCAGCTGTGGTGCGCACACTGTCTGTGGTTGTTGTTGTCGTGGTGTTTACATCCTGCGTCTGCGGCTGATTGGCATCGCCAGCTAGCGACAGATTAAAGTAGCTGCCGGTGTTGTAGGGACCATCGATTTGATCATCGACACCTGGGTAGTTATAGGTCGGCATATCCTCGTAGGGATGCCGCACTGGCGTATACTGTTTGGACATCCAATCCTCTGGCTGATGCACTGGCCACATAGTGTTGCGATCATGGCGCACACTAAGCCAATCTACGAGTAAGCAAAATAGTGGATAGTGAGTCGGATAAGTTCCTAATGATACCCTGTATTAATAAGGTTGCAAGTGTAGAAGGTTACACATAATATATATATGTACTTATTCCTAATAAACATCAGTAGAGCTATGTATATATGACAATACTCTATCTGTCTTGATACTTATGTTATCTTCTTTCTTTTATTTTTTTCCTCTTTTACATGAATTATTGTTCTTTCTCTCTTTCTCTTTATTCCTTTCTTTCTCTTTTGAATCACTTGCTAATGATGCCCTGTATTAATCAGGATGCAGGTTTACACATGTTTATATATATATGTATATATATATATGTATATATATATTCCATATATTCCTAATAAACATCTGTTGAACATATATATTAAAGTTCTCTCTCTCTCTATTGATACTTCTGGCATCAACGCTCTTTTCTTCTTCTCTTCCTTCTTTCCTTCCTTTTCATTTACATGCATGTTTGTTCTCCATCTCTTTTCCATTATTCCTCTCTCTCTCACACACACTATTTGTCCCTTTTTTATATGATATTAGGCAAATCTGTCGACATCAGAAGGGTTTCCTTAGAGTTCCTTCTAGTTCACAACATTCCTTTCGCCAAACTTCAATGCAAATCATGCGAAGCTCTTGTCTGACATTTAAATATCACGAATCACAAATAAACAACACACAATTGCCGGGTTAGAGCCACAACTTACTCAGCTTGAAGAGTAGATTGGCTCCCGCCTGTGTGCCGGCTACCAGCCCGAGGGCACTGAAGCAAGTGGCACGCACCGAGTAAACCTCACACTTGGTCACCAGCAATATCAGCTTCTCGTACAGCCTGGAAAAACAGATGCGCGCGTTAAATATGCCGCAATATATGGTAATGGAAATTAACTCACCCGCAGCCCAATTCCACAAAGTATTCAATGCCATTGGAGTGCGTGGAGGCATGACTGAGCGCCCAGACGGCCGCTTTCAGTTCAAGACATTCGGCATCGTCGTTGCAATTGCCACGTGTGATCACCTCAAGTAGCTGTGGCAAATCGGCGTGATTACGCAGCGCCGTCATGCCCTGCGCCGTTTGGGCCAACTGACCATAAAGATGCGGGGCTATATTCGGTGGCACGGATTGTGCACGTTGATTGCAATTGCGCCTGGAGTAGTAACCATCTTCGTTGCGCACATGCAGCGTCAGGCTGGCGTGCGTGTCGGCCTCGACGAGGAGCACATAGCGCTTGTTGTAGCCATTGCGCCAATACTTGATCTCATCCTCAATGTGAGCCTTGGTGCTGAAGAGGCCGCGCGAGACCGAGTAGAAACGGGACATGAGCAGACGACCAACATCACCCAACTGCCTGAGATTGGGCCAAATATAGACAATCTCTTCCAGATAGGCCCTGTCGTGGCATGCCTCCTCCAGCACATCCATGGCTGCCAGTACAACACTGCGGTCAACATCCTTTGTCTGCTGTATAATTAACGGCAGTCCCCACACCTCAAAGTTGGGCAGGCGGGCGCGTAGTAGCACGGCCAGAAATTGCGTGGCATACAACCGGCCACTGCGTGTCTTGGCCAGCGTCAGAGCTTTCTCCAGCACCTGACGTGGTAGATTCTCATAGCTATAGTTCAGACCGGAGACAATCAGCTTAACGTAGCACACATGATCTGTGTGACGCACTAGCGAGATTAGACTGGAAAAAAAGCGAGAATTATTTGCCTATTCGATGCGGTGTGATGACGCCACTGCTGTAGCTCTACTCACTATTCGAATACGGTTGTGTTCTTGAGCACCTCAATGCCCTTGTTGGTACGGCACATCCGCCCGATATAGAGAAAATACTGCTGACACATTGTGTTGTTCATGTGCTGTGGACTAAAGAGGCAGTCGTGGGCACGACTCGAGGTGGTCACGGCCAGCAGATGCTGGCTAATGTCCGAGAAATAGTCCGTTATGTAACGCATACATTCGAGCTGCAATCAAAAGACATTAGTTATAAATGGTAAAACGACAGAGACTCGTAAGCAAACTTACCTCAGTGCTGCTAAGCAGTACGTCAATGAGGTCGAGGCCGGCGTTGACATAGGCTGGCATCGCTTGCCCCGGCACAAGGTCCTGGTGTGAGAAGCGATTGTTGCTGGGCTTAAAGAAATCCACCAGGCGCTTTAGGAACTTGTTTATACACCTGGTCGGCGTATGGTCAAGCTTGCGTATTAAATTCGACTGCAAGGATAGAGTGAGAGAGAGGGAGTTAGCTGATATAGCTTACAGAGTGCAAATTACAATTGTATCTTACTCTCAGTATCGTGGTGACCACCTCCCAGTCCCATGAATTGATATCGGAACGGGATAAAACACGTGATCTGTCCAACAGACGGTTGAAGGAGCGAGTGCTTTCCATATAGAATACCTGGGGTAGGAACTTCCCTTTCAGTCTAAAGCTTGAACGCAGCGAGCTTGACGCTTGCGAATTGGCCTCATCGCTGGAGGATACAGAGTCTACTCGAGGACGATCCAGCGTCCCAGTGCCGGCTCTAAATTGGGGCGAAAGCGATGAAGAGGAGGGAGCGCCCTTTGTCGCCGAAGACGATGCTGTCGCACCGCTCGCATCCTGCGACTTCAACGCACCGGCTTCATCCTGTGCGATGATGTTGCGGCGAAAGAGACGCGTCTGTATCAGCGCACCACCTTGTATAATACTATCCAGAAATAAACTACACGATGCCGGACGTTGACGCAACATTTTCTGATAGTTTTGTAATGCTGCCACCGCCGCGTTAGCCTGCTGATTGCCTTGCGTTGCGTGCCCCACGAGTGTGGGCAACGCCGGACTGGTGCTGCATATGTCCGCCGGCAAGTGTGTGTGCATTAGCTGGACAATTTTGCCAATTAACACAGTGGCGCGTACAGACACAAGCTGATCGCTGGTGACAACCACCTCGACGAGTGCATTGAGCAATCCCGTCTCTAGGAAACAATAAAGCAGCAGCGCCAAATGCTGTTCAACTACATTGGGCGCTCGCGCCGCCAGACTAGGCAATATGGAGCGTCCCTCGGCGGATACGAAGCCGTTGCTTAGCAGCCACGAATCCTGAAAATCCGATGGATCAACAGTCTGCAGTGCAACCGCATAGTCATCAGTCCAGCCCGGCTGTGGCACAGCTAGCAGTTCGTAAAGCAAATCCAATATTGCTTTCTGCAATCGAAGCAGAGGGAAAGAATTAGTAAGTAAATGGGAGAAAAGAGTAGGTAACTACTTTAATTGACTTACTCTAACTTCAATTTGATTTAAATATAAAGCGTCGACTATTGCTTTTAAACCTGAAGGTTTGCTTGGATCACAGAATTCGAGGGTGCCCGTCCAGCTGCGCAGCACGGACAGTAGAGCCAGGCGACAACTGGTGTAACGCAGCTCGCGTGCATCTCTGCAAGGGGAATAGTCAAGAGGAAGTGGAAAATTAGTATAATGCAATCCTGCCCTGCTCTGATCACATACTTGTTTTTATCCATGATGCCGAGTCTATAGGTAAAGTCACAGTAGGGTGCCGCTAGGCAATCAAGGCGAACGCCGCAAATGTTGCGCGTCTGCGGCCACTCCAGAAGGTAGAGCAGCACACCGCAAAGGCTTTCGGCAATCCGGGGATTGTGGCATTCGAGCACATTGCGTGTTATGGAGGTGACACCGCCGCAAACGATAAGTAACGCCGGATTGAGTACAGCAAACTCAGAGAGTGTTGCCAGGCAGGCGCGCAACAGATTGTCGCTCTCCTCGATGCCGCTGTCGGCCAGCGAGACGAGGCACCTAACCACAACAGGACTGATGTCCTCTGGCGCAATGGCCAACATCTTGCGCACCAGCTTGAGTGCCTGCACTCGCTCATCGTCGTTCTTAAGCATCAAATCGATGGAGCGGCACAGCAGATGCTGCAATTGCAGTGAATTGAACGCCTTGATATCCTTCGCTGTGCTGATCGTGTAGCGTATGGTGCGTAGCGCTGCGGCACGCACCTGCGTAAACGTATGCACCGATGAGGCACTAAGGCTGCACAATAGAAGAGAGACAGTCATTAGACAGAATAACTAGATTAGATGAGACTCTACACTACGTACCAATAGAGCAGTTCCTCCGTTGTGAAGCGCAAATTGTTATTCGGCGAACCAGTCGAGGCCGCCAGACAGAGGGAGGCCAGGGCATTGAGCAGAAATAGACGCTTGGTGTCGCGCGTCTCCTCCAAGCAAAGCATGGCATAGATATCATAGGCATTTTCGGCTGCTGATTTCTTTGGATCCAAACGATAAAAATCCTCGGGATCTTGTGAAACTGCATCAAGAAACAAAAGAGATAATTGTGTGAATTAGTTTTACTCTAGCATATTGATGATCTTTAAATAATGCTCTCATTTCCTGTACAGATAGATAATAGATTGCAATGAGAAACATTTGTTTAATATTGGCATCCGAAGACGCACCAATGGATGATGTACATGTATTTCATTAAGTGACACATTTGACTTTCAAACTAAAAAGAATCTTCTAAGAGATTCAGGAAAGCTTTCTTCCCTACCAGATTTTAATGTATATAAGGTGTAAGGATATCTATGCTAAATATGTATGATATGGTTAAAATATTCCCACATCTCGAAGGTTTTCACCCTACCAGATTTTAATCTGACTAGATCATTGTGAACTGTAAAACGTTTAGGGATATATAAACGAAAATATCGTTGGTATGGTTAAGATATTCCCACATGTCGAATCGACATAATACATTCCCATAATTGAACTTCCTATATTGCAACATTAAGGAGGTAAATCAGGTTACTTTCTTATAGCAAAGTCAGCATTTTAAGCCAACCTGCATATGATTCTTTTGCAATACTGATTGCCAACATATATACATATGTATATGTATATATACCTGACGAAATGAGATCTGAGTATCGTAAGTCTGACATAGAACATGCAGATATAACTGTGCATTACAAAGAAAATAGATCATTTGCTGATATGAGGTGTTTCTCTGTTTCTAATTGATTGCTGAAGTTCCCATTGCATTTGCATACATATGCAAATTAATGTCTGTCTGTATGCATGTGTCTGCATGTGTGTGTGTGTGTGTGTGAAGAGTGCAATGAATATCGTACACATCGTACATGCATTTGTACATTTAATTAGGTAGCAAAGCTATCAAGGTGAAATTGTTCCACAAACGAAACTAATCAACGCTTCTGCTGCTGTCGTCGACTTTGCGCTGCCGGCGCGGCGCTTGGCGCACGTGAAATTGTCGCGCGTCATAGCAGCAGCACCAGTTGTTACTGTTGTTGTTGCAGCAAAGCAGCACTGCTTAACTGTACTTGGAAAAGAAATTAACAATGAATGTACAACTGCGTATGTATGTATGTACGATTATTGTGTTATGTATGCCTATGTGTGTGTGTGTGTGTTAGTTGTTGGTTTTGTGTTCGTTTTAGCTTGCTGCGTCATCGTTGAGGCTCAATGCTAGCGACGTGACGTCTATAAATAGGAACCAAACAAGTAGGAAAAAAATTTGGTCAAACGCAACAAAAATATATACGAAATACAGTACATACATATACATTTCAACATACATATCTATATAAAAATAACAAGAACCGACAACAACAACAACAGCGAAGAGGAGCAACGAATGTCAATAAAAATGGTGCCAGGCGGCTGCTGCTGTTGCCTCTGCTGCTGCAACAGTGGTACCGTTATGCGCAATTGACTTTGCCTATGTATGAGAGAATCGGC
Organism: Zaprionus ornatus; assembly: GCA_018904035.1. Classification (NCBI taxonomy): domain Eukaryota; kingdom Metazoa; phylum Arthropoda; class Insecta; order Diptera; family Drosophilidae; genus Zaprionus; species Zaprionus ornatus. The sequence goes on from JAEIFZ010000001.1 coordinate 21,949,258, forward strand.
ACATGAAGAAAAAAATATGACAACAAGGAACAGCGGCAGCAAAATAAAACCATAACCAAAACAACAACAACAACATCCACAGACAGTCGCCGTGTTGTTGTCGTTTTAACAGTAATGTAAACAAATATTCACATTACTGTTAAAGCAACAACCACTTTACTTGACTGCTGTTGTTGTTATTGTTGTTGTTGTCATTGTTATTGTTTCTGTTATGCTCATCAATAATGGCAAAAAGTAGAAGACGACAGGCGCGAGTCATCGTTAAACTATTTATTTAAGTTTGAACTGCCTGTGGCAACAGCAACAACAACAGCAGCAATAACAAGAGCCGCTTCTGCCGCTGCGGTTGGTTGTGTTAGTGTTGTTGTTGTTGTTGTTGCTGCTGTTACTGCCACTGATGCCGCCGCGGATGCTTTCGAGTGCAAGCATGTCGCAACTAAGCAATAGCCAGAAATAACAATAACACATCTACATGTGTGCGTTCGTGTTATGTACGTATGTTTGTTTGTGTGCGCATATATACACAAGTATGTACGAAATAGCAGCGCTCCATGTTGTAATATATGATGCATACATATGTTAATTAACATTTGTCACAGCCACATCTGTACGCGTGTATGTATGGGTGTCTCTCTGTATGTGTGTGTATGCAAGTACCTTTAATGCGTAATTGTAATTTGCTTCGTTTTTTGCCAAAACGCCAACTGGAATGTAGGGAGGCCATATCTCAGAGCGGCGGCGAAGATGGCGACGGTAACGGCGGCGGCGGTGATGGCAGTGGCAGCGCCCGTTTCACCAAATACCAAACACCGAGATGACCAAGGAGAAGATCGCACACAAGAAAATTCAAATATATTGCTTTTAATTTCACTTAGGGTGCCTCTGTTTACTTTCTACATTTTATAAGCATTTCATGGCACTCTCACTGTTTGCACTGTTGTTGATAGCGATGTTAACCTCCAGCTTGTCAACACTGGCATTTTAATGCATTAAATCACGTTTAAAATCAATTGATAATTATATTCAGCACTGCACACTTTCACTATCATAATATGCACTTTGGTTTACATTAATATAAATATCATTTTTGCAAAGGAACTCAAACGCAAAATTGACTAGCGGACGCGTTTTTTTTTTCGTGGAAAAAGAGCAGCACTGCGAACAATCGATAGCTGATAGGGCTACGGAACGCTTCAAGGATGCGATTCTCGAATCAGTTGGCAGCACCAAGTATGTTATCGAAAAAAAAAATATCGTCGAGTTTTATTTAATTTAAACTTCTTTAATTAATATACTACTGTGGGCAAAAAGTAAGGTGAATTTGTTTGTAAAATGAAAAATCTTTATTTATATATTTTTGCAAGATTTGTACATTTTCTTTAATTCTTATAACAGCGTCATCAATTTTTGAAGGGCTGATTTTTGTTTACGACTCGTGAATATCGACTAATGTGAAAGCAATAAATAGACTTCCTCGTTTGCGGTTACTTTAAATAAAAATTTGAAAGTATCATATTTTTGTAAATTAATTCGATATGTATACTATATTTAAAGTGTTTTTTCTTCATAAATTAGTTGTAATTTCTTATCGATATATCCAAGAAAGTAAAAAATAGATCAACAAAAAAGTATGCAACGCTCTGTAATATATTTTTCAACCCGAAAGTATGCAATATTTTTGTTAGCAGTGAACGGTTAAAAACCGTTTTTTCGACGCTTCCCCCCCCCCCCCCGGTGGCCAAGGGGGCGTTTTTCCAAACGATTTTCGTGTTCAAAAAGCGGGAGAAACTGAAAAAAATGGAAAACTTTTGCAGTCGCCCCCAGGGCCAGCCGTGTGCTTGGAAACTTTGAAACTTTCGCACTGAGGAGAGAAGAAAAAAACGAACAGCTGGGAAATACCGCATGCCGCTATCTCTTTTACTTTTGGCGCAATTTCGAATTGAAAATAGAAAATAACTGCCGTTATTCCAAATGAAAAACTGCTTGTTTTTTGGCTAACAGATTTCTGTTAGGTAAGCAGTAAACTGCTTGGTCCGCTTGCATTGAAATGCAATCCCGTGACACGATCCCGTTGTCCCGTTGTTGACAAATTTCAACATGGTCGTAGGGTATAAAAAGTGCGGGGGGTACTGAGATGTGGAATGGGCGTATCGAGATTCCTTCTGACACGTTCGCTGCTCGCTGAGGAGAAACAGATTGGGAGGAATACACTGCTCAGGCACCTCAGCTTGCCTGCAAAGCCTTAAAGACATTTCAAGACCTTGAAGGTATTTTTCTTTCTCTTTACACTCTTATACCATTTTAATATTGAACAAATTATCTTAATCCACTAAATTGTTTTATATTATTATTATTATAAGTATTAGCAATCGAGTGTTGTACATGCATATACTGCATTCAATAGGTCAAACGATTTATACATTTAACAAATTGGTTTCATTTTTTCCTTTTTGAGTACAGTTGCAATGTTATATGCGAAGAAATGTTGTAGTTTCACCTGTTTTGACAGCTAGTGTACTCAATCATCAATCAATGTTGTACAGTATAAAATGAGTACAGTACTCTTTTGATCAGTAAACATTTGTATAGTACCTGTACAGTATAGTATGAATATGCATGCTCTATTTTGGAATTAGAGCTTTTTTATGTTCCGGTTCAATACGATTTACAATTATATAGAAAACTTTGTTAAAAAAAACTAAAAATTCCAACTGAACAAACTGGAGGAATATCGCAAATTGATGTATTCAACCGATTTCAACTAAAGCTAAATATAATTATATTCTACGCAGTCCAGGATGACGCCACGCATTCTCTGCTTGTAGAGGGTCTCGTTGTTGGCGCCTAGGAAACCCGCGCCGTGCAGATCGGTTGTGCCGCCACCCTCGATCAGGTCACTTATACCCTGCAGATCGGGAGTATCTTCGCCGCGTAATGTCACAATTGGCAGCACCATCATGGCCAGGAGCAGACCGACAGCGCCTTTCTCCTGCAACTGCTGCTCGAAGGCGGCGCAGGGGAACAGCTGCTCGGCCTCTTCGCCCAGTCTATGCAGTGCAGGATGAAGAAGATGTCAAGTTACGAGGACGCTGCTCAATTGAACAACTCACCTGGTCAGCTGGGCACGCAGCTCCTCGTGGTAGAGCTTCAACATGGCCGTGTAGTGCTGCCGTCGAAACTGCTGCGTGGTGCAGCTGAAGAGGAAGTACGCCAAGTCGGTGACGGGCGAAGCGTAGCGCATCAGCTGCCAGTCAATGAGACACACCTCCTGTGGCTGCACTGGCTCCGTCTCCGACTCCGTCTCCGTCTCCTGCTCCTGGTCCGTTTGCTGCTTGTGGCGGTAGAGCAAATTATTGTTCCAGCTGTCGCCGTGGCAGACAACTGCGTAGGGCTCACAGTTGTCGCCGTTGAGCAGCTCCAGCAGCAGATCAAAGTAGCTGCCGCGTGCGAAATATGCCTGCAGTCGCTGCAGTGCATCGGCATCCTCCAGCGGACGCAGTGCGCCCAGTGCATTCTGTTTGAGCTGCTCAAAGTACACGCCCAGTGCATGATCCCCTTGCCGTTGCTGAAAGATATCCACCATCTGCTGGAACGGACGCAAGCGTTGTGGCTGCCTCTGCTTGAGTGCGAGCGAGACAGCATGCAGCTTGGCATAGGCGTGCATCACCAGCGTGGCGTGTGCCGGTGTTAGTTCCGCAAAGCGATCGTGCAGTCGATAGCCGACGGCACACAGATCCTCCAGTACGATGCACTCGTTCGGCTCATCCAGGCGCGTGGCCAAGCACTGGGCATAGTGGCGGAAGCATTGCTCCGTCGCCACTGCACGCTCCACCTGGAAGCGCTGCGTCAGCGGCAGAAACTCCTCATATGCCAGAGATTCCCGCTTGAAGCAAGGCTGTGCGAAGAATTGCTTGCGTCTTATCGCATTCCCCGGCGGCAGCTTCAGTACCAGCGATCTACCCTCGGGCAAGCGGAGGCGCCACACCACGCCCAAATAGTTGTCGCCCTTGGCACAGGCCAGTTCCAGCGTGTAGTCGCTGCGACGCAGCAGCTCCTGCAGCGTCTGCTGCACGCTTGCATTGGGCAGATTCTCCTCCTGCTCCATTGCTCCGCCAACTGCGCGTCGTCTCCAACGTGCGGTTCTATTTATGCACAGCCTCCAGTGACCGCAACCGCAGAAGCGATCGATGCAGCTTAGATTTCTAGACATCTCGCAGATAAAGGCGGGGGAAAAGGGTGAGGTAGGGTAAGGAAAAGAAGGTGGGAAGGGGGAACGCCTAATCCTCATGTAGCAATTACTCGGAGCAGCTGTTGACTCGGGTTTCCTATTTGGAAAAGCTTTAATCTCTCTGATCTCTGATGTATGATGTACAATAACATACGTGTATGCACATGTGTTTGTATAGATACATGTACACATATGTGATTAAAAGAAAAGAGAAGTTAGGAATATGCTATATGGTATGAAGATACCATAGAAAGATGCATATTTCATTCTAGTAATCAGTTAGAATAATATAAAATATAAAATAAAGCTACCTTCGACACGGTTAAAGTTCTAACCCCTGCAGGTTCTTATCGACTCCGATCGTTCCAATACAAGTACACTATAGTCTGTATAATGTGCAGAATTTAATAATATTCGTATATGAATACATATGATTCACTAACAGCTATAATAACTCCCATTACATTTACAACTTTTCTTATGAAAATCTTTATTTGTAACTGATTTTTCCTATCAAAGCTATAGGATATAGTTGTCTGACTTTAATGAAATGGAAAAGTATATTTCGTATATACTTTTATATACTTATATGTATATATTTCAATACTGATCTTCCCTCATCCCCTCATCTTAACCTATTTTTCCAATGCCAGCTATATGTTATAGTGGCCCGATTGTAATGAAATGTTATATAAATATTATTTATCTACAATAAATATAAATAAAGACTGCTGTATTAAATTTGGTGGCAATATCTTGAAAAGTAACATATATGTATATAGGTATATAGGTTGTGTGGCAGCTATACGAAATACAAATTGTTCCGATCCGCATGTGTGATAAGTTTCATCAATAAATATACATATATAGCTCAAGAACTGAAGCCCCGACAGACATGGCTAGATCGACTCCCCGTTGATGCTGATTCAGAATATATTACATTTATGTGTATAGAAATTTACATATGTTTACTTTATCGAGGTGCAAACTCCTGGTCAAAATAAATATGCCCTCTGCAATCATTACTCGCATTCGTAACAAAAGGTAGGACATAAAAAAAAAAATTCTAACATTGATCGTATATTTGCATTTTTCCCTCCACCCTTCAACATCCTCGATAGTATAGTGGTTAGTATCCCCGCCTGTCACGCGGGAGACCGGGGTTCAATTCCCCGTCGGGGAGGAATGGTGATACCTTTTTTTTTTTTTGTAAATTCAGGTAACAATAGTTTTTTTTGTTTTTAACTTGACCTTCAGTCTTGTTTTTAAAAATCGTTAGTATTTTAAAATCCCCTAAAAAATTAAAACTCTTTGAAACTGATCTTTAATATTGTTGCATACTTTTGGGCAAATCTGATGTGGAGGTGTCCCATGAAAGAATTCTACTCACCTTAAAGCCGCCTTACCTTTCATATGATATATGTATAATTATACATATATCAAGGTGTATGTAGTATATGCAGGTTATTTGCAGTGACTAATTGTTTTTAAAAGTTGTGTCATCTTTTGCTTGTTTATCACAGCAAAATATACCGATAAATGTGTGTATGTATGTTTATACATATGTAGTATAAGAGAGATATCTAAATATAGCAGACATACTCGAATACTCGAATACCTAGTTCCATTGACGCACACACTATGATGGATATCAGTAGTACCCATAGGGACACTCAGCGTCAACAACTGAACTCCTCTCTTTCTTCAGTGGGTACAGGGTATACATAGATTCGTTTATTGTATTTACTTTTCGATATTCGCTTTACATCTCAATCTTTCTGATTGATTTTGGCAAAGACGAGTTACTGCAGCAATTTTCTATATTACATACACATTGTATCTGGTTTCTCTATCGATGATAAGCGAAAAGTAGGCTAAGAAGTACAGAATTGATAAGCAATAAGTTGTTTGTTACCTTTATTTATAGTGTGGTAAAAACATCAAGAATAATCAGGCAAATATAACAGACAATTCGTAATTTTTATCAATCAATCTTACATTTTATCACTTGTTGTGGGTTGTACTTTTATATCACATAAAAAAGTGTAATCGGCTATAAGTTATGTATGTGTATTTTCCAATATACTCGCTTGTTCGGGACTTAATCCGCCTTCCCTCCTTGCATGCACGTCAGATCTGCATCGTGTCGAATCAAAACAAATCTGGAAGGCAGAGAAACTAGTTTTGCATGCGGAGTGACAGACGGCAGATATTGTAAATGTATGCAAATGTATATATAGAAATCTATAGATCAGGTGTGCACAAATGAACGGATTCAATTAAGCGAATACCATGCGGTATATTAGTAATCTATACGTGTCTGTAGTACTATATATGGTATACGAAATTAAGTATCTATCAAATCAATGGAATCTGTCACGCTTTGCTGCAATGATTCCCAGCCGATTACTGCTGACAAATTGTTAATGGGTATATATTTACATATGTATATTACATTTCTACATATATATAAATATATATATATATTCACGATCAGTTGGAATGATATAGTCATGTACTCTGTTTGCAGGAACCTGCCGGGTGTAAATGATTTTCAAAACAATCATTTTCGCTCGTTTGACGGTGAACACTTTTTAATATATCTATACTTATTTAATAATATACTATGTGCATTGAATAAGAAATTTTTAGTCATTATAAATTAATTTAAAATAAATGACATAAGTTTTCATAAAGAACTTAAAAGCAAAGTAATAAATTGGCAAGGTCGGGTAATGTCGTAATGGTTATGACACTATTAAACCTAAAGTATATCTTCTTCTTTTTGGTATATTTTCTTCTTCTTGGTATATGATCTTCTTCTTGCTATATATTCATGTTCATAGTACAATATATTTCGTTCTTCTTGGCTTATCTTCTACTTTGTATATCTTCTTCTTCTTGGTTTAACTATTGTACTTCTTGGTATATCTTCTTCTTCTTGGTATATAATTTTCTAGGTATATATTCTTCTCTATAGTATATTTCCTTCATCTTGGCTTATCTTCTTCTTCTATGTATATCTTCTTGTTCTTGGTATAACTTCTTCTTCTTAATATATAATCTTCTTCTTGGTATCTAACCATCTTCTTAGTATATCTTCTGCTTCTTGATATATCATCTTCTTCTTGGTATATCTTCTTCATGGTATATTTACTTTTTCTTAGTATATTTCCTTCTTCTTGGCTTATCTTCTTTTTCTTAGTATATTTCCTTCTTCTTGGCTTATCTTCTTCTTTTTGGTATATTTTCTTCTTCTAGGTATATCTTCTTTTTCTTGGTATATCATTTGCTTCTAGGTACACCCTTCTTTTACTTGGTATATCTTCTTCGTGGTATGTTTCCTTTTTCTTAGTATATTTCCTTCTCCTTAGTATATTTACTTCTTCTAGGTATATCTTCTTTTTCTTAGTATTTTTTCTTCAAGTTACAGTTTCATAGTTTAATATACATATACATATAATATACCCTGATTTGGTGTTCACGTGCGCTCAGTACGACAAAGTTTGTTTTGATCATTCGCTCCTTGCCAGATCGTTCTTTGTGTATGTGTTAAGTGTGTGTATGTATGTGTCAACATCTGTAAGTGTCTTCTTCGCCTTTTACTTCTCTGATAATGACTTTCTGATCTGCTTCGCCTTTGTGCAAGTTTCCACTCTACACAGACACACACATACTCTGTATATGCATACTTACATGTGTACATATGTATGTATGTGTTCCTGCATTAACTTGCCTGTGTTAAGAGGACAAACAGAACAAAGGACAAAGAGTCAAAGAGGACAAAGCAAGCACAGTTTTGGTACATCGTTGCTGCTTCTTATCAGCAGCGACAAGCAGAACCGCAATAACAGCAGCAACAACAACAAAACGGCTCACTGACCGATATTGTCTGTTGTAGTTGTATTTAGTTGGCATTGTTTGCCAATTGGTAAATAAGATAGCACATACAAACACATACACACAAAGACTCCCTGTCAAATCAGAGCACACACCCAAGCACAGACATGTGTGTGTGTGTGTGTGTGTATTCATGAAAGCACTTGCGATTGCAAATCTCCAATAGATAAGGTGTAAATTTTAGAACTGAGCAATTTCGACTTCGCTGCAAGCGAAAACAGCAACAATAACAACAACTATGAAAACAACAACGACAGCAGCGTTGGTAGCAGCAGCGCTGGCAGCAGCAGAGCAGTAGCAGCAGCAGCTGCAGCGCAAGCAGCACCGGTTTGTGCGAAGTACAAAGTGTAATCGTGGATAGTCAAAGATCGTACAACAACAACGACTGCAAAAGCCAAACGCAAGAAATCAACAAAAGCAATGAAAGGCAACAAAACAGAAACGATGATAAAAACAAATCGAGAAAGAAAACCAACCACACACATATCGAAAGCAAAACAAACAAACAACAAGTCAAGCTTTTAAAAGCAGCCCGCCACTACGACACGTAGATGCACTGCATGGCGAAAGGGTGGCAATTTTGTAGGTTATGTTTTTACAAGCATTTATTTACACGTCTCTTAATTTTGTACCATTGTACATAAGTAATAAATAAAAACAAAGTGCTAGACTATACCAGAGTACTGCATGAATACATTCAGGAGGGCAAATGAATTCATTAAGTTGGGTTCCATATAGTACTGTTTTTATTGAATGTGATTAAATGTTGTAGTTTTGCCTGTTTTGACAGCCAGTGTACTCATTTATTTCTAAGTTGTACAGTAATAAATAACTACGGTGTTTTGTAAATAAATTGGATTTAAAATAGTGTATAGTTAAAAATGAGACCAATATTATTGGGTAATAATAATAATTTTGGGGTTGTACAAGTGTTGTATAGTACTGTCGGGTACAAAATGAATGTATTCATGCAGCACTCTAGAACACACAAACATTTGCATTTGACCACTTTGCAAATAAAAAAAGCACCTGCATATCTACATTATTTATAATATTAATAGACAATCCATTAAAACACATACAACATGTGTGTGTGTACAAGGAATATATCAAAATTATAAATCAATATACACTCAGCAATCAGATAAGATATGTACGCACACATGTTCTTACACACACATACATATTTATTGCCACGGGCCACACCCTTTTGCAGTCTGCGCTTGGGGCCACCGTGATAGCTGCTTCCCAATCGGTGTAGGGTGCACAACAACATCATCTATTAAATGCGCCGCAAAAACAAGCCAGCAGCAGCAGCAGCAGCAGAAGCAGCGGCATCGGCAGCGGCAGCAAAGCGACCACAACAACTACAACGATAATAATAAATAAAGCATAAAGCAAAAAGCAACAACGATCGCAACAACGTTGGCAAACGAAAACAAAGCTGGCAAACGACGACCGGCTTCTCTTCTTCTTCTCCTTCTGCTTCGTCTTTCGCAGCAGAGCTGCAGCAATGCCAAGCACTGTTACACCCCCTACCACCCTCTCTTGCACAAAAATGAGCGCCACCGCTTTGCGCCCACTGCCGACGCACGCAAACACATGCACGCACACATGCTGAGAGCGTCGAGAGACAGAGTGAGAAAGAGAGGGAGAGACGTATGCGTTGGCAGCGCAAGCGCAGCCGGCAATCACACAAACCGTGGCTCTGCCTGCTATGCAACAGCGTTAACGACGGCAACGCCGACGCTGACGGCGCCGCCGGCTTCGACACATTGAAGCTAGCAGTGCGTCGCGTCGCGTTTAAAATGTCGCATACGCCGATGCTCCGAGCTCAGTCTAGAAACGGCAGTCAGAGCGATCGACCAGAGAGCGCAGTTTGTTTTTGTTTTCGTTGCGATTCCAATTCCTTTTTGGACTAATTCGTTACTCAAATTGTTGCCGATTTGTTGTGTGCTTTATTATTTACTAGTCGCTGTCCTCGTTGAGAAGAGAAGCGAGAGCAAAGCAAAACCTGCAAGCATAACCAAAGAGGACGAAGAGAAAGAGTGACAACAACAACAACAATAACAACAAAATGACGCAACCGTTGAAGTTCTATTTCGATTTCCTTAATCAGTCCAGCCGAGCGCTTTACATATTCTTGGCGGCATCCAAAATACCGTTTGAGGCGATACCTATTTCCATGCTCAAAGGTGAGTTGAGTACGTGCCCAAATGCGCGTAAGTAGCCCAAAGGTTGACCTACCCACACACACACACACACAAGCTATAGACAGAGACAAACACACACACGTACATATGTAAATCTACATATGTATGCACTTTTGTCTATTTCCGTCCCTTTCTTAGTGTTGGAAATTTTTTTTATCGTTTTGGGTGTTTTCAAAAATTTTCCACTTGCTTAAAATGTCTAGAGACAAAGAGTTGTCAGAGAGGGGAAAGTGCATTGCGTGCAGGTGTGTGTCTGTTAGGTGTTGGCTAAGACACAGCTGTACCTAGCATTTGCATAATAATCCATTCAAGTTTAGGAAATCCGAATATTAACCATGTACATTTTAATGTAATAATATCAATAACGCTCCCGTATCAAGTTCTCATGGTACTATCCGCATCTATCACGTTTGTGGCTCATGATATATACTATACTCTACATATGTCACGGTTCGTTTAATCGTGAGCTTTCAATAACTATCTACTGTTTACTATTTGCTACCAAATATAAAAAGGTCTTGATCTAAAAATAAATAGGTTCCACTTTCTGAAACAGAAAAACAAAAACAGAGCTTATTATTAACAATATTGTTTATAATTGAAATATCCTATTGAATTTATTGCCAGATAAGTGTGGTTATATATTATTAATGAAGTATATATTATAGGTATTTACATATGTGTACATATATATTTTATTATTATATTGTACAATTGCCACTTAATGCCTGATCTTAAGTAGTTTCTTCACTTTCTCGCAAAACGAAAACTGTTTAAAGATTTCAAACCTGGCCCCTCCATATATTTCCATATAGATACATTTATTCTATATGTTCCCTATTTATAGCTCTGTTGGGCTAAGTAGAATGCAAACGAAAACAGGTTAAAGGTGCGAACTCTAGTCCTCTCCCAAAGCTGTATATCTTTATAGCCATAGTTATAGACCATATATGTATATATACACGATATTTACAATACTCTCGTATGGGAAACAAGTTTTCCTGAGATTTCTTAAGTGGTTCCTCCAATGTTCCCAAGTTTGCAGAGCGTGGTGTGGTCTTCTTCTCTGCAGGCCTGATAAAAGATAAACGATCTCAAAATACATTTTGCACACAGCTGCAAAATGCTTTGCTTTTCTAGCCGAACTGCCAAACTGTTGCATAAATAAAAACAGAAATATCAACAATATAGCTACAACAGCAACAATGGGAGCGAACACAATAAATATTTTGTTTGTTTGTTTGCTTAGCTGCGCGTGCATTGGTCGAACCAAAGAAGATTAGTTATCACCCTTGGTAGATCGAAAGGCTTTTAGGCCAAGTTAAATATGGCTCCAGAAGGCGGTGGTGTTATCTCTGCACTTGGTCAAGGTCGAAATGTTGGTCAGAGGACAACAGATGTGTCCCTAAGCCTTTGTACATGAGTGTGATATGCATTGCCCGCTCTCCAGGCCCGAAGCTAGGCGTGTGAAGGATATGTGTTGCGCGGGGGCTTCTCCCCCACTGGGCCCCCTGCTAGAAACTAACAGCCAAAGCTATGGTATGCAGAATACTATCAAATTTGTTGTCTCTAATCCTAATGATAGCCGTGATTTTGAACTTCAAGAGGATGGACATGGCTAAATAGAACGTTATTGAAACTGAGCAAGAATATATATATATATATACATTGTAGGGACTGCCACGCCTCCTAACGACTTTACATACATTTCCGTTGAGCATTCTTCTACCCTACTGGGTAGTGAGTATAATGATTGTCCAGCACAATAGGGCTAATTTGATCTAATCAATTGGCAATGTCAATCGAGTATAAGAGGATAGAAAATAAATGGAACAACAATTTGTTAAATTGTTGTTTAAGATAGTATAAAAAAGAGAAAAAGGTAAGATTTAATTAGTATAAGGTTACTTAATTTTGTTAAATGTTTTCTAAAGTAAATACATACATTTAAAGCAAGGCAATTACAATAGAGAGCCCGCGATGTTTTGCACTAGGGTCCCCAAGACTATGGTTACGGCCATGCCTCTCTCGCTGTACCTCGCTGACTCGCATCCGCATCTGTCATATGCAAATCGCACGTTAACTGAGAGCGCCCACTGAGAGAGAGCGGAGAGCGCTTCTCGCTGCAGCGAAACTCGATTCGCCGTTGGACTTTCGACCCAACGAAATCGAAATGCGGCGACTTTTGTTGTTGACTAGAGTTGCAGCAATTGGTAGTTGCTTGTTGTTTGTTGGTAGCACAGGCAATTGCCAACTGGCCCCGAGTCAGTGCATTGAGCCCGTTGAGAAAGAGAGCGAGATAGCTGGTGGGAGCGAGATAGCCAAGCAAGCTTAGAAACTGTAGATTGTCTAGAGCTGAGACAGCCTTGGGCAGGTTAAAGACTTCGTTGCATGCACCGTGTGAGTCGCGCGACTGAATGCAACTGCATATCTATGTATGTGTGTGTCTGTGTGTGTGTGTGTACGAATTCACCTTAACATTAGTCTCTGTTCTTAGCTAGAACACTATGTAGTGTTGAGTTCGCCCCGATTTCCACTCAATTTTGGTCAGACTCGAGTAAACAAATAACTTGTGTGTGTTGACTTAAGTTAAGATCTGGTAAAAATGACAATGCCATCAATTTCCATGATATAGTGGTTATTTTCTGTGCACAAGAAACCCAAGGTCCAACTAAACGAGATGACTTGTGCAGAATGACAAAAACATTTACATACCGTATAGAAAATATATGGTATACTGCAGATATAGTGATGCACGCTCCACAAGAGATCCCCGATCATAAAGATGATGTTGTATGTAACCTTTTGATAGTGTACCAATGAAAAACATGTTCTATGTGCTCATCATTTATATTTAACTTAAGATAAGTCACCATTATTAGGAGTCTTCTAACCTCTCTTCATTTTTCCCTTAACTTCTTCAGGAACTTAGACTTTCATTTATGGTCATTTTGTATACGATGTTCTACTATATTCTATTTATGAGTTATTAATTCAAGTGTTCCAAGCCAATTAGTATATGAGTGTAATATATTATGGTATGGTATAGGTCTCGACGATACTCAAGTTTCACCTTCAAGCACTGAAGCCCAATGTTTGCCGAGTTAAACCTTATCAGAATCGATCAGAAGCAGCCGTGACTTGCATTATACGAGTGCATTCTGGAATCCTGGTTTCCCTAGTCATTCTCGTGATTGCAATTACTCAAGTTTTCTGGGTGGGGGGCGGTATATAGTCACGACATCACGTAGGCCCAGACAGATGATGCGACTGTTGGCTTATCGGAATCAAAAAGCAATATAGTAGTAAGAAATAATTATAGCATTTTTTCATCGTCAGCAATTATGGCAAATTGACAATTTTTTTAAATGACAAACACAATAATCTAATCGGGGCGACTAATCGGACTGTCATTATTCGTTGGGAGGGGCCCGCGCACACCTTCATCAATTAATTTTCCATAGCAAAGGAATATTTACAAATGATATATCCAGATTTAATCGGCGTTAATTACATGTGGAAGGGTTATATTTTTAAATCATACCGGAACAATTGTTGCGACACTTTTTCACACCCGAATCTGTCTGACTGAGTCCCTACGACTGCAAGATAATTGCCAATTAATGTCGTGTAGGGGGAGGGTACGAGATGATGACCAGCTGCCTGGGCCTGCCTCCAACACTGTTATTGTGTTCCTCTTCCTATCGGTCTAGATAGACCTGGAAGCATACACAGCCAAAAATTCTCATGTTGTTCATATTTCGACATTGTCAATGACATTCGTAGCGCAATCGAGACGATGCGATAAGGCCGAGGGGACTCTACACGTTTGGGGCGCACGCTTTTCGGGGCTTCTATTAATAATACATATGTATGTTATACCCATTACTAAGACCCGTTGGGGCATGTTAAACTGCGCTATAAGCGACTTGAATCATACGAATTCAGTTTTTGCAATTATGGTAATGGCTTTTAAAGAGTATCTGCAAGTCGGGCAGGCGTTCGCTCTGCCAACGAGTAAACACTTCAGTGTGCACTTATCGCCTAATGAGCGTAATTTGTACTATGGTACTGGGTATCTCATGGTGTCGCACGCACTTGACTTCCAGCATATTTAGTCGTGTCATTGTTATTCTTTTCCAATTTCAATTTCACCCATCGTCTGCGTCTTAGTCACCCCAGCGTGTACCCGCACAATCTCTCTGCGTATACGGTATCGCAGCAAACGGGCTTATTAGTACACCTCGATATCTATTGATTGAGATTGGGGTTTGTGATGTTGCCAGGCCGAGTCAGTGCCAGATCACGCGATGCCTTCACAAATATGTTAGCAATACCACCGAGTCAAGGGGGCTCGACTAGTGTTGATAAGAGGTGTGGAAGTTTTCGGGCATTATTCAAAGTTGTTTGGGTCAAGCGAGTTACTCGCTTACTTCCAAGTGATTTGAATGACTTTTAAAACTTTCCTATTACTCAATCGGTTTACAGACAAAACATTTAACTCACTGAAACTCTAATAAAGTTTTGGCAAATGTTTGCAAGTTCATTGGGTTAAGCAAGTTACTCACTTACTTCCAAGTGACTCGGTAGTCTTCTTGTTACTTGAACTGATTATGTATATAATATGTATTGTAGTATGTTTAGCGTGTTCCTCTATGAAGTTCTCGAAGCTTGGTAGGCAATGCCTAAGCAAGTAACTTGTACTTCCAAGTAATTTGAGTGCATTCGAGTTGTACCAACTGCAAAGAAAGAAGAATTTAGACTATTACAACCTTATCTACCTACATATATATTTTATTTCTTATTTCTTTTCGTTTTTAGGCGAACATTTGACGGGCGAATTCCGCGACAAAGTCAATCGATTCCGCAAATTGCCTGCGATCACCGATTACGGCTATCAGTTATCGGAGAGTCCGGCCATCTTTCGTCATCTGGCGCGCGAGAAACTTGTGCCGGAGCACTGGTATCCACGCCGTAATCTGGGACGCAGTCGCATCGACGAGTATCTGGCATGGCAACAATCGAACATGGATGTCGCCTGCACCGATTACTTTCAACAGAAATGGCTGATTCCGTACCTGCAAAAGACGCGTCCCTCCGAAACTGCAGTAAGTTAAGATTATATTTGTATAGATAGGCAGAAAGAATTGATTAGCGTATATACAATTAATGATATATAATATAATGATATATGATATTCTCCACAAAATTATTAATTACTTCTTTCGTTCCCTTTCTTTCCCACTCTCAGGTCAATACGGCCAGCAAACAGTTGGAGCACACACTGAACGATTTCGAGCAACTGTTCCTGAACTCACGCAAATTCATCTTGGGCGACAACATCTCATTTGCGGATCTGAGTGCCATATGCGAGATTGATCAGCCCAGTGAGTATAGAACTGCGAAACGCAAGCTCAAATGGGATTCATTACAATCTTCTTCTTTTCGCAGAGTACATTGGCTACAGCACGTTTAAGAACCGCAATAAGCTGGCACGCTGGTACGATTTGGTGCAGGAGGAACTGGGAGACTATTACACGGAGGTGAACGGGGAGTTCAAGGCCAAGCTGAAGCAGGCCAACGATCAGCAGCACCAGCAGGGCGAGGTGCAGGCGCACGCCGTGAAGCAGTGAGGCCCGAGCATACCTATTACGATCCACTTTGTATTTATATATACATTACTTACTATGTGTAATATGATATTTAATTTTCTATATACTTGTTTTTTGTTATTATCTATATTGTTGTAACCTTTTTTTTTTTGTAAAAAAGCACATCATCGAAGAGAGTTGATGGTGTCGGATGTGTCCCTAGTTTATAGTTACTATATGTGTACAACTTTTATAAATATAAAGATACGACTTATTACTAAAAAAAAGATTACAATATGGAGTTGTGTTTAAAAGAAGGGGATAATATTTAGATGAAATTATTAATGTGAATTGAAAATTCTCTCTTTTCTTTGGTGATGCCTTAACAATTTAATAATATCTTGTTAACCTTCTCAAGAGAACCTCAATTCTTTAATTAAAACAAATATTTCCATTGAAATCATTCTTTATTCGCTTATACAATTGTTTTGGTTTTGTGTTTTGTAATTCATAGAGGGTATTCAGTACATTAAATATCTGTTTAATTCCCACAAGAACTGAATACTTTCCCAATATTATTACTGGTTTCCCCAGTGGGTCTCTTAGACTTCCTAGCTTGCACTGTTACGCTTTACAACAATTCACTTTCGCTTTTTGAATAAGGTTTCTAAAATGCGTTTTGCTTTTCAATATTCTGTGTGTCTTTTAAATACTATTATACACGTGAACTGAGGGTTATCTGTATTAAATAAGCTACAATTACAATAATCGAGAGTTCTACGTATGCCACTGAGTGTGTGTGTGCGTATGTATGTGTCCGAAACGAAAACTTGAAATCAGTTTGCGTCTTTGTTGAGGGGGGTGTCGGATCGGCTGTTTAAAAATATGTATATATATATATATATATATATATATATATATACATATGTGCATATACTCATAAATAAATATACACTTGTACGAACATACTTTAGTTTTACTCCCTACTCCCTCTATCCCTCTCTCTCTCTCTGTGTCTGTCTTTCTTAATGCTTAAGATTTTCTTCGAATATTGCCGATTTTGGATTGTTTTGCGTGCTATATTTGTTTCTGATTCGTACTTAAAATCGTTTCCCTTGATCACGTTCTTAAACACCCTTGCAGAGAGTATTTTTTCCGGTTATCTTGACATATTTTAACATATCCTTCAATGAATACTTAAATAAATTCGATGGTTCTCTGAATGAAACTTTATCGATTTAGACTTGTTCCTTTTGAATCGCTATACCATTTTACTGGGTTCGATCTAGATTTGGATAATTTTTATTGCTTGTTGAATTAAATTGTTATTTTACTCGTACTTTTTGTCAATTTGAAACGAACTGCAAGGGCGCGTTCTCTTCGGATCATACCGAAGCTGCCAAATCTCCTTATCTCTCAGTCAATTATCTATTGCGGGATATCTTTAGCTTTTGTGTCGAGTGTTCTAGTGTTCTGTTATAAATCTGGGGTGTATCCCGATGTCTGCTTTTGTTTGTAGTCGAAAGGCACTGCTGCATTTTACGCGTCTTCGTTTCCACTCTATTTATGCTTTTTGATTCTCATGTGGATCTTATTGATTTTCGATTAAGTCTCTTTAAAGTGTTGTTTGTTGTTCTGTTTCTCGATATATATGGTAACTATATCTTTGCGATTTGGGAAAAATGTGCAAGGGTGTGGTTTTCATTTATTTCTTACGTTTGGTTTCTTTTCCAGATTATTCTTAAGAACAAGAACAGAAGACATTAGGTTAATACATATCGTACATACATCGAAGTATTCGTTTCTTATCTAAGCTCTATATTGAAATTTGCAACATTTACAAAAGTTGTTGAAGCGCAGCGAAATCCGTTTTTCTTTTTCTTTCTTTGTTTTCGTTTTTTCTATAATATTTTTGTATCTTTTCGAGTCCTTTTGCTAGTCGAACAAATGTTTAAAAACCTTAAAAAGTTACGCCATCAATATTGATTAATTGTTATTTTATTCTTATTGTTGTCACTGTTGCTGTCGTTTGATGTTTCTTGCTTATTGTTGTTGCTGCCTTAAATTGTGCAATAGGAACACGATCGGCCCCTCGCGTAGCGGACCAAGCCTGTTTATTTTGATTACAAATATCAGCCAATCATTTACGAATTACCTATCTACACATGCATGCACGCACATGCAACTTTACAAATCTAGAGAGGTATATTCTAATATATATACCGCTTTAACTGTTTAATTGTGCACTTAAGAGGTTTGAAACTACCGAACGTCCAACAATTTTAGAAGTTAGCAAATGAAATGGCAATATCCATCGTAAAATCAAATTATCTGAATAGATAAAAAAAACATTGGTAATTAATCTATCTTAGTTCGTTCAGAAGGAACTGAACGATTGCCAATGACTATAATAATAATAACAATCTCAAGTAAACAAAAAAAAAAAAAAAAAAAAAAAAATATATAAAATATAATATATTAGTACTGCTAGTAGAGACAGGCTACAGTTGGAAGTACGAGATAGATAGGCAGCAAAGTAATAGAGAAAACTCTCTGATCTGCAACATATTTGATCACACACAGAAATACAAATTGAAATATATACTATATGTTATATAATTGCACTATTGTCTTACTTCAGTTCACGACTTGAAATGAAACCAATTGTATAAATTGAATTTGAATTGGAAAGACTTCAATATGCTATGGATATAATACTGAATTATATATGTTCATATTCACTACGTGTGTAAACCTTTTCAGCTGTTGTATTATACGATTTGTCTACAGATTGGTTGTATTAAAACTTGCTTTACTTTGATTTCATTATAATATATTTCATATATCTATAAACTGTAATTGGCTGAGTTGCAATATTTCTACTCTTAAGAATGATCAGATTTTATTGAAACTATTTGAGTTATTGGAGCAATTCTATTCTTAAATCTTTGTAATATTTTCAGTTTGAATAATCCGAAATTAGTAGTACAAAAACCAAATCAAACTAAACGTAAAGAACTTTCGGCAATTGTTGGTTTGTTCGGTTCGTTTCAGCCCCCATTGGGATCGATCTTTATCAGCCCTAAGACGATGTACTTGAAAATATATTCCGTTTCAGAGTTTTCTTTTCGTTTTTTTTTGGGATCTACCAGATTCGCCTCACCTGCGATTTGATTAAAAGTTTAAGTCTAGAGCCGCCGCCACTGCTGGCGCTGTATTATTCAAACTGTTCGCCATGTGGGGCCTCATCGATGGCATCCTCATCGTCCTCGTTGAGCAGAGGACTGTCGTCGCCCAGGCGATTAGGGGGCAATCCGCTGCCAGGCGTGGTGGGCGCCGAGCGGGAGATCCAACCCTTGCGTGCGACACGGCCGCGATTCACAAAGAAGCTGGCGCCGCTGACGACGCTGCTGACGGGACTCTTGAGAACACAACGCTGGGCGGCAGGTGGCGTTGCCATGGCGGCCATTGGGATGTACAGCGCCTTGTTGGGCGGCTTGCAGGCATAAAGCTTTTTGCTCTTGCTGCCAACTGCCGTTGGTGCTCCTGTCGATGACGTTGCCGATGCGGATGTGGATGCTGCTGCGGACGCGGGCTGATGCGGCAGATGCTTGTGCTGTTGCTGCAGTGTGGATGGCCGCGTCATGGGCGTCGAGAGTGTGTGCTGCAGTCGCGGCTTGGCGCCTCCGCTGAGCAACAGCTGCTCGTAGCTGACGCCCGCCTGGAGTTGCCGTATCTGGTCGAGTATCTCACGCACCTCGCCCGTGGGGCTGGTTGCCTGTGGCGGCGAACCAGGTGTGCCAATGTTCGAGAGGCTGCTCACCCCCGACACGGTGCTCGCCGTGGTGGTGAGTACCGTTGCCGTAGCGGGCGCATCTCCACCTGCGGCCAGTTGGCAGCAGTTCTCCAGACTGTGCAGCGGATTGGGTTGAATGCAACCATTGCTGTAGATGACGGGCGTGCCACCTGTCGCCATGGCCAAGCTGCATAGCGATGTGGCCTGCGTGGCTGCTCCACTTGCTGCCCCGCCGCCGCCGCCTGTCTCCGGCAAAGCTGTGCCTCCGCCCAAGCCGGCAGCGCAGCTATTGTTCACAAATATATCACTGAGGCTGCAGCTACTGTTCGCCATGAAGCGGAAGTGCTGATCGCTCTGCGACTGCACGAAAGAGCCTTCGATGCCGCCGCCGCCACCGACCATGTTGAGGTGACCACCGACAGACTCCGCGCCCGAGTCATCTGGCGAAAAGTGTCCACTGTGCGAGGTGTGGAGTCTTGTGCAATAGTGTGCGCTGCCACCGCCAGCGCCGCCACCTCCTCCTCCACTGCCGTTGCCCAGGGCGACCGTAGCGTAGTGTGACTGCAACGCCTGACGGGGCTGATATTCCGGTTCCACCAGCTGCGATGCCGAGCGTGGCAGTCCGTACTGTGGTGCCGCCAGCTGCGACGTGGGCGGCGGCTCTCTATGTGCTCCATAGTGCAGACTTAGCTCTGGACTGGCCGCACGCGAATAAGGCGGTGGCACCAGCGTGTTTGCCTCGTTGGCGTTGCAAATGAAGCTTGAGCTCAGCGAGTCCACGGTGCTGGCCGCGCTCAATGAGCCTGCCGGACGCACAATGTAGTTGCGGAAGTACTGCACCATCAGGTAGCTGGAGCCGGCGTTTCCCTTGCTGTTGTCGCTGTTGCACGTGAAGACAAGTGGATACAGATCCGGCTTGGAAGTGACCTACGCAAGGAGAAGATGTGATATTAATGAAGCTATCTAATGTAAAAATCATTATGTCAGCCTTATAACATACACACATGGTACTTTAAATAGGTTAAATATATCTACAAATTTTTAAGGTTTTTCCAGAAACATAAAACTATAGTATTGTAATTCGTCTCTCTTTCTAATAAGATGATCTTAACTAAATTCTTATAAAGACGAACTTAAATTATTTATTAGCAAATTTAATGCAATTTTTTTTTGGTTTTTATTTTTAACTTTAAATTAAGGAGCTATTTTTTATTTTAAATTTTTAACCTTCAATTTCATACTGTTAAAAGTTGCTTAATTGTTTATCTGTAAACTAAATTCATTTAGTATTTTATACATAAACAATTTTAGTTTTAAGTCAACTGTCCTTTGTTTATGTACAATAAAATAAAAAAAATAAATTAAGAGAATCTTAATTTAACTTTAAAATTCACGTTAAATTTTTATTAAAACAGTTGAAGTTTGGTTTGTTTTTTAATTTTTTTTTTTGTAAATTAGGTTAATATGCAGACAGATAGGGAGGTTTTTACTTTGGATTCGTTTTTAGAAGGCGAAAGTACATTTAGAAACACATATCACATGACCCGATCGTGATATGTTTTGGGGCTTCAAAAGTTTTTCAAGTTTTATGAGGTTATGTCGCAACTTAGACGTACAGGATAAATTTTAACTTCGGATTTGGTCTTAGAAGATGTAAATATAAGTTAAAACATACTTCGAATGCCCAGATCAGGATTCTATATCATTTGGGAGATTTTTAAAGGTTTTTCAGTTTTTTTTAAGGTTAGGTCGAAGCCCGGTCCAATTCAGACTTTTGGTCTTAAGTTGAATCGTAAACTTTTGAAACTCACCTCTGTGTATGGTGGCGGAGGATGATGAAACGAATTGCAGCGACTGTATTGGGGTGGGGCGTAGCAGGAACCCGCTGAGTCGCCCTCGGATTGTGTATGATGCTCCGTGAAGCCCCAGCCGCAGAGTGTGCGGCGCTTCTTCCACAGCGAATAGGCGCAGAGAATGGCCAGAATGACGGCCACCACGACGCACCTTCAAAAAGAGCAAGAGTGAGAGAGGATTGAGATGGGAGGAAGCACGAGTTGTGTCCGGCGGGTGATCTTCGTCTTACTGCTCCGTTTGCAGCTGGCGACTCTGTATGAAGAATCCCATCCCGGAGGAAGAGAGGCAGGCACTGGTGCTGGAACACACAGATAGTTACGGCCTGCTGCGTCCGTAATCGAATACCAACTAAACGGGCCGGCAGTTTGTTCGCTTGCTTTTTGGTGACTTGAGATTTGATTATGTGAACAGGCACCCGGGTTGGGTTCCCCACCAGGAGGGGGGTGGGATGGAGGTAGGGGATGGGAGAAGGGTGGCAAGCGGACAGTATCTCATTAGTTGGCAATGCCATTTGGCGCTCAGTGTCTGTCAGGGGACCCGGGGCCGACTTGCATAAGGTCTCGACTCGACTTGACGCAACTCAGTCAGGGGCCACCTTTGCTGCCAATAATAATACTCATACTGGTGCGGCGTCTGCCTCATGCCTCATGCCGCATGCCCCATGCCGCATCTAGCATGCCCATCGGCCCCGACCGGGCAACCTTGAACGCTCTGCAGCGCCCCTCGTTCCTCATGGGGGACTGCGACTGCAAGCATAGTGACGCCGACGCTGACGAAAATCTCGTAGCGTGCAGTTGCAATTGAACTTACCAGAAGAACCAGTGACTGATGAAGAACAAGTTGAGCACGTGCTCCGACGGCTGCGGCAACTGCCTCGGTCCGCCCTGGTACGGCGGGCAACAACCCTGGGTGCAGCATTCGCGTGGCAGCGAACAGATGTGGCCACCCTCGCAGAAGCGTGCCGTCACCTGTAAATTGGACAAGAGGAGACGTGTTAGTAAGCGAGAGAGAGATAGAGTGAGTAGGAGAGATGGAGGCAAACCGAGAAGAGCAAAGTGTTTAAGCGCAGCAATTAGCTTTCTGTCAGGCCAAAAAATCGCCTGAAGAGTATGCTACGCGGCCGGGCAGTTTCTATTTATAGAACCTGAGGCAGCAGAGCCAAAGCTCCAGAGATAGTGGGGGGGCTAGGGGATGGACGGAGAGCGAGCATGAGCGTGAGCTCAACTGGAAACGCGACCAAATTGAAATGTCATTGTCGAGAAGCAAAAACGCAAATGGCAATAAAAGCGAGCAAAACAAAATAAACAATCAGAGCATAAGGCAAACAAACCATGCGAGAGTTCAAGTCATCCAAAGAGAAAGAGAGGGAAAGTGGTGTACATATGTATACACTATATATACATATACATTCATATCGAATCTGTTTAAGTCAGAGTTCAAAAGAAAAATTGCCAAAGAAATGAAAAGAGCACGTGAAATTAAATTATTGAAAAAGCTAAAAAAGTTTAAAATGCGCATCGTGGTGAACTTTGACCAGCAGTAGAGTCTTAGCACACCCTATGCATAACAAATATAAGAGGCATTTCTAAAAGTGTACATAAAGAAGAGACATTATAACATTTTAATATGTTTTACGTGTATTTTCTTATTGATGTTGATGTTGAAATAAAAGTTATTTGTACTTTACTTAATGCCATCAATTAATATTTGTGACTAAGTAAAAAAGGTCAGATAACTAGCCTACACTCTTATATTTGTAAGTTTCTACTAATAACAATGCGCTGTTGTACAATGGGGAGTAAGTTAAAGAAGAAGGAGATAGTCTTCTAATATTAATTAAATTAGCGCTTTTAAAAATTAAATATATTGTATAAGAAAAGTATTCTTATTTTTTGAAATAGCTCTTAAATTAGATAATACAAACATATTCTTCAGTTTCCCAAACAAGTTGAATTTACAAATCATCAAATACTTCAGCATAATCAAAATTAGATTATGCTGCAGTATGTGAATATAAGTAGGTAATAATCACAGCACTTTATAGAGTCGCAAAAACGGGTATGTGCCAAATATTTCCTTACTTATACTTTAATTATGCAAACATCTTCAACTATTCTTCAGTTTCTGGAATATTTTAAAAGTGTTTCGCACAAAACCCTTTTTATAAGTAATAAACAAATTAAACAAGAATAGTAATTTATATAGAAAGTGCGTAATATCGGTTCTGGTTTTTTGTCACCCTGGGAACATATCCTCGATAGTATAGTGGTTAGTATCCCCGCCTGTCACGCGGGAGACCGGGGTTCAATTCCCCGTCGGGGAGAAAGGAATGAATTATATAATTTATATAATATTTCTACTTTTTTTGTTCTTGATATCCCCTATTTTACTGCTACTTCCCTGTTGCTTACCGTTTCTCTTGCATATTTATAATGTACTACAATACAATATATAATTTATTCTTTTAGTGATTTTCCCAATGTCATCAAAACGAATGCTGTAAAGTCCTTGCAGCATCGAGACACACAAACTAAAATACATACATACATACATACATGTGTATGTGTAGGTTTGCTTGAGTGTGTTTATGTGGTTGAAGGGGAGAAGGAAAATAAGAGAAGGCCAAGGGAGGCAGTCAACTCACATGAACGGGCAGCATCAGCAGCAGTGGCAAAAGTAACGGGAACAATTGGAGCATCGTCGAAGCATGAAGCCACATGGTGGTCGCAATGTTGTCCAACTGGCGCCAAATATCGTTTTGGGGTGGTTCCCTCGACGTTGCCGTTGTCTCACGTTGGCGTCAAGGCGGTGCGAGGGGCGTGGACGGGGGGTGGGTGGAAGCTGGGG
Source organism: Zaprionus ornatus (assembly GCA_018904035.1). NCBI lineage: Eukaryota > Metazoa > Arthropoda > Insecta > Diptera > Drosophilidae > Zaprionus > Zaprionus ornatus. The sequence continues at coordinate 21,973,687 of JAEIFZ010000001.1, forward strand.
TGGTGGTTCTACTGTGCTGAGCAGTTCTGTGCTGTGTTGTCGAGTGTGTGTTGCAGCCTCTTTTGTCGTTTGTCGTTTGTTGTGTGATTTGTTCTTCTGTTTTGCTCTTCCTCTTCCTCTGTCGTTTCTCGGCCGTTTTGTTTGTGCTACTTTCTTGCCTTGATGTTGTTCTCGCTCTTGTTGTTCTCCCTCTTATTGTTGCTTTTGCTGTAGTTGTTGTTGTTGCTGCTGCTGCTGGCTCACTTCAAACACACACAGGCAGAGGCACACGCGCACACACACACAGGCATGGCAGGGTGGTGTTTTCTATTTTGTTGTTTTGTCCTTGACAGACAATGCAATTTTCTGCTGCACATTTTCCCCCCAGCGCACGCTCGGACTTGTTCGCTGCGAATGTTTTAACTTAATTCAATAATTGTTGCAACATTATCTTATGTAAATTTCAATAGCAAACAACACTTCGCGCGTGTGTGTGTGTACATGTGCGTGCGTGTGTGTGCGACAGAAGGCAAATAGATGACAGCATAACGGCCCACGCACACAAACAAAAGCCAGCTGCAGGCTGTGTGTGCTGTGTGGTTGTGGTTGTGTGTGTGTGTGCCCAAACAACAACAAACTGAGCAGTTTTCTATTTGTTTTCTGTGCTGCTGCTGCCTCTTCTGCTTCGTTTTCTTTAACTTCTACTTGCTTCTACGCAGCACTAACACAACTACACACACTAACACAACTATACACTCACAGACCAAAGGAACGATGAAAAACCTTTTCGTAGCACTTTTTCGGTGCTCACTCGTTATCTTTTCTGCATTTTACTTTGCTTTTTCTTCTCCCTTCCTCTCTCTCCTCTCACTGCACACAAGTACGTCTTGGCTTTTGTTTACACGAGCAAAAAACACAAACACTCCGAGACACACACACACACGTGCAAAACGCAGTCAACAATTATTACAAATGGCAAAAAGTTGTTGCCCCTTGTTGGGCGAATTGCGGAGATGGCGAGGGAACGGCGAACGGGTGACAGTCACGCAGCAGCAACACGACGGATAACGGCCACGGTCACCACGGCGGAACGACGCGAATCGACTTGAAATCACAATCTATGTGTGGCACAACACAATACGACGACAGCTCGAGGGATTCGCAAAAAGGAATCGATATCAAAATTGTTATCGAAAGCGCGACAACACTCCGCAGGCGCTCGAATGGGACACACAAAGCAAACACAGCAACAAATGTAGCGACAGGATTGACATGGCGGCTGCTACTAGTGGCTGTCTGGCAACCCTGACAGCTGGTGCGAGCTTTCTTTTACAGCTTTGCAACTAAGCTCAAAGCACACAAATTGTTTACATGCAATGGGGATACACCAGCAAACACACACACACATATACACACATACTGAAACACAGGTACAGAGAATGAGTGTGCATCATTTGCATATTTATGGGACATTTTTATTGAGCTTCAGCTTCCTTTGGAAAATGCTTAACAAACGATTATGGGAAATAGCATCGATAGTGTGTTCCGGGCTTGAGTGTGGTACGATTTCAAGGCGGTTGATCTTTATTCTACTTCTCAGCCATTATTATAATTTATTTATTTATTTAAATTATTTTTATGAATAAAACAAATAAAATAGAGTAATAAAACAACAATTAAATTTCTTTAATTGACTCGTTACGAAATTTAAGGTAGATACAGATTTAGTGTAGCCACAATAATAGTTTGAACTACAATTGGGAAGGGTAAGTGAAAAGTTTACTGTATTTGAGCTTTTCGTTAAGGTCAAAAGCTAACACCTTCCCTTGTTTGTTACGAAAGTTGATTCACACTTTAAAATAAAATCGAAGTTCGAATAAGTATTCCATAGGAAACTTTAGAAACTGCCAACTTCCATGATTGATTTCTTTGAATACATTTTAACAAAAAATAAAAAAAAAAATAAACAAATGAGATTGTTATTTTTATTGTTTATTCCACACCAACATCATGAACCTAGAATATAAATATATGCATATAATAATTATATAATAATACCCTAAATTGGGAGATAAAAACTCTTGAATATTACGTTTGGGCTCTGTTTCAAGAAGAGAGTCAACTCGTTTATTTGCCATTGAATTTTGTGGAAAAACATTTGTTCAGAGAGTTATAGTTGTATATAGCCAATTGTGGGTTCTTAAGCTCTAGATGCGCAGCATGAGATGCGTTCGATAGTCCATTGGGCGTTGGCTAGTCCGGTGATTAGCCGGGTCTAGCTGCGGGCGGGTAGGCTGGAATGGGGGGGTCCGGCTTTACTCGCTCTGCCAGGCGTTGTGGACGCCATGGTAGCTGTTCTGCTTCTGGGCTGGGGCGTTACGGCCGAAGGGGCTCTTGGGGTTCACCTGGAGGATGTAGTCGCCCTCGATGTCGTAGGCGGCATCGATGCCCATGTAGGCGCGCTTGCCGAAGCCATCGTTCTGCTTGTACTGCTTCAGTGAGTTGGCACGGACAGCGGGGAAGCTGCGCTCGTTGCCGGGACGGACAGACTCGGCGAAGTAGCGGGTGGCACGCATGGCAGCCTCAACAACGTTCTCTGCTCCGGGAACACCAGCGTTCAGTCCATTGGGATAGAAATCAACATCGCCGACGCGCTCGGGGGTTCCCATGCTGTAGGCAGAGGTGTGGATGGCATCGACGAACTCGGCATCACCGCGAGCCAGGCCGCTCAGAGAGTAACGGTTCTTGGCAATGATGTGGCTGGGATCCAGACCGGTGACACGGCGCAGCTTGTGGCCAGTCAGGCGGGTGAACTCGTTGGCAGCAGCACCAGCAACGTGGGCACCAATGTTCTGTCCAATCATGTGGATGGTCTCATGGGGCAACTGCAATTCGCTGGTGAGCTCGACAATCCACTTGCCGATCTTGGCACCGGTCTTCTCAATGTCCAGCATGGCGAAGCGCTTGAAGCTGTTCAGGTTGGAGCCCAAGTCGATAACCTGCAGAGTAGCATGGAACAAGGAGAGGTGAATGAGTAAGGTGGCACACCAAATCCTGCCCAGTTGCACTTTCACTTACGATAATGTCGCCGGTGTTGGTGTTGGCGTTCTTGGCCTGCTCGCTGTAGTCTTCCTCGCTGGAGGAGCGCTTCTTGTCCTCATCGGAGTCGCTGGAGTACTTCTGGCCCTGCTGCTGCTGTTGCTGGAGGTTGTAGCGCTGCATGTAAGCCTGGACAAGCTTGCGGGTGGCCTTCCTGACGGTCTCACTGGTCTGGGGCAGACCGGTCACAATGATGGTCACCTCATCCTGGCCGAAGTTCTGCTGCTGCTTCAGGCGCTGGGTCATCTCGTTGATGGGGGCCACAATCTTGTCGCCATTGGGCTTGGGCACATAGACCTGAATGTTGCTGGGCACATAGTTGGGTTCGATGTTGTGGTTGATCTGCGACAAGTGATCTGCAAAGGAGTAGGTGATCATCATCGGATCACCCGGTAAAGAGGGCACTGCAATACTTACACACTTGCTGCACCAGCTCGGCACCCTTCTCCAAGGGCATCTGCTCCAGGCGCTCCAGCGTCAAATCATCAACGGCGGGCAGGGCCTCCAGCTCCTGAACGGAGAGCCACTGAGATGGCTTCAGCGCTTGGTTGACGGAGTTGTCGCGGCTGGTCGGGCTGCCCATGGCAGCGACGGCCAGGAGGGCCAGAAGGCTCAGCACTTTCATGGGATTCATTGTGGTCAGATCAAGAAGGGACTCAACTACTGCTCCAATGCGCTGTGAGTTGAACTGCCCTCCAGAGCGTCCGGTTTGGTTTTTATAGCTTGATTCAAGCCAGCGCAGCGCTCAGCATTTTGCAGTGTCAGGTGCTTTGACAGCTCGTGTGAGATTTCTGCAGCGTTGCACATTTCCCTTGTGCACACGAATGTATATATAGTATATATAAAAACTTATATAGAGCTCATCTAAATCGAAATCGATGACAACGGGGGGGCCAAACAATTTTATAATCTTCACTGGACAACAATGTAAACTGCCTGATAATGGTTGCGGTACAATGTAGGGCCAGTCGTATTATATATAGTCTATATATACTTGGTAAATCTACTCTTATGTCAAGAGAATGCCTTTGCACCCGAGATTGTATTCCAAGGTTTCCAAGGGGGGGAGAGTGAAGGCATCAAACTAGTTGCGATAAGTGTTTAGAGTTTCCTCGTTTCGCAGTGTTGCCAGGGTATCAGTTCTTTCATCCTATAGACATATATGGTATATTATTATGTTATACTCAGTTTCAGCAAAATGAATCACTCATCATGTAAAGTATTGAAAATACTTACTTTATAAAGGTTACTTAATTTTGTTTTATAAGAGTTTTATATTATTTTTAAGGTTGTATTATTAACTGCATGGAAGATACCCTATATACACGTATATGAACTTATGTGGAACTAGTACAAATGCAGTCAGTTTAAACCTATATTTGCATTTGTTTTTTGTAACATACATATGTTTTTATATTCTGTGCATAAAGTTAACTGTAGGGTATTCTATAGTCAAGCTAAGTATATACAATATATCTTGTAACTTTTATTCTTTTAATTGAAATAGTTTAGTAGTTTCTTATTATTGTTTTACAGTATGGATGGATATTAGGGAAAAGGATTAGTTTATGAAATTTTAGAACGTATTTATTTTATTTTGACGTATGTATATATCATTTGTCTCTGAAACATACTAACACCAAACAGTCTATATGTTTTCAATGCTTCATGCATGTTTGACCTTTTCCACATTTTCTAAACAAATGTGTGTATGTATGTTATATGAAGATATATATAGTCTAATATTATATACAATATGTTTGTACTAATGAATATATAGAATCGATCTACAAGCCTAAGGCAGAGTTTGGACATATCAGGGGTTAAGTAAAATATAAAAATAAGATCAGCATACACACAACTACGTGAACTTTGCATGTTCTGCAAAGTTAAGATCATGCAATGCACACATATCTATATATATGCATAATTCTTATGCATATATTACGTGCTTACCTAAATTGCAGCAATCGCAATTCGATCAATCTATGGATTGCTCCGTAATCAACTTGCACAGTGCCAATTCCCAGGCTATCAAATTTGCCAAACTTGTATTTTTTTTGCAAGTGCTAAATCGATTTATAAATCGGGATCTAAATAATGCAAACTGAAAAAAAAAAGTTCATAGCGGAACGAAAGACAGAACATTGTTACCTGATAGCGGAAATAAATTCATGGTGAACTTACCAAAGAAAGCAAGTCTAAGCTAGAATGGAATTGAACAGAATATTCGCATTTGGCAATGTGATTCTTTGTGACTTATGTAATGTACATATATATTATGAATACCTACATATATTACATGTATGTGTGTATATATATGACAACTTATCCTATGTTCTTTATGTTGTCTTACACATACATACAAACTGAGCTTGAGCAATAAGTGTTTTGATAATGAGAAAGTAGTTGGATCAGGCAGATTGATTTGAAGTATGTCTTTAAGATATGTTACTATGTTCATATGAGACATTATAACATACTGCGTTTGGTAGTCTAGTTTTAATAGATGATGTATTCTATAGCATAGCTTGGTGTAGAGAATATGATTTATGACTATAACATACAATGCCATGTATGGTATACGTCTTCTGGCTTTCATATCATATATATTTAGCATATATGTATATATATATTATGGTATACCATATATACGTGTATGTAGTTTAGTTGAAATTCTCTTATGCGTACCCACACACATACATAGGTAGATGGAAGTTCTAATCCAAAAACTATCTTATACCATTCTCAGAATTTTCAAACTTCCATATGAGGATGGCAAAGTAGTTGAATCAGGCAGATTGATTTGAAGTATGTTTCTAATATATGTAACTATGTTCATATGAGACATTATACTGTGTTTGGTAGTCTAGTTTTGAATATAAGGTGTATGCTATAGCAGAGCTTGGCATAGAGAATAGGTTTTCCGAATATAACATATGCCGAGTCTGGCTTTAATATATGTTCATTATATATGTATATATATGGTATGGTATAGTATAGTATAGTATATATTGTAGTTTATATAGTATATATTTAGTATATATATATATATAAAAATACATATATATTATATATATATGGTATAGATATAACATTTGTAGCTGGTTTAGTTGAAATTCTCTTATGCGTAAACACACACATAGGTAGCTGGAAGTCCTAATCTATAAACTTTCTTATACCATTCTCAAAATTTTCAAACTTCCATATGAGGATGCCATAATCAATCTATGAAGTCAGCAAATGTACATATGATCAAAGCATATACATAAGTACATATACATACATGCCTGCCTAACTTCAAGGTTTATATTGACTAATAGTTCGATTATGTTCTAACACTTTTTCATATGAAGATATATACGATAAGTATTTTTGTTTATCATAAAGCTTTGTTCACATATGTATATACAATACATATATACATACCTTACTATAAGGTTCATATTGACAAATAGTTCGATTATGTTTGCCCAATTCCATATAAGTTCTTACACTTTTTCGTATGATATATATATGATAAGTACTTCTGTTCATCTTTAAGCTTTCTTCACATATGTATATGTCATACTATCTACCATATACCATGCTAGGCTACGCTCTATGGCCAATGTCATGTCATACTTTACAACATATGGTAGACAATAGTAAAAGACACTTATATATACTAAATACGTGTATATACTAAATAAGTTTGTTCATCTATAAGTTATAATCTTTACTATGCTCTACTATTCTATGCCAAATTGCATGTAATGCTTTAAAAAACATTTGCTATTCTTGATTTCTACTAAAATTAGAACATTATGAAATGCATTGAAGAAAGTTTAAGTAAAGAAGGAAGAAGTTTATGGGTTTCTTTTCAGGTTTCGATTGACGAAAGTTACGTAAGTCGATCGAACTGCGATTTAGTATATTGCACAAGCTGCAAGTGCTGAGACCAACAGCAGATCGAAGTTGCCTAATTGGCAGCGCGTCATGTGCTGACTCTGGCAGGGGCTGCTAGGAGAGTAAAGGTAGGAGAGGGAGGGTATACGCAACACTGATATAGGGGCTGATCGAGGGAGGAAGCCGCTGAGTTAGCTGATAGCGGCTGCCACTGATAAAGCGATTTGTGCCGCGTTGCCAAATCGATTGCAATGATTGGCGATTTTCCAATGTTCCCCCAAATTGCTGAGCCAGATCGAGTAGCTGCACTCTCTCGCTCTCTCTCTCGCTCTCCTTTTCTCTGGGGTGCAGCAATGCTTCCGTTGTGTCGACACGTGTCTGCTGACGATCGATGATTCGATGAAGTGTCGCTATAAAAGCGCTCGGCACTTGGAGCAGAGCATGCAGTACAGCTTGGTACGGTGTCTTGAGAACAGGTACAGGAAAACTTGTCGGAAAATGAATCCTCTGCGCACTCTGTGTGTTATGGCCTGCCTGATGGCAGCTGCTCTGGCCACGCCCAATTCGGGCAACAGCCAGAAGCGCTCGAACTCGCTGCAGAACTACGAGGATCCCAGCAACTGGGTTAGCCCCAGCGAGATTGAGCAGCTGCCCATGCTTAAGGAGGTGACACTGCGTCGTCTCGAGGAGATGACAACCGATGATGGCGCCACCCTGTTGGACAAACTCTGTAAGTATCACTCCCACCCCACCCCCACCTCAACCTCCCTCTCGCCCTCACCGACTGACTTTAACCTTCTGCTCTTGCAGACCACTTGGGACAGTTCAACCGCATCTTCAAGCAGGAGTATGTGCCAGAGCCCAGCAAGGTCAAGGGTTACATTGTCGGCGAGCGCGGCCAGAAGATCGAATTCAACCTGAACAACTTTGTGCAGACCGTCAAGCGTCAACCGAACTTCGGTGACGACGAGGTGACCATCTTCATCCAGGGCCTGCCCTCCAGCTGGAACTATGTGAACAAGGCCAACCGCAAACTGATCCAGGCCTACCAGCAGCGCTACAACCTGCAGCCTTATCCCGGCCAGAACGACAGCGACGAGCAGAAGAGCAGCAGCGAGGAGCAGCAGCAGCAGCAGCAGCGCCGCAAGCAGAACCAGGATCAGGATGACAAGACAACCGGCGACCTTGTGGTCATCACTTTGGGCGATCAGATCGAGGACTTCGAGCAGTTCGCAACCCTGAATGTTGAGCGCATCGGCGAGATCATTGGCGATCGTCTGGTTCAGCTGACCAACGAGGTGAACGTGCCCCAGGAGACCATCCATCTGATTGGCCAGGGACCTGCTGCCCACATTGCCGGCGTCGCTGGTCGCCAGTACACACGCCAGACCGGACACAAGCTGCGCCGCATCACCGGTTTGGACCCCTCTAAGCTGTACGGCAAGGCCGACAAGAAGCTGAGCGGTTTGGCTCGCGGCGATGCCGACTTTGTTGATGCCATCCACACCTCTGCCTACGGCATGGGCACCCAGGAACGCGTCGGCGATGTTGACTTCTATCCCAATGGCCCATCGACCGGTGTCCCCGGTGCCGACAACGTTGTGGAGGCTTCTCTGCGCGCCACCCGCTACTTCGCCGAGTCCGTCCGTCCCGGCAACGAGCGCAACTTCCCCGCCGTTGAAGCCAGCTCGTACAAGGAGTACAAGCAGAACAATGGATACGGCAAGCGCACCTACATGGGCATCGCCACCAACTACGACATCCGCGGCGACTACATGCTGCAGGTGAACTCCAAGAGCCCCTTCGGCCGCAACACCCCCGCCCAGACACAGAGCGGCTACCACGCCGTCCACCAGGCCTGGAACAGGCAGCAGAGCCAGCACCAGCTCCAGCTCCAGCAGCAGCAGCAGCAGAAGAACTTCGCCTAAGCTCACTCGTCGCCAATCCCCCCAACGCCGCCACTAGAACACTGAACAACAAACACATTTCCTTTCATAACAACTTTCTAGTTTACGCTTAGTTATTCAAATAAAATTGCATTGCAAATTTGGCATATATATAAAAGTTAGATCGCTTTGACGATTAAACTATGGACGAAGAGTTACCCGATGCATGTAATGAACAGTTCTTCTTCAAAAATACGTTTTATTTAAGCATTAAAAATATGAACGCACAGATTCACAGATTTTTTCAGGCTAGACCCACAAAGAAGGACAGATCTGTCCGTAAAAAGGCTGACCAAGCAGCGCTGCAGTCGGCAGATAAACTTGACTGCCTTCCTTTTCTCACAAATTATAGTCGCCCCGCTCTCACATTCCATTCTTTTTGATTTTTTTTTGATGTCCCGAATGAATTGAAAACACATGTGCATTTCCATTTACGCCTGATACTCATTTGTTTAGCGACTTCATCTCAGATTCAAGGAAAACAAAAATCAAATCACATGAATAGGATCCCAAATTCGCGCAATACGATAATTGGTCAGTTAAAAAACAACTCGAAGAAGGCGTAGGAAGGGGCAAATAAAAAACCAGAAGTAATGCTACCTTTGGCATGCCGAAGGTTCGATACCCTAGCAGGTTCTTATATCTTCCGATCGTTCCAATTGAGTTGTATATAATGGTGCAGAATTTTATGGAATTGCGTATATTCAATATTATGTCTCACTTAAATTGTTATTCAGTTTATCCCTTCAGTTATTTCTTAAATCAAAACGGGTCTTCATACAAAAACCTGCAATTCGCTATATGTTATGGTGGTTAGACTCTTACAAAATATTATATGCTATTATTTACATAGAAAAAGTCCGATATATTAAATTTGGTTATAATATCTTAATAAATAACAAAAATCTGGCTATAGTTTGTATGGCAGCTATACGATATATTATATAAGTCCAAACCGGCTCATTCTTACTTACAGCGTGCAGTAATAAGAAGCATGTATGCCAAGTTTCATTGAGATTGCGTTGCAACAGACGGACACAGGGATATACAGACACCCGGACAGGGCTAGTTCGATTTCTCTGATGCTGCTGATTCAGAATATATATATGGATGAAGCTGTCTGATATTCAATGAAAAAATTCCTACAACTATACTTTCTACTTTAACATACAATTTAAACCAAAACAATTCGCCGAATCAATGATATTTGTGGAAAAACTTGCTTTCCTTTTTCGAGATACCTAAACTTAGTTCTTCCAAGTTTACATTGTATGCTTTCATAGTTCATACAAATGTGGGAGCTCCATCATAAAGCTTCTCATAATCCAAAATAAAGATTTTTGTATAAAATTTCTGGATGATCAGCAAGTCGAGTTGCCGGATCTTATCTTAACTGGATAATATTATATATATATACTTAAGTAGGAGTGAAACAATCATTGAAGGATTTTGACTTAAGCATATAACACCTACCGCATGTTTAAGGCAACCTTTCCATCTTTCTAACATATTTCATATTCTCACAGTGATCCTCTGATCTATACATATCTCTACCTATCGGGGTGATCTATTCAATTATCTACATAAGTAGAATTTTTTGTACATTCACACATTAATTATCTAGTATCTAGCGACCACCTTGTTGGAGTAGATAAGCACCCTTATTGTGATATTGTCTGACATATCCATGAAAACACATTATAATATTACTCGATAGACGTTTATTGATCTGAAAGTATGTAGTATGATATGGTACTCTATATATGCACATGGTATGTCTGGCTGTACATATACAATAGTTATACATAGTTCGTATGCATGAGTAAAGAATCGCTGTGGAACCGGGAGTACCAGACAAACGGTACTCGGAATCCAACAAATATTCCACTGGATGAAAAAAAAATTACACTTAAATTCTGCAGTTGTTGTTGGGGCTGCTCATGGGGGCGTGTCGAGGGGGCGAAACGAGAAAAGGTATCGCTATGCTTAAATCGAAAATAAAATATTAACATTATTACGCGGTAAATCTCAAAGAAACTAATCACAAACAAATCCTACGGATCGACCTCCAATTAGCTCCTCTCTATCTCTCCAGCGTGGGCAACGAGCGGGCGGGCGGGCAGTCAGAGGATGGGAGGACGGTGCGGGGCCAAGGCAATCAGTCGTTGACCCCTTGGGTACGGGGGGTGTGGGGTGTGGCTGACTCAGACGCGACAGGCTCTGCCACTGCCGCTGTCATTGGCCGCCGTCCAAGTGCAGGTGCCGCTGTCGCCATCGTAGCCCAGTCCCTTGGGGCAGGTGTATTCCCAGCCAACAATGCCGCCAGTTTCCTCGAACTTGGCACACGAGATGAACTTGCGACAGCTCAGTGGATGCGGAAAGTTGCCCTGCTCGAGGCACTCGATGATGCCGCGTCCGTGCACAATCACCTTCGGTTTGGACTTGGCCAGCGAACGTCGCTGCTGGGGTAACCCATTCTCGTCGTAGTAATCGTAGGCAACTGCGCCAGAGCGACGCTTGGAGGCGGGCGTCGAGAAGGTTGAGGTGGACGTCGCTGTGGAGGTGGCTGCGGCCAGGGCCGGCTTGGTGGGCGGTCGACTGTAGACTTCGATGTACTTGTGCGGCCGACGGCGGCTCTGCTGGCGACGTGCTGCTGGCGGAGCAGATGCTGCTGTCACTGAGGTGGGCGTGCTGGCGGCTACAGGTGTAACCGACTGTGGGCGACGTGGGCGTGGCACAAGTTGACGACCTGTTGAACGAAATGGCATGAGCAACAGTTGTCTAGAACGAGGGAAGGATGGGGCAGGTCACTTACGCGTGCTGCTGGCCACGAAAGGAGTCGATGCCGGAGTCGACGTGGTGGCTGCGCTGCTGCTGCTACTGCTGGCGGTGACCGGAAGTTCGTAGCTCACGCGTGGATGCACCTGCTCGGGAATCTGATTGAAGCGACTCGTGTGTATGCTGGACTTGGCCACCTGATCGTCATCCTCCTCCTGCGCATACAGCGTCGTCGTCGTCTCCAGCCCCAGGGCGAGCGTTGTCGTGCGCGGCGGCAATGCGGTCGAGGTGAGCGTCAGCCGGCGCTTGAACAGCGGATTTTGTGTGCGTGGAACTTCCGTTGCTACTGGGAGGTAACGGATTAAATAGAGCAGATGAGAGACGAATTGGCAATACGATATTATAGAGTGAGGTACGCATGTGGGCACTTATATTATTATTATAAGGTAATCAGGTAAAGGTTCTATATAAATAAATAGTATATATCGCTAAATTAAGATAGGTCGTTTCAGCATTTCGCTCTTTGACATTTCAAATCACGTTCGTGCCTGCCTGCGTCTGGTACCGCTAAAGAGCAGAGTCTTCTGTTAACTGTGTGCTAATTCTTGATTCAACAAAGAATATAAAATAAAAGAGCGAGACGACTTTCATTTGTGAGAAAAGGAAGGCAGGCAAAGTTTATCTGCCGACTGAAGGCTGTCAGGTCAGCTACTTTTCGGAGAGTTCTTGTATTTTATTTGTATAGCTTGAAAGATCTCTAAATCTAACTGTCGAAAATCGATACTGTTTTTGTTGCTCAAATAAAACTTATTTTTGATGTAATCTTTATGAAATTGTTCTTAAAATTAAAGTATAACCAAAGGATTTGTATACAAATCTTTATCCCGATTATTCGTTTCGATATTCAATCACTAAAAGGCACATGTGCAAGGAAATAATAGTTCAGAAATATTGGTTATTATGGCTATATTTTAATAAGACACATTTTTAACATATAAATTACCATTCGAAAATTATCGATAGACCATGGGAAACTATATCAATTTCAAATTTAAATTTAAAATTTTTTTTTTAAATTGAAATTTATCTTAATCGAAAGCATATTGTCCTGGTTTTTTTTGCCTTTTTTTCTTCTTTTCTATCCGATTTGTTCATCACAGTCTATCATTATTTTTATAAGGTAGTAGCCCTGTTACAGGAACTTTCATGCCAAAAGATGAGATTTTAGCAATTGTAATGGATGAGATATTGAAGCTCATACAGACGAACAGACAGATCAACTCGGCTAGTGATCCTGTAAAAGAATATATATATTTTGTGGTGTCTGCCACGCCTCCTCCTGCCTGTTGCATGCAAAGTATACTTTGTTGACCATTTTCAATGGTCGAAGGGTGTAAAAACGTGTAGTATCATTTGTAGTTTCTTCTGCCGCAAACAAAAATTGGTTTAAATCACTATATTTACACTGTATAAGTCCGATTCCACTCCGCGAAATACTCTTTTTACAGTTATCAACAAAATAGATTTTGCGAATATTTTGCTGACTCACTAGCAACATTTTTCATGTTCCCAACAAATGAGCTTCCATTCTACGCCTGCGCAACATGTTCGTTTGCGCTCTTGCAACATTGTTGCTTTTATGAATGTTGCCAGCAACATGTGTTTTGCTTACCGCTCTCATCACCACTCGCCGGAGAGGCTGTTGTGGTCAAACGACGCGTCTGGAACTGCCGACGCAGTGCATAGCTGGCTGATTGGAATTTGTGTTGTTTTTGCGAGTCTGCGCCAGCAGAGCTGCTACTTGCTGCTGCTGCTGCTGGGGATAATGTTGCTGGCTCTACTGAGGCGCCGGCAGCGGAGCTTTTCGACTTCAGCTTGTTCAAATAGCTGTTGTTGGCAATGTTGTTGTTGTTGTTGTTGCTGTTAGTTCTGCTTGTCGCTGCTGTTAAAGTGCTGCCAATTGCTGCTGTTGTTGTTGCTGTTGCTGTCGTCGCTGTCGCTGTGGACTTGCTGCGCAGTCGGCTGTACTTAAAGGTCGTCGCCGATTCTGCGATTTGCGTGGTCGACTCCAACGCCGCTGCCGGCGTGTTGATTATGCGCCTGCGCACGCTCAGCACCGGGCGACGCGACACATTCGCAGTCGCTGCGGCAGAGGCAGCGCTAGTTGACGTCGCGGCTGCTGGCGAGGCTGCAGTCTGTGTGCGCAGCTGGCAGACGCAAGTCGATCATCCAAGGCGGAGGAGTAATTCGAGGTGAACACGAACGTAGTGTGGTGAGGTTGATGTTGAGGTGGATTTCGTTGCACATGAAATAAAGAGCGAACAGAGGAGTCAGTTAATTTGGATAGTTATCGATTAGTGAACATCGATAGCGGCTCAATTGGATATAGACAAAACATTCATCGCATTGCTCAACTTGCGTGGCTGTGTGCGTGCGTGTGCGTGTGTATGTGTGGGCGTATTTGCAAGTGTTGCTGTGCGTTTCATTCGGTTTGTTTTTGTTTTGTTTTTAATTCTGTGATCCACGCGCAGTTTGCTGCAGTCAACGACGTCGACGACGCGCTAAACAATTGAAATGATTAGTTGCATTTGTTGCTAATATACAGGTGTATGTGTGTGTGTCTATGTGTGTGTGCTACAAGGACAATCGATCAAAGATAATTGATAATTTATAATAAGCATTAGCGTCGACTGGCCAAACTAACCCAAAAAAGTAAAACCAACACTAAATAATACTAACATTTTTGTGTAATAAATTGTTAGGTCTGTGTTGCATGTGTGTTTTATTTGTTGCTGTTGTTGCTGTTGTGGCTTGAGGTGACTTGTGTTTTTGCATTCCACGGCGTCTCTAAGCCGCAATCAAGTCAAAAATGCAGTCTGGCATTTCAATTGAAGGACGCGCGCGTGGCGGAGGGAATTGTGCAGAGAGTGGGGGAAGGAGGGAAGGGGAGAATTATGAAACTCGTATTGGCAGGCAGACTGAGGAACTGCGGGGCTACGGAGGCTGGCATTGTTTGTGTTGGCGTTGGGGAGAGGAGACGAGAAACCATGGCTAAGTTGTTGACATTGACGGCAATTGAGAAAACAGAAAGAAGCAAAGAGAAATAAATAGAAAAAATCGTGTAAACAAAAACAAAAAAACACAAACGAACTTTGCAATTACGCGAAGCTTTGAACGCTTTAAATGTCAATGTCGGCAATGGGCCACGCCCAGCAGCCGCAGCAACAGTCGCCGGAGTAGCAGCAGCAGCAGCATCAGCTTACGCAAGCAGAAGTTGCAACTGAAGACGAAGATGAAGTGGCAGCTGCAGATGAAGAAGATGGAGACGATGGAGACAATCATCAGTTTGGTTTGGAAACGGCGACTGGATGCCAAAGTGCTTGCATAACGCGGCGGCGAAGATGAGCGCGTCTTGGCCGTTTTCAAGCTAAAGTTGTGTCTGAAGCCGGAGCGGGAGCCGGGCAAACAGGTTGGGTTTAATTAAATATTGTGCAAGCAATCGATCGAGCGATCTCGTGGCACGGCATATGGGGAACAAGGTTTGACAGGGCGTCGTCGTCAGTACGAGAAAGTTGACGGTGCGATGCGCAAAAAACCAGAAAAAAAAAGGTAACTCGAGTAACCCATCGAGGCTGCCAGTGAAAGCTGACAACCAGAGAGACGTTGCCATTGCCAAAGGGCAGCCAGGGGAGGGCGAGGGCAGACAGGTAAGCTAAGGTAAACTGCGCTCATCTCGAGTGAAATCTCTCGACCTATTGGGGTCAAGGCCTTCGAGTTGCCTTTTGCATGGAATGCGTGAGATACACTCGAGAAAAGGTTTGTACACTGTTTATATGTATATCTACATATATGTAATATAAT
Organism: Zaprionus ornatus; assembly: GCA_018904035.1. Lineage (NCBI taxonomy): Eukaryota > Metazoa > Arthropoda > Insecta > Diptera > Drosophilidae > Zaprionus > Zaprionus ornatus. The sequence continues at coordinate 21,989,238 of JAEIFZ010000001.1, forward strand.
ATAATATATACATAGTATAATGCCAAAGATCTGCACAACTATTTTGTAAATCATTAAACATTGAATAAACTCCATAAACTCATTTGTTTAACATATGCAGAGTAACCTTTGCTGTGATTTTGCCTAACCTAAGTAAGTAATTATTTTGCAACTAAACGACCGCTTGAAATATGCTGAAATATACACAAATGTATATATGTACATATATATCTCTACATACATATATATCTCCGTATGTCTTGCCATATACCCATCCTTCCCATTTGAAACCAGCTTTAATGTTTTTTATATGCCTTGTTGACATTTAACTCTCGACAAGAAAGACAAATATGCAAAAGCAAATAGAAGAGTAAGTTGCAGTGGGGTGTGCACAGCTAAAAAATACTCTGTAAAATTGTAGTTACTAAAAAACTCTGATAGAAGAAATGAAATATCAAAGCTAATGGAAATACTGGTAAGTTCTATAGGAAAGAATGGGAACACACTCATAGATAAATAACCTCAACTCCCCTAAGACTTGTGCATGTTACGAAATAAACAACTTGTTGAACTGAGTTCGACCATCAATTACAGGGTATACTTCATGAGCAGTTTGCACTTTATGTCACTTTTCGGTGCTTGCGATGCGATGCACGACACGAACACAAATGCGCCGTGTTGCATTTTGAAGAGTCTTTACGACTGGTTTAATTGGAATTTTATGGACTCACTCACTCACACACAGACATATACAGGTACATATGTATACATGTGTATATATGTTGCACCCATTCACCTGGTGATGGACTCCAAGTTGAGAGCTTCAAAGGAAATAATCAGTTTGGCCGCTTCGAGCTTGGATCATCTGATGGCCCGATTTCTCACGCTAACATTAATGCTAACGTCTTTTATTAACCAGTTGGCATTATACTTTTTGCTGAAGACGTGTCTTCTGGTGCTCCTCTCTCTTTGTTTCCTCTTACCCGGTTTATCCGGCAATTTGACGCGTGACTTATGTTTTTGCAATTAACACTGGGTGACTCGGAGAGGAGCCCCCTGACGATTACGATAACGATTGTGAAACATGTTGTGCGACTTTTTTGACGTTCATAAATGTCCGTGTGTGTGTGTGTGAGTGAGTGTGTGCACTCTCACATAAAGTGCCGATTAATTGCTTTACCCCCAACTTGTTTGCAACTGCTGAATCTTTCTTTTTGAGTTCCGAACAGAAACTTCAGCTCAATGAACTGAAGAAACTACAGGTTTCATGTACGATACATAATTATATATGTCAGTTATGGTTATTACGCAGTGTTCACTTTTAAATACTGCTTTCCTAATATTGCATATGGTTTCTATTAAATGATATATGCATATATATATTATATAAAATGTTTAAGCGATTTCTTACTATTCTAAATTGAGAAAACTCCTAACTCACTTTGATTAAGCTGAAGAACCTATCTTGTTTAATATGCTAAGCACATTCAGACGATATTCATTTATTCCTACAGTATCTGGTCATATCTATTCTATTCAGCTCTCTATTCTAGTCATATCTATTCTACTCAGCTCTAAATTCTAGCCATATCTATTCTATTCAGCTCCCTATTCATTGTTTTCAGTTAGAGTTTAAATTTGTGTAGGGTGTATATAATACGTATGTTGGTAAGTATGTGAATGGTATAGTATATATATAACACTAAGAGGTTCTTAGTTCTCTGGATACAATGTACAGTTGTGTGTAGGAAGTGTATGTATTCAGTGTATGTATTCAATGTGTGTGTGTGTGTGTGTGTAGGTAAACTGTTTGTTTTTTTTGGATAAAAATAATAATTTGTCTTTTATTTAGTTTATTTTTTGTGCATAAATATTTTACAACTAAAACTAATCGGAATAAACTTAAAAGGTAATTGAAAAGTGGAAGAAAATCATTAGAGACTGCGCGTTGTTAAAAGCAAATCGAAAAACAAAAAAAAAATGAAGAATAAAGTCAAATAAAAGGGCATTAAATAAAGTATAAGAAAGAAAAAAGAAAAACAGGTGTGCGTTTTCTTCCTCTCTTTCTCTCTCTTCTTCGCTGTAGGTCGTTAGATTGCGCTGATCCCGATTACCGATAACCGATAGCAGCAAATCGGAATCGGAAGGCAGCTTATTTTTTTTTTTTTTTGAACCAATTGAAAAAGTCTTTTGCATTTTCGTTACTGCGTGTCAGTTTGTATGTATGTTTATGTATGTGTGTGTGTGTGTGTGTGTGTGAGTGGGTGTGGGTGTGATATGTGTGTGGCTGTGGAGGTGTATAGTTGTATAGGGTGTGTGTGTTTGGGGTGTGTTGATTATTGTAATTATTGTATGGCAGCTTGAAGAATACGAATTTTGATAATTTACAGTCGAAAGTGATTCAAAAAGCAGCACAAAAAGCAGCACTTTGCGAAAGTTGTTCAAGAAACTCTTATAAAAAAAATAATTATATATATATTGTATATATGTATATAGTATATATATATAGATATATTTGTTCTGTGTGTTCTGTTCTGATTGCGATCGAAGTACAAAGCAACGCAGCCAATTATTTACAGGGCGAATCGGTTGAGCTGAATGCGTTCAATGTAAGACTAGAAATAACTAACTACGCTGAAGGGGGCGTGGCACGAAAGGGGCGGCGTGGCCAATTAAGGCTCCACTGTGGTTGGAGTTGGTGCTGTTGTTGTGATTGGAATTGCTGTTGTGGTTGTAGTTGTTGTTGTTGTTGTTGTTATTGGTATTGTTGTTGTTTCTATTGCTGTTGCTGTTGTTGAGTTTTCAGGTGTAGCTGTTGTTGTTGTTGCATTCTGCTGGCGCTGACGCAAACGTCGGCCACGCCCACGTCGCGGCTTCTTGCGGCGCACCACATGCGTCTCCTCGCTGAAGCTCACTTTCTCGCTCACACTGCTGCCGTTAGTCAGTGTTGTTGCTGTTGTTGCCGGTATTAAATTGTTGTCGTTGTGGTTGCTGCTGTTGCTGCTGCTGCTACTGAGAGCAACATGCGTGTGTGTTGTTGTTTGTGTCTCGTTGTATGTGTTGCCACTAATAGCGCCTGCAGTGTGTGTCAGTGTGTGCAGTGTGTTGCTGCTGCTACTGCTGCTACTGCTGCTGCTGCTGCTCTCGCTGTTAGCAACATCAGCGTTTGTTGTTGTTGTTGCTGTGCCTGTTGCTTGTGTTTCACTGTCGTTGTGGTAGCTGCCACTAATAGCGCCTGCAGTGAGTGTGCTCAGAGTCAGTGTGTTGCTGTTGCTGTTGCTGTTGCTGCTGTCGCTACTAGCAACATCAGCAATTGTTTGTGTGCCTTGTGTATCACTGTTGTTGTTGCTGCTGCCGCCAATGGCGACTTCAGTGAGTGTGGATATGGTCAGTGTGCTATTGTTGTTGTTGTTTGAGTTGCTGTTGTAGTTGTTGTTGTTGTTGTCGTGTTCGTTGGGCGCCTGCAACACGGCCGCATGCCGCACTGAGAAGGCCGAATTCGAGTCGGCCCCATGGCTGGGTGTGCTGGTTGTGCTGCTGTCCTCGACATCGGCCTCCGTCGAGTCGCCCTCCGACGCTGGCACCTTGCTCAGTATGACCTTGTCGAGATTGGCTATCGAGATGATTAGGGGTGAGGATTCATTGGATTCGGGACGAAGTAGGGGTACAATGGGTCTTACGTATGTAGCCGGAGACGGAGATGGAGTTGAAGTTGAAGATGGAGCGAAGGTAGTTGTTGCTGGAGCTGGCACTGTGCTGCCAATTGCGTCCAGTTCCTGCTGCTGTTGCTGTTGCAGCGTGCTGGTCTCCACATCGACAACGCCATTGCTATTCAGATCAAGTTGCTTGGCCTGGCGCGTGGAGTCGAACAGACCCTCCAGCGAGATGGTCGACGTTTCGAAGGCACCGCGTATTACCTCGGGCAACAGAGATTTACCGTTGCGCAGCTCCGCATCGCCCTCAGTCAGTGGCAAACTGTTGCGCACCGGAGCCGAGCTGCGCGCTTCGCTGGGCAGAGTGGGTTCGGTTGGTGTGTAATCCGCCACTGTGCTGTGACCATCGTTGATCTGTATGTCACTGCCATCGACCAGATGCACATATTTCACCACACTGATCTCGCCCAGTTGCTCCACATGGGGCAGCGACTCGACGCGCAGGGTGCCAAACTCGCGATTGGCCTTGGACTTGCGCTGTGCGGCCTTGGCCTGCTTCGAGTTGATCTCTACAATGCGATTGATTTCGATAAGCTTGTGCTTGGGCTCGACGGCAGCGATCTTACTGCCCAAGGGTCGCCCAGTGGGCTGATCATGCGCCTCCTCATCTTGTGCCTCGCCGTCGAGCAGGGTGAATACGTGGAGCAGAGTTGTCGCTGGCGGTGGTGCCGATGTGGTCGATCCCGATCCCAATCCCAATCCTGATCTGCTGCTGTTGTCCTGTGAAGAGATGTTTGTGGCTTCATTAGCTTGTTGTGCATGCGACACGAATTGTGGCTGAGCGTTTGCGGTTTCAGTGTTTGTGGTGTCTGTTGACAGTGTTGTTATTGTTGTTGTTGTTGTTATTGTTGTTGTAGGTGGTGTGCTTGGTGGTGGTGGTGATGGTGGTGTGGTGGTCACATAGCCCTGCCTCTGCTCATCGGCTTCGGTACCCGTCTCTAGCTCAGCCCCACCAGCCATCGCCATCGTTGCCCCCGTCTCAGTCTCCGTTTCAGTTTCCGTTTCCGTTTCCGTTTCTGTCTCCATTCCAATTTCCGTTTCCGTTTCGTTCTCTGCCTTGACCAGCTTCGGCTTGAGCGTCGTATGCTTCTTGCTGTGTATGTCGAAGATCTTCTTGTTGCGCGCATTCAGCGCATCGATGTTCAGATCCTCGATCAACGAGTTCTCGCTGGCCACCTCGGGTGACTCCGTCGAGGGTCCCGTGTACTTGCGCTCGTAGCTGCGCGTGTTGCTCGGTATGAAGGGAGCCGGCTTCAACGGGGTCAGCGGGGTGGTGCGCTCGTAGTTGTTGGCCACGGGGCGTAGGGTTAGATTGGGCGTGGCAACGCCTGGTGGACGATTCACAACACGTGGACGGTTGCTGCTGCCAAAGCGATTTGCTGGCGTCGAGGAGGAGGTGGAAGAGGAGCTGCTGCTTCCGGTGTTCGACTGACGGTTGCGCGGATTGAAGGGCACGTTGCCACCTCCGGTGCCGGTGCTGGCAGTACTGGCGCCGTTGCCGCTAGGCGCAAAGTTGGGTCGACTGCCAGGAGGAGCGCGATTATCCTTGGCGCGGTAGGCGGGTGTATTTCCCTTGGGTTTGGTTGTGGTGGAGTCTCCCTCCTGGCTACCGCTAGTCTCCGAATGATTACCTTCCTTTACCTGCTCCTTTTCGTCCTCTTCGTCATCGTCATCATCATCATCATCATCATCGTCGTCGTCTTCGTCGCTGTCCTCTTCTTCTTCCTTCTGCTGCACGGGTTTTCCCTTCGGCACAAATGGTTTCCGCACCACGGGCTGTCCGCCCAGTCCCGGGCGTGCACTCAGCACCGCCTGCAATGGCTGTGGTTGCTCCTGTTGCTCCTCGTATTCCTCTCCAGATTCCTCTTCCTCCTCCTGATCCTCCTCGCCATTCTGCTGCGTTTGCTTGAAGCGATCGGTGCCCGGCAAGCGTGCACCCCGCGGATCGTTGCGCACAAATCCTTCGCCCCTGTTACGCACACTCGAGTTGAAGGGATCGAAGCGTCCGTTCTTGCGACGCACAAATTTCGCGGTTGGTCGCGGAGTGCTAAACACCGGAGCTGGCTTGGTGGGTACTGCGGCACCAGCACTACCCGTCGTGGGTGAATAGGGTCGCTTGGCTACCAGTTTGCGCCTGAAGAAGGGCCGTGGCGAGGAGATAACAGTGGGTGCCACTGTTGGTCCGTTAGACTCATCAGCGTCGCCACTGTCCGCGGAGACTGTGCTGCGACTTGTGCTCACTTGACTGACCTTCTCGGCCAGCAATTTCTTGAGGCGATCGTTGATCACACCCTGTTCGCCACTGCCGCGTGCCTGCTCGGCCTTAACCTTGTCGCGCAGACGCTGCAACTCCGAGTTCTCCTCCACCTTCTCGTTATCGACAACTCCCTGTAGGCGACTATTGATCACACCATCCACAGACTCGCCACGTGCCTGCTGATTCTTGAGGCGATTGCGCAGGCTCTGCAGGTCGATGGGCTTGCGCTGCGTTACTCCCGTTGCATTTGCCTCATCCTCCACGGCATTTACATCATTCTCGTGCTCGAAACGCGCGCGACTTGGCACAAACGATTTACGTGTACTTGTCTCACCCTGCTCCGCCTCGTCCACCTTCACCTTATCCGCCTGCGACACGGTACTCGCCTCCACCGGTCGCAGTTTGCGAACGATTTTCCTGAAGCGTTTTGTGGGCAGCTCGCTGGAGCTGTTGTTGTTGCTGTTGTTGTTGGCTGTCAGTGTTAGTGTTTGGCTGGTGTTGTTTGTGTTGTTGGTGTCAGTGTGCGTGCTGTTAGTGGCGCTATTAGTGGTGCTGCCCTCCAGGGATTGCACTGGACGTCTAAACTTGATGACTCTGATGCGTTTTGGTGTCGGTTTAGCGTCGCTTGTGGTTGCAGCTGTTGTTGTTGTTGTTGTCGGGGTTGTTGTAGTCAATGTTGAGGATCTTGTGGTTTCGTCTTCGTGTTCATCTTCATCTTCCTCCTCTTCATCATCTTCAGCTGCCTCGTCATCGACTATGGAGAGTTTAGTTACCTGCGCACGACTGCGTGAGCCAAAGGCGAAGCGACGTGTGGTTGCTGCTGGTGCTGCTGTTGCTGCTGTTGTTGGTGTTGCTGATGTTGCTGCTGTTGTGGTTGTTCGGGCGGCTGTGCTGCCTCGAGTGCGGCTCAATTGATACCGATTCTGAAAACGTCGTTTAGAATTAACGTCATTACCCAAGTCAGTTAAACCAATCGCACTCCCCGGTGCGCCACTCTCTCTATCATTATCAATATCAGTTATATCAGTATCAGTATCAGTATCAGTATTACGATTATCCTTATCAATATCCTTATCGCTATCATTCTTATCCAACTCCTCAATATCATTCACTGCCTCTAGACTAGCATCGTCATCATCATCATCATCGTCATCATCATCATTTTCGTCATGCTTCTTAGCATTGACAGAGGCTGTGACAATTTCAGATTCTTTCTGACTTGTTTTCGTGTAAGTTGTTGTTGTGTTCTTGTTGTCGCTGTTGTTGCTGTTGTTGTTGTTGTTGTTGTTGGGATTGCTGTTGCTCAAGTTTTGAATAGTGCTTGGAACTGGGCGTGTCTGGTTAGAGAACTTAAAACGAGTGCTTAAATAATTGGCTACGGTGCTATTACTACGTTGTGCTCCAAAATTACGATTAGGTACATTGTTGGGTGCCGTGCTTGTGTTAGTTTGTGTGCGATTATAACGTGTAAGGGATACCTCTACTACAGGGTCCTCAACATGGTCAACTAGCTCATGCTCGTTCTCGTTCTCGTCTTCGTCTTCGTCCTCGTCATTGTCCGCATCTTCATTCTCATTCTCATCGTCGTTGTCTTGGGTTGGGTTACGGGTTCGGGTTTGGGTTCGGGTTCGGGTCACTGTCTGTGTCTGTGTGCGAGTGTTCTGTCTGCTGGCAAGCAATTGGCTTAGTCTCGAACGTGGTGTGGTGCTACTAGGTCGGCGCTCAACCTGTTGCTGTTCCTCCTCATAGTCCTCCTCTTCTTCTTCTTCTTCCTCCTCCTCCTCCTCCTGTTCGTTGTCATTGTCTTCTTGATTATTCTCGACACGATTGTAGCGATTCCTGTTGAACGCGACTAGATTACGACGCGTGCTTGAGCTAAGCTGACGCGGCGCCGCTGTGCTGCGATAGCCTACGAAACGGTTGGGGGGTCTGCGACTGCTCGAGGGATTGGCCTCGGTACTGCTGCTCGGTGTCGGATTGCGCCGTGGACTCAGCAACGATCTGTGGCGATTCGTTTGCAGAAAGCCGCCTCGTGCTGTTGAGCTTTCCACGTCGCCGACTCGAGCATTATCATCGGCATCAGCATTAGCGCTTGCCCCGTTCTCGTTCTCATTCTCATCGTCGCTGTCTGCCTCGTTATCGCTGTCGGCATCGGCGACTGATGCGGAGGTTGTTGTCGATCCGCGGCTTAGCGAGAACCGATTACGTGTACGGTTCAAGGCCGCATACGGACGACGTGTGCTTGTCTCATCGCCGTTCGTTGAACTTGCGGGCGTTGTTGTTGTTGCTGTTGACGAAGTCCTAGTGGCGGTTGCATTGAAGCGACGTTGCGCCAAGATAGGTCTTCGTGCTGTGGGTCGTCCTCTAACGTTCGAAGGCGTGGCAGCAGTTGTTGCTTCCTCTTCGGACTTGACGACATCATTCTCCTCATCAGTCTGTCGTGGAGTTGTGCTGCTTGTGGTTGCATTGAAGCGACGACGTATTAAGAGCTGACGACGTTGGTTTGCTGGAGTGGTACTGCTGACCTTGATGGCCCCAGTGCTGGACTCGCTTTCCTCACCGATACTTTGTTCAGTACTGTCTTGCGTTGTTGAGGTACCTTCGTTGGTGGAGCTTACCAAATCACCATCTTCAGAGCTCGACTCATCTACATTGATTTCGTTATCCTTTCCTTGACTATCCGGTGATTCAGTTGTAGTTGTTGTTGCATTGAAGCGACGACGTATGACAAGCTGACGTCGTGGGGTGGCTGAGTCTACGCTGGGTACAGTCGTAGAATCGACCTCCTCCCCCTCCTCTACTTCATTTTCCTTTGCAGATTCAGTTGTAGTTGTCGTGGAATTGAAGCGACGACGTATGACAAGCTGACGTCGTGGAGTGACTGAATCTGTGGTTGCCACAGTTGTGGAATCGACCTCCTCCTCCCCTTGCTCCTCCACTTCGTTTTGTTTTGCAGATTCCGTAGTTGAAGCAGTCTCCGTTGAATTAAACCGCTTACGTATGAGAACTAGTCGCTTGGGTGTGGATCTTTCAATGCTGGGGTCTGTGACGGCATCCTCAACTCCTTCTGTGCTTTGCTCTATATCATCCACTTCGTTATCTTCAACTGCAGCTGTGGTGCTTGTTGTGGTTGCATTGTAACGTCGCCGTAGTAACAGCTGACGCCTAGAAGTATTCAATGTTGTGGACTTTGTCGAGCTCTGCTCTGGCTCATCCTGTTCCTCATCCGAAGCTTGCGTAGTGGAGGTCGCTGCACCAAAAGGACTCCGTATGGGAAACGGACGACGTGCTGTTGGCCTTCCCCTGTTGCTAGCAGGTGTAGTGTTACGCAATCCTGGACTTGTCGTGCTGCTCAAGTCGGTTTCGTCTTGTCCAATTTCATTGTCTGTCAGAGTGGAACTTCTTATGGTTGTCGTATTGAAGCGACGACGAATCAAGATCTGACGACGTGTCGTTTGCTCCTCGTTGTGTGGAATCGTCTCGTTGTCGACGACTTCATCAACGTCGCCAATTTCCGCCTGAAGCTCATCGTTGTCCTCCTCTTCTTCTTCAGTTGTGCTCTTCGCTGTCGTTGTCACCCTGCGCGAGACACTCGTATAAGGTCGACGGGTTTCTTGAACCGAGCCACGTTGTCTATTCAGACTGACATAGGAGGAGCGAGTGCTGCTCTCTGGCTGCTCAGTGCTCGTTGTCGTCGAGAGAGTCGTTGTCCTGCCGCGGAATCGTTGAACTGTATTATAAGCACGCCTGGTAGTTGTCTCTGGTTGGGCATCGCCGTCGTCCTGTTGCTCTTTCTCCTTCGATTCGGTTATCTGGTTAAGTCGCGTCCGATTTAGTTGGGTGTAAGTGCGCAATGCACGCGCATCCTCTTCGTTTCGCTGTGCATCGGCAAGTATTGCGATTTGCACCAAAGTTTCGTTGCGTTCACCGGCTGAGACATTCGTCTTGAATGTTTTTCCTCGACGTAGTGACTTTTCTGCCAGCACATTGACATCTGTCGTGTTGCTCTCATCGGCTACGGTTTTGGTTGACACTGTTTTCCGCCTTTCCTCGTTTGTCTCCTCCTCAGAGTCGACGGTTTTACCCCCCGGGTGGCCTACACTGACCCGGGGGTATTCAATAAAAAATGACTCAGTTCCGAATTGATTTCCTGCGCCTGCTCCATGGCCTGGCGATGATCGGCCTCTGCACTATCGATCTCCCCATCCTCCAAGGAATTGTTAGGTGATCCGTTGTCGCTCACATTGAACACATCATGGATTTGTTTCTGTATATCCACCGTGGGACTACCGCCGTCTGGTGGAGCTGGTGTCTTGTCAATGTATGTTATGGGCGAATCCTTGACATACTGATAGTACTTGCGACGGTGGTAAATGGGTAGAGAGAGTTTTTCGCCACTAGACGCTTCGTTTAGGTCGTTTTCCGGCGTGGTTGCCTCTACTTCAGTCTGACTACCGCTCTGCAGGTTGTCTAATGCGCTTGTGAACTGACGCTTCAGGTCGGTTAGGTCATCTGTAATTTCAAGAGAAGCGGTTGTTGTTGTGGTGGGTTGTGCCTCGGTTGTTGTTGACTCTGTTGTTGTGGCCTCCGTTGTTGTTGTTGTCGTTGTGGTCTTATTTGCTGTCAGATGTTTCAGGAAGTTGCGAGCAACTGTCTGTTGCGCTTCCGTCGTGGTTTCCTCTGGTTTCTCCGTTGTTGTCGTGGTTGTTGTGAGGGGTCTCTTGAAGGTTAAGACACGTCGCGTTGTCGCTTCAACACGAGCTGCTGTTGTCGTGGAGGGTTCCGTAGTTGTTGTGGTCGTTGTGGTGGTTCTGGCAGTAGGCCTATGAGCTAGAAATCCTGTACGACGAGTGCTTGCTTCATGCTCAATCTCAGATGACTGTTCCGTTGTTGTTGAAGTTGTCCTTTGTGTAGTTGATCTTGGTGTGGTTGTTGTGGTTGTCGTACTCGGCCTTGTGGGTCTAGTGCGTCGCTGTACGGGCGCCGCTGTACTTGGCCTGGTCGGGGCTGGTGCAGGTTGTTCGTCATCATCTTCCACATCGTTACCCGCCTCGTAGACAAACTCCTCGACCTCTTCGTGTTCCAACCTTTCCTTTGGCTTTTTCAGCAGCCGTCTGCGTGTCTTCGTAACCGTCGACTGTGTCTGCTTGTTGCGCTGTGCACGAGATGCAAAGTCTAGGGCCAGCAGCGAGGAGAGATCGTTGCTCTGGAATCTGACCGAACCACGATTACGCGTGATCGCACGTGGCGTGGTGCTTACCGCAGGCTCAATAGCCTCATCGTAGACATACTCGTATTCCGCTGGCTTCTCTTGGACCGTCTTTGTATGCACGCGCTTTACCACTTTGCCCTCATCGATGGTACGAACGTAGGTGGTGCGTGTACGGGTGATGCCATTGCCCAAGCTTTCGGTCTGGCTCGAGGTGCGATTGCGCACCACTGCGACCGGAGCACGGCTATTTACCTTGATGCGTTTGGTACTGTCCTCGGATTTCGTCTCTTTCTCCTCCTTCTCTACTTTCTCAATTGCTTCAGCTACTGCAGCTTCCGATGTACTTTCAACTTGCTGCGTGGACTTTGATTGTTCGATTGGGGTAATCGGATCTGCTTGATGATTGTATCTAGCGCGTTTGTTGGCATCTACTGCCAGCAGCGAAGAGAGATCACCCTCCTTGCGTTGCCTGTAGCTACCGCGTACAATCACTCGTCGCTTAGGCAACGGTGTAGTTACAACGACCTCATCCGTTGATTTTTCCTCTATCTTAGCTGTGTCTGCTGTTGTTGGTGTGGTGGTGCTGGGACTTGTGGTAGAGCTACCTCTGTTTCGGAAGAGGCTGCGTCGCGTTGTTGTGGTCGGTTCGGTGGTACTTGTCGTCGTGGTGGTTGAAGCTTCTGTCTCTGCACTCGGTACAGTGGTCTTGGTGCGGAAAAGCGACTGTCGCTTCGGTTGCTCTGTGGTTGACACAACACTTGGCTTCACTTCCGCCAGCTGCTCTACAACCGTCTCCTCTACTTGTTCAGGTGTCGCTGTTGTAGTTGCCAAAGTTGTTGTTGTCTTGGGTTCCTCTGTTGTGGTAGTGGTGCTGGTGGAGCTAGTAGTGGCTCGGCTGGTGGAGCTACTGCTGTTGAGCAGAGTTTCTTCAGTAGTTTCCTGCTCAGTTGTACTTGTCGTCGTTTCGGTAGTACTCAACGTGGAAGTTTCAACATCAACTGCAGGTACTGCGGTGGCTTCTTCTGTCTCCAAATCCTTTTCTATCACAGATGGGATATCCGTGACAGTCTCTTTCGACTCCTGTTCGGTGGCCGTATTGCTATCTTCCGAACTGGGCTTGGAGGCAGGCGCAATAGTTCTGCCACGCGTTACCACGGGCAACTCATCGTCAATAATCTCAGCCGCAATGTTCTCATCCTCAACAACTGTCTCTGTCGAGATGTGCCCACCGCGTGAAATGGGTACCGTTTTAAGCGGTGTCTTCGTCTCGCCCAGATTGCGGGTAAAGCTCGAGCTACGACCTTCGCTCAGGTGGGCGCTGCCGCTGCTATCGCGTGTCAGTGCCGTGTAGTGTATCTGCTCGTCTGCGCTAGTGCTACCGCTGTTGGTGCGACTGATACTTTGGTAGTTTCGCTTGCCAGACAAGCTTGAGACGGTCTCTTCTTCTTCTGTCGCGACATTCTTCTTCTGCTCCGTAATAGAAGACGTATCCTTGCTGACTGTAGTCCGACTGATCGAACGATTTATGCTTTGATAGCCACGACGCGCGTTTGTCGATGCAATTGTTGTTACCTCCGCTTCCTCATCTTGTAGTTCTGCTGAGTTTAGATGTCGACTGCGGTAGCTAACCGATTGCACATCCTCGATATCGGCCAAGCGCTTGCCAGCATATTTACGCGAATCTTTGTCACTGCTGTCAAGCGCATTGAGCGCACCCGAATTCGAGGTACGCGGAGTCGGGCGTGCTGCACGCCACGTATACTTGATCTTGGTCTGCGTCTGATTGTCGTCTGCGTTAATGCTTAAACTAGAAGTGTTGCTAACTACGTCATGCCTTAAGTTAGGGTCACCATTACCAGCTACGTTTAGGTCTACTACTTCGCTGCGTGTGGGTGTTGCGGCGATTGTTGTTGTTCGTTGGGTGCTTGTGCTGGGCTCCAACTCCAACTGAACAACTTGACTATGATTGGCACTCACCTTAGGTCTATCCACTTGGGAAAGACGGGTCTTGGCTTTCGACGCAATGTCATCGGTTTGTGTTTGTTTGTTATCGTTATCGGTATCGTTAACGTTATCAGTAGTGCTATTTGAGGCAGTGTTGGTGGTGGTAGTGGAGGTGGGACGTGCGGTTGGGCGTGTGGGTCGTCGACGGGGATAACCAAAGGGTCTTGGACTAGATATTATGCTATTAGTCGGGCTAACAGGTAGTTCGGTTGTGGTCAGTTCTGGTGCGGTCGATTCACTCGCTGTTCTCTGCGGTTGTCTTCGACCAGAGTAGGAGTAGGTGTTTCTAATGCTATTTACACTAGGACTAACGCTACTCAAACCTTTGGGGTTACCAACATTGCGACTAGCATCGTTGACTGCTGCATCTGCATCTGCGCTTGCATCTGCATTCACGTTCGTGTTCACGTTCGTATTGGTGTTCGTGTTTAGGCGTCTGCGCGTGGTTGTGTACTTATATTGAGTCTTAGTGGTTACCTCGCTATCGACATTGTTTGTCTGCCTGTTATCGTTATCGTCAGCGTCATCGTTAACGTCGCTGTCACTTCTGATTGTGGTCCTTGTTCTGGTTCTCGTCCTTGTTGTGCTGGTGGTTGCCAATTCGGGCTCCGTCGTCGTCGTCGTCGTGGTGGGTGCAACTTGTGCTGGGTCATTAACTCTTAAATCAAGGGCGGGGGAGGGGAACTCATCTGCACTTGATTCATGACCAGGCGGCAATGTGGTCAATTGTGGTTCTAATAGTTCATTTATGCCGTCGGCCAGGCTCAAGGAGTCGATGGTGGATACTACAGAGGGTGTGGGTGTGGTAGGTGTGGATGTGGTAGGTGTCGTGGTAGGTGTGGATGAGGTTGTAGTGGTGGTGGTGGTGGTGCTGGTGGATTGGGTGTTAGTAGCGCTCGTTGAGAGCGGAATGCTAGTGCTTTCAATTGGTTCAGTGGTTTCGTTAGTGACAGTTGTTGTTGTTGTTGTTGTGGTGGTTTCGGGTTGGGTGGTGACTGGTGCTGGTGCTGGAGTGGTTGCTAGTACGTTATTAGTTTTCACATTGTTGCTGCTGTTGTTGTTGTTGTTGTTGTTCGTGGCGGTGTCGGCCTTGGCAGTCTCAGTGCCGGTGACTGTTGTTGTTTCTGGTGTTGTTGTTGTGGCTGTTGTGGTGCTTGTGGTTCTGCGGCCAATGCTCGCGTATTTACGTGTGTTTGTTGTTGTTGTTGAAATGTTGCTTTGATTTCTTTGTACCGTTACATTTTGCTGTTGTGGCTCATCCTCGTACTCCTCCTCATCCTCATCGGCCTCATCATCTGTAGCCTCACTGACTGCATCACCAGTGCTCTTGGTGGGCCGCGTGCGATCCGTGAACTTGTAGCTAAGTGGGTGAGAGAGAGCAAGAGGGTTGATATGATGCTGGATTAAGAGAGGTGCTTCACGACTTACCGTGTGCCTGTCGAGCCAATGGATCCACCAGTTGCCACCTCGGCCGTAGTGCTCTCCGTCGGTCGTTCCGTGGTGCGTCCTCGCGTGCGACTGAGTGTAGCGTACTGCTTTGTCTGTGTCTGCTCCTTGACAACAATGCGCTCGTCCGACTCGTCTGACTCCCCTGCTGCAGGAGCTGCTGTGCTGCTGGGACGCGCGCGTCTGAGGCTGGTGTATGATGGGGTGGCTGCACTGAAGGGTCTTCTGGTTGTCTGTAGCTGGGCCTCCTCCTCGGGCTCCTCCTCCTCCTCGTGCTCGTCGGCACCGCCTATTTCACTTTGCTGCTCATCGTGACTGGCACCGCGATTCCTATTGATGGTCACATATTGCTTGCGCTCCTTAAGGAAGCCATCGAACTCGGCTAGCTTCTCGATTCCCTCGTTCTGCGGACCCTGACGACTGTTGCCACGCAACACGGATGAATACTTGGAGTAGCCACTTTGGGAGCCACTCTCACTGGAACGAGTGGACTCGGTGGTTTCACTAGTCTGTGTATTCACCACACTGAGGCGGTTGCGGGTGAAGGAGCTTAGTGTGCCGGGACGACTTAAAACGCGATCGTACAGAGATTTGCTAATCGTTGAGGGTGTAGTGGGTGCGCCGCTAGCAGAGTTCTCCTTCAGTGTTATGGAGCCATCCTTGTTGCGTAACAAATGCTTTTCCAGCTGCTCAACTCCGCCAACCTTGCGTATCAGGTCGATGAGCTCCTTGATGACCTGCGGGTCCTCTTCGGCATCACCGGACTTATTTGACGTTTGTCCCTCATCGTTTTCCTCCTCATACTCAAGCGTCTCATCCACTGGCGATGGTGTTGTGGTGGTGCTTGTTGTCGTCGTGGTGGTGCTTGTTGTGCTTGTGATGCGTGGGTAGACGGGACGAGCCACTGGCGCAGCTGTCACACGATTGTAGCTACTGGTGGGTCGTGCTGTTGTCGTCGTAGTGCTTGTCGAGGTCACAGGAGCCGCCGTTGTCGATCTGAAAGATTATAAGTTATTCATTTCATTCCCCAATCGAAGTTTATCACTTACTTCTTGGTCTTGCATGGCACATTGCGCGCAAAGTCGCAGGAGTCGGCGGCGGGATTGAAGTAGAGCCCAGAGGGACAGGTGAACTGGTGGGCCACAATGCCAAGGCCAGACGGACCGCTATCCAGGCACCAGTAGTACTTCTTACAGTCGCGGGGGTGCTGGAAGAAGCCTTCCTCTTCACACTTGAAGTCCGAGCCAGGATCGGGTGTTGTCGGTGGCGGTGGCGTTGTCGACGCACGTCCACCAATGTACAGCGAAGATCCCTCGGCTTCGGTCAACCGAATAGTGGTTTTAGGTGCAGTGGTTGTCGTGGTGCTGCTGCTGCTCACCGGACGGCGGTTCGCTGCCGAGTTCCTTGTGCTTGCCTCCGATTTGGAGGTTAAACGGTTTCTATTGCTGCCGCCATTGTCACGACTTCTTGGACGCGATGCCTTTTGTGGGCCGCTTGGCTTAGCCACCTCGTTGATGCCCAGACTGAAGGAGAATCATTTGAATTAGCCTCATCCTTAATTGAGTCAGTTACCTTGCTTACCCAAAGGCCTCCACCATGGCCTCCTTGGCTGCCTCGATCAGTGGATACGGCTTGCCGCTGCACGTGCCACGGAAGTCATCGTTGTCGATGGCCCAGAACATGATGCCACCCAGTCCGTGGGCAACCACATACTCTGCCTTCTTGCGCACAATGGCCTCGTCGTCGTAGCCAACCCACTGGTTGCGCCTGTAGGCATAGGGACCCATGACATTGGGGTTGGGTTGCACAACAGTCCATTCGGCGTCCTCCTTGAGTGTTTGACAGATCTAAAGAGGCAACAGTTCCCAATGTTAAATAAGCTCCAGCCTGGCCTAAGTATGCACCTACCTCGTAGTATGCCAAATAGCCCTTCTCCCTGGTGGCATCTCCCTGCTCTCCAGGACCTTCAGAGGGTGAGCCCAGTTCGGTGCTTTCCTCGTTGATGAGCGTGTAGGAGCGACCGTATGTGGGAATGCCCAGCACTAACTTGTCACGATCAGCTCCAGCCTTCAGGTAGTACTTAATCGAATAGTCCTGTGGAGGGAATCAGAGGGAGTTAGTCGAGAAAGGCAAGTTCCTTTGCTGGCGCTACTCACAATATTCAACTCTGCGTCGTAGTTGTACTCGGAGTCATCCTCCAACGAATAGAGAGGCGCATGATGGTTGACCGAGGGCTCGTGCGAGGAATGGAAATCGTAGGTCAAGACGTTGAACCAATCGAGATACTTGTTCAGCTTGGGCACATCATAGCCCTTGTCAATGTACTCAATGCCAGCTGGCACAGCCATTGTCAGCAGCAACCTAGTGCGACCGGTCTTCTCTGCCTCACGCTCGAACTCGGCACGCAGCTCCTGCACGAACTGTGCATAGTTATCGCGATCTCGTGACTTGCC
The DNA here is from genome assembly GCA_018904035.1 of Zaprionus ornatus. Taxonomy (NCBI): domain Eukaryota; kingdom Metazoa; phylum Arthropoda; class Insecta; order Diptera; family Drosophilidae; genus Zaprionus; species Zaprionus ornatus. The sequence continues at coordinate 22,006,302 of JAEIFZ010000001.1, forward strand.
ACCCTCACGATGTGCCGGGTACTCCCAGTCCAGATCAATACCATCAAAGTGATTCTGACGCAGGAACTTCAGTATGTTCTTGATGAACTGTTGGCGCCGATCCGAGCTGGCCACGAGGGGCGAGAAGCGGGAGGAGGCCTCGTTCCAGCCGCCAATGGCAATCATCGTTTTCAGTTGCTTGTTGTACGTTTTCAGTCCCGTAAATTTCGCATAGCCACCTAAGCGGAATAGAGACGGAGACAGAGACAGGGACGGGGAAGGGGAAAAGGGAGAGGTAAGGGACAGCAGAGCGGAAATTGAAGTCGAGTTGAATTAAATTCCTAATGTGATTAATCTCAGGCCGGATGGGGGCGTGTCTGGCTTACCCTGCTCTATGTCCTGATACTTGTCGAAGGGCTTCATTTGATTATCCTTGGTGAATCCACCGAATGCGTAGACCAAATGTGTACACAAATATGGATTTATGTTTTGGGGATTGAACTTGGCAGTGCCGGGTCTGTAGACACTCCAGTTTGTGTAGTAGCAGACCACTCGTCCCTCACCACTCGCCACTGCAAAGGTAAAAAGGTCATTGGTTAAGCGACGCACTGTTCCAGGGATGGGTACAAGCACTTACCATTGCTGCAATAGGCAAGCACGCAGAGCAGGAAGAGCGTTTGCCAGGCCGCTCCACGCCGAAACTGTAATGATAAGAAGGCAAGCAGAGATGAGTCAAGGTTAAGGTTGCAGATGTATATAACATATATATATATATATATATATATATATATATAGAAAGAGGTATAAATACTGATAGAACTAATTAAGTATTCACATCATGGACATATTGAAGGCATGGACATACATACATATATGTATCTATCATAATCACACACATAGACACACAGATATATGCGTTCGTGTATAGATTGATACATAGCTGAACGTATGAGTTTATCGTTAAACGATACGGATACATTAATATATGTACATATAAGATAGAGATGAATATACTCAGATATAAACACATAAATAAGCTCATTAATTAAACCAAAGATAAAACGAAATATGTAAAGCAGCATAGGGTTATCCGTACTCATATGTTACCCTTAAATGCATAGATATGTTAGGTACGTAGCTAATACGATAAAACCAGGAGGAAAGACTACCTTCTGCATGCCGAAGATTCTATAGCGTTGCAGGTGCTTCATTCCAATACTACAATAGTTATATTCAATGCTGCAGAATTTATCGTATTGTGTATATGCAATATTATGTCCCACTTTGATTGGCACTGATAAGTTCAGTTATTTCTAAAATCATAGCAATGGTCAGATTATTATGAAATTTTATAGGCATATTAGGTATATAGAAAAAGTCCGATGCAGGAAATTTGGTTGCAATGTCTTAACGAATAACAAAAATAGGCCGATAGTTTGTATGACAGCTATACGATATATCGGTCCGATGTGACTCGTTCTGATCTATATACAGCTTGAAGCAATAGGATGCATGTTTGCTAAGATTCATTATCATCGCTCACATTGATCGTTGCAGCAGACGGACACACGGACAGGGCTAATTCGATTCCTATGTTGATGCTGATCTAGAATATATATATACTTGTATATATATGAAATACATATACACATACGTGTACGTATGTATGTTATATATTTCTTATGTTTCAAATAGATTAAATAAATATAAATGTAGATACTCTTGTGTGTAGATAATATTCAGATACGAGTACTTAAAGACAAAGTCACATACATAGATACATATGTATGTACATACATAAATAGGCATTACGACTTAGATAATCAGCAAAATTGATATACAGATACCCAGTTTAAGATGCAGCTAGAAATACCAAAGCGATTCAATCATGACAAATTCCCATGAAGGTCGCCGCGAATGATGCAGTCCATCAAAAGAGCGACGTTACACAACCTCATGGGTTTCATATGCAAATCTCATTTAATGAAATACAACATCAACCGACTTAAGCCCCGCTTCTTCGCCTTGTTGTTGCCGTTGTTATAGCTGTTGTTTTCGTTGTTGTTGTCGCTTTTCATTGTTATTGTTTGGTGTGTGTCGCTTCTGCTTTTGGGGCCGGGAAGTCGCAGAAGTTGTCGCTGCGGGCGCTGCCAACGAGGAAGCCGAGTGCCAATAATAATTCGTAGTTTCTCGCCATTGCATAAGGCATCTGGCATGAGGCATAAGGCATAAGGCATGAGGCGGCTGCCGTCGGCAATTAGAGCAAATGCCAGAAAGAAATCGAACTGACTGAGGCAGTGTCATAAATACTTCACGACTTCAGTTCGTTAAGTCTTCGAGCCCGAAACAAAAACAGTAACAAAACAGAAACAAAGTGCAAATAGAAATAAAGAAATCAAGTAAAAAGCGCCGCAGACATGTGTTCATCGAATTAAATAAAAAACCGATTTCTGTATTAAAATGCCAAAGTTTGGTAACATTGTAAAAAACAAAAAAAAAAAACAAATAAACACACACAAGCTCCGCTGTTGCTGTCCCGCTTGCACGCGGCGATTTCGGTCAGCGAACAAAAAAGAATTACATAAGCGGCCCGCAGACGTCGATGCGTGTGTGCGAGTGTGTGTGCCATGCCGGTTTTTGAGTCATACGCACACACACACACACACAGGAGACTCTTTCATTCATCGGAATCAAAGTAATTTTTACACGTTCCCCAAAAAAACAAAATTTATAAGAGACAAAAAAAGTAACCAATTGGGCATCATCATCAGCGTTCGCAGTATAATGATACTTATATCTCTGCGAGGCGTGGATACTACATATATTATATGGCGCATTCATGTTGGATTTCCCAATTGCAGGAATTGCTTCCTTGACCAATCGGCTTATCGGGTAACTCACGTGTAATTATTACTCATTAAAAGCTTAGTGCGAACTGGGCTAAGCCCCTCGACAGACCCTACGAATGGCCAAAGTGAAAGCCCACATTCATACATACATAACATACATAAGATATATGTATATACATGCATATGTATCTGTTGGAATTTGGCCAAGTCATGCACATTTAATGCGATTGCAGTGCACTTTTCAAGGTGTTTATAGATTCTATGTGGCAACACTGACTGAAAGTTGTCGGCGTTGGTTGCAAGGTGTCTACAAAGAGTTGCCGAAGCTACACACATGTATAAATAAGAACAATATTTGGATGAGCTGAAAAGAAGGTAAAGTAGAAGACTACTAACTATATGTGTTCATGAGTGCCTTAGGTGCTGGGGTTTACCCTGTAGATCCTTGATATATCAACTTTCTGGTTTATCTCCACTCTAGAAGTCAATCAACATAATTGTCACATGGGATTGTCTGCTTTAATCTTTAAAGATAACATAGTTATACATACATATATCAAGCAGTAAGAATGAGAAGAAATACTGCCTAAGCGTGAATACCATTGCAGATTCATATACCCTTAGATTTTGTACTATTTATATCTAGTTATATGACGGTGTATAAATTAAAAAATTGTATGTATATATTTGTGTAATTGCAATCGCTGGATAAATAAAGCTTTTCTATTAGAATTGTTATTTCTACCCGATTGTTCTATAAAAGCAATAGGATATATATATGTATATACCTATATACATATATAATGATACGGAAAAAGTATTCGGCAATTATTGTCTAACTTTGATGATAAGCTATTTCGAAATTCAATACTGCTCTTCACATAAAAACCCTCATTTAGGGCAATTGTCCCTATGGCAGCTATATGAAATAGTGGTCCGATTAAATTTTAAGAAATTTCATACGCATATTATTTATAAAAAAAATGTGTGATGTTGTAAATTTGGTTGCAATATCTTGAAAAATAACGAAAATCGGTCGATAGGTTATACAGTAGCCATACGATATTGGTCTGATTGGGCTCGTTACGACCTATTTACAGCATGACTACCAGGATTCATTAATATAACTTTGCAACTAACGAGCAAACGGACACACGGAAAGACAGACATGGCTAGTGATTCAGAATATATATATATAGATGCGTTGCAAACTTCCGGCCTCTATAAGGTGTATATTTAGTCTCTTGTTTCCAATCTCTAAGAGTTTAATAATATTTTATAACAGCCAGCTAAGGTTTGTATTGAAATAAAGCGTATCATGAATGGCATAATCGCCTAGTAAAGTGACATAATATGTGCCCCACATATACTGTCTGGCTCTCTTGAATAGGTTAGGCACATATCGTAGTATATGCAAACATATTGAGCGTGTTTCACTTTAGATCTTGTGAGGCGCACTGTGTCACCTGACACCGTTTCGAGCACACTCTGCGAGGGTATGCCGGGCTAACACTCAGCCAAAGAAGTCGCAACATGCGCCGCAGCTTTCCCCCTTTCAGCCAAGACTTAAGACAAAGCTAAGCCGAGGCCGTTAGCTGTTAGCTGTTAACTGTTTGCTGTAAACCGTATCCATATCCGGCATAGGTGCTTGACTGGAGTGTGCCATTTGGCAGGTGCTCGAGCTATGGAGCGTTTTGGGAAAGCATTCTCTCTGTGCCGCGAGGCCCTAATGGGGGAAGTGTGCGTCAAGTGGGGCAGCTATATGCATGTGTACGTGTATGTGTGTGATGTATGTGTGTGTGATGTATAGCGACACATTTACCCAGTGCAAGTCTACGTTCGATTGGGTCATTATTCGATACAGCAGGCAGGCATTGTTTATGGCAAACTGGAGGATTTACATTCATATATAGCCATCATTTACATGGCCTGCGACACGCTTGTCGCACGCATTGCTCAACACAGATCGACAGAGCGACAACAGCAGCAACTGCAGCGTTGCATTGCCAACGTATTGACAGAAAGAGGCGAAACGGCGCAAAGTAGCCAAATAGCCAAATAGCTATATAGCCAAATAGCTGAATAGCGGAATAGCCAAAATAAAATGCCAACTATTTGGGATTGTACAATTCACATGCGCATTGATTGCTCTGCGGCAGCTTGACAAATTTGTCCGCTTGACGCCACGACGCGCTTGTTGCGCATGCAACGCGTACTTAAAGGCAAATGCGGCAAGGCAAGGCGATGGCAGCAACATTTGCCAGCCAAAATTGATTTTAATTGAGTCTGGCCTGGTCTGGTCTCTTGTCGCTGGTCGCTGGTCGCTGGTCTCGTCTAGTCGAGTCTGTGCAATTAAAATCGCCACTCGGGCTGCAACGGCAGCAACTGCGGCAGTTGCAGTTGCAGTTTCAATTCCACTCGAGATTAGCGGCCAAATGCGAGAATCACTTTAAATGAGGTAGCCCAAATTGCAGCGGAGATGGAGCTGGTACTGCTGATGCAGTTGCTACTGCTGCTGCTTGTGATGTTGCTCCCCGAGCAGCAATTTATGGCCAGCAAGTCGACTGATGATGTCGACAAGTTGCAACACTGGGGCAAGCGGACAAACACCCGACCGACCGACCGACCGGACAATTGTGGCATATTTTTCTCAGTGTGTGTCTGTGTGAGTGTGTGTGTAACTGCAACTGCAACTGCAGCTGGAGCCCGTCGCTTATGTAAGCGACAACAACTGGCCCGGCACAGCGCGACGCTGCGTTACGCCTGCAAAGCGATTGCGTACATATGTTTACATACGTGCACAGACGTGCACGGACATGTATAGATACGTGCAAGTATTTGCAATCACACAGTCGAAATTGTCGCCGCGGCCGCAGCAACAACAGTGACAGCCTCAATGGCAACATAGTTAACAGTGGTAGCTGCTTTTGCAGTAGCATTCTGCACTGCTGTTTCGATAACAGTTTGCACAGCTGTTGCGATAACAGTCTGATCTGCTTTGATAATAACAATCTGACCTGCTGTTACGAGAATAGTCTGGGCAGTTGATGCGATGACAGTTTGAGTTATTGTAGGCCTAACAGTCTAAGCTGCTAATGCGATAACAGTCTGAGCTACTCTTCCCATAACAATAATAACAGACACAGCAGCAGGACCACCTGCTGTTACGATAACAGTCTGGAGAGCTAATGCAATAGCAGTCTGATCTGCTTTGGCGATAACAATCTGACCTGCTGTTACGAGAACAGTCTGGGCAGCTGATGCGATAACAATCGGAGTCAATGTATCCCTAACAGTCTGAGCTGCTGTTACCATAAGAATAATAACAGACACGCAGCTAGACCAGCCGCTGTTACGTTAACCGTCTGGACAGCTAGTGCTATAACAGTCTGAGCTGCTTACATTAACCGTTTGAGCTACTGTAGCCATAACAGCCTGAGCTGCTGTTAATGTTGCCGCTACTTTTGGGGCAGTTTTGCATAAAGCCTACTCGAATTGGCCTTGAAATCGCAACTGGCTATTAAAGAGTGCGCATATGTACGCGTCTGTGCAGCTCTGTGCGTGTGTGTGTCACAATAGCCATGTACTAAATTGCTTTAATTGTCTTTTATTATTGCTTTTGTCGCTGCAGTCGCTGCAATTATGTGCTGCTTGATTGGATTGTGCCAAGTGTGTGTTTGGGCATGGGAACCACGTCGTGCAGTCCTTTGGCAGGCCCTGCAGCTGGACCAGACAATGCACGGCTAAGACAATGCACGACGCTGTCGCCGTTGGAGTAGGTGTCGAGAGAATGTCGCGCAGCTGCAGGCCAAAGCGAAGGTAGCCAGAGGGCACATGCAGTGAACTATCCCGCTTCACTCTGCCGCTGCCCCAGGGCCTGCTCATACCTGGGGTGTGAGTCAAGCGACATGACTGTCCAAAATAAGGTTCACTGTTTAAAGAAGCCTTTGTCGACAGCAAGAGCGGCAACTGGCAACTGGCAGAGGGGGGGAAAGAGGGCGCACGTCGTGCTGCCCAGAATGTGCCTAACGTCAGGGCACGTAACGTAATGTCACGTTTCATGTACATGTACACACACTCACACACACACACACACGCATGCATACGTCACAATGTCAACGCCCCAAAAAGATCAATGTCTGCTGGCGTTGCGTATACGCCCCGTGCGCCACGCCGCACCCATTCAAATAGCGGGAAGAAGAGAGAAAGAGAGCGAAAGAGAGAGAGGGAGAGGGGAACAGCCACGTTGTGCAATCAAAAGTTTGACATTTAAAATTTGGATTAAACTGCAAACAGTCAGCCCGGTCTGGCCTCAGGCCTCGTGCGCTGCTCTAGTCTCCAGTCCCAGGCTCCGTTCCAGGCAGCACTTGTCGCCATTTGCCTGCTCGCGCACAGTGCTTGCCAAATAAATGCACCCCAGATGTGTGTTCCTCCATCTCTCTTGCCCCTAAGGGGGCAGTCAGTTAGCTGCTGCATTTAGCCTCGCATTTAGCTCGGATTTATGCCGTGCGAATTTTCCTAGTGCGCCGCACATTGTTGGCCAACTGAATGCGGCAAAGCGAGATGCCGAGATGCCAAAGATTGTCGTGCGAAATTCTCTTTGGCAAAAGTGAATTATGACCCAAGGCAGTTTCAATTAACCAACAACGAAAATGAAAATGAATCATGGCCGGCAGTTACAGCGATAGAACAAAAGAGCTAAGCAACTACAGACAGACAGACGGACAGACAGACAGAGAGACAGAGACACAGGCAGACAGAGACCAAGACAGACAGACAGACAAAAGCAGCAGCAACATCAGCAGCAACAACAACGACTCAATGACTCCCCCAGTCGTTGTCAAGTCATGACCAGGCCTGGGAAGCTGGCCACGAGCGCGTGAACTTTCATCATTAACTTGGCCACCGGTTTGCCATATCTGTCGCTGGTGAAAATCAGCCGAGGCCGCCAAAACAGTTGCCATTATCTGCTCCAGACGCACTTCAAGCGAAAACGCGTGCGATAGCTTAAATGCCAATTAGGAGAGCTACCACGCACAGTCCGCGACAGCAACAAAAGCAACAACAACTTGGCCGAAGAAGTCACTGAGTCAGTGCCGGAGGAGTGCAGTCAATGACTTCGCACCGAGCTGAGCCTCACCTCGCCTGGACGAGGCGACCAGTTCCAAGGAGGCTTTCTTAATCGCCTTTTGGCGTGACAGTGCGCCGAAAAAAGCGAAAGTTGTCATCATCATCAGCATCATCGTCATCATAATCATCATAATCATCTGCTGCTTTGGCATCATTGTTGCTGCTTTGGTTGACGACATCACCGGATGTCGTCCACTTGGAGCGCACAATTTAAAGCAGACGCGAGGCGAATATGAAGCGGTGAGAGGGTGGGATTATGAACAACTTTTGCCATTGCCATTGGGATTGGGTCAACGTCAACGTCAGTCCCATCCACAGTCAGAGTCACAGTCCCAGTCCCAGCCCCAGTCGATCTCAGTGTCTGTCACGACGCACCCAAAAAAAGAAAAGTCGAGTTCGAGTTTGAGTTCGACTTGGCGCTGGAGTCGCAGTCGAAGTTAGAGTTAGAGTCGAAGTCGAAGTCGCAGTCGCAGTCGGAGTCGGACACGATGCTAAGCCGCGCAAAGCGGTTTGCCAGGCGCAACTCGTCTGTCCGGCTCTCTAATACTTACTCAAATGGGCCATCAAATGCCTATCAATAGATTGTGAAATTAAACGTGTTACTGTCCGCAGAAAGTTGATGACGATGCCCCTCTTATCAAGGCCGGGCACATCGTTAAATTCCCACTAACAAGCAAATCGGTCTCGCCAATTTCTGATTGCCAATCGGCCTTAAGCATATGCGATCTATCTACCCAGCCTCGTGGCCATCTATCTATCTACGTATCACTCGTCTTATTAATCTAGCAATCATCTATTTTCCTATCCACCTATCTATACATTTATCTGTCACTCCATCTATCAATCCTTTAATCACTCTATCTTTCTATTTATTAGTCTATCAATCTATCAGTCAATGAATCTATCCATCTATCAGTCCATTAATCTATCAGTCTATGAATCTATCCATCTACCTATCTATCTGTCACTCTATCCATCATTTACTATCACTATCAATCAGTCCATCAATCTGTCAATCCATAAATCTATCGAACTATCTACCTATCCATCTATCTATCAATCTTCTTATCTATCTATCTTCCTATCTATCTATCTTCCTATCTATCTATCTGTCTATCCATCCTTTTTTCTGTCACTCCATCTATCAATCTTTTAATCACTTTATCTATATATCAGTCTATCAATCTATTAGTCAATGAATCTATCCATCTATCAGCTCATCAATCTGTCAGTCTATGAATCTATCCATCTACCTATCTATCTGTCTATCTGTCACTCTCTCTATCATTTACTATAATTATCTATCAGTCCATCAATCTGTCAATCCATAAATATATCTATCTATCTACCTATCTATCTATCTATCTCCCTATCTATCTTCCTATCTATCTATCTGTCTATCTATCCATTTATCTGTCACTCCATCTATCAATCGTTTAATCACTCTATCTATCTATATATCAGTCTATGAATCTATCAGTCAATGAATCTATCCATCTTTCAATCTATCAGCTCATCAATCTATCAATCCATAAATCTATCGATCTATTTACCAATCTATCTATCTATCTATTTATCCATCTATTTGTCACTCTATCTATCAATCACATTATCATCTATCAGTCTATCTATCTATCCATCTATTTACCTCTTAGTCTATCAATCTATCTATGAATCTATCTACCTTTCTATCTATTTTTCGATCTGTCAATTTTCTATTTATCTTTTCACTAATCTATCTATATATCCATGTATCTCCAACCTATTTTCTTATCTTTCAACCTACCTCTACTTGCATTTCACTATATATATTTTCAATAAGTCTTTTCATCAATCAACCACTTCAACATTCAATCTTTCTTTTCAAGTATATGTCGCTTAAACTATCCACCATTTCAGCTGTCAATCAATCTGTTCATATATTATTCGACCTATCTATTCATACTTTGCATCTCTTCACCCCTATCTGCATCTACATCTATTTAACTGTCTTTCGGTCTGTTCACTTGACCATCTCTTCATTTATTAATCCCTCTATTAATGATTTTCATCTTCAAATAATCTTTCATTCCATCTCTTTATCTTTCTTTATCTCTACATCCACTTATCCGTCTATCTATCATAGTATTACTCCACCTAACAGTCAATTGCTTTAACTATTTATCCATCAATAAGTTAAACTTGCACTGCATAAATGGTAGTTAGTCAGCTTCAGCTACAATACACACTAAACCATCTGACAACACCTCACCCCATATTGCTGCAGGGTATCGCGATTGCCCGCTAAACACTCAATTTAATCGAATTGATGCCTGCTAATGGCTCAAATAGGAGCCTCCGCTTGCATTGCCACGCTCCGCATCACCTCCCACTCTATATAGCTTTACTATCTGATTATTACTTTTAAATTGGTTCTGCTGGACTCGAGCGTAGTCTCTCCATTTCTCTCTCTCCCTCTCCCTCTTTCTCTCTCCCTTTCTCTCTCCCTTTGGTCACGTGAAAGGGAACCGACCTGGGGCAAATGAAAATCGCAGATTACGTGCGCGCTGCGGCGCGAAAATTCAATTTGTAGCTTGATTGATCTAAGCAGCGGATACATTTGTTGTCCGTGTGTGTGTGTGTGTGTGTGTGCCACATGGAGCACACTAAGTAGTTTAGTTTATGTCTGTTTGTTTGGCAAAGCAAGCATCGAATTATTTATGCTGACAGTGCAAAGCGAAGTAAACAACAAATATATACCATGTTCTTTATCCTTGTTGTGTCTCTTTGCTCAGTGAATAAGAAAGAAGAGACATAAAAAACAACTTTGACAGATTGAAACATTGATAAGTATAGAACGTAACCTAACCTAGCAATAGTTGTAACCTTGAGCGCATTACTGTTTACAGGGTATCCACTAGTTTTGCATATATTATCTAACTTGCATACTCTCTTGCATCTCCTCTTTCAATATCTTTTCCACGCTTCGGGTGATTATAATCGGTATAAATATTTCCGCTATACTCAAATGCCAATTCATTAAATCTGAATGCTCTTTCAATGACTCGAAATTATAGCTGAAGTGATATCTGGCATATCTTAATGATCTTCCATTCCATCGAAGTTAATCAAATGTCAAAACTATCTTAGGATAGCATACATACTGTACACAAAGTATGTATCTGCTGTGATTGATGCCACTTCGCCAATCAATTCTTCAACAGATACGACGTTTGTATGTAGAGCATGCCAATCTACGATAAAAAATACTTCATATTTCTCGAAAGAAATCGTTAAATGTCAAAGATACACTGGTCTACAAATAAATTAGCCGACTTATGCAAATCCGTCTGCGGACAAATATAAAGACATTGAGTCACGCATGGAGAATTTCAATGACGTCCGGAAATTCTACAGACCAGTCAGTCATCTAATGGCCAATCAGCATATAAGATCGAATCTGGCATCGTGTCATCGTTACATGGCCAAAACAAAAGTGTCGATTTTTCTGCTTAATTCGAGTAAATTATGGAAAACATAAGAATACACAAGTGCAAACTAGTAGATTTGTGGGCTAGTCAACAGGTTGCCGTATTGGGGAATAGCTAGACAAGTCTTCTCTGCGTACAATAAGTTGAAAGACTGAAAGACAGCAAAGTATTTACACAGATACCTGGCACATGGATCCATAAAGTAAGGGAAACATTAATATTCAAATTCAGAGATGTGGACACATATAAGGGCACATATGTAGATATATCTCCAGGCATATGTTCAAATATCAATTTGCAAAAAGGTACATGCGTACACAAATAGGTACACACAAGTACTTAGGCACATTGGCATACACGTATGTATACTATAGTACTGCATGAATGCATTCAAAAGAGCAAATAAATCATTCAATAAAAAATTACTTCAATTTTTTGTGTACAGTTTCAAATGAATGTGGATGAATGTTGAAGTTTTGCATGTTTTGACAGATATTGTACTCATTAATTTAAATGTGAACAGTGAAATATGAGTACAATATTTTTGGGGGTAGGTAAACAATTGTACAGTAATGGCAAGTACAAAATAAATTTAAGTATCTGATGTATATATGTACCTTAGTGAACATTGGTACAGGAATAAGGAATGTATTGGTACACAGGAACAGGCATATGTATACATATGTACCTATTGTAAATGTACATTAGTATTTGAATAAGGAATGTATTGGTACATATATCTTAATGTACATTGGTACTAAATAAGGAATAAATGTAAGTCCTTATTCTCATATGGTACATGAGTGCAAAGGTAGATGACTAGAGAAATGCAGTGATATACTCATAAGTACATGGCTATGTATAAGTACCTGTGTACATTGTGTACCTTAAATACCCATAGCAAGATCCTCAAACGATATAAATATACATATATATATCTCACCTTAATGTACATTGGTACTAAGCAAGGAATAAATTGGTATTTATGTACATGGTAAACTTGGCATATTTACAAAGGTACAGACAAACATAACTCCTCATTTGCAAATGGTACATGAGTACAAAGGTCGATGACTAGGGAAATGCAATGATATACACATAAGTACATGGCTATGTATAAGTACCTGTGTACATTGTGTACTTTAAATACCCCTAGCAAGATCCTCCAACGATACAGATACACACATAAATTTAGGTACACGGTAAGCTTGGTATTTTAACAAAGGTACAGACAAACATAAGTCCTCATTCGCAAATGGTACATGAGTACAAAGGAAGACGGCTAGATAAACGAAATGATAATATACTCATAAGTACATGGCTATGTATATAAGTACCCGTGTACACACACATATGTATAAAAGTACTCATTGTGTACCTTAAATACCTCTAGCAAGATCTTCCAACTGTACAGATATACACATATATATCATATAGGTATACTTAATATGTATGTATATAATTACCAAAGATACTTCACCAAATTACCAGCTCATCAGACTGTTAATTCATTTGTCTCGCTGCAGTGCCAAGCCCGCATTATAATCGGGTGAACAAACGATTTCGAGCGAGTAGAAGTCACATTGACAGATAGAAAGTTAGCTTGCAGCTTGCTGCATGCGATATATATCGGGTAAACATCGCCAATGTCGACAGCATTGTCGTGTGCAAATGTCGCCTATTGATTTATCATTGCAGTCATTTTGACACGATGCACACGTCCAAAAGTCATAGAGATGCAAATGCAAATGCAGATGAAGATACAAATGAAAATGAAAATGAAAATGTTTATTAACTGCTTACGGTTTATCTGACGGCCTAACGGTCGCTTTGTCAACCGACGGATCGTTGGACAGATCGAGAAATGGAGATGGTGATTGGGTTACGTCAAACTTAATGAGCCGATCATGATCGTGGACAGTGAAAGCAAACGCGAATGCTGCGTTCAGCTGCCAAGTAGAACTAGCCAGAAGTGCGAAAATCTGTTAATAATACTCAAATGAGTTTCCCCTTCTGCCTCTCTTCTCCTCCCCCCCCCCCTCTCCGAACCGCCTTTGACAAATGAAATGAAAGAAACGCACACTGGCGATGCAAACTTTAAAGTGAAATCGAAAGTTGAAATACCGCCAACCTACGAGTCTTCAGTCTTCAGTCTGCAGTCTTCCCTCTGCAGGTCTTCTCCATGTACCCCCTGCCCCCACCCTTCGGTTATCGTTTGCAATTATTAACGTTACGATCGCCAACTTAGCGATAATTAGTCAGGCCAACGTCCAAAAGCGTCACTTGCCACAAGGTTTTAACTAGAGAAATTGAATAGTTGCCAGTGGGGACCGATCCAATTATGTCACATCAACAAAGCCGCATATAACACCTTGCCTTGACTTATGCAAGTCGGGTGCGAAATATGTTAAAATAGTCGGGGGTTTATTCGTTCATTCGTGCATTCATTCATTCATTTTACGCATTTTGATGTGAAGTTTTTTTCTTCTTATTTTCAGGGCATCGTGACGCACCAAAATCAAATGAAAAAGCTCAGGTTCAAGTGGATTTCAAAACGAAACTACTTGTGTATCCAGATACGGAATTAGTCTGCTAATTTATCGTTGTTGAAAGTTGAAGCTGATGTTGAAGCTCGCCTCGTAGGTTCAGGGAGCGACTATGAAGTGCGTGTCATCATCAACAGAGAGATCGAGCGAGACAGAGCTAGCGTGATAGGAGTGAAAATCAAACAGCAGACCATAAAGATGCAACCCATTGTTGGCAAAGATAATACTAGCTCTTTTCATTATGGTCCGCATATGGCAATGACTTGAACTTTGTCTTGACAGTGCGAAGTAGGAAGTGCATTAGCCGAATACCTTGGATAGATCTCTATCACTAGCACAGTAGCTCAGAACCGAGTGGATTCGGCAGAAACTGTAGCAGATCCCGGTTGCAGCTTTATATTATTAATTCCAGCACCAGCACCCGCTATAAAGTTGTGTCTTCAAACGATTAACCGATCGCAATGAGGTCATCATAATGAAAGACTGTCGAAATGGCAATTGCAATTAAATAATGAATCGAATGTGGGGTCTAGAGACTGAAGACTCTTTATAGTATACATATAATGTAGTGATAAATAAAAGATTACTTTCTTATATGCATATTTATAGCACTCAGACCATAAAGCATTGACTTGACTGTGTATTGTCTGCTAATTTCAATGTGAGAGTTTCTAAAGAGCACTTTACTTGCTATAAAAGTGCCATAAAAGCGATAATCAAAGCACAAGGAATCAATTAAATGCGCCAAACTAACTGTACCATATGAGCGGGGTTTATACTAAGCATAATACTGCCGACATCCTTGCCTTCATTATGCCCGATTGTTCAGTTCGTTTGGCTCGATTCATAGCCAGTTGCATTCTTTCAGCTAAATACCAATTGGGGGTCAGTTTGTCTCTGTTGGTCAGTTCAGGTGACACTTTACTTCAGCTCTTTGGAATTTCAGCGTGCGCTGCTCGTTAGTTGCTGTTGTTGTTGTTGCTACAGTTGTTGCTGTTGCTGTTGCTGTTGCTGTTGCTGCAGCAGTCAGTCAGTCAGTGCGAGGCAAAACAAGTTTAAATGCCGACAACAACGGGGCAGTTCGGCTTGGCGTTTAATGTGTTTTCTCTTGACTTTGCTTTGCTTAAAAAATTAATTTATAACTTTGCTTTTGCCTCAGTTCGAGCTGCAAAACAAGTCGACCTTCAGGCAGAGAAACATGCATAAACCTGCACGTTTACTGTTACCAGCTGTAGACACACTATAGTGACTATACCATAGTGGATACCTCTCGTGTCCAGTGGCGTCTCTAGGGTCTCGGCTCAAGGGTAGCCAGCAGAGCTTTCTAAAGTCCCCGATTTGCGAATATCACAAGATTGCGCAAATGAGCGAGATAGCAAGAGAATGGCATGGATTGACATACTCGTATATATGTTTAAAGATATCGAGACTCTGCACATCGATTGACGATCTTTTCTTTGCAATATTCATTTCAGTCTGACTAATGTTTATGCATATATACGAACAGATCGTGAGTAATATAGAGCACATGCAGCAGAGAATAGTGCACAAAGAGATAGTTGTTCACCGGTTTTGGCTCAGTTTCAAAAACGATCGAAATAGTGGACTCATTGCCTCAAATAATCGATAAATATATAATTAAAATTTGCTATATATATGAGTGTAAAGCATATGTGAAATGAGTAGTGAAAGTTATCAATATGATCACTTTTATACCCGCTATTCACAGGGTAAAGTACACTTTATGCCTACATAAAAAGCATGTAACAGTCGGAAGGAGGCGTGGCAGCCCCCACAAAGTATATATATTCTTTATCAACATCAATAGCCGAGTCGATATAGTCATGTCTGTCTGTCTGTCTATCTGTCTGTCTGCCTGTCCGTATGAAAACCTAGATCTTAAAGACTATAAGAGCTAGGGCTACCAAATTTGGTGTCAGTATGTGTTATTATTGCACGCAGATTGAGTTTATTTTATACTTTGTCCATGCCCCCTTCCTCCCCCGTAAATCGAAAACGTCAGATCTCAGCTATTATAAACGCCAAAGATACCAAATGTGGCATGAAGCTTCTTGTAGACTATGCACTGATCAAGTTTACTTCAAATATTATGTGCCACGCCTACCAGCCCCGAAAATAAATAATTACATTTTTCAAGTAGATTTGTAAGCGAAGTATAAAAGATACAACTGATTTCAACATATAGTTAGCTGACTGTAATATCTATCTTTCCTTCAAATTGTTATTCGATCAAACAATCAACACAGAAGTTATTAAAGAAAGTATGAGCCTAACACAAAATTTTTGTGTCCATTGTAAAGGGAGTCTTGCGAGCGCAAGCGCCATCTGTCGAGAATAATTTGAAAGCATGTATATATGTATATGTTTATCAAATTAAATTTAGCAAGTAGTGTAGCGGGTATATCACAGTCGGGCACGCTCGCCTGTAGCTTTCTTACTAGTTATTATTGCTTTTCAGATACCTTATAGTTACTGCAATAAAGATGTTCATACAAGCAGAGTTATCGACTCTAGTGCTAGTGTTGATCAAGAATATATACTCTGTAAGATGATAGGATGATGTTCCTTACTGATCAAACTGAATCAATAAAACGAAACGTTTAGCTTGTAGGTCTTCTCAAATCTTAGAATATAGTAATTATATCTTGGATCTTTTCTTGCAAATTTTAAACAATTCCTCAGTTACTTAGTTAGCTAATCAAACCAACTTATCAGCCAAGCTAATCAATTAAAACTAAAAATGATAATCAATTAATTCTCATTTAAAAATTAAAATGCAATTTCAGCGAAATTAATTGAAAGCCAATAAAATGTTGATAAAGATTTCCAGTCTTTTTTCGCAGTTCAAAGTAATTAATAAGCTCATTAAAAGGTATGAATACTCAAACCCCCCATGATGCAAGTGTGTTTAAATTAAATATACGAAGAATGAACAGCAAATAGAAGTAGCAAACAAAATCTCAAATCTCGCACAGGTGTTAGCGCGTAAATCGGAGGTGGACTACAGACTTAAGCAAACTGAGGAGTGCAGCTTTATTTATTAGGTCTATTGCAGACGGAGGTTTACAGGCGAACAAACAAATTCCACTTAAATGTCAAACTGAAGAGCTTTGGGATGGGGATCGGCTTTATCAGGGGTCCACATCGGTCGAGGGGGGGCTGGGGATTTGCATACTGAGAGACCGAGGCGGAACACCTCAAACGATGTTGCTGCAGTTGAGTCATCCATGCGGCGCCCCAGTCGACTGTCTAAGTTAAATGTATGCCTCTGCGGTCACGCCCCCCTCCCCCCATCTCCCTTCTGCACTGCACATGCTCCAGTCTGGGGCGGCAAGAGAGCTGCAATTACCGAGCCTTGCCCCATAACGTAACGCTACGCAACGCAATGCGATCGAGCGACGAGGCCGATCAAGTAGAAATACATTCATATATGCAGCTGTTGCTGTATCTGAGGCTGTGTAGCTGTAGCTGTATCTGAAAGATACATTACAGGCATTGCAGATGCCGCGTAAGATTCGCCAACTCTTGCTGGAATTTCAGGCAATGCGGTTTAATTGACAAACCGGTAACTTAATGAGCCCCAAGCAGCTGTGCATATGGACAGTGGGACAGAGGGACAGTGGGACAGTGCGACTGACAGCCAAATGACCCGCAGAAGCAGAAGCGCTTTGCCTGGGGGATGGGGCCTCGCAATCACTACTAAACATTCGCAATGCTCATAAAGTATTCGCAACATTCGCAGCATTCATAACATTCGTAACATTCACAGTGCAATCAGTGAGTAACATTCACTTTTATTGAGGCTGTTTCTACTGCCTTCTCGCACTTTGGCCGACTGCGAATCGTGTCCGGGGAAGTTCAGTGTCAGTGTCTCTCTCTCTGGGTGTGTGCATGCAGCACACGCAACACGCAACATGCAACATGCAGCAGCAGCCTCCGTGTTGGCGTTGGCATTGCCAAAGGGTTGGGCACAGTCGCGCAATGCGAGGGTGCATCATTTCCGCTTGCATTTATAGCAGATTCAGATACAGATACAAAGAGAGAGAGAGAGAGAGAGGGGCAGAGAGCGAGAGGGAGTGATGAAGCTAGAGGGAAACGGCGTGCGTAATGCTCAATACCCTGTACATATGAGATTCAACTCTATCTGCGCCTTCCTTTAGTGCATTGCTGCGATTTGATTTGCAGCCATAAGACATGAATAATTAGATATTAGAGCTCTGCATGAATGCATTCAAAACAGCAAATGATTCATTCATTCCAAAATGTGTACACTTCTTTGCATAATTACTTAAAGCCAGAAAGAAGGGCTGCCTTCGGAAAGGCTGCATGCCGAAGGTTCTATACCCTTTCAGGTGCTTATATCCTCCGATCGTTCCAATACTGGTCATATATAATGGTGCAGAATTGAATTCAATACTATATCTCACTTTAATTGGTAATGATAAATTCACTCATTTCTAAAATCAGAACCGCTTTTCATACAAAAATTAGAATTTCTGCCGATTGTTCCTATGGCAGCTATATGTTATAGTACTCAGATTATTATGAAATTTTCTAAGCGTATTGTATATATAGAAAAAATCCGATGTAGTAAATTTGGTTACAATATCTTCACAAATAACAAAAATAGGCCGATAGTTTGTATGACAGCTATACGATATATCGGTCCAATTCGCCTCGTTCCGATTAATATACAGCGCGCAGCAATAAAAAGCATGTATGCCAAGTTTCATTAAGATAGCTCCAAAACTGAGAGACTAGTTTGAGTTGCAACAGACGGACACACGGATATACGGACAGACCAACACACAGACGTCTGTTGATGCTGATTCAGATTATATATACTTTATGGGGTCTGAGATGACTCCTAAAGTGCGTTACAAGCATTTGGCCAAAATTAATATACCTTCTGTAAGGGTACTGAGTACTGAGTACTGTATGCTCTTGTTGCCCTGAAATGAATTCATTCATGCAGGAATCTGTTTGATATATACCTATATACATACATATATATATATATATATCTATAGAGACGTGGTTTACCCGCACTCCCCTAGCAAACTGATCATTACTTCAACCACTGAAGGGTCTCTCAATCCGATTTTGACTACTTATGAGCTGCCACGCCCACTTTCATAAGAAATGCAATGCGTGAGTTGCTCATGCGTCGTAAACTGTGCGTGTTGTGTGCTCTTAGTGTGTGCACACACGGCATATACGTAACACGCATATTTGTGAGCTGACATCAAGCGACATGGAGCGATGATGAGCAGGTGAGCAGGCGAGCAGGTGAGCAGGCAGTCTTTCTTTGTCCAGTCTTTGGACACTTGTCGCAATAAACTTGTTTCGCCCCCGCCCCTGAAGCCGGAACGCTGTTGAAAATATGTGTAAAGCTAGCGCACATTATCGAAAAAAGAGACCCGAAAATAAATCTATACCAAAAATGTACAAAGACCAAACAAGTTTTTCTGTTTTCTGCCTTTTTTTCTCTTTTTGTTTTTTTGCTTTTTGCATGCGCAACGGCGACGCTCATATTGTTGTTATTGTTGTTGTTATTGTTGCTGTTGCCCAGCGAGAAATTTGCATGACAGTTAAAATTGCGTGAACAGTGTGAAACGGGGGCCATCAATAGCATCTGGCCAGATATTACGGGCAGTTGCTGCTGCTGCTGCTGCTGTTGTTGTTGTTGCCACGCACAAGGCGGATGTGAAAGAAATCAACGAAAATCGAAACCGAAAACCAAAAACCGAAAACAAATTATCGTAAATGAAAACGAAATGAAAATCAAAATGAACTTCGCCTTCGTCTGAGGTAAAAGTAAAAAAATCGTCAGCTCACTTGGAGCATCAACGTGAAGGCAGCACATGCATTGCGTGTTTCAAATATTTTCTAACCAACACCAAGATATATATACATATATATATACATATGCCATATATGTACATATATGTTGAGAGTATTTGGGATTTCAGCGATCGATGAGACTCGTCTGCATGCGCGATGCGAGATATTTGCGGTAAATTCGATTTGAGTCTTTTTTTATGGCAAATCGGAATCGTGTTTGAAAGTCTGCGACAGGTGTTAATGGGCAAATGCGTTTATCGTGCATTATATAAGACGGCAAAAGAAATCAACCACAACAACAACAACATTAATTGTCTTAAATGATTAGCTGCAATTATCAGTGTGATATAACATAATGCAGAGAATCAATTGCTATAAATCGAAGAGTACACTTCAAGTGCAGAAAATCATGACATATACACTTGATAGTGCTACTTGCTATATATACTGACTATATACACCCATCAAAGCTTTCGATTTGCAGCTGAAGATGAAGCGTGTGCACGCAAACTGAAAGTGAAAACGTCTTTCAATTAGGAAAGTCAGACAAGAGAGAGAGGGAGAGAGAGAGAGGGAGACGGGCAGAGAGAGATCGGTCTGGGACTGTCTTAAGATATATTGTAGCTATTCATTCGATTTCCTTGATTAGCAATTCAAGAAGATTCTTGCCGTTGATTATGCAATAAAGAAGATCGACTAGTTAAACCAGGCATATTAATGCGAAATGAAAACGAAATCAAAAATTAACGAAATTCTACAAATATGCATATGTATATGGATATATACACACACACACACACATATATAGTATATATGTGACACATGTCGCTGACAGCAGACTGAAAACCCGTTGTAGAACCACTGAGAACTACGAGTGATGATGCTGTTGATGCTGTTGATGATGATGATGATAATGATAATGATGCTGTTGATGATGATGATGATGATGATGATGATAATGATAATGATAATGAGAATGATGATCAAGTTGAAATTGATATGGAAATGAAGCGCGCTCAGAAAGACTTCCTTGAACTGCGACCAGTGCAGTGGCTGCTGCCCTTGGGCAACCTGAGGCAACTTTCGCCTGCTGCATCTTCAAGGTTGCCCCCCCCCTCTCCCACCATCCTCTCTGTCCCTGCTGTCTGTCACCGTTTAATCCTGTTCGGATTATGTAAGGCAGGAAACGAGAGAAGGCATGACGAAACGAAAGATTTGCGCCAATTCAGAGAGCGAGAAACGCGAGAAACGCGCAAAATGCGCAAAATACACAAAATGATTTTGGTGCCACGACTGACTTGGGCAACTTACCGGAAGCATTTTGGCGGCAAGGCTTTTTCGGGCCACTTGTTGTTGTTGCTGTTGCTGTTGTTGCTGCTGTACTTGTTGCAAGCAGTTTAAGTGTTTGCTGCTGCTGCTGTTGCTACTGCTGCTCGTCGTGCTGTTGTTGTTGTTGTTGTTGAAGCTGTTGCTGGTTGCTTGTTGTTGCAGTTAAACGCAGCTAACGGTTTTTTGCCTTCGTCTTTGGCGGCACGGCAACAAAATGCTTTTTATTATAAAAAAAATCGGTTTTTTTTTATTCGTTTTTGTTTGTGTGATTCGAAAAGTATTTGAAAAATTGATGTTAAAAGTGGGCCAAGCGCATTGCTGCCAGTCTTTCTTGTTGTTGTTGTTGGTAGTGTTGTTGTTGTTGTTGCAGTTGCTGTTGTCGTTGCCTGCGGCTGCTGCAGAAAATTTTATGCAATCTGCGGCGCCTGCGCAGATCTGCGTCGCTTTACGCTCTGCTGCAGCACCAACAACTCCCGCAACAACAACACTAACACCAACAACAACAACGAGCGCGCACCGAAAACCAGATCGAAAACCAACAAAATATATAAAAAAACTGTTACACACGTCTGCGCATTTAGTTTTTCACTTTCAGCTGGCTTTGCTTTGGCTTTTACCACACTCAATTCTTCGCATCAATCTCCCAAATTCATTTTCGCAATTAATTGTTTCATTTTAATTTTAGCACTCAATTCAATAATGTTGAAAAAAAAAACAAAAAAAGGAGCAAAAAGTTGAAATTCAATTTAAAGAAATTGTCTCAATTGTCTATTGTGAATTTATGGCAAAAAAAACATTTTCAATTTCGTGTTTGCAATTCGCGAAACAAACAGAAACAGTAACAGAAATATCTGATTTTTGTGTGTGTTCGTGTTCGTATGCGTGTGTAACCCGCTAGGCCAACAGTACCGTTCAAGAGTCGTCGTTGCACTGAATTGGTTTTGTGGCCAAAAAGCGTAGCCCAGGCATTAACAGCGCCGTTGCCGTCGGGGCCAGTTGCCAAGGCGGGCAGCAACAGAAACAGCAGCAGCAGCAACAACAAATTGTGCCTTGTCTGCACTGCGCAGCCGCAAAGCAGCAGCAGCGACGACGACGACGCAGCCGACGCAATGCCGCTGTTAAGCCAGCAAACAGCAACAGTAGCGAATAGCAGAGACAGCGATGTTTTGCTATGTTTGGCTGTTAACTAACAGTGCGCTGTTAAGGGCGCTTTAAATTTATTTTGGTCTATGCAGTTGAAGCAACAACAATGCGTTACATAACGGGTTAATCGGCAACTGTCTAAATTTAAAACAATAATCGATTAATACTTTAATTATTGCCATTGAGCAAATTGAAGTTTTATGTCTTTATTTATGTTTAATTTCATTACAAATTAAAGCTGTTTTATGTGCTAGACAATACTGAATTTGCTTAGAAAGTAAAAACCTAATACTATTGTTTTATGTTGTAGGGTGTTGCTGGTGTTGTTTAGTTTATGCACACACTCTCTATAAGTTATAGTCTTGGCTCGCACCATCTTCGAGTGTTTTATAACCAGGCCAATTGCATCGGGTTTTGTTATTGTTGTGCTCTTTGTTGACATGTTGGTTAATGGACTCGGCCTGTTGATCGCCACAGAACGAGAGGGATAGGCAGAGAGAGAGAGAGAGAGCGAGCGAGGTGAGGCCAGCCCAATTCAATGGGTATTTCGTATAGAGCAGGGCTTGGCCGGAACTCGCCTCAATGAGGTCTTGTAACTGGTGCCGTTGCCGGTTTTGCTGCCCAGACGTCATTCGCGTTTTGACCTTTGTTATGGTCTGCGATCGCTCGGACACGACCGTGTGCGGGCCCTCAAAATAGTAAGCCATCGCTCTTATATAATAACCATTAAATGCTGTCATCGAAATGCTGCCAATGAATTTCAAATATTTGTTTGTGTGGCTTGTGTTGCTTTTGTAAACCTTTCTCTGTCACAGTCCCGCATGGCATTGCCAACTTCTTTCTCCTCACACACACACCCGTTTAGTTTTGGCTTAGCGGGCCCCCAATCAATCTCGCATTTGGTAACTGCCATTTGCCAAACAAAGCACCGAATCGATGATGATAATAACGATGTTTCGTTGGCTGAGCTCCTGCCCGGGGCCGGTAATGCATCCGCTGCACGTCGCATTGTGCGCTGCTTCCACATATGAATTCTGGGCACGCCTCGAAGGCATCAGCCGACAAGGAGTCAGCGCCTGCTTGCAGTGGGTGTTCGGTTTGCTACTTCCGCTCAACGGGAACCTCGTCACGTCTTAGGAGTAGGAGTGAGTGAATGCCCGAACAGCGATAATATCAATAACTCTGGTCTACAAATGAATGGCATGTGGGAGAGGGAAGATGGCGGGTTTTCAAGGAGTACAGAATGCGCCAAATCATTCTTGTTCTTTAATTGAGTCGCGTCTGCCCAAGTGTCAAATCATTCACTGGGTCCTCAACGTGGAATTATTTCAACGTGTGTGGCATGTCATATGGGGAGTGCTCGACTAGATGATACCCTTCATTGCTTGTTGTTAAACAAATACAAACCGGTTCATTCAATCATATTCGATTTCATTCGAAGCATTCAATACCTCTATTATGGGAAGTTTGTTTGTCACATCTGCATAAAGTTTTACATACGATATGAGACATTATTTTTGATCAATTGAGGGTCGTTTCATTTTTTTCGCAACCTCGGAAATCATCAAGAAAACATGACTACATGGAACAGATTCACATAGAAACCTGACGTATGCTACAATCGGTCGCGTCCGACATTTTAGATACCCTCGCCCTATACGATTTAAATATACTTCACATATCTGCAGTGTTTATAGTCAAATTGTATTGTTTAGGATGAAAGGTAGATATTATAAGCAGTCAGCTAAGTACTTGGCAAAGTTAGAAAGTTGAAAATTACAAATTAAATTGTAAATTTTCTTTATGAACATATGTATACATATATTTACTATACAATATTTTCAATAGTCACAGGGTATACAAACCATTCTATTCTTATGATTGAATCGGCTTAGTTCCTTAAATGGCGTACATCTTTGATTCGCTGTGGCACTGCGTGATGCAGAAGGAGGCACAAGCCTCACCCACCCCTTGTAAATTTAAAATATTGATTGCAGGAGCAGCAAACTATAGACCAAATGATTTGTTGTATTACTATGCAAAGTTGAAATTTCAATTGCACTCAGATATGCTAATTTGATGCTAGTCCGCACCTAAAAAGAAATTTTGGGATAGTCGGTGATTAATGAATATGCGAAAATCATTACACATTATGGTGTAGTCCAAAAGAAAGCAGCTTGCGCCATAAAACTTGTCTGGCCAGGAGGATGCAGCAAAAGCAAATCGCCCAATTGCAGGTGCGATGCCTGAATGGAAAATCTTCATGTTGAAAATGGAAAGTAATGCAATCGTTCGTTGGATCGATCAAAGTCGGCTTATCGTGGTGCCACACGGATAACACGACAAGATCAGTTTGGACGACAACATTTCGGTTGCTCTGAATTGAATACGGATTATTTACATGGATGAGTTCATCAGCTGTGTTCGCGTAGATAAACGCAATTTGTTAATGAAGCATACTGGATATTTTATCTATTACCGTTAGCAAAGATTAGCGTGTTTTTGTCGATGTCAACTTCTGTTATTTTGAAATAAATTTCACTTGAACTTTTAATAGCGTTAAATATTTTGAATGTTTGTATTTTCCACAACATTCGATTAGATATGGCGATTTATTTACTGACTAGTCGTTTAACTAGATTTATTTATTAATAAATTTATCAAAAGTCAAAGCCAACTTACCATTGAGTACAATTTAAACTCTTTTGCATGATAAGGTATCGATTGGCTCGTTAAATTTTAAAAATCGAACTATCGATGACATCGCAGATGTGTAGATGTGCCAACTGTTTTACGTAAACAGCTGTCGAGCGCTAACAAATTTGAATTCAGCATCAAGTGCAAACAAATAAAAGAAAGAATTTAAATTGCCTTTTGTTTATAGTTTTTTTCGGCTGTTTCATCAACTAGTTGGAGTATATTTGCACATCGGATTAGTTACAACGTACTTAAAGTGATTCAATTCCGTCTACAGTCTGTCAATTAATTCTTTTCCTGCTTGACTTGTTGCACTTTGGCAAAACAGACAAATCTTAAGGTTATTTTGTACATATGTTTAATAGTTGGACAATACTACATATACATGCAGAATATACATATAGTACTCTCGCTAGCTTCCAACCAGTTGTCTTTGTTCCATCAAGAGATGCACTCCTTGGAACCCATACGTAATCGGCTCTTTCACTTTATTAAACCTCATTTAAACTATCGCGGGGCTTGGGACGGTCCCACGCTTATCGCTTGTATAAGTGCGAATTTGCATATGTACATATATCTGTATGTATGTCGTACACATGTGCGCGGCATGTTTGACTCCAGCGCAAGAAGCCAGGCCTCAATCTCGGATAGTCCATATGGAACTACACACACACAAACGTGCATGTAGTATATGCTTTGTGGTCATATTTCAGTTTAGTTTCATCGGATCGCAGCTGGCTGAACACATAACGGTAGACACACACATACAGCGGCCGTACGTGTCCGTGTGAATTAATATAATCGTTGTAAATTTAGCCCCTATCAAGAATGATTTCGAAAGCGATAGCGAACAAAAACTATAAGTACGTGCAAGCGAAGACTACAGTGGCCAGCAAAGTTAAGGTTGGATATTATTGAAAGACAGGTGTAGTTCCTTGGTGTGCAAAACACATTCTGGATAATGATATGGTTGTATCGTATTTTCTTAAATTGTATCATATTTTATGGTCCTCATTAAAATGTGGTCTTTATCTGTTTGGGTTTCTCATCAAGTTATTACTACAATAATAAACAAATTACAGCCATGGATAGTGTTCTCTAGTCGAGCATGCATATCTGCACACACACACACACTCACAGTCGTACACACACTGACAGGCACACCCTGTTGCTCGAGACGAGATACTGATTAACGAAAGAAAGAAAAAGTACTGTAATAGTTCCTTACGGAATTTAGGTAGTTAACAAAGATTGCCAATCTCGGCCTGCGTCAGAGACGGTGGTGACCCAACACTGGTGGGCAGTGTTATCAGACGCCGAGACGTTTAGTCACTGCTTCGCTCAGTCGCGCACAGCGCATGGAGGCGAACACTCTGCGGCTACCTCAACCAGAAGCGCATAGAACCAACCCGCACAGGTACACACCCACACAAACAGACGCACACACACAGGCCCAGAGAGACAGACAAGGAGAGAGGACCATGTCCGGAGGCAAAAACGAGAGTCAGAGACTTGCCATACTCGACTGCGATGGCGGCAGCGATGATGCTTGGGCCCTGCTGTTGCTGCTGCATGCAGAGAAATGCGGACAGCTGAAACTGCTGGCAGTGACCACCACTGGCTGCGGGAACACGACGCGGGAGAACGCGGCGCGCAATATGCAGCGCATACTCAAGGCCTGCGCCAGGGAGGATGTGAGTATGCCAGGGTGGATGGCCCGACCTGCTAATTTATCGTAGAAGTTATAATTGTTGCTCTTTTCGCCAGGTTCCCATCTATCTGGGCGCTGTTGAACCGCTTAACGTTGGGAATATCGTGGCCGATAAGAGATATTTCCACGGCAACGATGGCTTCGGCGACTGCCTCGGGGATGATGGCCTGGAGCACGTGCCCAGCTTTGTGAAGCCGCAGCATGCGGTGGTGGCGATACGCGAGCTGTGCCAGGCGCAGCCAAAACAGATCACACTCATCATGGTAGGGCCACTGACCAATCTGGCACTGGGCTACACCATGTACGGGGAGCAATTCGGGCAGGACATCAAGGATGTGTACATTATGGGCGGAAACTATCAGGGCGTCGGCAATTCGTCGCGTGCCGCCGAATTCAATTTCCACTCCGATCCGGAGGCAGCGCATGCTGTGCTGCTCAAGACACCCTGCCCCATCACCATCCTCCCCTGGGAGCCCTGCACGAAGGATCGCTTCCATATACCTATTGTAAGCTACAGTGATCTCTGGTGGGTTCATTCTATTCATTTCCTCCATCCCCCTCCCACAGGATTGGCGTCTTTACGAACTGGGCAAACGTGCTGCTGCTGTGAATCACCAGGCCATACAAATGCTGACGGAGGTGGAGAGTGCTCAGTGGCTACCGCAAGGTTTCGACAGCTGGAATCCCTGCGACGCACTCATTGTCGCCGTGTGGCTCTTCGACAAGCACTTCGTGCTCAAGGAGAGCACTTGGCATGCCACAGTGGATCTGACCGGGACACACACGCGCGGCCAGATGGTGCTCGATCACCTCAAGGAGCTGGACAAGTTCCCTGAGAACGTACGCATCATCGAGCTGGTTGACGAGGTGCTCTTCAAGCAGATTGCCGAGTGGGTCGCCGGCCTGCGCGATGACTTCTCTCTCACGGGGATGACGACGCCAGCGTCCGAATAAACAATTCCTAAAATTGCTCAAATTAGCTTTTTGCATATGCACATATGTACATACATACATATGCATATGTAGGTATTCACATGTATAGCACGAACAGTTTTTTCTGTTGTTTTTTTTTTTTTCATTTAAGGAAATCCATAATACATTATTGTATACGCATCGGCAGAAACCGAACGAAAGAGAGAGGAAAGCAAGAGATTCGCTCTTTGTTTACAATCCCAATTGAATTACGAAAATAAAACCACAAGAAGACTATAAACACGATCAATATGATATATTATATATCCGCATATTTGCATATATGCATATTTATCGCGTTTACGCTTTCCACTTCTTCAGCTGCAAATTGCCAGTTGCTCTCTTTCAGCTTTTGTTCTGTTCGTTTGGTTCAAGAATCAGTTCAACTGAACAAACTATCGTAACGAACCTGCCAACTTGTTCCAAAATGTTTTGCATTCGATCAGTTGAATATGCAACTGCCTAGTTATGGAGCGGAATGAATGACGGCGTAGTTCAAAAGAGGGAGATCATATATTTGTTTATTAGAACATATCTTTAATTATATCTTCTGGACTTTGCATTGCATTTTTCGCGGATAAAATTGATTATTTGTAATACAACTGGCAATTATTTAAACACACATCATTTTCAGAATTGACTGAAGATAAAAATACAATGTACATATGCGGATAAAAATGAGGCGATTAATATGGTATGTGCATATGGACATATGTTTGTATATGTATGTATATATAATGTGGAATCGAGTTTGGTTGTTTGTGTTGTAGTGATATAGTTATTATCTTGCACTTTTATATGCCGCCAATAAGGATTCCCAGTGCATAGTTCTAAAAAAGAGTAGCCACATTATTGTAAAACTAACGGACGATGTTATAAATCCATTTTTCACCAGCTCCCACGGGCCTATATAGGTACTATGACTTTTATCCTTAATATTAACCGCATAGAGGTACACAATGCCGACGTTGATGGCAAAGAATAGTAGGAGTGCTCCAGCACCTTTAAGCGGCACACTACCATAGATAACTCCGAGAATAAGGGCAAAAATCTGCCGCCCCCAATAGAATACATGCATGAACTCATCCTTGTCTCTCGATTCCGGTGTAATCATGGGCCGCGTACAAAGAATTCGCACATCATTTGATGGCCTGGGGGCGATGTGTCTTGGGTTCTGCCCTGTGACCATTTCACGTCTTGTGTAAAGGCAATATTATGAAAATGTGTAGATCATTAGGTTATACATGTTAATGCTGTGAGATGAATATTAAAACTTCAGTGTTGTTTCTAAAGTATGTAAATTTAATGATTATTTTAGAAACTACGCGTTGTCCCTTTAAATAGTGAATTACAATTAAGAGATAACAAGGATGAAAATCTATAGAAATTCGTGCGGAATGTTATTTAAGAAAAATAATGTGGGAGTTCTATGTTCTATCAATGTATATTCGTAAGGAGCTTTCCAATTGGTTTAGATAGATCAGTTATAGAATAGCTTATAACACCATTGGCACTTTAAATGGGCTGTACCTGACAAATATCATAGGTTAAGTTACAGTTCTTATTTAACCTTACACCTAGGGCAAACAAATATCATATTTGTTTGTGTGACATAAGAATAAACGATCGAACTACTGATTTTCCATTTAAAAAAGTAGTTTGTTTTCGCCAATACCTTATTAAAACTTACCCAATAATGATTGTTTTAAAAATGTAAGTACGTAAAAAATCAATTTGCAAACTTTTCTAAGTTTCGTTTTATTGTAAAATAATTTTTGTTCAATTACAAATTTGACTAAGCTACATTGATAATTAGGAATATTATAATCGGACAACCGTACAAAAAATTCCCACTTGTCTATAGTGCCGGAGGAAGCACGTGGGCTTCTTGCACCGCAGTTTAAAGTGCATAAAGTATTAAAAAATTGAAGGATCTTAATATTTTGTTAATAGTTAATAGATCTTCATTTGAGGAGCTTAGAAATGTAATAAACAAACAGTTTTAATGGCTTACGCTATAGAAATATATGTATTTAATTGTTTTAATTGAAAAGATATAAAAATATTTTCATAGTAAGAAAAGGCCCGATAAGTTAACAGCTAACGATAGTTTTAAAAACTGGTCGATTATAACAGAGAAGAAGTCAGTTTTAAAGCACAAGTGTAGATGATCGTTGTGTACAATGTATCAAGTATCAAGTATAAATTTAGACTAGGGAACTCTCAGTTATTCTACGCTAAATAGTGTGGTGCGTTGTGCGTCGTTACCGAACAGTTAAGGAGCGAATAGGTTAGTTAAATACCGCAGCATATATGTCTATGTACTATAAATGGTTACACTATAATTATCAATATGTATTTTTATCGTCTACAAAAACGTTACTGAAGTAAGGGCACTATGTTTCATTGTACTTTGAAATTCTATTCATAAATCAATTGAATGTTCCTTGCAAAACGACCTAATGACGCTGCCCGCTAATACAATCGCAATCCCTATAAGGATGCCACCCGATTGCAGAGCAACCCTGACCCCTCGCTGTGTAGCTAACTGTTAAACGCCCCCGATATATGGCATATCTAAAGTTTACAATGTATATTAGACAAAAAAAAGTAGAACCCTAAAGCGGTGCTTATAAAACTACGATGCGAGTACAAAGTACACAAAACAGATTAAGCGATCAGTCTGTGCGACCAATGCTAAGCGCAGGCTCCGTCCAGCGGACTCTAGACAGGTATGCCAGTGCGGTCCTTGATCTTGCCCAACACATTCACATGCACCTTGGAGAAACCGCTCGGCTTCTTGCCGAGCACAGGCGGCTCAGCCCGTGGCAACGCTGCCGTCGATACACCAATGTCCAGGGAGGCAGATGACAGCGGTGACGAGTGCTTGGAGTCATCCGTGTGCATATGGGAGCGATGTGTGCTGGTGTCCTGAGACAGCAGCAAATCATCGCTGCTGGGTCGCAGTTGTGTGGAAGATGGCGTGTAGACAGGCTGCATCTTCTCCAGCTCGTCGTCGATGGCCTTGAACTGCCAGCTCCAGTTGGCGCGATACAGGAAAGGCCTGTGATCGAATCGATTATCGTCGGGGCTGTAGCTCTCGGCATGCACCGACGGCGTCAGCACAGTCATCTTGTGTCGATTGATGGCATAGCAACGAAAGAAGTGCTTCACCTTGTCGGCTACCTCCTTGGGCGTGAGGTCACCTTTCCAGGTGGCCACCAGCTTGCAGAACATGCTGTACGGACCGCAAAAGGATTGCTTGCGCAGTCGTCCATACTCGCTCAACTCAGCATAGGTCATGCCCATGTCCTGCTCATCCGTTTGCAGAAGCTCGCCGTTCTCCTGCAGCGGCTCCAGTTCAGCCGTGGGCGGTGCCTCGATGATCTGTCCCAGCACGGGCAGATTGTATCTGTGGGGAGGCAATGGAGGGCAATGGATTAGTTGCAATGCCATTCAGCGCATGCATGGTTGACTTACTTCTCCTTGGCATAGGCTAGAAAACGTCGCAGATCTGTCTTCGATATACCCCCAATGGGATTAATGTCAGCCGAGGAGCAATCGTATTTGGTCAAATAACCTCGCAGCGATTCATCCACGTTGGCTGAGCCCAGCACCAACAGTCCACCCGGCCGGTTGCGCACCCATAGCATGAGCTGAGCAAAGATGTAGGCCAGCACCATGCGGATGCGTGACTGAATGTTTTGCAGGGCCAGGTTCTGTCTGGCACATCCACCCTGGGTGCGAAAGACTGGCGTCAGGCCAGTCACGGTATTGAAGATGGCAAGCAACGCATTCACGGCCAGATCGATGCTGATCTCAATGTGGTAGCTACCAATCTGACTCGCCAGCTGCGAGGCCCGTCGTCGGGTTTCCTTGCTGCTGTTCACGCTACCCATGAAGCAGGTGACCAACAGGCGATTGCACAGTGCCGCCGCATTATCGGGCGTATAGTCGGTGTCCGCCAGAATCTTGCGTATATCGTAGAGCACCTGAGCATCGCCAAGCTGCACGGCATGCACAATTTGGCGGCACATGGAGTGAACAATGGTCGCCGAGCTGCTGGAGTCGACGCCACCGCTGAGTGGCAAAAAGAAGCCACCCTGACCGGAGCGACGCAGATAGTCCCACAGCCAGCAGGCGGGTCCCAGTGCAATCTCCTCCTCAGGCGTATGATTGGGGGTCTGCATGGGCGGGGTGGATGTCTTGAAGATGTCGCTATGCGTGGACATCTCGAAATCACAACGAATCCGCGGATAGGCAGCGGCTCCAGCCGCAGTGGTGCAACGCGAACGCATGCTCACACGATAGGCACGAATCTCCTCCAGATCAATGGTGGCCAGCGTCACCTCCACATCCTGTAGGGCAAACTGTTGGCTACGCGCCAGCAGCTCCCCGTTCAGCGCAATGGCCGAGCAGCCATTGAAGTAGACACGCTGCCCGTCACAGCCGCGCAAGTTGCTGAACAGATAAGCGCCGCCTGCCTTGAAGCTGGCATTGCGTATCAGATCGCTGGTGATGTGCGCCTTGCGTAGCTCCATGTAGCTGCCGGAGCCATTCACAATGAGCTCGACACCCGCCAGCGACATTTCGATGTGCTTGCTGCGCACATTCCACAGTTCCTCGCAGATCTCGTAGCCGATGCAGGTGTCGCGCGTGGCGATGACCGCGTCACCAAAGGGCACCGTCTCTTGGCCCGTGTGCTGCGAGATAAGACGCGGCAGCAGATAGTCCTCCGTTTGCAGCTCCTTGGTCCAGGCGGTAAACCAACGCGATTCGCGATAATTGCCATCATCACAAAGCGCCATCTTGGGGCGTATCAGCAGCAGTTGCCGATTGTAGAAGGCCACACGGCAATTGTAGGCAACGTTCTGATGCATCACCGGCATGCCCACATCCACCAGCATGTTCTCGCTACCAAAGGAATCTCAGTGAGTACGAGAAAGTGCCATCTGTATTTGCATTTGCTTACCAAAAGGGCGACAACATGATCTCCAGCAGCGTCTCCCACGAGTGCAGGAACGTGTCCGGCTCACGGAAATGATCCTCGCAGCTGTAGCCACTGTGGAGCAGCAATAGAGGGAGAGAGAATGGTAGAGATTAGAGATTAGGAAAGGGAACTTATGTGGCCCGTCACTTACCAGATCTCTAGCTCGGGTCCAGTGCGGTAGCTCGCCCCCATGTCCTTGGCCTCCAGTATGGATTGCAGTATGCGGGCCATGTTACCCTCGAAGTCCAGCGCCCATTGGTTAAGCGTCGACACGGCCACCGTTATTTTACGTCCCATTTTCAGTGTTATTTCCGTTTATTGTCAGTTTAAAAATCGGCAGTTTTATGTCGGCAGTTTGCGACTGAAAAAGGATAAGCAAACGAGCTGAGTATTAGATTGATTATTGCGAAGCAGCTTCGACACTTCGAGTTGCCTCCTCTGTGAACTGTGTCGTAAGCTCTTAGCAGTTGCCGTGGCTATCGTTGTTGTTGTTATCGGTCGCTGTTGCTGTTGTTGCAACCGACAGTAGCAGCAGTGTAACTATTGATCAAACAGAGGACTCGCCTCGCAACACGGTCTGCTGACGTAGCCGTTGTCGTAGCCCCTATTAATAGACTCCAGCGCCTATTTCTGTCCCCTGAAAGCAGCGGCCGCAAAAAGACATTCACCGGCATTATGAAAGACATTCCTGCGTCCTTACAGCAGTATCCCCTTCCTTCTCACTCCCTCCTGTGCCCTGAGACTTGCCCTTGTTATACATGAGTAATGGCATAAGTGGGAGGGCCGTTGGGTTTTTCTTCGAACACCTATTTCAGTAACTTTTATTGATACCCATTAAATATGACACAGCCTCGACTGCTGATACATAATTGCAGTATATTGTTAATATACCCTGTACTATTGGTAGGAGAGTAAGATGAGGGGGAGACTGAATGAAAATGATACTTTAATGATTTTTGATGATACTTTAATGATTTGCAAATACGAGTATATTGTTTGTTTGTTATTTACATATATATTCTTATTCTTACTAAAGTTGATCAATAATACAAATAGAGAATATATTTTAAACCTGCCTGCAAATAAACCAGAGTATCTGCGAGTCTGCCGAGTTTCACTTACACTAATCGAAACATTATATAGCTACCTCGATACTATTGTATATACATTCCTGAATCCAACCATATTCAGGCCGTGAAATGGGGCTGATCGAACTAACTCTAAACTAAATGTGTAGTATCGTGCTTTAACATATTTTTACCCTTGCAGAGAGTATATAAATTTTGTCCAGGAGTTTGCAACGCACCTTAGGATATATGACTGAACCCAATAAATCAGCATCAACAGAGGAATCGAACTAGCTCTATCTGTCTGCTTGTGTGTCCGTCTGTTGCAACGCCTAGTAGTCCATCAGTTATCAGCTACCTTAATGAAAGTTGGCATACATGCTTTTTATTACAGCACGCTATAAATAAGTTGGAACAAGCCTGAGCCTACCGATATATCGTCTAGTTGTCGTACAAACTATCGGCTGATTTTTGTTATTTGTCACGACATTGCAACCAAATTTTCTACATCGAACTTTTTCTATATATTTAGCATTTCATAAGAATCTGACCACCGTTACCTAAAGCAATCATAGAAACAATCGGCCGGAATGAACTTATCAGTGCCAACCAAAGTGAGACATAATATTGGATATACATAATACCATTGAATTCTGCACCATTATAAAATAATACGATTACCATTAATAGTTTCATAGATCCAATTACAGCTACTTACAGACCCATGTAAAAGGAAGTTTTAAAAACGTGCGCCATTATATCTCAAAACATACTCTCTTTGTCATCTGTCTCATACATTTTCATATATCATCTACATATATCATCTATCTCTCTCTTTCTTTCTTTACACCATCTCTATTTTTCGTGTCTCTGTCTCTCCTATATCATCTGTATGTACCTTTCATTCCCTCCTTCTCTCCGTCTCTTTCTCTTTAATTGTCCATATCTCTCTCCATCTTGTATATGTATACTCTATATTGTATATTTATATCTCTCTATTTCTCTTTAGATATAAATATCTAACTCTTTTCATTCATCTTTCTATCAATTTATTATAATTTATCAATTAATCAATGAGAAAGCTTAGTACTGTTCATTTTATTATGAAATTAATGAAGTAATTAAATAAATAAAATATATTACATAATAATAATATATAAATATAATTTTATATTTTATATATGTATAATAAATACATCTGAAGTGTTTTCAATTTAGCAGATTTTTAATAATAATTTCATATAATCATATACTGCTCTGTAAAGTATGCAAAGCTGAGCTGTCAGTGTTGATCAATTGCGAAAAGTGCAACTATTTGGCTTTCAAACTGTTACCTCTCTTCCTTCCCTTCTCCCCCTCTCTCTCTCTCGCTCTCTCTCTTGAGGTGTCAAGCTATCCTCACTCTGACCATAAATAGTTTTGATAGTTTAACAACAAAAGTTGCCAAAATAAACGATGGATACAATTATAATTTTGAACTGTTCGAAACTGCTGTGAGTTTTCCACGGATTGGTGGACACGCTGCAATGACTTGTGTACACAGCCAGAGGGTCTAGGGGGCGCACTCACTCGCACTCACGAATGCACGCAAATGAATACCTATGCACCTTTAGTCGCACGTGTCGTATGTGTGCGTGTCCACGCCTCGCAAGGTTGCGTTAGAAACTTTCGACATGTGTAGAAATTATAACTTCGGGAGGCTCTATATGGGATGGTGTGTGTGTGTGTGTGTGTGTGCAGTTCGTTAGCGATGCATTGAACTTTGAACTATGTCCGTACGTAGTTCACGGGACTGTGATTGGCATCAACACGTTGGAAAATGAGCAGAGTGGAACTGATACAGTTGTCTCTCGATAGATTAAAACCTGCACAGCTGTGGAAAGCTTGCTCTGTCTTAAGAGTATCGTTAAGCTTTTCTCAAAGGTTTTAAAAGCTTTCTGAACAGAGTTATCCATAAAAATGATTATACTCAGTATAATTTGAATCACATCAGGTATTCTCTGCCATTTCGTTGTGTTTATTGTTTTTTGGAGCAGGCCGAGATCTTTATTTCATTACCCACATATACACACACATACAGGTTTAGAGGCAAGCAGCATAGTTTTATTTGAGCACGAGAATAATCCGGTTGAAATTAATACGAATTTAAACGTTGAAAAAATTGTGTGTGAAGTGCGTTATCTATTCCACATTCACATCCCAGCATGCAGAAGTGTGTCAAGGATAATTGGATGGCAAGGGCGGCACACGAGAAAATTGAGACACAGCATCAGCAACAATGCGATGGTAAGTCCATCATGAAGTACATATATCTAGTTGTAAGTCCATCATGAAGTATATATATCTATTTGTGAGTCCATCATGAAGTACATATATCTAGTTGTAAGTCCATCATGAATTACATATATCTAGTTCTAAGTCCATCATGACGTATATATATATCTATTTGTGAGTTCATTATGAAGTACATATATCTAGTTGTAAGTCCGTCATGAAGTATATATATCTATTTGTGAGTCCATCATGAAGTACATATATCTAGTTGTAAGTCCATCATGAAGTATATATATCTAGTTGTGAGTTCATCATGAAGTACATATACCTTTTTGTGAGTCCAACATGAATTACATATATCTAGTTCTAAGTCCATCATGAAGTACATATATCTAGTTCTAAGTCCATCATGAAGTACATATATATATTTCACTGATGGAGAATTCGATTGTTAACATCTCTTACTTTCTGTTCAAAGAAATGTTCGTCTTTTTAGCGCAGATTAGATCGGTTTCCAATTCCAGCACATATATATTTATCGATCTATATATATTCTTACATATATCTAGTTCAGTATGCTGTTTTTCGCACACTGCAATTCCTCTTTTTCGCTTGGGTTCAG
Organism: Zaprionus ornatus; assembly: GCA_018904035.1. Classification (NCBI taxonomy): domain Eukaryota; kingdom Metazoa; phylum Arthropoda; class Insecta; order Diptera; family Drosophilidae; genus Zaprionus; species Zaprionus ornatus. The sequence continues at coordinate 22,042,946 of JAEIFZ010000001.1, forward strand.
CTCCATTTCCGGTTGACGTTGACGAGTCGCTGAAGCCTGACAAAGTCGGTTCAAAATAGTAACACTGCTTGGGGTCTGTGTTCTATTTTAAGATCCAGCTCCAACTGTCTATCAATAACGCGAGTTGCATTCTAGTATAGACGGTTCGCCATCGCATGACCGCGCCAGTCACTGTCTTAACTAAACTTGCTTCAAAAATGGCCCAAAAATACACAAAGCCACGGGAAAAGCACACAACAACAAAACAGATACACGATAATGAGACACAACCGATTTGGTAGAAAAATGACAAAATTGACAAAAGAGCAGCATGAAAAAATCATATAGAATAGGGTAGACTCGAAGGTACTCTGTACCACAGGGAGATCTTCATAAATGTTCAGGTTTCCTTGAGCACGACTTATAATCCCATGATATATTAAGATACTATTGAAGAAACTAGTTGAAATATCTTATGATATATTAAAAAGCAAGTGTAAATATCATGAATATATAGATTTTTATATAGTCAACACAAAATATCTTCTTTTATTCCATGGTATAATAAGATATTATTGAAAAAAGTAGTTGAAATATCATAAATATATATATAATGTATATATATATAATATAGTCTTTATATATCCCTCTTTTATCCCATCATATTAGGCTATTATCGAGATTACGTGTATTCTTTACATAATATCTTATTTTATCCCATGATATATTAGAATATTACTAACAAACCAAGTGTAAATACCGTGAATATATGATAACCTATAGTCTACCCTTTATATCTTCTTCCGAGGATACATTGTGGGCTGCGTCACCATAAAGCGAAAACTTTTCGGGTTCTACGTAGTATACGAAATGCGCAATTTATAGCTTCACCTGCCTTTCATGTGAGTTTTCATGGGGTTGATTGGCTGAGTTCAGCTTTGGCGAGAGCCTCACTGGGTTAGTGACGGATGGGAATTATATTGATATCATTCGCTTTCCTTTTTTTTGATAGTGATATGTGTGATTTGACCCAAAAAGGGACTGACAGAAAGTCGAACAAGCAAAGAGGAAGGGTTATTGGGATCTTCTCCGTATGTATCTGTAAAAAATGCTAGGGTATTTAAGTTGTCTTCCAAGGTAGCTGCTTCGACATGCTTAAGATATTGCATAGCACCAACTTTGTAATTTCGTAGAAAATATCGTCAAGAACTTTCGACTTGAGCGATATTATTAGATGGCGCACGTGTCTGCATCACAAATTATCAATTAGAATATTGAATATTAAGAAATTCTCAATTTGTTCACAATGATCTCATGGAGCCGTCTCTTTCTGATACCCACTTACACCTTGAAGACGTTGGCAACTGATGGAGTCTCGACGACAATTCTCTATGTACTTGGATTCTACTTGGAATTGCAATGAAACATGATTTTCGCGTCAATTGAATACCAAAGCTAAAGCCCGAAGGGTAGCGTTACCTTGTAATTGAACTGCACCTTCAATATGGTATGAGATGGCAATACTCTAGCTCCAAGAGACATTGACGCGCTGTGGGGACCTTAGTAAGGACATATGGAATTCTTGAGCGCTGCTGCTGCTGTTGCCGTTTGACTGTCAGTCAGTCAGTCTGCCTTTTTGTCTGTCTGCCTGTCTGTATGTCTGTCTGTCTGTCTGTCTGTCTTTCTGTATGTCTGCCAATAAGTCGCTGTTCCAGCTGCAATGGCGTCCAAAATGGTGCCAAAGCGGCATGCAAGGTGCACGCGCTGCCGTCGGCTCTTGGGTTCGATTGAGCGATTGACTGACTGAAGAGGGGCGCACTTTCGCTGTGTGTGTGTGTGTGTTTGTATGCGTGCATGCAACTGAGCCTACTTATGCATAAATACTTTTGAATTTGAAAATCCAAAAGAAAAGCGTTACGGCAACAACGAAGCGTGCATACCCTAGATAGTGTCCACAGTCCTCTTATCTTGAAAGTATGTATATGTCAGATGCATCTCTTCAATTTATTCTACTATATATAGTTGGCATAACCTATGGTCTTCAACTGAGGCATCTAGCATGATATTTATGGACCTACTGATCATGAATATATATGTATGTGTATTTAAATATATATGTATGTTTATATAAATCTTTAGAACAGATTACGTATTACCATCACCTCCTAAGTTTTTAAATGGTATAACAACCTTTTGCTTATTTATTTCTCAACCTTTTGATCACGAATGTATATGTTTATATGTGCATATAGAACATATTATGTTTTTAAATGGTATACCAACCTCTTGCATATTTTTTTATCGACCTACTGATAGCGAATATATATCTATATATACACATATTTATATATATACATATGTACAAAATATATAAACATACGTATTACCATCACCTCTGTCATTTCCAAATGATAACACAATTATCTGCATATTCATTTCTCGACCTGATCCTGAATATATATATTTATATATATATGCATGTATATATGTACATATAGAACATATTACGTACTATCATCACCTCCTACGTTTTCAATTTGTGTAACACGCTTTGAATAGAAAACAGCAAATATAGTAGCGGTCTTTTCCCTAATGATCATGAATATATATTTGCATATAGTATACACATGTGTAGGGTATAACGGCGTGTGTTGAATGAGTGCACACTTGCGCCATGTCGTGCGCAATTTATGTTAATCGCAGAAGCGGCCACGCGTCCCTCAATGCAGCCTAGGCAGCTCCCTTCCTTCCCACGCCCCCTACCAACGTACCTTCCTATGCGAGGGATGTCCCCTAGTCGGTTGTGTGAGTGTGCAAGTGCGAGTGTGTTAAAAAGCAAATAAAATTGCTAAAGCAGAAAACGAACTGCTCTGATGATACCCTGCACGGGATTTCGAATGATAACTCTCTTGATTTAATAAGTAGAAATTCATGACTTATAAGTTATTACAGAGTGCTATAAACAACCATAAAGCGTATAGCAATGAACTTGATTACTGTTGTCCCCGCTATACAAAACAAAAGGTGTTCAATTTCGAACTGTGTGCATGTGGTATACCTTTCGCACTGTATCTCTACACAATTACAGGGTATGCAAATAAGGGAAAACAAACTTTTTTGGTGCCTTGCACAGCGTAGAGTAGAGTAGAGAGTAGTGAGTAGAGTCGAGGCGAGGCGCGTCAGCGGCAGCAATAATTTTAATGCCGTGGTTTTTACGTGGTAACTGCGGATTGAAGGCACCGCCACGGGGCCAATTTAGGCAGTCAACGTTAGTCAGTTGCTGCAGACACGAGTCTGTCGCTGGCAGCCAAGTGCCAAGAGCTCCTCCGTGACTGTCGCTGTCGCTTTTGCTGATGCTCTCCAAGAGCGACGCATGAGCTGAAAAGTTCGCGTTGTTTGTTTGTTGTTGTTGTTGTTGTTGTTTTTTTGTTGCAAGTGAAAAGTGAAAAGCAAATCTTAAGGCATGCAGGAAACTAAAGCATCTGCCACGCGCACTAGCACGCCCACGCCCACGCCATCACGAACCCCAACTCCAAGACCAACAGCAACCCCGATCCCCTTGTCCCCTTCGCAATCGCAGCCTCATTCACAGCCTTCGGCCTACAACTACCTGCTGAAGACGCAGCTTGGCCATGGTAACCGCGACAATTGGCTGACCAAGGTAGGACCCGCATCCGTGGAGGCAACCAGGCGTCGCCTGCTTCTGCGCAGTACGCGCAATCACGCAATCTCTGAGCCGGATCTGCTGTTGTCGCTGACAACGGGCTCGAGCTCATGCTGCAGCGAGGCAGAGCCAGAGGAGGAGGACCTGACGGAGGTGGACCCCAGTCGAGCTGGCAACGTGGAGGCCATTAGCCTGGTCAGTGCGAACTTCAAGTGCAACGACCTGGAATGCTCCCTGGTACTGAGCGACTATGCGAAGTGTAAGTAGCGAAGCTTGAATCGAAGTCGAAGGAGGGCAAGAGTATAATACTTGAAGCAGAATGCGGACTTATAGAGCCAATTTGGAACTATACAGATTTGCACTATGTATAATCGTGTCTATAGACGATTATACCTATTTCTTATGTGCTGCTGTTCTAGAGATCAATGCAATAGTTCTACGAAGAAAGAATGAATGATGAAAGATCATTCCTAGACTACATATGTAGATCTGAAATCTAGCGCGATGGGACATAATTTTTCTGACATCTTGCGTTTTCCCAAAAAACACATATGTTACATATACATATAACATTTTTATTGCTGTGTTCGTTTGATTCGATTCTAACGCTATGTTACGTTGCTTATAGGAAATTTAAGATTTAGAAACATATGTTTCATATCAAAACGAAATCGTTCAAACACAATCTTGTTATACCCTTGCAAAAGTTGGCAACACACATTTACTACCTATTTAGCATGTACAGAGAAGTCAAACAAGCTTTATCCGTGTCTTCGGATGTCCGTTGTTGCTTAATGGTACTTACTACACATGTTTCTTACTGTATTGTACATTGTTCGGAACGAGTCAGATCAGACCGATTTATGGCATAGCTGCCATACAACCTATCGGCTGATTCTTATATTTTTCCACCAAATTTGTTAAGATTAGTTTATTCTATTTATCTATATTTCTATTTAAATAATTTTAATAAAATTTCAACAAACTCATTCTATAACATAGGAGCAATCGTCCGATATGAGGCTTTTTGTATGAAGTTCAGTATTGTATTACGAAATAACTTAATTTATCAGTGTCAATCAAAGTAAGACATTTTATAAAAGTCGGACAAATATATATACAAATATATACTATACATAGGATAGATGTATAAATAATATAAATAATTTCATATAAAAGTTGTCTGTCCAGTGATTAGGTTTATTATAGCTGTCAATGAATAAATACAATATTCAATTCTGCACGATTATATATAACAAATACAGGACAGATCAGCAGAGATTAGAACCTGGAAAGGTATAAAACCATCGGCGTGCTGAAGGCACCCCCTTTTTTAGTTTTGCATTGATTCTTTGATTCCCTGTTTATTTGCGGATGTGATTTTATAATACATCTGTATACTTTAAGGAAAAATAGTGGCAAATAAATATTATATTATAAAGAAATGGAATCTAACATCTAACGCTATAGCAAACATGAATATTCCAAAAGTTCTAGTGAAAGAAAGAAAGAAAGCAACGGGTTAGCCGTAAACTTTTCGATTTCTACAAAATGCGTTTCTCTAACTTTGTTGCAATATCATTATTTTCGTATTTGCATGTTGAAAGACAAAGGCAACCAATTTTCACAATTATTTTTCACGTATTTTCTTGCTAATTTCCACACACAAAGTGTAAGTTAAGAGGGGCATCTTGGTTTTCAGAAGAGTCTATTTAAGGCGAGAAATATAAAAAGATGCAAAGAGATATAATACGAGTATAATAACATTCACTCTTCCAGTTGTTTTTTATATAAATAGAACAATAATATGATATTATATTTGATGCGCATATTTTAATTGAATTCAGAACACCCCGTTTTGCCATTTCAATGCTACAGGGTATACAAATTAGCTATAATGCGAAGAAATATAGTAAACAAATGTTTTAATTGCAATTTGAATTTACATATAAACGTTTTGTTTCGAAAATTCGTCTGATGCAGAGTGCAGCATGCTCGACTGTCATATACCCTGTGGAGTGTAGAATAAAGACAGTATATATATTAAAGTATTCCTATTATTCATAGACATTTGAGATGACTTCTTGGAGGAACAACATGAGCCCCAAATAACCTTCTACATTGGTTACAGGGTATTTAATGAAAGAAAACAAATGAGGGCAGACTGAGGAATGGGAGAGGAGAAGTGGCAGGGGGGAAGGCGACGCGTTTGTTGCCTTGAGAGTCACGGCGTCTTGCCAAAATAGAAAATACATAAATATTGTGATCAAGATCATTGCCGCCTGCTCTAGGTAATGGTGATATAATGCGATGCTCGGCTGCTGGGACGCTTGGCTGCCGCTTTAGTTGGCAATTCGCATGACACCTGTTTGGTATGTGTCCAACGCTGGCGGCACCGGCGGAGGCGGCTATGCCCAGTGGGCGCACACTCAATAGAAAAACAAAATTTTTGACAAATTAATTGATAGCATCCGATGCTCTTCCCCATCCCACCATCCCCAAGAGAACTGCCTGCTTGGGCACTGGGACAATGCTCTGCTACATACAGTCTGTATTGGTATTTAGTGCCCTCTATAGAGGGTTCTAAGTAATGCTTGTGTGTGAGTGTGTGTGTCTTGGCCGTATCCAAGGCTGCTTAGGTTTATGTGTCTGATTCGGTTACAGGGCAGAACTAGACTACCTTGCACTTCCCTCCTTCGTTCTGCTGCCACTTCTAACCTCCTTCTACTCCTGCTGCTACTGCTCGAGCTGCTTTTGTTTATTTGTTTATAACAGTTGCCGCTCCACTCGCTACCACTCGAGTAGTCGAGACAGTCGGTGCAGAGCGGCTCAGTTTGCTTTTGCCCGACGCCGCACAGACACAGAAAAATGCCGCTAACTGCCGAGTGAAATCTAAATAGCTAAATAGCTAACGTGTTCGATATCGTCCACAAATTTCATTGTTTCCTTTCGGTTTCTTTTTTTTTTTTTACCAAATGGTGCAAATGGTGAAATGATGAAAGAACAACAATAAGATATGAAAATATGCAAGAGTTAAGAGTCGTTGCCACATCTCATAATCCACGTAATTCGCGCACCAACGCCATACACTGCCCTCCGCCCCTTCAGCGGCCTGCTCCATTATGGACTTTAACAGCGGATTCGGCGGCGGTCGCGTGCAGTTTTTACAGGCTCAGCTGTTTCCAGTCTGCACACTAACAACATCTAGTGGAGGTAATTTCCCAGCCGAAATACACATGCACATGCAGGCACACTGAAGGTTTTCGAAAAGCCAACAAATCCGAAACAATTTAGAAACATTCTGCATATATTGCGGGAGTACTTGCCTTATAAAGTTGTTTGTACAATATGCAAAGTATGGATGATGATATACAGTAAGCTGATCCGTATGAGAGGTACAAACTCTAGGCACCTTCTCGATATTAAAGAGATAAACACAATCAATTCAGGACAAATCTCAGAATTCATAAGAACTGGTCTGAATAGGAAACTCAGAGAAGGTAAAATAGGTGTTATAGGTCGAGGTACAGATCCCTTCATAAAGTGATATAATACTAATAATATGGTTAACTTCTATTCCCTTTTCTACCTTAGAATCCGTAATAATTTACAAATATTCTGCAATTTCCTCAAAAAGATGAACTGAGAGGTTAAATAGGTCTTATAGGTCGCGGTACAGATCCCTTTATAAAGTGATATAATAATAATATGGTTAGCTTCTACTCCCGTTTGTACCTTAGAATCCGTAATAATTTACAAATATTCTGCAATTTCCTCAAAAAGATGAACTGAGCTTGGGATGTAAAATAGGTCTTATAGGTCATGGTACAGATCCCTCTATCAAATCAATTAATTTATTTAACTTAATATATTAATAATAATTACTTATTTCCACTCGACTTTCTACCTTAGATTTCGTTATAATTACGAAATATTCTGCACTTCCCTGAAGAAAAAGAACTTTACTGAGTATAGAGCTCCAAACTCAGCAGAGGAGCTAAAATAGGTCTTATAGGTGGCGGTACAGATTCCTTTATCATGTGATATATGGTTGTTATAATAATAATGTTAACTTATTTCTACTTCACTTCCTACCTTGAAATCCGAAATAATTTCCAAATATTTTGTAACGAGCTTTATGCGAGAACCTCAAACATCTTTATAAAATGTATTTAAACTATGTTTTCTTATTCGCAAAACGTCTGTATAATCGTGCTCATGTATAACCATAAGAGCATTATACATACATATATTGTATATATATTATATATGTGGGTCTGTATCATTCCCTTATAACGTTATTATATCTGCAGACCTGTATACTCACATAAGATTGGTTCAATTTTGTTGATTGTCTAAGGGCACCACGGTGTTTGTTGTTGTTTGTTCTCCTCCTTCTTCTTCTTGTTCGTTGTTTGTTCACCTTATTTTTATTCGTCTTCTTCGTGTGTGAAGTTGTTTTTTGTTGTCGTTATCTGCACTAAACAATAGTTTATTTTCTGCAGTGTAGCGTGGAAAAATTCCTAATGATGATGATGATGATGATGATACTTTGCCTCGCCTCGCAGTTGGTCGTTGTTGCTTTTGTATTTCTGTTCGTGTCCGTCTCAGACGCCAATTGCGTCACTGCAAAAGAAGATTAAGAAGATAATGCTGCAGGGAATTAGCCGAAAATCGTTTCAATTTCGCCAAGTTAAGGAATTTTCCCCGCAATCGACGCTGTATTCGTCGCAACGTGCTGTTATGACAACGGCAAACAAACCATTAACACAATCCCCAATTTGGAGTCGCTTGGGGTCGCTATCTACTCGGTCCCCGTCCACCCTCCTCCCTCTAGTATTTAATATTCATAAGCCGACAAATACCGACTCCGGTTTTAGTTTATTTCTTTTCAATGCGATTCACTTCATTTTATTAGTGGCGAAAAGTGAAGATAGTCCTCGTCGAATGGGGAAATCCATGGACATTATCAGTTAGACTATCATCACAATGGGGTCAATCACTTTGTTTGTACCCCAAACAGATTTCTCACCCTCGATATAGAGTTGCCGACGACATAACCTCAATAGCAGTTATGGTATATACTATATATATATATAGAATATTATAGCTATTTAAGTTACGATCCTACGTAAGTTTGGTGGATCATATGAAAATATCTAGCATAATTAATTCATAATAAATATATAAGCATTCTAACTGACTTAAGTTCGAATATTTATCCTATTTCTGTAAATATATATTTACATATAACTTCGTGGTGAATCATTTCATTGATCTTATAATATAGAGTAAACATGTTTTCTTTTTCTTTGTTTCTTCCCAATAAAATGCGCATTTGTCAGACTTATTTGATAGTGCATTAGAAGGTAACCCCATAGCATTGGGATTTACTCAATGAGTAGCTTTTGCGCCATCCGCCTAGGACCCTCGACCCTTGCATTCTTGTGAGCACGAGTTCATCCAAAATGTTCATTGTTGTCTAGTCGCGTTTACCTTATCGTGTCTAACAAGAACAAAGGAACAAACAAATTGTGCCATATTTAGACGAAAATTTACAGACACATTCACATAGTACCGGGCCGGGGTGGAGGCATTGGCCGAATGTTTTTGGGTGATAAACAAAATACCATAGATTTTAAGGACTGTTCAAATTAATGATAGATAAAGCTGCCAGTGTTCAGATCATGCCATTGATTCGCGAACGTGCCAAGAACGCGGTGGCTATTACAATTTGCGATTTGCGATTGCCGCCTGCGTTTGAGCGTAAAAATTTAATTAATGAAAAATTCCCTTGGGCGTTTCACACATACATACTATATAGCATATAGTATATATTGTATTGTATCTGGGGAGGATGGCGCATCGATTCATCGCCATGATATATAGAGCAATCCACGACAATGTTCGCTCTACGAATGAACCCGAACCACAATCTCAAAGTAGACGAGACAATTCGTGTGGCATCATTCGTCTTCATTTTTACTTCAACGAACTCGGGGATTCGGATTCGGGTTTATAATGCTGCCTCATTTTGGAAATGAACTCATTAACTTGAGAGAAATGCGACTGCAATTCTCTTTGTCACAATGCACGTTCGAGAACAAGGTCGGGCAGTATATATGGTACATACGAGTATACTAAACATATCACTCTCTCACAGTAATGTACAGTTAATGAATATACGCATTGATCAGTTGATGTAAACTAACATTGCACGATTTTGAGAAATGAAAGAATCCTTGATCTGAATAAATAAAAGCAGAAAGAAAGGCTTCTTTGGGCATGTCGAAGGTTTTATACTCTTGCAGGTTCTTATATCCTCCCATCTATTCCATACTGGTTATATATAATGGTGCAGAATTGTATGGTATTGTGTAGTCAATACTACATGGCATTCAGTGATATGTCTGTTAGTTAACACTATTCATTATATTCTGTCTGTTAAGTATGGTGTGCATACATATAATAACATTTAATATCGCCCACCTCATACCCTATACCCAACACAGCACAGTTCTTGTCATTAATTCTGAAATCATTTCTAAAGCAATTAAAAGATGTTGCTCAATTGATAATTGCACGTTCTCTCTAATATTTCTATGTCTATTCAAATTAATTATGTTTTATGTGAAACCCAGTCGAAAACAAAAATAATTGCTAGTGAAAATTGGCTCTTGTTCACCTGAATTTCAAAATGTAGATTGAATATGTATATGATGTATATGTGTATGTATATACACAATGCACACACTCAGATGTAAAACTATATATGTTTTGTACAACGACAATTAATTAACGTATAAAATTTGTTACGAGTATTTCGTAGATATGAAAGGAATGAAGCCACAAAAATTTGCTATTTTACAATAATAATAATTGGTTAGAATGGTCTTAAATTATTGAGTAAAATTGTCTCTTAACCCGTGATACGTGATGCATATCAGCAACTTACCGCTTAAATTTCAATATTTTCTAAAATATGGTGAATAAGTGATAATTTAATACTTGAACCTCAATTTTAATAATATCAATTGGTTTCACTCTAGTATTCGTTTTACAAAAGATATGATAACTTTTCCCTAACATTTTTCAAATCCGCAAGTGAACTCCTTTACATGATATCAATTAAAATTTGATGACTTTTTTTTTTGTGCCGTTATAAAACTATTAAAAATCGAAAGTGTATTTTATAAAAAAAAAAAACCCGCATCAAAATCCGTTTTCATGACTGATTCCATTGCCCAAAAATTTTTTTTATGGGAATTTTAGTAATTATCTTTACAGAGTATCTAAAGTTACTTGTTACTTTTTTAAGACTTCTAACAGTAGTTAGTTTGTATTAAGTTATTTGTTACTTCTTCAAGACTGTTCATAGTAGATATAAATAGTTATTGAAAAGACATAATCTGATCCGAAATTGCATTTCTTTTAAGCCCTTCATCAAATATAAACAACTATCATGCATAAATAATTACAGGGTATGCCAGCGTTAGCATGCCAAATTGTTGTATACCTCTCTCGGGATCATAAATAATATGGTAATTAATTACAAAAATCCCGATGACAAAATACATTGTATATATCTCAACTCTTTGTTCCTACGCCCACTTGGATAAACTGTAAATTATCAACAAAAATATAGCAGACAGTTTGTCTGGATAATACCTACACTTATCCGACTCTTGGCAAACTCGCACGATAATCTGCTGCTATATCTATTCGATATCGGTTCAGTTTCAATGCCTTTAATTTTAATTGCAAGCCAAAAGCTCCAGCTTCTTTGCCGTGGCAGTGAAAAAGCTTCCCAATGGCCGTGCGCCTGTCAGAGAAAGTGCGAACAGACCGAAAGCTCCCCTGTCAATATCGCGGGCTCTTGCTCCCACTCTCTCTTTCTCTGTGTCCCGCTCTCTCTCACTCCCTCTCATTGCAATAAATAATATTCGCAACGGCAACTGTCGCTGCCGACGCGGCTGAGACGCCGCCGCCGCCGATGAACAACGCAGAGCCGAAGCAAATTGAACTGAACGTCGCTGCCCGCGTTGACTGCGTCGTCGACACTGCTGCAGCGTATGTACAAAAGAATCAACATGTTCGTTCATGTCCAATCGTTCTCATACATCGCGATTCGTTTTGCCATGCTGGCGGCATTCTGGCTTTCTGTTTTAGTCAACAACAAAACGCGCAAGCAGCAACGTCAACTACAGGCAACGATAACAGCACAAAGAGACGCAGCAATAACAAATTGCCTCGATTGTCCGCTCGACTGCCGCCTATCGTCTATCGCCAGTTGCCTGTCGCCGGCCTGTCCCCCTCGATGAGTTAAGATTTGGCACCTTTTCTTGTCACGCTCCCTTCGAAGAGGAACTCTTTCGATCGCATCGCTCAAAACTGTTTACGGTTCATCATCCCTCGCGCAGATCTCGGAAAAGTGTGTTTCGCGTCGCGTACTATATGTTTGCCAAAAGTTCTAAATATTAAGCACTGAACAGCTGCGTTTCTCGCTTTTCCAATCGGTTCTTTTTTTTTTTGTGTTATTTGTTCATCACTGCCCTCCTCCAATAATACCCTGTAGAGTGGGTATCATAGGAATCAGCTGGTAAAGGTCGAAAGACACGCATCGTCACTGCCTGTAAGATCTTTCGATCATCTGCATAGGTTTACAAGCTCTTCAGACCTACAACCGATATCGGGTATGTACCGCAAATCCGTATACCCAACAGATTCAATTTGTTGCGCATTCGGCTAAAAATTCCTCCAACATTTTAAAGACATGGCCTACATATGTTGCCGTTGCCGCCTTCACAGTTCTCTGTGTGTATCAAATCAGGAGGAGCGTTTTATTCGTTTTTAGTTTGAATTTTGCCAATGTTCTAAATAACGGTCAACGGATTCAAAAAAGAAACATCAAAATAATTCTATAGAACGAGGAAAGAGTGTGTGTGTGTGTTTGTGATTCACTCTCAGGTATTATGAATGCTTTAAGATATACAAATATATATTATTTTGGTCAAAATCGTTGCCAAACAGTTTCAGTTTTGTTTTTGTGACCATTTCGTACATTAATCAAGTATTTTGTCTGATTTATGAAAATATATATTTTTCACTTGGTTTGTTGTTATAAACGAACCGTAAATGGAATTTTTGACCTTTATAAAGGTGTTTTCTCTGTAAAAAAAATTCACAACACTTCAATAGAAACGTGAATTTAAAAAAAAAATTTCAGAAAAGTCGATTTTCTATATAAATAATCGATAAACGTACTGCAGAAATATTATTTATGAATTACACCTTTCGAATTAGTTTTTTGAATTTATTAATTGATAGTTTACCATAGTTTGATTGATAGTTTGATAGTTTGATTGATAGTAATATGAATCTATACTTAGGTCCATTTGCTTTACAACGATTTCATTGTACTGTTTGTAGAATGTATAAGATTGCTTTATTTAACATTGTGTAAGAGTTTTGAATATCTGCCAATTGGTTTTTAATAAACAAGAAAAGAACGCGTATCGGGTGAGCAGAAAACGCCCTTTTGCCACTAGGAAATGTTTTACAGTGTCAACAAATCAAAGATTCAACGAGTTGTAACAAAGAAATACAATCACAATTTAGTTCATTAAACCCTTGCAGAGGGTATATTAATTTTGGTCAGAAGTCTGCAACATACATATCCGACCCTATAAAAGATATATATTCTGAATCAGCATCCACAGAGCAATCGAACTAGGCCTGTCCGTTAGTTCGTTTGTCCGTCTGTTGCAACGCAAACTAGTCTCTCAGTTTTAGAGCTATCTTAATGAAACGTGGCACACATGCTTCTTCTTACTGCTCGCTGTAAATAAGTCGGAACGAATCGGACGGATGTATCGTACAACTGCCATAAAAACTACCGGCCGATTTTTGTTATTTGTTAAGCTATTGTAACCAAATTTACATACATACATACATACATACTATATATATAGCATGTATATAAAATTTCATAAGAATCTGACCATAACATATAGCTGAAATAGGTACAATCGGTATGCAAGTTTTGTGAATCTATCGAGTTATGTTTGAGGTAGCAAAAATATTTAACAGTAAGAGCTATTTTGTAGGAATTTTAATAATTACAATTTAAAATTGCGCTTGAAGTAAACTATAACACATCAAATATCACACAGTCAAACGTATTTAAATAATAAGTTGAAATTACAATTACTGAACGTCAAGCTGTCACTACCCAAACCCGGAATGAACGAAGCGTTTTCGTTATAATTTATAAATACATTCAACTCAGTTACCCATACCCATCGTGACAGTTCACTTTAAATAACTCAATGCCAAAAGTGGAAAGTTAACTTTGTGGCGGCCTTCACTCAATGCGGTCCTCTTAAAAATCCTTTGAATAGGAACAACAACAGTTTAGTTCAGAGTTTGATTTGCTGTTTTGCTATTCATTCTAGCTGGGTTCCTTGGTAATTTTCTTTCGAAGGGACTGAAAACAAATCAATTAGTTGTGAACACAGATGAGAAAACATTGAAACCGATTGCACGACTGAGGGAACCGCGCGACCTTTTCGCCCTGCCGAAGGACAAGGACAATGATTGCTCACAGCAGGCCCCCAGATGGCCGGTAGAATGTCAGGTGGGTAGTAGTCGAAGCGGGAGTTCTATCCAATCCGACTATCCCGAATCGTTGCAATCGTATATCTTTGCAGGTCATCGAGGAGCGAATCATACACATTCCCTATGTGCCGCCGCAGCCCGAACCGCTGAATGTGCCGACGGGCAACGAACTGAAGCCTCGTCCAGTTGGCGAGGAGAATGGCATCGTTGTATTCACCTATTGTCCCATAAGTGCGGTCAACTATGTAAGTATTGAACTCGATTTCGATTACCCATTAAGCATGCACCGCCGGCACTTCTGACACGAGCTGGGAAGGGGGTTTGTTGGGGAGAAGACGATCGGCTGCAAGAGACGGAATACACTGTTGCGTGGGGGTTTGTGCTGCTTATTTCTTAATTTTCTTCCGACCTTAAACAACCAAACAGGATAATTCAAATACCACGACGAAGGTAGACGATAAGTCAAGCGAAGATTCGGATGACTCGTCGGACTCGAGAAACGATTTTATCCCCCGCCGCATAATAATGCATTCGAACAAGGCACAGTTGAACAGTGTTTCCAAGATATTGAACAGGCTGGACGATCGCTCGACAAGCAACTCACAAGACGACGACGATGACGATGATGAATACGATTCGAGTGGGCATACGCCGCAGGAGTTGCGGGAGAAGAACACCCTGCAGAGTCTCATCGAGGCCAAAAAGAAGCGTTATGTGACCGCCAACTTACTGGGACCCGCAGACAGCAGCAAGTTGGACACCACCAGCAAGATGAGCAGCAAGGAGGCCAGCGACATTGAGGACATCTGGAAGAACAACAGCACCGAATGCCGACCTGCATCGCCCAATTATGTGCTCAGCCAGTTTGGCAAGAGAACGTCCAAGGCCATTATCAAGAAGCTGGTCGAACATGACGATCAGCCATCGGTCGGGGCCAGCAGTTCCGCTTCAAGCAAGGTACAAACCAAATACGCGGTTACCCCTTTCAAGCTTCCCAAAACGAATATGACTCGCCTGGAGGTTGCCTTCCAGAGCAGTGCAGCTGCAGCGGGTAGTAAGAATTCGGCTGACACGGACGAAACGAGCAGTGACAGCAGCAAGGACAGTGACCCGATAAAAGAACAACTGGAGTTCTTAAGAAGCTGCTGTGGCAACAATCCCAATAGCCCCATTCCCCGTTTAGCCGGTGGTGCCGACAAGATCTCGAATACTAGCACTACTTCCGTATCGGATGCGGATACCCTAGTGGGTGACGAGGGAGAGTTCACGCTGGCAAGTAAGCGAAGTAGAACGAGGGTAGAAATCCGATAGAGTTAGAGATGAGGGAGGGACACAGAGATCTGAATTAACTGAAAGCTAGTTTGCAGAGAAGTAGAAGAAAAGCTAACTATCGATAAAAATATCGATTTCCTCTTTTGTTAGTTTAGAGATCTGATTAAGCTGAAAGTTAGTTTACAGAAAAGTAGAAAGTACGCTAGACAACTATCGATATCTTTAAAAACTATCGATATCCAATTTGCCATACGATAG
Source organism: Zaprionus ornatus (assembly GCA_018904035.1). Taxonomy (NCBI): domain Eukaryota; kingdom Metazoa; phylum Arthropoda; class Insecta; order Diptera; family Drosophilidae; genus Zaprionus; species Zaprionus ornatus. Next base: position 22,058,736 of record JAEIFZ010000001.1, read on the forward strand.
TTCACAGCTCTTATTTAGCTAAAAGTTAGTTTAAAGAAGAGTAGCAGGTACGCTGGAAAACTATCGATATCTATAAAAAACCTTCGCGATCCCTTATGCTAAACAATAGCTATATTGCACGATATTCTGGTAGTTTTTAGGCAATTGCAGCGTTACTTTGACTGACTATTCTTGGTGGGAACTCTTTAATCCTAATGTTCCTGCTCCCTCAGCTGTCGACGAGAATATGTCGATGCCATCGAATCTGGGTAAGCGGCAGGTGAGCGTGGCAGCAGCGGTAGCCGCTGTGGCCAGGGGTCGCCGTCGCGGGTTCGACTCGGATCAGCAACAGGTCAATGATATTACAAATCTAGCGCACTTGGGCACCAACTGCATGAATAACAACAGCACCTTTGAACTGAACGACAAGCTCTGCCCGGAGTTTGGCCTTACCGATAAGTCATCAATTCAATCACAAACTTATGATATTCCCCAAACACAGTTCAGTCGCTCGGCGGTGGGCGGTGCCAAATTTGTTACCAACTGCCATCCGATGAATACCGATGAATACGATAGCCTGGAATTCGAGTCGCGTTTCGAATCCGGTAATCTGGCCAAGGCTGTGCAGATAACGCCCACCTATTATGAGCTGTATCTACGCCCCGATCTCTATACGAGCCGCTCGAAGCAATGGTTCTATTTTCGCGTACGACGCACCCATCGCAACATGCTCTATCGCTTCTCCATTGTCAATCTGGTCAAGTCAGATAGCTTGTATAACGATGGCATGCGACCGGTCATGTATTCCACACTGGGTGCCAAAGAGAAGAATGTGGGTTGGCGTAGATGCGGCAACAACATATCGTATTATCGCAACGACGATGAGTAAGTAAACCTCCATTCAGTCATCTAGTATTGTCTTTATCTCTCTCACTCCCATCCACACAGTACGACTAACACAAACAACGAGGAGGACGACGATAATTCCAGCTATACGTTGACTTTCACCATTGAGTTTGACTACGATGACGATACGGTCTACTTCGCGCACAGTTATCCCTACACATACAGTGATCTGCAGGTGAGTTGCACGCGCCCCCTTTCTATGATTGATGAATCCCACTGGGCCTATTACAGGACTATCTTATGGAGATACAAAGACATCCGGTCAAATCAAAATTCTGCAAATTGCGTCTATTATGCCGCACCCTGGCCGGTAACAACGTGTACTATCTGACCGTGACGGCGCCCTCCGGCAATGAGGAGCACATGCGGGTAGGTCGGTTATCCGTATCCTTGTTCACTGGCTGAACTAACCCATTCTTTTCGTGGATGTGCAGCGCAAGAAATCCATTGTGGTATCGGCACGTGTGCACCCCAGTGAGACGCCAGCGTCGTGGATGATGAAGGGTCTGATGGACTTCATAACCGGCGACTCGACGGTGGCCAAGCGCTTGCGACACAAATTCATATTCAAGCTTGTGCCAATGCTGAATCCAGATGGCGTGATTGTGGGCAACACTCGCAACTCTCTGACTGGCAAGGATCTGAATCGTCAATATCGCACAGTTATACGCGAGACATATCCATCCATTTGGTATACAAAAGCCATGATAAGAAGGTGAGCAGCTTCCCCGAGGTATTCTACCTAAATAATCATTAATCCTTTTCATATGAATTCTCGTTCAGACTGATTGAGGAATGCGGTGTGGCCATGTATTGTGATATGCACGCACATTCACGCAGGCACAACATATTTATATATGGCTGTGAGAACAAGCGCAATCCCGAAAAGAGACTCACTGAGCAGGTGTTCCCCCTCATGCTGCACAAGAACAGCGCCGATCGAGTGGGTTTCCTAGATCTGTCTAGATCAATTGCATCATCATCTTATTCGCCTTTTCCTCTTTCAGTTCTCTTTCGAAAGCTGCAAGTTTAAGATACAGCGGAGCAAGGAGGGCACTGGGCGTATTGTTGTCTGGATGCTGGGCATTACAAATGCCTATACCATAGAAGCATCTTTTGGTGGTTCTTTGCTAGGCTCACGCAAGGGCACCCACTTTAATACACAGGTAATTCAAAAAATAAAAGCCCAACAAAATAAATTCTACCCTTGCAGATTTTGGTTTCAGTTTTCAGTTTTATGAAACTCTTAATTCCATACTTGTAGAATACTTGTACCCTTATGGGTACGTTGAATATAGTTATCCGATTTTAATGACAAGGGAAAACTACACGTGGGTTACTATATTACATAAATTGATACTGATATGAACTATAAATAAGGGTTGCAGTCAATTTCCTTTGCTTCGGCTGATTGTTCCTATAATAGTATAGGTTATAGTTTACAGATCTTGATTAAAATAGATTTTTAGATCTTGATTAAAATAGGTTATCGAGTAATTGTGATCTGGTGAAATTTTATAAACATATTAATTATGCTGAAAATTACCGATTCATTGAATTTGGTTGCTATAACTTGAAAAATAACACAAATCGGCCGATAGGTTTTACAGGAGTAACACGATATATCGGTTCTATCTGTCTCGGTTCGACCTTTTTACAACGTACAGCTTTACAGTTTGCCTTGCAATCGACAGACGAACGGACATGTCTAGTTCGCTTCGTCTATTGACGCTGATCAAGAACATATACGTATATATAATAAGTTATAGTACTGGAGAAACCCTCTGCAAGGGTATAAAAATAATATAATTTTTGGCTTTTAATACATCGATAACTCTCCGTCTCAATCTTGCAGGATTACGAGCACATGGGCCGGGCATTTTGTGAGACTCTATTGGACTATTGTGATGAAAATCCGAACAAAGTAAAGCGACATGCTAAGTTATTTAAGCAAATCAAAAAGATAAGAAAACGCGAGAAACGCGAACAGAAAGCATTGAAATTACAAAAAATGGCCGATCAGGGATGTATTATAAGCGACAAGTTGAAAGTGAAACGTTCTGTGGAGAAAAGTGTCTCCTAGGAAGGTATTTCACTAACACTCACACACACACACAAACACTCTCTCCCACACCAGACACACACAGCTACAGACAGATGAACAAACACACACACACACACACACACACACACACATATATGCTCACACACTGATATATCTATACGATCGCCAGGCAACTGCTTTTAGTTTACTGTGTTGTGAACACCCAGTGAATGTTGTGTGTGTGTGGTTTGCCTTCGAGATACTGTGCTCAAATCGCGATTATCCGCCCGATTTCGATAACCGATAGCCAACCTCCCCTCTTCCCCGATCTCGATAAAATCCCACGCGAGAATAAAAAACCATTGGCCACGGCCCGACATGTTGTTTGTCGATGTTGTTCTTGTTGTTGTTTGTTGTCTTCTACGTGTCGAACGTCAATTGAGTTGCCAAGAAAAAAAAAAAAAAAAAAAAAAAAAACTAAAGAAACTTAACAAAACAAATTAATTTGAATGCTATCTATCGCCGATCGCTGTTTTTTTATGTTTTTGAGAAACAAAATTCAGCACTATATGTAATAGATCTTAAATTTTGAGCATATACTCCCATGTATACCGTCTAAAATACATATACGCATACATTGTTTTGTGTGTATATATATTTATCTATAGTATACATGTATATATTTGATATATGTCTAGCATAAGCACACACACACGCACATCCACATACTTCGCCAGTGCGCACCGACACTGATTATTATCAATTCTCAATTATCGTTAATATTATTTGTATTATTTTATGATCTAAGCGGTAATATACTCTATAGTTGCCCATGGCTTGCCGTATACACTGTAATTATTAATTATCTGTCCGAATAAAGCAATTTACGTAGTTAGAGACTATTATTTATCAATATATATATCTCTATAAATATGTCATATTTTTGCCAGCTTTGCCAATTCAATCATCCAATCAACCAATAAACCAATCAACCAAACAACTAACCAAACAATCAACCATACAACTAACCAATCAAATTTATTGATTTTTACCTTTTCCACGTGATCACATCAAATAACATTAATTTTTCTTTTCGGCCAGTCCATTATTTTGCACTAATCCTAATGAATTAACATTTACAATAGATTTTAAATTTACTCAAACAACAGGAAAGACTTCGCTCTAAAATTATCGAAAGACTGATGCGCGAAGGTTCTAGCGCTGACGAACCCCTTAATATACCGCTGTCCGATTATTCCAGGTAAGTCCAATGCTCTTAATCCCTTTTGAAAACAAATCTAATGGCCAGTTTCGTTTATAATGATTGGTTAGGCAAATTAGCTTCAATTATCTTTAATTGTTATTTGTTATCAGGGCTGCCAGGTCAGCCTTTTCCTTTTTTTTTCTAGCCGGAAAATATCTCTAAATCTTCCTTTCCGGAAATATGTCCTTTCTTTTGTATTGCTCAAATACAACGTCTTTATATAATTTTAACAAAAATGTTCTTAAAATCGACGTACAACCACATAATGTGTATACAAATCAGTTTCCTAATTATTCGATTCGTTTTTAATACAAAAAAAAAAAAAAAAAAAATATTGGTTTATAATGTCATATTTTTTTAAGAAATATAAGAAAACAATTAATAGAGCATTAAAAATTAAATGCATGTACAATATTATAAAATTTTTTTTTTTATCCGTCGGTTATTTTCATCTTTATCCATCCTATTTTTGTGAGGGGGCTGTTGTAGCTGACAGCCCTGTTTGTTATATTATTAATCTCATGGTTATAAAGCATTACATTTTATAGTAATGAAGAATTTCACAACTTTTTTTAAAAGAATTATAGATTATTAATAGACCAACAAATCATGAACTTAATTAGAAATAGTGAAAGAAAATGACAGCTTCAAGGCGTCTGTAATAGTGTTTATCATGTATATATACAATTAGGGTACCCCATACATTGAATAACAGGCAAAATGATAACTAATTACCACACACATACACACAATCACATGCATACCATCACTAATAAATCATCTTCCGATTACTAACCCAGCGATGATGGCAACTGTAGCTCAAGCTCTGACAATGAGGGCAAGCACTCGATAACGGCTTCCGATCTAGAAGGTCCTTGCTGTGCGCCCATACGTGCACCGCCCAGTTCGCCTGAGATCCTGCACGAGATACGCAAGGTAGGTGCCTCCCCTCAGGTCTTCCTCTCTCCCTATCTCTCTATTCCCCTACTCCCTTCACGTTGCATGCACAATATCCCCTATAAATGAACCGCATCCACTGCCAACAGTTCCGCGTACGGCGAATGCACAAGGTTATGCGTGTTCTGGATCAGGTATATTTCTCGCCGGTGCTACAGCGCAAGTTTAAGGCACTGGCACGGCTCAAACGTCGCAGCCACAAGGTGGGCAAGGTGAACACGAAGCGTCAATCGGGTGGCGCAGCACCTTCGCCTGGCAGTAATACTACGATGAAGTCCGGTGCAACCAATACTCAGATCACAACCAAACCGACCAAAGAATTACCAGTGTCTGAGAGCAGTGAAAGCATCACCTCACAGTCCTCCAATTCGTTGACCGACAACGATAGCAAGCAAGTTATCAAGGCACCGCCCGCCCGCAAACGCAAGCAGAAGAAGAAGGTCATGCAAATCGAAAAGAGCAAGCCAAAGGTTTCGAATCGCAAAACACGCATCGATCGCAATCTGAGGTTATGGCTAGCGAATCGGCGAATTTTTATTTTCCGTTGCAAAAAGGTATCTATAGGGAAAAGCACCCGACTGCACCTGTACTTACATATACTACATATATATATATGACTATAATAACAAATATTTTTAAGGGGACAACATCTAGTACAAAGTATTATACAGGTATAAAGAGAAAGATGATAAGATATACTTAATCCAAAACAATTATGGTATATACTGTAATTAGCCGGGTTTTTCATTCGAAATGAGATCGAGTGCTTAACAGAATATAATTCCGTCAGTTCCTATAAATCCGACATGGCTAAATATAGCATAAGCACGCAAAATTATATAGTATTTCATATGTTGGACATATGTAAACAAGTGAATATGCCATACGCAATTCTATTTAAGTGAATGTAGCATTATTTCAGTCGCACTATGTCAAGCATATATAAAAACATTTTGGAAGTGCGTGAGGCACACGAATACATGTTCTATATAATATAGAAGACGTCTATTTCAGGCTGGTATAGGTATATGTTAAATACTTGTGACCATTCAACCTATGCGACCTAAGTTTATTCAATTTATTTTACGCTTGCAAAGGGTATATTAATTAGGGTATATCAATTCCAAGAGTACGCTCTTTAGGAAATATCTTAGGCCCTATAAAGTATATATATTCTGAATTAGCATCACCTGGGAAGTCGATCTGCCCATCGAATTTTTCTATATATATAATAAGTATATGCAATTTTAAGGTTTCCATATGAAGACAAGCTTTGATTTCAGAAATATCTCAACTAATCAGTGCCAGATTTAGACTTAATATTGGATATATAGAATACCATTATATATAGCACGTATTGGAACGATCAGAGGAGATAATAAGAAGGGCATGTAACTTTTGGCATGCCGAAGGTAGCCATACTTCCTCGTTCCGATTACTATTATAGGCATAGTTCTTAAAGGTCCTCTACGAATCTATACTCTATTTGAACAACTTTCTTAGTTTTCTTGTACAATAGTTCGGTTACATCCCAGTGATATACACCCTATCTGTGAGCTAATCCTTTCGCCTTGTCTTCTCTGCAGAATCGCCGCAATCGTGTGCGCAGCAAACCTTTGAAGAAGCGCGGCGAAGTCGTGCGCACCGCACTAGATTTGCCCACCACCGATCCGGGTTCGGATTTGCATTTCTCCACAGACGATGAGGAGCTATCGCCACCTGGTCATAATCTGGGATTCGGTGCAGTGGCCCCACTGCGTCACACGCTACTCCAGAGCGATCTGCAGCGTCGTTATATCGAGGAAATTGGCGACATGGTCGTGCAGAAACAGAAGCCAACTCCCATGCCCCCAGAATTGATAGTGACCACGCCATCGAAGACCACCGGACCGGGCGGTGTCAAGAAGTTGGAGGTCTACAAGCTGACGCCGCGCACAGCACCTGAACAACGCATCGCCAACCCCCAGCTACTTAGCCAGGGAAATCCCTCAGCTGCACGACGCACCTATTCCTGGCACAATCTCAATCAGGAAGCTCCCGTTAGCGGTGGCGTTAGTCTCCAGCCCAGGCCAAATTTCTACATGAGCGATTCGAAGCCATCTGTGAAAGTGCAAAGGCCACCACCACGACGGTAAAAGTCGTCATGCTTTATATTTGGCAGTTACCTAATCCTCCTGCTCTCCCGTTATCTATCTCGCTCCTAGCAGTGTTCCCACCAACTTCATTCCGCTTGCCCAGCAGCGACATCCAAATGCAAACAATGCCGACGATTTGCAGCTGAAGCTCTCGCTGAAGAAGAAGATCTGGACAGGCGCTCATGGTGAACCGGATGGCCGACCGCTGTCCTGGTACAAGGGCCACAATCAGTCCCAGACACAGGCCAATATCGCCGCTGTCATGGCTTCGGCGGCTGCTGCAGCTCAGATGCGTAGCGCTGGAGGCGGCGGCGGCGGCACACTGCCGCGTCCATTCTTCAACGGAGGTAACAAGGAATCGATGACATTGCCCAGCGGACCAGCAATGGCTGCGCCGTTGCCACCTGCCTACTTGGGTGCACCGCGAAAGCCACGCAAACTGGAACAGGTTGATCTGTTTAAGTAAGTGTGATGCGTTCCAAGAAGTGCCTCGTGCTGATCTTCCCTTCCCCATGGCAGCGCCTGCTCGCAGAAGTTGCTGATGTGGCAGCAGGAGCACAGGAAACTGCAACCGACACACAACCGCCTCATGGGCGGCACCAGTGCCAAGCTGGACGACTCGCAGATGATGATGCGCGGCTGCAAGCCCAAGAAGACGATCAAGGCAACTGCCAGTGGCGATATGCTGCATGTCAACCATGTAGGTACCACGGGCAAGGGTAAACGCAAGTCGAGTGTGATGAAGCTTGCCGAGACGACGCAGCTGGTCTCGAGATTTTCGAGGGCTCGCAGTGGCGTCCCGGGATCGGCTAATGCTGCCTCAGCAGCACATCAAAATCTCTCGCAAATGCAACATTTGATCTTCAAGCGGCCCCCGGTCAACAGTAGCAGCCAGCAAATGCATCATTCCTCATCAGGAGGAGGTGGCGGCGGCGTCGGGTCCTCCGGGCGTGCACCGAGTAAGTTTAAAACAGGTGGAATTGTAGTAACAGCTGTGCAACAGTCTACGGTCAACCCAGCAGGGAATGGCGGAGTCTCGCGACGAGTGCGTCATAGCAGCGGGGTCAATGTCGGCTCCGGCAACATGCTGCAGCAGTATCGCAACAACAATTTGTTGCAATCGAATAAATCTGTGACGGGCATATCTCTGGACACGGTTAGTCTTGTGCGTAAGGTCAAGACCAAATTGAAGAAGCGCAAGTCTCGCACACTTGTAAATGCCGCTTCTGCGGGTCCCAAATAGCGAGGATTGGTTCGACATATAGAGAACCCGCCAACGGCAAAAGCAAAACACTATATATTTAGGCCATATATGCCGGCGACCATATACCATAGACATACCGGACATTCTTCGACCCCTAGACACCGACTGCTTCGCATTAATCCGTGCAAACTCTACGTAATTGTATGTGAAGTTTTGTTTTTAATCCCAAATTTTAGTCAAATCTGATAACGTTATTCAAATAGTGCGCCCAACATGGCTGCATGGTGCAAACTAAACATTTATAGCAAATTGCAATCACATTAGTTTAGCAAAATTGGTGGGGCCCCTTCAGTGCTCCCGAGTGTCGTCAATGTATATTTAAAAAGCCCTGTACATGCTTTGTTTAATATTCAGAAATGCGAGAGTACTCATGATTAGGAAAATCGAAAACAGTTTCGGCCCTTCCCTTTTCTATATAAATTTGCAATAAAAATTATAATTGTTTGATTCCCGCCTTCTTCATTCTCTCTGTACGGTGGGGAATATACTTGTTTGTTATTCTTTTCTCGAAAATCAATTGTAATGTGTGCAATAGTATGCTAATGCGGCACTTAACCACCCACAAACCGCAGGGCCCACACAGTTGCATGTATGTACGTATGTGAGTATATGTGTTTGTTGCAGGTACTTTAGCACGCGCACGCGACAAATTGGATAACGGCGAAGACAAGAGGAGGGGACGATGTTTTATCAACTCTTTACATACCCTTCTCGACAACGCTGCGCCTCCTACTCGATCTCTGTCCAAGCCTTGTGTTATTCAGTTGTAATTCAATAATTAATCTACGTGAATATGATGTTGCGAATGGTAAACAAAATGTTGCCTAAATATGACCTCTAAGGATGGCAGTGCGCTAAAATTCACTGACGGCAAGTTGCTATCGTATAGAAATATCGATATTTTAAACTTGCAGTGCAGCTTTTCAGGATTTTTACTTCTGGCATCAACATTTATATTTTGTATAATTAACAATAAATTTATTTCTTAACGTAACTATGATCGTTTTATTAAAAATTAGTTATATTTTTATTCATCACTAGCACTTATTCGGGGATAGGTAAGCTTAGCGCAAGCTTTAATCGATATTGAAAAGTCTTCGGTCTTAAACGTATCGATACAGCGTACCCGCAAAAATGTAAGCTCTCTAGGTTTTAATATCGATATTAAATCAGCTGTGCAAAGACTATACCTATCGTAACAATAGGCACGCATTAATAATTTGAAGTCTGTTATTGTTTTGCATTTCTTTACAATTAATTTTATGTTTATAGGCTTGTGTCAGACGATGTACAAGCAAGTACACATACTGAATCTATAATATATATTTGTATATGAATATTTCAATCATTATAGCATGATTCAACAAAATTGAGTTTAATACTGAATGTCATAACAAGTAGTAAAAGATATATGTATGTATCCACATACTTTTTGTTGATGAGCAGTAAACTAATGAGACAGGTTGCTTATCTTAATATGGTTACATTCCATGCTGAAACCCTGACAGTATTACCAATTTCCCCGTTCGTTCTCTGGCTTAAAAACAAATGAGCTAACATTGTCTATTTATTTGGATTTTTATTATTGATAGAGCTAAAGTCATGGGAGTTCTGCATGCATCTGGAATGTTTTACACCTTTTGCTTATGCTAATCGAAATTTAAGTATATATAAATATATATATATATATGTACATACATATGTATACACATGCTTGTATATAGTATGTACGTTCGTAAGTATTGTAGTATATTAAGACTGTATACTGGATACTGGTTAAGTGTGTGTGTGGCGTATCTGCTTGCTGGTTTGCTGGTTGGTTTACTGGTCTATAGGCCAAGGGAGGAAGCAGCATCGATTTAACTAAGATTAGGCATACACACATACACCACATAGATATCGTCCGTAACGTAGTAAGTACATACATGTGGGCACTATATGGTACGTGTATGTGTATATTATGTATATATATATTAATGTTGTAATCCGACGATGCACACACACAATAAAACACAGAGACACCAACATGGCCGGGTGTGTGTGTGTGTGCAGACGTGTCTTAGAGTATGTTGGAATATCCATCTGCTCGTTCGGATCCCTCTCACACATTGACCGCATTCTGCAGGGCCGTCTTGTCATCCACAATGATGTTGGCTGCCGTTGTTGACGGGTTCGAGCTGAGCAACTGCTTGGTCGATGAACTGGACGAGTAGCTGTCACTGGAGCTGCGCGTCGATGCCGAATTGCCGCTAACCGGACTGTCTAGCATATCTGAAAAGGGCAATGGAATCGAGTGAGAGAGGTTTACAGCACAGAGGGCAGCCGAACTCGGATCTGGCAGTGGTTATTACGCAAAAAGCAAGTCTGCCTAGCTAACCCGGTTCATTATATAATCTTCTGTTCCGTAATAAGTATCGGCACAGGTGCAGCTTGACTTACCTGGCAACGAGCTAACATTGTTCATCTTCAAATCGACGCCACTGCAAGTGGAGACCGCTGCGCCTGGGCCGACAATGTTGCCCACCGAAGTGGACTTTTTGTGCAGATTCTGATTCTTCTTTGCCACCGATCCGCTAAAGGCAACGGAAACGGTTCCAGGCATATTCGCATCCCGGCTGGCAGAACGATTGGCCACGCCGCAGCCGCTGCACAAGGGATCACCGCTCTTGGTGCGCTCAGTCTGACAAAGTGGACTCAAAATGGTGTTCTGCGTATCTTCGGGCGTATAATAGTCCGATTCCTCTGCACTCAGATTGGCTGCCAAGGAGCCCGTATCGCTGGCTTGTGCTCCTCCATCGGTTAGCTCGGGCCTGTGCTTGGTGCGCTTTAGCGAGCCACTCTTCCTCGAACTGGTGTCCGACAAGGCAGCATCTCCACTGCCAGCACCACTGACAGGGCTTGTGGCGGCATCACCATGCTCTTTATCTGTGTCCACGTCGTCATCGTTGTCGCCCAGACTGGCCACCACCTGCTTCAGTGATTTGCTCGATGTATTCTTGCTTCTGCTGCCGGGCGAGAGTAGCGGCGACAACTTCTCGTTCTCACTGTCTTCGTCCTCGTCATCAGGAGTGCCAGCACTGTGCTTCTGATACGTGACCCCGTTATGACGTTCATTGACAATATGCATCTCCTGCTTTTCCGGCGAACTGCTTAGCGTGGGCGTTGATGTTGTCTTGGACGGGGCCGAGGTGGCCGATGCCTTCTTGGGATCGCTTTCAATCTCTACAACCGACAAGGTGGAGGGACCACTAGTCGGATTGGTTATGGTGCCCACCTCACTGGTTGTGGTGCAAGTAGATGCATTCTTCTTGATCTTGGGCCGTCGCTGGCTGCTTGACTTCAATGGTGACGTGGGCTTTATGTCCCCACTGGTCATTGTGGAGGCGGCCACTGTGACGCTGTCAGTGATATCATGTTCGCTGGTTCTATATAGCAGGAAACGAATAGAAATGCGCATATTAAAGTCTGCTACAAAAACATCAACGACTTCATATGGAAATCGATATTGCTCATCACTTGAAACAGAACAAAGCAATCTTGAAACTATACAGCAACTGCACTATAGTGCACAATGTGAGATTATAACAGGACCACATCAAATTCGCGAATGAGAACAGTAAAGGAACAACTTAAAAGTAATTTAATCTCATGTGCATAACACATTTAACATTTATCTCTATGTGGTACCAGTTGCAGCTGCTCCATAATCACTTATTCTGTTTTTGCATTTTACCTGGGCCGCGCCACATACTGCGGTGGTCCGTTGAGGGCCTCGATGAGCGAGACGGGTATATAGCCGGGTGGCACATCGATAGGGGCCGTTTCGCCGGCGACCGAGGTTGGTGTGTTCTGGTGCAGCATGTGTGTGCTGATGCCCTTCTGCACGGCCCGTATCTGGAGCAGGGCACGGAAGGGGGCCCGGCAAATGGGGCAATTGTTGGCTTGGTAGCGCAGCGAGTCGGCGCACGAGTTGCACAGACAGAGATGGCGACAGGGCAGAATTAGTGTGTCGCGCGTCTCGCTCATGCAGATGACACACTCGCTGCCATGATCGTCGATATCCTCGTCCAGCGAAGTCTTGTTGACCGCCTTGTTCTCGATGCCGTATATCTCCTGCAGCAGATAGCAGAGTCCGTCCACGAAAATCTTCTGCTTGAGGGCACGCAGCACGTAGCTATTAGTCTCCGGGTGATGATCGATGACGCATATAGTCGTGTGCGACTGGCGGCACTCGTCGTTCCCTTCCTCGACGACACAGTGTATGGCCACCGGATACTGTTCGCGACCGCTATTATAGATTAGATCCTCATCGGGTATGAGCTGCGGATTGAACACATGCGTGGGCTGCGAGAAGAACTGATTGATGCCCTTCTCGTAGTGGTATGTGTCCGAAGTGAGGGTCAGTCCCTCGCGCTGTGTCAGTGTGACGCCACTGGGACTCACGTCCTCGGTGCAGAAATAGTAGATGGTTATAGCGCACTTTGCATCCGAGTCAAAGGTGAACTCAATGTTGTAACACCAGTTTGGCAACGATGCCTCCACGTCGCGCATGCTGTTCCGAATGGGAAGGGCGCAGAGAACATTGCCGTCGACCTGCTCGGCATCTGTGGAACTGCAATCGCTGGCCTTTTTGCTCTTCTGCAGCAGCATTAGAGCATCGGCCTCGGCCTCGCTGACGGTGACGGTGCTCGGTTTCTTGTCACTTGGTATGCGAACAAAGCGCACAGACTCTTTGCGTATGTTGACAAGACTTTTGAGAGTTTTCGTTGGCTCGTTCGCCTGCGGCGGTGGGTAGGGAAAGGCCGTCGGTCGATTACCGAGAAAATTGAGGTCTGCATTTTCGCCAAACAAGTACGATTCGGGCTGGGGCGTGTCGAAACGCTCACCGCCCATTATGAAGTGAGTGCCAAAGAAGTTGCCCATACGAGGGGGATACTTATAGGCATGATTGGTTGTATGGTCTGCTTCCTCGACAGCTGCGTTTTGTCTGCTCACAAAGTTTCCCATTTATATTGTTGTTCGCTTGTTTGTTCTTTGCTTTCACCTTTCACCTTGCACTAGATCTTGTTTTGTTTTTTCTTTCACCTACAATTATAACACATCTATGAATGTGTGTGTATTTACGTCTACAAAAGCAGATACATCGATAGCAGCGATAACGATAACAATGGCAATAATGCACTCTACTGCTGATGCAAAACAATTGCACTGATATCACGGGTATTCCTTAAATGAAAGAAAATTTATTTACCAACATTTAAAGCCTGCAACATTTTAAACATACTCAATAATGATCCGTATTGCTACGTTGAGTTTCCCTTAACGGTTTTACACTTATAAACTGCGATAGTATTAACTTTTAAAACTATTTTCAATGACAATACTCCGAACTACCCACTGTTTACACAAGGTGCAAAAACTCAATCGACGTTTTGAGTATCGAAAATACTCAGCATTGAGTACTAAAAGATATCGATGATGCGATGAATTTGTTAATTTTGGTATAAAAATATCGCACGAGAAAAATAAATTTCGATAGATAAATTGATTAAAAACTTATCGATTGCCAACAGCTGTTTGCACAGTAGCGCGCTAAATATTAGTAAAATTTAAAAATGATAGATTGATTTATTTGTTGAATATGAAATATCGCAACTAAATATGAGAATGGCACGTAGTTTGCAAATGCGTCTTAAAAATAACTAATCACTATATGCTTACATAAAATATTTGTATTATTTATAACAACCGTCATGACTTGGTCGGAAGTACATTCATTCATTAATGCATGTACACTTGTCCATATGTATTTATACCATGCCTGCGTTATATGATCCAAAACACGTTTATTTTGCTCTGCTTATTAAATATTCATGAGAAGTTAATTAAATTATTACTTTGTTTCGATTGATACTGGGTACAAGCAGGTGTTCTATTTCGACATTTTCGTTTTTGTCGCTTGTGTGGGAGTCCGGCAAAATTCGATTGGATTGTTATAGAATATCTAAGTTACAGTTAGTTAAATTGGGATATTTCGTGCCGCCATATGGCCCATTCTCAAAACATCCTTGTATTTTTCATAAAGCTTTAATTTTAGCCCATTCAGCTGTCAAGGACACCATCGGAAGTAATTGTTTCGTTTTAAAATTCTATAGCTCAAAGCTTTAATCCTCAAAATTCCCTTTGCGAATTAATTCGCAGTTCGATATTTTTACCTCCACAACACGTTGCATTCAAAAATTCCTTTGTTGTTTCGTTTTCTTTATCACGTTGCTACGTCAGGAATTTAGTTTTTCGTTTATTAATAATTAAGTAGGGTCTAAAGTACATTAAATAAAAATTTTTTCAGATCCCAAGGTTCTCTCAGATGTGTCCTCTATATACTGCAAGCAATGACAGAGGGGAAAATCTCTCGGCTGGGTACTGTTTCCTTTAAATTCAAACCCTGCATGGCTTTACGATATTCGATTTCATTTGTTTTGATTGTCAGGAGAAACCTTAAAATTGTTTTGTAATTAAAAAACCCATTTGGATGTTAGCACCCTCGCAATTTCAATTGTTAATTAGAGCGATGCATTTCTCAAGTTCAATCCGAACTTGACATATTTTTGTTTTCTTTTCCGTTTCTCGGATTTGACACCAGCTGCTACACACAGACACACATGTTTATATACGTTATTTTTGCGTTTTTCAACTACCTTCTTGTCGATCGCCACCCAAAAAGCTTGCCACCTCGTAGTACGTCACAACCCAGACGTAACTCGATACCCGTTATTCCGCAAATAATAACAACAACCCCAACAACGTAACTACGATACGTGCTCCTTGTGCCGCATCTCTTAAGCACGCGCTCTCTTTCTCTCTCACTCTCTCTCTCTTGACTTTGACAGTTGGAGTTAAAGGGCAGGCGAAAGCTTCAGAGAGAGTGGTAGAGAGAGACCGAGAGCTTTTGTTAAGCAGCGCAAACACTGTGCAACAAAATCGATAGTAAAATAACAGAAACAACAATTATATTTGGGAATTCGCGCACGTAAGCAAGATATACTAGAGGTATTCCCTGCTGCCATGTGACCCAGCGTACTCTGCTCATGTGATAATTTGTATCGATTTATAGTATTTGCCGAAATAACATCGATTAACACATGCTTCTAGACAACTGACTGCGAGTGTTTTAGAGCGTATTAAGTATACGCTAAGTGAACGCAGAGCAATTATTGATAGTGCAATTAAAGCAGATGACTGAGAAACGTCAAAGCGACGAATCGATGATGGATACTGCGAAATGTACTCTCCAACTACACTATACGTATAGTATACTCGTATAGACGATAGTTAAAATATGGCTGTAACTGTTGCTGTTGCCGCTGTTGTTTGCACTCTGCTGACTTCTAATGATCCCAGCACAGATATATGATATTTGTATGTATATAATATGAGAGATATATGCTTATATATATATGTGTACATATATCTAGAGAGTGTATTGTGTATAGCAGTCCGTACCTTTCGCATTTTGTGTTGCATGGTGTAAACGGGGCCCAACAACAACGACAACGACAATTGCTCTGCGATAGCAGTATGTAGCGCTGCTTGCTGCGCAGCGGCAGTGGCAGCGGCAGCGACGTCGCAAGTATAAATACGCAAAGCCAGACGCGGCCGCTTTCATTCTCTTGTAGTGTTTAAAGTGACATGAAAGTGACGACATTGGTGCACTGCAACAAGTCATGTATCAGCATGTCCAATCAAGCAACACAAATCATATTTATGCCGATGGTGAGTGAAGTTCTGCAGCGCCGGCAACAGCAGCAGCAGAAGCAGTAGTGCTCGAGTTTGACTCTAATTTTTTTTTTTGGTTACTTTTTTCGTTTCTATTTCGCAAATTACGTGTGAGTTTTGTACAAATTTTTTTCTCGTGCGAGATTTGCCGCATGCTAAGTGCCCGAGGATAGTGTGCAGTGCAGCATGTGATGCTGCCAGTGTTGTGCAGATGTGCAAATCTCATTTACGTGCATTCGCATGTGTGCGTGTGTGTGTGTGGGTGCATTTGTGCAATCATGGCTAAGCGTCGTCGTCGTCGTTGTTGTCGTCGCCTGGGCCAAGCTGCCCGCGAGCAGGGCTGAATTAGCAAGGCGGCAGTTATCGGCGGATATCGGGCGCATGCGTCAATCGCGCGACGCATGACGAAAATAACGGGAGAATATTTGGCGGCATTACGTATGCACACTCACATACACACACACACATATATATTAATTCATATATGTATGTACATATATATACATATGTGCCTGAGTGCAGATGGAACAGCTGTTCCAGCTTAATGGATTGCAGCCGGCCAGGGCCGGCGCGACAAGTGCGTCGCGTCGCGCAGGCTGAGTGAGCTGGCATGGGGGTTGTGGGCGGGGCGGGTAGACGAGGCTTGTTTAGTATGTGAGGTGTGTGTGTGTAGGTGGCTAACAAGAGCGGCAATTAGCCCAAGTACTGCTCCAAATGTCGCTATAATTGCGCATAAGCTGGCAACGCGGTACAAACCCCGGTACAGTTATTGTACACACACACACACTCACATTGGCACACTGCGTGAAATTCTGCACTGCTTTGGCTTTGGTTTGAGCGTCCAAAAGGCACACTTGGTATGCATGTGTGGGCACCCCTCTTGTATGTGTGTGTGCGTGTGCATGAGTGCAATCATCATTGTTATGCAACAGTTTAATGTAAAGCGCAGAGAAAACTGTACCCAAAAGGACTCGAATTCACCTTGGGATTTCAACGTACCTTCCCATAATCGCCTTCTTTTCTCCGTCTTTCTTTTCCCACGTCTCTCCTTGTGCCACGCCCCGCTTTGCAAGCGGCAAGTGCACGTTTGCAGGTGTGTACACACTGGCGCCTTTACTCTCTGATTGCGGTCTGCTTTGCTATGCACTCTCTCCGCTCTATATGCACAACTGCGCTCTCTCAGCAGGGGTACATCGCATTACTGTGGTTAATGCACTTAACCGCGATCACGTCTCGTTGTTATCCACCGGTTATGGATTCTATTACCTCTCACAATTGTAGAGTACAGTGATTGCCTGGCCTAATGTAAATATTGTATATCATCCGGAACATAATAGTCACAAATGTTTTTACCTTAATAGCATTTAATTTAATTAAGAATAACTTGAATTTTGAGCGCAGCTGTACATTTGTATCACAAACCCACGATCAGAGATGGGCAGAGGATAAAACCGAATTAATATCGATAACAACTAAAGGCAACTTATTCAATTGAATAATGAAAAGGTTTTTTTTTTAAATTCATAAATTGCAAAAGTTATTTTCGATCCAAAGGATATTTTAAAAGACTAGGGCCTGATCTACTGATCCGATTTGCTTAATTGAAAAATTCTAAACTTAAAGTCAGTAATAAAAATAATTTATTAAATATTTTAAAGAAAGGTTTAAGTCAAAATTTAGTCAAATTCAAGTTTTCGTTTGGGGCGTAAAGAATTTTATTATCTTTCCGGGATGATCTCATTTTACTAAAAAAAGATAAAGTCTTGTTTTTGTGCACCCACCAAAACCATCATTAATTTCTTAAAAATGATATATTGTTTTAAGTATTGTATCTTTAATTTGTGCACCCTTTTTTCGACCAAAAAAATCTTTAATTTCTCTAAAATGATATATTGTTCCAAGTATAAATAGCAAACTTAGCCCCCTAAGCAGGGAGACCGTACGTCTATACTTTTTATTGCAATTTTTTAGTTAATTTTGCTGATTAACGGTTTAACCTGAGAGAACCTCACCTTAAACGATGTTTTCAAGAGTGATGATGAATTATGTACTGTTACTTCTGTTAATGATCAATGAATCGCTTTGCCGTAGTACTTCGATCTTAATGTGGTCTGCACTTGTTGCTAACCGGTTTAGGGCGCATTTGAAAGAGTAAGGGATAACTCTTTAGCGCTGACAAGTATGCTATAGCTTTCGATTTCCTGGTATTTCTTTCACACCGGGCGAGGCTGAGGACGGGATACAGTCATCACGAAGCTTTCGAGCTAAGCGAACTGTGCAATTACACTTGGGGTGGGTCCTGGTTGACAGGGGGAAGAGGGAGAGGGTGAGAGGCAGAGAGAGAGAGAGAGAGAGAGTGTGAAAGTGAGCAACGACAAAGCAGGCTGCGACATGTTATTGGCCTTACGCGCGAATTACCCGATGTCCTGGCAAGGACAAGCGGTACAACGCATGCGTCGAACCGAAATCATTTTGCTTGCTTATGAATGCGTGTGCGTATCTCTCTGCGTGTGTGTGTGTGTGTGTGTGCACGAACAGGCACAGTACGCAGAGCCCTGTAAATGTTTTGTTTAGTTATAAAGCGCGCCCACATTCAGCTGAGCACATTACTTATGTATGCGTGACTGCGTGCGTGAGTGTGTACAACAGTATTATAATATACAAATACATACACACATACAATGTGTGTGTGTATGTGTACATGATGAGTACATCCATTTACCGCAACGTCACCAGTAGCCGGCTTTGTGTGCAGCCACTTTTAATGCTGCTGGTGGGCGAGTTGGCCATAAAAACAGGTGGCCCGGCTAGGGTACATTTAAAGTACCCATGTACCGCTGCTACATATACACACTATACTTGTGTCTGTATATGTGTGTGTGTGCGTGCTTTTTGTTTGCGCGCCACGTGTAGCAGCCGGCGCCGCGGCGCGAAGATTGCCTGCACGATATGAAGATATCCCCACTGTACCCACTCCTCACACCCCCTCTTTGTATTCTTTGTACAATTTGTAATGTGATTTAGGGACAACAAGCAAGGAGCATACACTTACTTAGCTCCTCCTCGAGTACAACCCCCATCTGTATGTGTTTTATTTATTTTTATCTGTGCACGCGCCAAGAAGGATAAGATTAAAAAATCAGTACACGCTCCATAAAGCCAACTATTTAAAGGAGGCACTACTGAAGTGCACAACAGCACCCAGTAGTTTCCAGGGGAACAATGTCACTGTGGCTAAGTCAAGTGTATCAAATACTAAGTGAACCCAATTGTTCGATCGGGCTAAGGGTTCATTAAACTTGACAGAACATACGTGTAGAAGATATAAGATAGAAGAGATAAGAGAATAGAGAGAACATAGAACATAGAACATAGAACATACCATAGAACAGAGAACATAGAACATAGAACATAGAACATAGAACATAGAACATAGAACATAGAACATAGAACATAGAACATAGAACATAGAACATAGAACATAGAACATAGAACATAGAACATAGAACATAGAACATAGAACATAGAACATAGAACATAGAACATAGAACATAGAACATAGAACATAGAACATAGAACATAGAACATAGAACATAGAACATAGAACATAGAACATAGAACATAGAACATAGAACATAGAACATAGAACATAGAACATAGAACATAGAACATAGAACATAGAACATAGAACATAGAACATAGAACATAGAACATAGAACATAGAACATAGAACATAGAACATAGAACATAGAACATAGAACATAGATTATAATAATATATATAAAAAAAATTAGCATTTATATGCATCAAATCTCGGGCAATAGCTCGATTATCTTAATGGATTGGCATCTGCGTGTGTCTGCGTATGTGTTCCTTAAGTAGCCACGCGTTGCATGATGCAATTCGCCTCGGTAAAGCGAAATTAACGTGCTCCAAATTTGTTGATGGAGGCGAAAAACTATTCAGACATTTTAAGCGAGCAACACTTTGCCAAAATCATTTTACGAGCAGCGAGATGCGCCTGCGAAGTGTGTACACACTCATTTACATATGTATGTTTATGTGTTGTGTGTGTGAATGTGTATTTACTGTATTTATTTATGTTTCGGCGAGGTTGCTCGAGACATGTGACGAGCCCCTAAAATATATTCCACCTTTAGCTGGCGCCCCTGTATGTATGTGTGTGTGTGTGTGGGTGTAAGTTTGTACCTGCCAATCGGTCGTGCCGTGTCGTGCTCTATCGTCTAGTATCCTGTGTCCGTTAAAAGCTGCTTCATGTATGCGTCCCTGTTCGTGTGAAGGTTCAACGCCTTCTTGGCAGTTGGCAACTTTTGGATTCATGTTCAACTCCCCGTTTCCACAATTCCCATTTCCCTTTCAATTCGTGCGAGACTTCGATATATTCTATTTATAAATGCGTTCCTAGCTGAATCAATTTACCACAAACAAACGTCGAACAGGCAAGCGTAAGAGAGAATGGGAGAGAGAGAAAGAGACAGAGAGGAACTTTCCGGAACTTTGGGCAGCTGCTTGCGAACCAGTTCCAATTTAGACATGTTATCAAAAATGCGTGGCAGCTGCCGCAGTCTATCGTTCTTCTCATTTCTCCTTCTCTTCATCTTCGTGCAAGGATACACGCGCATCAGCTTAACATAAATTAAACTGGACACACACATTCGCACACGTAGCACATAGGGCTGTCTAGGTTCGCTATTTTTGAAGGCAATTTCTCCAATAAATAAAATGTCAAATTTATTTTCCCTTTTCTTCTATTTTCATTCTGAACTCGCTGCGATAAATTTCCTGCTCAATTTATCGTTGTGCGCCGCAAATTGCTTTGCAACAAATGAATTTATCGCTTCGTAATTATTATGGCCGATCATTAGCGTCAGCGACAGCACGTCGGGCGAGGCGTGGCAGTTGTGGGGGCGTTGCAAGGGACTCAAGCAGTCCAACCATAAAGTCAACGCGTCACGAGCCAAATAAAAATCAATTGAGTTAAATTGAAACACGCACTGACTGTAAATCGGTCGACCCAGCCAAGAAGATCGACGATCTTCGATGAACTACGGCATATCGAACGTGTCTAGACACGGCAGCCAATCGATTAGTCATTTCGATTTATGCAAATAGTTCAGATGGACAATGAGTTTTACTTTAAATCAATGAGGATCGAATGTTGTGATTGGCTTCTACTGGATTATATTGGAAGAGTTCAAGTATAATTCTAACCAGGATTCCTTTTTTATACATAAAGTTTTTTCTTTCTCTACCCCCAAACTTTAATTTATAAATTGAATTCCTTATGAATAGGTGGTATCTATGTTTATGTGTATGTATATAGGTAGTACCTATGTTTGTATATATATATATATATATATATATTTATATATTTTTTTTTTAAAACCTGTCATCTATAACCTAATTGATTAAGTGTGTATCACAGTCGAAGTTATGAGCTGTGTGCTAATTTCGATAGATCCGTCAATTATTTAAGTGGACTTAACCAATTTGGGATGAAAGAAACACGAAAACACGAGATTTCACTCGCACAACCTGTTCTTGCGTCAGCCGGCAACCCTCTCCCATGGTAACATCGCCTTTGCACTCTTATTCCCACGTTCCTTCGCATACACATGCAGACATATGTATGTTGGGGTGGGAGAAGGTTCCAAGAGCCAAGGTCGTTTCAAATACAAATTTGGGCTAACGCGTCCGGCGATTACGGCAAGAACATAAGCTGCAGCCTCTAGAATTGGAT
This sequence comes from Zaprionus ornatus, assembly GCA_018904035.1. Classification (NCBI taxonomy): domain Eukaryota; kingdom Metazoa; phylum Arthropoda; class Insecta; order Diptera; family Drosophilidae; genus Zaprionus; species Zaprionus ornatus. Next base: position 22,080,822 of record JAEIFZ010000001.1, read on the forward strand.
ACAAAAGGCACGCACAGACACGAGTGTGTGTGTGTCAGAGAGAGGGAAGAGAGCGTGTGTGTAAGCTCCGCACACATCAAAATGGGCCAAAGGGGTATAATTAAGTTGTGACATTTTAGAAATAAATTACTCAACTTGAGTACAATGTGGGGACGCGAACTCATGCTCTTGATTAAAGTCACCAGTTACAGTAGGGTCTCGGAAATAAAGAAAGATTGAGCTTAGCTTGGAGATACCATAGATAGAACATAGAAGATAGAACATAGAACATAGAAGATAGAACTTAGAACATAGAACATAGAACATAGAAGATAGAACATAGAATACAGAATATAGAACAAAGAACATAGAAGATAGAACATAGAACGTAGAACATAGAACATAGAATATAGAATATAGAACAAAGAACATAGAACATAGAACATAGAACATAGAACATAGAACATAGAACATAGAACATAGAACATAGAACATTGAACATTGAACATTGAACATTGAACATAGAACATAGAACATTGAACATAGAACATAGAACATAGAACATAGAACATAGAACATAGAACATAGAACATAGAACATAGAACATAGAACATAGAACATAGAACATAGAACATAGAACATAGAACATAGAACATAGAACATAGAACATAGAACATAGAACATAGAACATAGAACATAGAACATAGAACATAGAACATAGAACATAGAACATAGAATATAGAACATAGAACATACATTTTCATTTTGTTTTTTGACCTATGTGACCTATGTATGTATGTACATACATCTATCAGAACGGCGTTTTCACCCGTCAAATTTGTGTGCCTAATCACCCCGAGAATGGTTCTAAAGAGAACATAGAATATACACCAGCACATTGTTTACATAGTATATTTATGTTAGTCCAACTTGAGTGTGTTTCTTGTCGACATACTTCGCCCACCAATTGTACTTTGTACTCAGAAAACGTTTGGTTCGTTGGCTCTTCAATGTAAACAATTTGTTCTTTGCTTAGTTTTGTCGAAGTAGAATGACGAAATCAAAGGATAAATTTGATTTAATGGCAGCAGGCTCAAGGAAGACACCGATAGAATGGACTATAGTCGTCTCTTGTGTGTACGTAAAAAGGGCGAAATTAATTTAGCATTCTACCCCCTTCTCCCTTAGCGACAACATGAAAGAAAACAGAAAAAGAGAGAGGGAGAGGGAGAGGGAGAAGAGCTCGGCAAAACGACGACTTGACATTGACTTTGAAACTGCACTGTAAGTGTTTCCCCCAACCATGTTCCGTGTCGCCAACAGCAACAACGTCTTTGTAAGTGTCACCATGTGGGTGAGGGGGTGTCGAGAGTGATGGGAGCGGGGACGACACGACAAGATGTTCCCGTTAATTGTGCAGAGCAATAACGAAACGAACGACAAACGATACATTTCAATTAAGGAGCGAACCGTTTCGACAGCATCCAATAACGGGTGACCAAGTGGGGCGATCAACGGGAGGCATCGGGACCGGGAACGGTACCCGGGACTGAGACCGAGACAGTACCCCGTGTCCGCTGACGGTCTGACGCAAATGGATCACAGATATGTATGAATGTTGCTTGTGTGTGTGTGTGTGTGCATACATTGATACACAAGTTTGTGTATAGCAACACGCAAGGCAGAAAATCGAAATCGGAACCATTTGAAAGTGGAAAACAACGTACAATGCACGCTCGATAGAATGAACCAATTAAAATTATAATTAAACTGAACCCGGTACACTGTGCCGGAGGCTCAAACACTTCGTACAGAACAATCGAAGGGTTAGCGGGGGTAGAGGAGAAAAAAACACATTTCTCTTCTATTTATGCCTACGTTCTTTGTTGAAGAGCTTTAAATACCGTTATCGAACAGAATTATCAAGTTGTGGTCTAAACATGTCCAACAAACTGAAATATTCATGAGAAATGCATAATGAATGTTAAGGTTATTCTAAAATATTTATAGATGGTAAATGTTTGAGTGTACAGTAGTTTACATGGTATCCTGCCGTCGTGCAACCTTGACCCTTGACAAGCTTTCTCGATTGTTGTTTATTTATGTGTTTACTCGCTACAGAATACCATGTCTTGTCTAAATCAACAATTTCCCCATTGTTCTAGTCGCCCTCGCGAATTTTATAGACTCATCATTTTTCTTTACTCGATTAAACATAAACGAAAACTAGCGCAACTATTAAACACCCAGCAAAGATAAAGTGCAATATATTTGGTTATATTTTTTAAATTATTGTATCAATTGATTTCCATTCTTTGTAGTTTCCATTAAGAGAGATAGACTGTATCAAGTATACGTATATCGATTATAATCTTAGCTTATTTTAAAAAGTTTTGTAATGAAAAGTTCAAGCATTTTTCCATTAGCACACGATGCACGCAGCTACTACATTCATTATCTATACAACCTGCAGGGTATGTGCAATGCTTGGTGCATTGAGGCGCCTCGACAGTAAAGATGGACATATTTATCACTTTGTCGCGACGTTGATGAGCTGCCAAAATTAAACATGAGGGTGTATAGAAATGCTCAATTTAATTAAAAATTTGACAAATAAATTGCAAACAATCTTTTCGAATCGACGCAGTTGAATAAACCAAACAGGCCCAGATAAATGCCTAAATGACCTTATAGAGAGTACAATCATTTTGTCATGCAATATGCAATACCTTGAAGGGTTTTTCCCTAGATTGTTTTATATTGATCCCTTAAGGATCAATCGAAATCTATAAAGATTACTTCTACTTTTTGAAAGGGTATTTACTGCATTAATTCCATCATTCGTTATGGGTGCTATGACATACCTGAATGATTCCCTACTTGTCGGGCGTATAAAACCATTTCGATTTGGAAACATGCCAATAATAATGCAACTTCACCCGCCACGCCACGCCCCCCGCCATGTTGACGATGCTTTTGCGAATTCATCGAGACTTTCACATTTGAAAACGGCAATGAGGCTAAAAAAAAAGCTAAAACTTTCGCAGATACCGCGTGATTATTAGTCATTTGCTCGTGGCGTCGCAGTCGCAATCGACGTCGGGGCAGCAACTTTTTACGTCACGCGGAAGGAGTGTGGGAGCGGGGAGGGTAGCGGGGCAAAGCTCAGTATCACAGTATCTCACAGATACCCAGACTGTCGCCCACTTGATGTCCAACACAGAACGCGATTCGTTAACCAGTGTCCAGTAACTTATTCTGTTTATTTGGCTTTATCTACACGGCTCGTATGTCTAAATAATTAGCCAAAATCGACAGTAAATCGGGGAAAACCGTTGGCCAGCCAGACGACCTACGACAGAGCTCTCTCTCTCTCTCTCTGTCTTTCTCTCTCATTTGCTTTGCCTACGTGCCGAAGTGGGCGTCCGCCGCCTCATTTGGATGTACATTAGAAGTTGCACTGATCTATTGATAGTCGACTATCTGAGAAGGTATCGGACGTTAGGTATTCACCTGCCAGGTATTTAACTAGCTGCATTAGTATTTCACCGGACAAGACAAAACGGCGTAATCGAAATTGCCCAACTTGCCTTATCTTCTGTCGGCGAAGTCGCCGCAGCAACTTATCTGGGTATTCCTTATCCGAACTTCTTCGATCTATTTACGGACGTTGAACGGAACTTGTGATTAGTGAGCTTTTGACGAAATCTATGCAAATAGGTCGAAATAGGTCGGATAGTAAGTTGACCTGGTATGGAATCTCTCTTCCATTACAATCAATTGATTTTAGATAAGTTTTTACTAATTGTTAGACAATGGATTGATTAGAAGTTTCGAGATTTGTTCAGATCAAAAATTAGGTAGTTGATGGTTAGCGATCGAAAACGAATGATTTTTAAAATTTGTTTAATAAAACAAATAGATTAATAACTATGCAAATGAATAAAGTGTGATTGGCGAATTGAGGTTATTGTCAGTTCTCCATAAATTTATAGTTTAATATAGTTTAAAGAAGAATTCTATTTCAGAGTTGCAAATTCTTCAAAAGCCTACACTCTTTTTATCATATGTGATTAAACTGTGAATAAACATAACATTCCTTATGGGTTGTCTGCTTCGGTTCTTAGGTTCATTCACTGACCAAAGCGGACATTCGTCACACTCAGCATTGATTCAAGTGGTCAAGTATTTCTTATTGACATATATACAATATACACTGTCGATCCCCAATTCTCATGTCTCGAGGAAAACGATTGTTTTTTTTTTCTTTTTTTTTTCTTTTTTGATGCGAAATGTATCCGAAATTGTTCACGAGCCGCGTGACTGTTTTGACAGGAACATTGAAAATTAAATGACAAAAGACAAAAACATTGTTGGCCAGACGAATAATGAATACTCTAAGTGATAAATAAATAGACTATAAATTACATTCAATTCCAATTGAAATTACAATTTCCTGTACAGAGGATTTAAGACATGGTTGTGATTGATCCTTGCGAACATGAACATTACACTGTTAAACTACTATATTATTGTATATTTTATTGGAAAATATATAGACACAAGAGATGTGTGTTCTATTCGTGAAGACCACATGATACCCTCTACATGGGTATTCAAAATAATAATAATAATAATAAGAAATCACAAGAATTCGTTTATTTATGCTTTCATTTGACTTTATGTAAATATGTATTTACTATATGTATCTGTATGTTATTTATACACACACTTGGGTACTGTGTGTGTGTGTCTGCGTGAGTGTGTGTGTGTGTGTGTGTGAGTGTATATCTGACGTAGTTCGCCTAGTTTGTATCTACTCGAAGGCATGTCGCGATGCGATGCTCGTCGTTGTTTCTTTCTTTCTTCTTGGCATGGGGGGCAAGACTGGTGCTAGAATATACAATATATGTATATGTCGGGCGAAACGACAGAATTATGATCCATAAAGTCTATGCACCGAACAAGTGCCCGATAAAGGGAAATCAGCCGAGAGAAAGAGAGTGAGAGTCGCGTAAACACTGTGACGTAGTGGCCGGCACGATTGCTTGCCGATATCCAGTGGAAAGGCACATCGACACATGACTCGATACTCGATAGGCACCGCCAATCGAAGGGGATTGCTCTATTAATAAGTTCCCAATTGAGGTGAGGCGAGGCGTATCGGGGCGACGAGGCAGTGCGCAGTACACGAACGTATCTCGTGAAAATGGGAGAATGGCAGAAAGAAGAGAGAGAGAGAGAGAGCGCGGAGTGAGAGCCAAAGGGAGGCACCGCTACTGTCAAAGAGCGAATGAGCCTGGCCGGCATGAGGGGGTGGGAGAGCGACGGCAGATACGATTTTGGGAGCACGACAGGCACGAGGCCCTTGCAGGTTTTCGCTTGCAGTTTTGCTTCAGCAACGGACAAGGCGACTACAGAAATTCTGACGCGATTAGACAGACGGTTACAGATCCAAAGAGATACAGATACAGGGGCACAGATAACGTGCATCCATTAGAGACAAAATTGAAAATTTCGATATTTCTGTGTGAAAATACACACACACACACACACCCACAGACACAATCACATAGAGAAAAGAAAATATTCTCAGCATTTTTATAAATAGCATACGAATGCTAACGGCAAACGGCGACAGAATATATTGAAAAGAATTAATTCACCTTCGCCTCGCCGAATATGTGAATATGTGGCTGCAAAATATTTCTCGGGAGTGACAAACAACGCTATAAAAATCTATAACTAGTGGCAGAGCCAACGGCAAAAACAGGCATAACTCGCCCTCGCCCCGACGGACCAAATGAAATAAATTAACGAAAGCGCAACGACTGAACGACGAACGAGCCACGAGGAACGACAAACGACGAACAACGAACGAGGACTCGTGTTCGTACAAAGCCAACACCAACATATCGTACATTGGGGCCGGCACTCGTGTCACGTACACCGAAGCCCGAAGTGGCGCCCGAGAGAAATACTAACACACACAGATACATAGATAGAGAGTGAGAGAGCTTAGATCTGCTGGCGCAGCATCCCGGCGTGTGTGGCAGCGAAAGAAAAAAGCACATCGTCAGCAGCTTATCAACGGTATTTGACGTTGGGTCTGCACACGATTTCCACAGTTGCCAACGATAAATCGGCCGTGTAGCACACGCTTTAGCCGACTACTCCCTGCACAGAGGGCAGAATCATTAGATATACGTTTTTAATTCACTCGTCTCCTCATCGTAATCGTAATCGTCGTCGTCGTTGCCGTCGCCGTCGTCATATTCGTCGTTGTTTTTCGTCACATTCTTCGCTGGGAGCTGCAATTCACGGCGAAATAATTTCGGCTATTTGTTATCCGTCCATGCCATGCGCGATAAAATATCACAACTATTTTGCTTGCAAAAAAACGCATGCAAAAATAATACAGCAGATAATCGAGGTGGGTGTTCGGTGCCTCTGTGTGTGGGTGTTTGTGTGCGTGCGCCGTGTGCACACCTGTGTGTATGTGTGGGTTAAAAGCGCCGAATGCGTGAGGCATTCATTAGCCAAGGCTGTGACCAAAAAATATACTAACCTACACACATACACATGTAGACGCACACACGCACGTACGCATCAACATACATATGTACACATGTATGTACATATGTAGCGAAAATAGACACGCCGCGCCAAATTGTTGTTTATCACATTACTCGATATCGATATCGATAATGTCGCCGGACGCTACAGTGTTTTATTTTGGCTTTTTTTTACGTTATTATTGTTGTTGTGTATGTTTTTGTGTTTTGTTTTTGTTTTTGCCGCTGTTTCACAACACTAATCAATGCTTTCACTTTCTACCCTGTGATTATTCTCGGTGCCGTAGGACATAATGTGCCAACAAAAGCAACGAGCAACGGGACAATGTGTGCCAATGGGTCTCTTGGGACAGAAGGGCCCGAAGCGACAGAGACCGACTCATCAGGGACCGGGAGGATGCGGAAGTCGCTGGAGGGGAATGGCTCAACGCAGAACGACACTGTTCACCTCGAGAGAAGGTATGAAACCAGCATGCATCATGTGCATATGGAGTGTCTGCTGCTCTGTCTGTCTGATTGTTTGTTTGTCTGTCTCTCCCTCTGCCTGTCTATCTGTCTGTTCGTCTGTCTGTTTGTCTGCCTGTCTGCGCTTTCGTCTTGTATTTACTGCGTGTTGTCCCAGTAAATTCTATTGGCTTCGTAAATTAGCGCGTCTTGGCAGATTTTGGCATAAATATGTTATGTTTATATACATATACATATGTACAATAAATTTACATACATATACCATATTAATATGTGCATGTATGTATTTATATGAATATGAATGTATAAGTATATATTTATTTTATTTGTATTTATTCATTTAATGTAAACTACAACAAATTAAAGAAAAAAGAAATTTTAACATAACTTTATATTTATTTAAATTAAAAATTTAAATAATCAAATTTATTTTATATATTTATCTTATACATAGATCATTATTTTATAAGACTCTGATATACCCTAGTCTAACATTTAACTTTGTTTCCATTTCCTTCCTTATAGGCTGGGCCTCTTCAGTGGGGTGGCTTTAATTGTTGGAACTATGATAGGTAAGTAAATCTGTGCCGACTCTTGTATACCCTTCCCGAAGAACACTGACTCGAACGATTAAATGATAAACTAAATCAAGAATAGATCTATCTTATTTAGTATATACCTTATGAAACAAGACTTACTCAGACTTAGACTTACTCACTTGTGAATAGATATAGATTGTTCAGTCACGAGTGCCTTATAGAGTTGGACACGCCCATTGTTTTATGACATTCCATATTGCTTGATATTATAATTATAGTGCACGCTATAGATAGTTATGATCGTCATAAAGTCACAGCACAACAGCAGACAAACAGACAGACAGACAGAGAGAGAGGGACGGACGGACAGAAGGAAGACGTCTAGTGCCCTACCCTAGGCGATCTATGTATTCCCAATCAAAATCAATTGCCCTCATCCGACTCGACTGAAGAATTCCGGCATGTTTACTCAATGTGGGACGACGAGAAAAACGCGACGCATCGCATAATGAAAATGAGTCTGGGGAGAGCATGCGGATTGTTTACGTTGATGGATTGCTTTTTGATTATATACCCTGCACATATGCATCGTATATGTATACTATATAATACACTTGGCTTGGCTCGACCCAGCTCGATTTCACTTCTTGTGCACTTGCACTTTGACCTTAAACTTTTGCCGAGACACGCAACGTGGAACTCAATTGTTGCACGGCCAAACGTCACAATGAAACCTGCAGACAACCAGACATATATATATACATATATATAAATATATATACATGTATATAGTATATGCTTAGTATATATAGCATATGCACAGACATACCCAGCGGGTTTACTTAACAACAGTTGGCCGAAAGCTTTATCGACGCTTTTTTATGGAAAAATTCGTTCAAGCTTTCAACTGATGATGACGTTTTCCTCCATGAATGCGGCGGCCTTATGGAAAGCCGGAAATCTGTTGTATGTTAGTGAATCAATACGCTTGTTTGACGTAATGAAACAGCCGTGGCAACAGCTGACAACATAATCCGTAGTTCCTCCCCTCCTGCGCTGCAGCGGATTTCCTTACCTTACCGTAAAGCATTTCGATGACTCAAATTCTCTCTCTCTTTTTATTTTGTTTCTATTTACAGGGTCTGGAATATTTGTGTCACCCTCCGGTTTACTGGTGCGTACCGGTTCCGTTGGAGTTAGCTTCATAATCTGGCTTGCCTGTGGTTTGCTCTCGCTATTGGGTGAGTACATCGAACAAGACCTCAACGCACTCTCCTCCTCACTTACCCCAAACGATACCCTAGTCGGCCCTCGTGCAATGGCCTATTTATTGGCCACTCTACAACTTGTCCACATATGTTTATCCATGTGTGTATGGGTGTGTGTGTGGCACCTAAGCCATCATCCATCAACTTGTTGCTGCCATTTGCCACTTGCCGTTTGTCCCCTTGGCGTGTCGCCAACTCACACTATATCTTTCAACTTGAGCCACGAGTTGATGTTGTACTTCGTACAATACAAATTAAACTCTTTTCTTTTCTTGATGAACCAATTGTCAATCATCATATATAGATTGCTATAGAGATAAAGATGTCATATCGGAATATTTCTAAAGAAATCATAACATGATCTCTTAATGACTTTCATTTTAGGGAAACTAGATCATAGAATAGACTTTGCAATATAATTATAGGTACTAAGTTTTTGCCCATTGTAACTTTCTGTCTTAAAACGATCGTTTAAAAGAAAATGACGAAACTTTTAAAAACCTTAAGAAGACATTAAGACATTCTCCACTTTGTACTCCTTCATTTCAAAAACTGCGTGAAACTTAGCCATTTAATTTGACCTACTTAAGATCGTAGTTTAAATTTTGTATCTTAGTTTGGTTTAAGTGGTAAACATCATCTAGCGAACTCACATGATTCAGGCTGTGTCCAGTGGGAAAGATATAAATATAATTATGCTTTACGTATACTTTGTTTGGGTACAAGTAGTATAGATATAGATATCGTATATACATATATATTTATATGTGTGTTTTTGTGCGTTGTTCAAATGAAAAATGTTTATAACAGATGAAAATAAAAACAACCCAATCTAATGAGGCGTATTTGTATATATAATCGGAGAAACAGTTTGAAAATCCGAGTCAATATGTGATATAACATGAATTATGGACAGCAAATGCACTTTCGCCTATATTCAACGTGATCTGACGTAAGGAAAATTGCATATATACTATATATAATATTGTAGAATGAATAAGCTCCAGATGCATTTTTATTTGTGCTAAATGGAAATATTGCAGTAAAATTGTAATTTTGACATTATTCCGATCATATAACGACGTTTATTAATCTTGATTAGTAAAAGATGCTTAACACTTCTATCGGTTATTAGCTTGCTTAGAGACTTAATTAGGGTCTTTTACGATATAGGTTAGGTTAATATATTCCTAAACTAAAGATGTATAAGATTCGTAAGGATTATTAATTTTCATTAGTAAAAGATGATAAACACTACTATGCGTTATTAGCTTGTATAGGATTATTGATCGATTTAGGTTAGGTTAATATATTCTTAAACTAGAGATGTGTAAATTTCGTAAGGATTATCACTTATCCCAATAGACATATGTAACTAAAATTAGGTAATAAGCATTTGCGTTATAGATCCGTAAAGAATGTTGACGTCATGCTCATATACATATACATATGTATATATAGTATATGCAATGTCTTATAGGGTATAACCGAGTTGAAAAGGATGTCAGATTAGATATATGTGAAATTCCCAACACGAATAAAGTATAAGAACTGCATTCATCTGCTCTCCTATTGCCATACTGCCTTCTTCTGTTCCCTTCATTCGAAGTGATAATTAAAATTAATCCTGTTCTCTTTTCTTCTCTTTCTTTTCTTCCTTTTTAGGCGCTCTGGCATACGCTGAACTTGGCACAATGAATACCTCATCTGGTGCGGAATGGGCCTACTTTATGGATGCCTATGGACCAGCGCCGGCGTTTCTATTCTCATGGGTATCGACATTGGTATTGAAGCCATCTCAAATGGCTATAATATGCTTATCATTTGCACAGTATGCCGTTGAAGCCTTTGTCACGGAGTGCGATCCGCCCAGGGGTGTGGTTAAGATGGTCGCGCTGGTAGCGATTGGTAAGTGCATCTCTAATCTTGATCCTGGAATATCGTATCATACACTGTACTTAATATTCTTTTATATTTCTATTCCAGTGATGATACTCTTCGTCAATTGCTACAGCGTTAATCTGGGCATGGCCGTGCAGAACATCTTCACGGCAGCCAAGCTGGTGGCCGTGGTCATTGTGATCTGCGGCGGCGCCTGGAAGCTCTTCCAGGGCAACACGCAGCATCTGTCAAATGCATTTAGTGGGCCGATGCCGAATATTGGCGCCATTGCGACGGCATTTTACACTGGTCTCTGGGCATACGATGGCTGGAACAATCTCAACTATGTCACCGAGGAAATCAAAAATCCCAGCAAGAACTTGCCGCGCTCCATTATGATCGGCATACCGTTGGTCACACTGTGCTATGCACTGATCAATATCTCCTATCTGGCTGCCATGTCCGAGCAGGAGATGATCGATTCGGAGGCGGTCGCTGTCACCTTTGGCAATCGCATATTGGGCGCACTCGCATGGCTCATGCCCCTGAGTGTCACCATCAGCACCTTTGGCAGTGCCAATGGCACCCTCTTCGCGGCTGGACGGTGAGTGGTTCTCGAAAGAAATTCAATCTTCACACAACTAACTCTTCTATTCTTTCCCCTTCACAGCCTTTGCTTTGCGGCCAGTCGTGAGGGACATTTGCTGGACATCTTGTCGTATGTGCATGTCCGACGCCTGACTCCGGCTCCTGGCCTGATATTCCACGTAAGTCTCCACCTCATTTCATCGTTATCATTGTCTGGCATGTCTGATTGCAATGTGAAACTAATCTCGTGCATATCCTGTGCCTCACTCTGCATATCTCTGTCTCGCTCTCTCTCTCTCACTCACTCACTCACTGACTCTGTTTCTCCTGCTCTCCGTAACAGTCATTAATTGCCTCGGCCATGGTGCTGCACGGCACAATTGATTCGCTGATTGATTTCTTCAGCTTCACCGCTTGGATATTCTATGGTGGCGCCATGTTGGCGCTCATCGTGATGCGCTACACCAAACCCAACCATCCACGGCCCTACAAAGTGCCAATTATCATTCCCGTTGTGGTCTTGGTCATATCTGTGTATCTGGTAGCCGCGCCCATATTCGATACGCCACGTATTGAGTATCTCTACGCGTTGCTCTTCATCTTTGCGGGACTCATCTTCTACGTGCCCTTCGTTAAGCTGGGCATGACGCCGCGCTTCATGAGTAAGTATACCCTTCTCTCTCTCTACATATATATATATATTTATATATATATCTTCTCTACTTAACTGATCCCTCCCTCTCTCTCTCTTTGCAGACAAGGTGACCTTGTTCTTTCAGCTGCTGCTGGAGGTGGTGCCTACATCGTCGATGGCCATGTTCGAGTAATCGTTCGACAGATCCAGCGTATATACTATATGTACTACCTAGTTTTGTAGAATCTAAGCAGCAAAGCCAAAAACAAAATACACACTTAGCGCAAGCAGAAACAAGAATGGACAACAAGACAAGATAACAGTAAACAGACAACAGACAGACAAAGAAAACACTCACAGATATTCGATGTATAATCCAACTTACAGTAACCTGTATTGATGCATATGTGTGTGTGTATATATATTGTCGTCGTTGATTGGCCCCTATTCCAAATAGCCTGGGCTCACGATTGATCAGAGCGAACATACTACTATACTATATACTATACTATACCAATGCCAAATGAAGGAGGCAAGGCAACGGCAACGGGGCATAATCTCAATCCCAGTTCGGGACAACAGTGTAGAAGACTGGGGGGTCAGCTGGGGGGTAGACCAAATGTTCTCCATTCAAAGTTCAAGTAATGCTACCCCATGGCATTTATAGACGTATCTCTATATACTATCTCTATGCTTCAGATCGACCTCTAGACGAGCCCACCAAAGTAGACCACAGAACACATCAAGAATCTCTGGAAACCCCAGCTGGCTGCCCCGCAAGCTCTGTTCTATGCTTATAGGATAGAGTGGATCTGCTCTATATAGAGTGTATGTGTACTTACGGAGAAAGAGAAAGGAACAAAACAGAACTGGGCGTCTCTGATTCTGCCCCAAGTGACACTTCCTCTAAGGAAGTGAGAAATCCAGGACTGCAAATAGGCATAATGATCTTAAACGATACCAAAGGTTAAAGGGAAAATAGTTTAAAAGAAAGAGAAAAACAAATGTAAACAGTTAATAGACACTACGTAATTACTTGTTCATTGCGTTAGAGACGCCAGATTAAAATAGATACAATGTACTAGATCCTTAACGACGCATCCGAATCGCGTTCGTAATACTACTAGATGTAGCATGTAGAGGCCAAAACATGTTGCCGTCTCGCTCTGATTCGCGGCATCTATTGAGTTTTCAACCACTCCCCAGACACCGACACAGACAAACTAAACCTAACCAAACCAACTAAACCCAATCCAATTCATACCAAACTGACAAACTACAAAGTAAACACACTGGTTTTGCTCCTCGCTTTTGGTTGCCAAATTGGAAAATATGGCAATGCTTATTTACATACATAATATACTTATATATGTATTTATATATATATATATATATTATATTATATACTACAGGTTAATGAAGTGCATGGTGTGCATGCACGCAGATAATTTGTTAAGTTTATAAATTTTATAATTTTTATTACAATCTATATATTTACAAGAAGAGCATAAATCTTTTTCTCTATTTACATATACATACGTACATATATATGTATTTATATACAAGTACTTGTAATGGAGTAGAAATTGTATTATGTAACGAAAATTTATGAAATAAAGTTTTTGAAACACATTCGCACAGCGTTTATTCCATATCGAGCGAGATTACTAATTCTATTATTATTGTACTTTGGATATAGCTTTTTATTCTAAATCTATAGTTAAAATTTTGGCTTATATCATAGATAATGCGAAGCATTATATGTCTATATTCTATTTGAGCTTCCTTGATAGTTATGGACTACCACATATATACTTGTTAAACAGGAATTTCAACTTAGTTGCGAGTAATGTTTTATAGGACGCATTGGGGATAGTAACCATGACATTATATAATATAAATTTAAATATATTTTGTACATTTACGCGTGAATTTTAAGGCTCATTAATTGACATGATTATGTCGACCTCCCGATTGGACATAACTTCAAGATTTTGCCCCGATTCTTCCTTCACTTAATTTAAAGTAATATTTACGACTTTGGTTTCCCGAACATATTTAAGAATTTGTGGAAATGTCTTTAGCTACAAATTTCTTTGGTTTGCCTTTAGATTGTCCGGTTTGCGATACTGGGCTATGTCGAACTCGGGAAATAGTATGGCAATCTCACGCAGTGCAGAGTCCTCACTGTCTGATCCGTGGCACGCGTTGCGCGTGTCCGACAGTCCGTAGAGTGCGCGAATGCAGTCTGGTTCGCTGTAGACAGCCTTGAAGACCTTGGTGGGACCCATTAGAGAGCGCCATTTTTGAATGCACTTCTCCCGTTGCAGTATGAAGGCATAGCAGGGGCCGCTGAAATGGGTATAGCATACTTTTGAGTATTCAAACTGTGTGGCCGGTGTGTTACGTACCTGTTCATAAAGCTGGTTAGGCGATTATAGAAGAACTTTCCTTTATGCTCTGCATAGAAACGCTCCGATAATTCCTTTGTTATGTGCACCTCTTTAGCTTCCAGTACATTAAAGTTGTTTCCAATCAAAGCCTTTATTTGATTTAGTGCATACGTATTACGCAGCACGTGCGGCTTTAGTAGCGCCAGTGAGATTTCCATAATTTAATAAGTGTTATAATAGTTGTTTTCAGCCAGTAAGTGTTCATTACAGCTGAAAGACTATCGATGTTAATTTTGATAATCATTAAGTGTTTGTGAATATCGATATTTTTATACCTTTTCGTCTATACGAACAAGTATTTTAATATCGATAATTACTACTGTAAATTAATAAAATTTTCTGGAAATTAAAATAACAAAATATATTGTTCACAATATATATATATATATATATACATAATATTGATATTTTATTTTTATAAATATATCGACTGTAATACATCCTATTGTTTAAAATTGTTTTAAATAAATTGGCCGTTTGAATTCATGTGCGTAACATCGATATCTAACAGCTGACGAGCAGTGTTGTCATCGATACCTGTGTCTGGCTAACCGCATTACACAAGTGCCTGCTGGACTAAAGATATTTTGTTTTAATATATTTTTCTAACTTAAATTAAATAAATAAACCTGCGAAATGCCGTTCATGAAGGGACGCGAGCCTATTCGGCGCACACTGAAATACCTGAATGCGGGAAAACTAGTATTGAAAGATAAAGTACATATCTTCAGCGTAAACTACAACACATACGGCGACCATCACGCTGGTGCCAGGTGAGAATACATAGATCCCCACATTGCCGACAGTGCATAAGCCTTCGTTTTACCTTACAGAGATTTCGTGTTTTGGAACATTCCACAAATACAGTTCAGGAACCCCAATGTGCAGGTCGTTACACTGAAGAACATGACTCCGTCGCCGTTTGTGCGATGCTACTTTGAGGATGGCCGCGACATGCTCATCGACATTGATAGTCGAGACAAAGAGCAGATCATTGAGCATCTCGTGAAAGTAGTGGGGAAGACGCGGTAAGTATTGGCTTCACACAGCTTTTGAGGATAGCCTATTAACCGAACCAATCCCATTGATTTTAGTGAGCAACTAGACGCCGAAGCACATCTGGCGGAATCCAAGGATAACCCGGCCAATTTTGGTTATGGTTGCGATCGACACTGCATCTGCGAAATCCCTGGGCAGGTGTCGTGTCCTGGCACAGTGCCCCTGCCAGAGAAGCTACGTGGTAAATTCAAATTTGCCCCGAAATAGATTGAGTTTTCCTACTGTTAATGTTTTATTGATGAATCGAAATGAAGTATGTTGATAAATTAAATATGAACGGACTTATGTATTAATGTAATATGCTTAGATAAATTAAGTTGAAGCCTGAGTCAGCGTCGCTTGGGATGCTGTCGATGATATGGAGCATTTGGTTTAGATTTACTATATTTGCCATGCATTCCCATGTGTTGCATGGAGTCTCGGTCTTTGTTGAATTGATAGCGCTGGATGAAGGGCACATTGGCGTCCCGCCCGGTGTTATTCAGCTCCAGGTTGTCGTCTGTCTGCCGTTCCAGGGTTTTTAGCTTGGCCTCTATGGCACGAATGGCCTCTGTTTTGCTTATCTTCTCTTCCCGCCTGCCGCTGCCCAGTGCGGGTATCTCAATGCGAGGCTTGGGCCTTTGCAAATCGTCCTGCAAGGGTAGAGCATGATAAGTACTTCCTCCTAAAGCGTAATCAGCTCAGACTGGTGAGATGGGTGACAATTTACTCACGTATTTTATGTTCTTGGCCAGACGCACTGCTATCGATCGGCTGCCCACGTTGGTGCCGTCCAGCTTCATCAGCGCATTGGTGGCGCCCTCGTTATGGGCAAACGTGACGAACGCATATCCACGGGACTGGCCGACCATTGGGCCGCCCTTGTGAAACAGCATGTCAAACTTTTCGATGGCACCGCATTTTTGCATTAGTTTTAGGAGTTGAAACCGATAGTTGTCAAAGATAAAAGGAAATATTAGCATCATTTTGGCTGGATTGCGAGCCTGCGGCCTTCTATTGTACACAGTTCACAACTTACTCGGTGATGCGAGAGTCCAGATTTCCCACCCAAATCCGTCTCTGCTCCTCGGAGTTGGCGTTGTTTTCCATCGCAGCATTGCCACTGCTACTGCCGATTGCTGTGCTGGACGAGCTGGCCTAAAATCAATGATATTCTTTAAATAATCCGTATAATTAACATCGATTTTTAATTTTTCTTTCACATACAGCATTCGCCATGACTGTTGTAGATATTTACGAAATACATATATACGATTCTATCGATATATAGATTTTTGAAAAACTAAATTTGTCAGTGCTGCGCACACAACTATCGAGTACTTTCCCCTATCGGATCTGCTTGATTTGATAATAAAAATGATTTAAATGTAACATATGTATTTGTTGTTATTTTAAAATATTTACACTGCAATTAAAATATATAAAATTTTAAACTTTGAGATGAACAATAATTCTGTGTAGCCTTGTATATATAAGTTATATGTATATAGAAAATGAATATGTTATGGAAACAAGATTTAATATTAATTAAGGTGTATTTGACCCGTCTCAAAAATAGAATAGATTAAGATGAAAAATACAGATAAAAGAGGAAACAAGAACAAGAAAAAAAAAAACAGAATAGGTTTATGTTAAAAAAAGCTAAAATATCTTGAATTTTTAAATTCACGATATTTTTTATGCTCAATCTATAATGTTCTAATGGTTATTATATACGTTGAAATATTTTTTCCTTAGACATGTTCCTTTTTATGATTTAAAATCGAATCGAAAATCCGGGATCATCACCGAATTCAAATCATGTGGTTGTACATCAATTAAAAAAAAAAAAATTTAGTAAAATAATATCAAAACTACGTTATATTTGAATAAATACGTTATATTTGATATAAATAACAGATTTTTGGGGAGTAAGATTTAAAGATTTTAGACGAAAAAATAAAATGACAGATATGTGACCTGGGCCTGATCAAAAATGATTTGTATGGATTCGCAAGATCATAAATCACGAAAGTGAAAAATGCTTAGCTATGTATAATGAGTAAAGCTGGATAAAGGTGCCTATTGCTTCATTCCCCACAAAAGTGTTAAATAAATTTGCTGTTCTCTCACCACGAGCTAATTGGAGTTGTCAGGCCAACAAACTTTCTGAAAACAAGAATTGTCCCGTGCTGCCGAAACAGCGGTTAATTGGCGCAATTACTTCCGGGAAACAATTCACGATGGGGGGCGGCTGTAAAATAATTGTGGAAAGTTAGACGGAATCCCGGGATTCGTGAGCCAAAAAGGTAAAGACAGATGCGCCCGAATGGGACCAATGACCCAATGGGTTGAGCTCGAGCGCGAGCTCTTAAGCATAAAGAAAAACACGGCTTTAACTTTGAATTGATGCTAAAGTATAATTAAAATGTCTTATTTATGTTAGCTAAATTATTTTGACAGCCGCAATTGAAGAGATTTTTACGGCGAATCAGGGAGCTCTCTGGCATTAAGATGTCTAAAAGAAAGCACAACCATACAATATATTTTACGTACTGATTTCATTTGCAATAACCTTTAACACTCATAATTTTTATACCCTTGCGAAGGGAATTTTGAGTGTGGCCAGGAGTTTGCAACAGAAAACATTTCTAACCCCATAAACTATATATATTCTGAGTCAGCATCCACAGAGGAATCGAACTAGCACTGTCTGTCTGTCCGTGTGTCTGTTTGCTGCAACGCAAATAAATTTTTTAGTTTAAAAGCTATCTTCATAAAACTTACTACACATGCTTCTTGTTGCTGCATACTGTGTATTCATCGGAACAAGCCGGATCGGAGCAATATATTGTATAGCTACCATGCAAATTATCGGCCGATTTTTGTTATTTGTCCAGATATTGTAATCAAATTTACTACATCGGTCTTTTTCTATATAAATAATATGCATATAAAATTTTATCAAAATCGAATTACTATACCATATAGCTGCCATAGAAATAATAGTCCTAAATGTAGGTTTTTTATTGGCACCTGTTCTAATTTTAGAAATAACTTAACTTATCAGTTTCAATCACAGGTAGACATAATATTGAAAGTAGACAATACCATTAAATTCTATACCATTATATGTAACGATCGGAGGATATAAGAACCTGCAAGGGTATAGAACCTCCAGCATGCCAAAGGTACCTGCGTTCTCGTTTCTCATCACTTAGGTATACATCATTATAGTCTACTTTTATTATATTTATATTTATATTTATATATACTAACAAGTTTACTTATAGTTTCCAGGTATTTCAATCTGATCAGAATTAATTTTGAACGATTATTAATATATTATATATTTTGTTTATTTTGTATTATATTACATTTATATAACTCATTTATACAGATTACATATTAAGTATAAGGCATAAGGTATAAGTTGATAAGGAAGTTATGTGCTAATCCAAAACATATGTCAAGGCCCGCTCGAGGTTGAGGCTGGTGAACATTAGTTCTCTTTCATTTGATTTGCGTGTGGAGTGTACAGGGTATGCGAGAGTCGAGCATGCTTGGCTTTGATATTATATTGAGTTTTTCATTTAAGCAGCATTCCGGCAGAATGAAAAATACTGTTTAAATGAAAAACGGCAGCAGTAAAATATGCGCAGCAGCAAGAAAATTTGTGCCATACGTAGGTACACACACATGCACACACACACACACATATATAAACTATGTGTGTGTGTAGAATTTGCAGCATGCATACTAAACTGTCCCCTCTTCGCACCCACACTGCCTCTCTCTACTGCCAGCGACAGAGCCAGGACAGAGCGTCCCCGTGCAATCTCCTCCCTGCTGCTGCTGCTGCTGCTCTCTGCTGCTGAGCGTGTCCAAAGCTAACTCGATATGCAAGCTAGGAGCGGGAACTGAAACTGCAGCTCCTGCTCCAGCTCCAGCCAGTGGCTGTTGGAAAGTCACGGTGAATTATTTAAACAAATGACGTTGAGCGCCCTGTTACACACACGGCAAGGGACACACGTACACACAGGGGCAATCGGGCAACAGGAAGAGTGGAGGAAGAGGCGGGCGGCAGGCAGGCAGGCAGATCCATTTTTTCATCATCACTCAGTAACTCATAGTGGACAAGGCGGCCGCTGCTGCTGCTGCTGCAACTTGTTAGTGCTGCTTTGGAGCAACGATGGTAATTTGTGCTTGTGCTGCTGCAGTTGAATGCCAAACCGACGGGCAGCAACACCCGACAAGACGGACAATGGATCCGGCTGTGTGTCTTTTTGGCCTGCCCTCTGGTGACAACGGAAGGCGCACTGTGAGCCGAGGGGCAAACAAACGAGGGGACGAGACGGAGGACGTTGTTGCCGTCGGAAGTCGCCCCCAGCGCCGGGGCTTATCACATACACAACGTACATTAGCTGTGTCTACAAACGGTCGCATCAAGTTATTTCATCCTTTTCAGCGCTGTTGCATATTTTAAGCGTTTGTGCATTTGTCGAGCACGGTCAGCTGGCCAGCAGAGTGTTCGGAAGGGGAGCAAAGAGTTGCAGGCTATTTTTTTGTTACATCCATTTAACTGGCCATTTTGCCGGCCACGAATTTGTATGTTTTGAGCATGTAATGGCCGGCAGAGGCGGGTTAAGTAAATATCATTTCAAATTATACAAAACGCGGGGGAGCAACTAGGTAATGCTAGGCAGCTCTAGTCACACTGCACACTGGCTGCATGGCATGCGAGCCCACAAAGGTTCACCTAATTGAAGTTCATCTATTAGACAGCAAAGCAGTGCAGAAATGCAGTGGCGTCTTTGAAAGAGTGATCTGCGTTGAGTTACTAGGGTCACACTGCAGTGCACTGCAATGCATTGTCATGTGTGCCTAGCGAGGTGCATCTAATTGGCACACACCCATTTGTCGGCAAAGCAGTGGTAAATAGCAGTGTCCTCTTTTTTTCGTTGGGTAACTGGAAGTCACATTGCACACTGGCTGCATGTCATGCGAGCCCACAAAGGTTTATCTAATTGAAGTTCATCTACTTGTCAGCAAAGTAGTGCAGAAATGCAGTGTCTTCTTTTAAACAGCAATCTGCGTTGGGTAACTGGATCGAACTGCATGTCATTGGTGCCATAGATATTCACATAATTAAGATAAACCCACTGCTCGGCAAAGCATCGCACTGCACGTCATGTGTTCACCCAATTAAGGCTCACCCAATCGAGCAAGCTGTGCATAAATGTAGAGTCTTTATTCTGAACAACGATCTGCATTGAGTAACTGACGGTCACACTGCACTGCACTGCACGTCTGCCGGCAACGCAGTGTAGTGTCTTTATTTTAAACAGCGATCTGCATTGGGGAATTAATCGATAATCAAATGAAGTCAATTCGTGTAAAGGGTAACGAGTGACGAGTCGCACGTCGCAATGCGAACGTTACAAATCGTGACCTGGCGCGAATTAGGCAATAACTCAATACGCAAAGGTGATTTTATTTGCAGCCTGCGAGCAGCTTGTTATCCCACGCTGCTGCTGAAAGTACCCACCATTAATGTCTGCCTGCCACCGCTGCATCAATGGCCGCTGGCGCAGTTGCGGCCCCGCGTCTACCATCATCGTCTCCCTCTCCCCCCACTCTCCTGTGTCTGCTTCACGTTTCATGTTTTATTGCGTCGCGCCTGCGGCAAATTGCAAAATGGACAAATTTTTTGCCTTTTACAACTTGTTCTTCTTTTTTATAGTGCATGAGAATATAACTGATATTATAAACGCGGGCACATACCATACACACACACGCACACACACACACATACACACACACGCGTACACTAGCGAGCATGTAGTTAGATACATATGCCGATATGCAGGCAAGTAGGCGGCGGTCGCGCCAAGGCGGTGTGGTGGGGGCGGGACCACGCTCTACTGCACGCATGCAAAACTTTGTATAAGGCAAGCAGTTCAAGGAAAGTCCTTATGGAAAGTGACTTAAGTTGTTATAAAAATGCAAATTTCTTTTACTGCTTTTGCCATTTCCAACGGCGTCCGAGAAATCTCGCATGTGTTCGAGTGTGTGGGCGTGTGTGTGTGTGTGTTACACGCAACAAGCATTTCTTCTATTCCATATGTGTGTGGGTGTGTGTGTGTGTGTGTCCGCCTCGGTGTGTTTGGGACAAACGTAAAATTTTTATTCCATAACCATAACTACAAATGAGCGGGAATGCTCCCACTGCCAAGATTGATCCGACTTGGAGGCACCCTGTAGCAGTCTAATTAGGCCGTTTATGCTAATTTAAATGGACCACAGAAAGAGTTGTCCAACATCTCCAAGCCTTACGTAACAGTCGTGGGGGTCATTTTTGTATTCTTATATAACTCTTCTCAAATCTACATTTGACCCGATCTATAATGATACTAGCCCCATTAAAAAAATATGTTTTGCATCAAACTCAATACCTTTTATTTATTATATTTATTTGTTAAAAGTCGATTAAAATTCAATTTTAAATCTACTATAAGTATATTCGGGAATTAAATAAGAATAAATGAACTAACGAAGTAAAGATTGAAGGAAATAGTAAAGTAATTATATAATATACATATACATATTATATATATATTATACATATTATATATTATACAATATTTATTATATTATATCATATTTATACCCCTGTAGAGGCATATTAATTTTGGCGAGAAGTTTGCAACTCACCTAAGGAGATATTCCAGACCCTATAAAGTGTCCATATTCAGATCCGTTATTAACAGGCGAGTCAAACTATTGTAGCTTTGTTCGACTGTTGCAATGCAAAGTTGTCGATCCGTTTTAGAGCTTTCTTGATCTGATTGATATATAATATAGTTGCCATACAACCTCTTGTCCTAATTTTGTTATTAGTCAAGATATGGCAACCAAATCAACTACATCCGAGTTTTTCTATAAAAATAATATTCTTAAAATATTTCATTAAAATGGAACCACTTTGACATATAAATAGCCTAGGAACAAATCGACTGAAATGAGGGTTTTTCAGATGAGGTCTAGTATTCTTATTAGAAGAACAGTACCTATTACTGTAGGACAATAGCCTATTTTATCTAAAACTGGAAACAATATCATGAAGATTTTCTAGGAACTGAAGCTGAAAACAATGTCATAAAGGTTTTCTAGGAACACTCAGTTTATATGTACTTCCGGAAATTAAAGTCATTATAAGTTGATAAAAAATTCATAATAAATTTTATAAAATTCTGTATCATTATTATACCAGATAGATTGGTAATGATCGGAGGAGATAACAGCAAACATCTGCTAGGGTAAAGGACCTTCGGCATGCCAAAGGTAGCCCAAAATTGTTAAGCTACCTAAATACTTTGCCTGCCATGGAACTAACACAGTATGTGAAGAAAGTCTTCGGACAAGGGAATTTATGAAATGCCCAAGCATTTGTGTATTTTATTCATATTTACATATTGACAGTGCCAAGGAAGATATTCCTCCGGCAACGAGAACTGTATTCCATTCGGAATAGACTGTACGAAAAGAGGTTTAGAAAGCAAAATATGCATGTGAAGAGGAGAATAGAGTGGCAACATCAGTTAAGGAGCTCACTGGTGTTTCTAGTGAGTTTTAGTTCCGTTTTCAGTTCCACTAAAGTTGCTCATAGATTACAGAAGCAATTGCAGAAGGCGTAAAAATTAAAAAGTTTTGAAGAGCGCTTCAACAACAATTTGTCAAGTTTCTTGGTGCTTGAAATGAACAATAGTTTTAAAATGTCACACACACGCACACAGGCACAGGCACACGCATACAGATATACACGCAGACAAGCTGATAGAGAAACATATACATATTCACGGGGGAAGGCTGAATGGCTTTATGGGACCAGTTTTATGAGCTTGAAAAGTTGGGAACAATTATTTTTTGTCAAGCATGCGAATAGTGTAGGGGGTGTGGCCAGGCGCCTTCTTTTATGGCAGGGGAGAGGGAAGGGCCAGCTCTGAGGGGGGGGGCAGGTCTGTAATAAGAAGCGGCAGCTACCCGACACTGCATGAGCTGGCAAAGTTCTCCTTTTTTCCCCTTTAAACTTATTTACATTCGACTATCTCCCAAACTCTGTGTGTCATTGGAAACCATTCGTTGTGCAAGTGTCTCTAATGTGCAGCGGGGGAGACGAGTAGGGGGGGGTGAGGTAAAGGGGGTTAACTGCATGTGCTGTCAAAGTACAGCCGAAACTGGATATAATCGTATTCACTTGTGTCCAGTTGAGGGCGGCCTTCTTTGATCTCCCTCTCGACTCCTAAGCAACCCTTCCCCCTTAGATCTTCCCCTTACGACCTGCGATTGTAAATTGAATTATTTTTCGATTTGCATGAGGCAGTTTTTCTGTTGTCGTCCAAACTTTTGTGAGCACTGCCAGAAATAACAATCAAACTCGCACCCGAATGCGCCCAACTCCGCTCCTGTGTTACTCCCTGAAAGAAGAGAATGCAGGAGGCGGGAGGAGGTTTGAATGGGGAGGGGGAGAGAGAGTGGAATGTTTGGCTTTGTTCGCTTAATTACAAAAATTGCTTGCCTCAAATAATTTTGATCTGCGCATTTCGCATTGGGAATCGGACTCCGACTCGGTCTGGAGAGAATTTGCCAAGCGAATCGTCCTCATCGTCGTCGTTGTCGTGGCCAGAGGCGCATCTGCCGGTCAGGCAACTTAATACGGCCGGAGAGTTTTGTGCGAAACTTTGCCAGAATGCTGCAAATGCACAAGATAAACTCGTAGGCAGGACAGGAGAGAAGCAGGAGCAGGGACAGCAGCGGGGACAGGGACAGGGACAGGGCAGTGAGAGTTGGCCCTGGTAGTGTTGTGGCATTTGCGGTCATCAGTAGGAGCCGGAGCCACAAAACAAGTGCAACACAAGGGCAGAGCTAACGACGACCAGAACGACATCATCAACCCAAGTCCAAGAAGCATTTCCTGTCCAGCAGTGCTGGGCGTGTTAGGCCAGCAGATGCACTACGCTGCTGAAGATGGGGCACGCTTGAACTGAACTTGGGTTCACTCGTTAGAGGGCGCTCGAGCGGAAGTTAAGGTGTTTTCTAAGTGATTCTGAATGCGAATTGAGGGGGAGTGGCAAGAGAAGTGAAATGATAATGATCCTCAACTAAGGGAATATGGAATTTGATACTAATTGAGAGCCCTGATGAGATAATGACAGGGGACTAGCTGACTCTTCGCACTAGGTTCAAAATTCAAATCATTAAGGAGAATCCCTTTAGGTTCTCTCGTTGAAGTGTGCTTCAGGGTAAAAGGGTTTATGCCAACTGAAAATGTATGTATTTGGCAGAAGGAGACGTGGCAGACCTCATAAAGTATATATATTCTTAATCAGCATCTACAGCCGAGTCGATATAGACGTGTCCGACTGTGCCTACGCCTGTCCGTATGAAACGTAGATCTCAGTAAGAGCTAAGACTATCCAATTTGGCGACAATGAGTCCGAGGCTTCTCTTTGAACTACAATACTAGTGAAGCACTTTTCAGAAACTGTGGAGATAAGCACAATCAGTCCAGGAAAAATCCTTCGATTCTTAAGAAGAACTGGACTGATACTGGAGCTCAAAAGGTACAATAGATCTCTTAACTCGTAATAATATTTCAAACTTGAAGTAGGTATATTAGCTAATTTTGGCGAGGAGTTTGCAACGCACCTTAGGAGACATCTCCGACCCATTAAGTATATATATTCTGAATCAGCATCAACAGAGGAATCGAACTAACCCTCTTCGTCTGCCCGTCCTTCCGTCTATTGCAATGCAAACTAGTCTCTCAGTTTTGGAGCTAAGCATCTTGATGGCACACTTGGTTTTTAATGCTGCACGCTGTGAAAAAGTCAGAACGAGCTTGATCGGACCGATAGATCGTATAACTGCCATTAAATTATTATTAGTATTTGTCAAGATATGGCAAACAAATTCACTACATCGAACTGTATATGTATATAGTATGCATATAAAATTTCATTAGAATCTGACTAGTATAACATACTATATAGTTGTCATATGAATAATCGTTTGTTTGAAGACCTGTTCTGATTTTAGAAATAACTTAACTTAGCAGTACCAATTATATTTAGACATAATACTCTGCATGATTATATATCACTAGTATAGGAGCGATTGGAGGATATACGAACCTGCAAGGGCATGCCGATAACTTTTTGGACACAATGTATAATGTATATATACTACAAATAATCTATTCTGAATATGAAATCACAGTATTTAGACTCTGATGAAAACTATGCAAGATTCCACTGTTACTATATGATAGAGCCAGTTGATTTCTTTGAAGAAGCTGCAAGAAGTACTTCTCTTAAGTTTCATGAAGCATACTCTTGCAACATCTTGGTCGGATCGATGCGGAAGAGCCTCGAGCGCCGACAATTGTCATTATAATGCGAGCATCTTTGCGACTCCTGGCGGTATTTATTCCGTGAACTGGAACAGGGGCAAGTCGGAAGCGTTTGCAGCGACTTGACATTATCAAGACACACACAATCTTTGATAGGGACATGCAGGGAGGGGCAGGGAGGAGGGGGAGGTGGAGAGAGTGTAGCAGAAGGAGCAGCATAGGAAGGGTTAGGGGAAGATGACACTGGCTCTCTCATGGCACAGTGGGGGTGGCACTGCTCTGCTCTGTCCGGGGCTGCGACCCACAACCCACAACCCACAGTCCACAGCCCACAGCCCACAAACCCTTTTGATGCTGTCTTCGCAGCAGCAGCAGCAGCAGCAGTTGTTGTTGCTGTTCTTCTTGTTGTTGTTCTTCATATTGTTGTTGCTGTGTGGCCTGACGCTGAAATTTAATACTTTCCACATTTTCTAACCTGTCGCTGGGTCGCAGCGTTGCCTGCCGTTGCCGTTGCCATGCCGGAGTCCCAGGAGCAGCAGCAGCAGCAGCAGCAGCAGCAGCAGCAGTAGCGCTGGCAATGTGTGCAACCGCGGCAGCCTCAGTGCATTTTTCTATTCCCGTTTTCATTCAGCGTCGGCTGCAGCAAAATGGCTGCGTTATTAAAATTAAAAATAGCAAAAAGACAACATAGAAGAAGAAGCAACAACAACAACAAAAACAACAACAACAAAACGTTGAAAAATATGCGCTCTGCATCGTCGCTGCGGTTGCTGCTGCGCTGCGTCGCGTTGCGCTGCGCATTGACGTGGCCATCAGCGATGCTGCTGCGCTGCTGCGCTGCTTTGTGCTGCTGCTGCTGCGCTGCGCTGCAGAGTTGCAATTTTTATGACATTTCATTTGCATGCGGTGCAAGTCGGCAAAAAGAAATTAAACACAACAGCGCCGCGTGGCAGGCAGAGAGGCAGAGCGAGAGAAAGACGAAGAGGGGACTGGGGATGCTGAGCTGGGATGCTGCTGCCACAACTGTGGGAGGCTGTGGGAGGAGGGCATGCCCATTTGGCTTACAGAATGTTAACAATATGGCGCTCAGTGCTGACATTGCCGGATTGCAAGCGTCTTGTTGGGCGGCGTTTGGGTCGAGGGGGGAGGGCATGGAGGCGTGGCCAGTGGCAAGTGGCAAGTGGCGACTACTTTGTTGCCTTTTTGCTTTTTCGGCTGCATTTTAATTAATTCAGCTTGCGCTATTAGTTTTGATGCGTTGCATTTAAATTAGTTGCAGCTGTGTTAATTGGCTCGAATGTCTGTGCAACACCCTGTGCGCACCCTGCACACCCTGTACACGCACGCACTCACACGCATGCAGTGCACCATAATTACTGGCACCGTGCGAATTAGAACTGTTTCAGAGAGAACAATGCAATTTCTGTTTTATTATATTTTTATTCCTGTTTTTTCTAGGGTTAAAGCATTTATCGAAATTGATATCGATACCAGAGGTGTGCATTAAATTTCATGTAGGAAACAATTAAATTTGAGGTTATATATACATGTTCCTATGCTAGTGATAAATAATGGTACAGAATATTGTGTCTGACTTTGATTGGCACTGATAAGTTAAGTTAGTTTTAAAAGCAAAGCTGGAATTCATATAAAAACATTCATTTCGGCCGATTGTTCTTATCGCAGTTTTATGTTATTGTGATCTGATTTTAATGAAACTTTGTAGACACATTTTGTATATAGAGAAAGTCCGATGTATCAAATTTGGTTGCAGTATCTTGAAAAACAACCAATACCAACCGATAGGTTCTATGGTAGCTATACGATATATCGGTATAATCCGGCTTGTTCCGACTTGCATAAACACAGCGTGCAGCAATATTAAGCTTTAAGACTGAGAGAGTAGCTTGCGTTGCAAAAGACGGACAGACAGACGGAAAGATGGGCATATAACATAATTATGCAATAATTATGCAAGTGTAAGCAAACCTTTCACGTAATATCTGCATAAGGTAAGGCAGTAACGTTATATATTCAGATTTTAGTTATCTCTCTAATATATTTTCAAGTTTAACATATGACTAAGTTCAGAAATGGGAAACGTATATCGGGGTATGATTTACAGTAATTGCAGGTGGCAACGACGTTGAAACTATTCTGATAAGGTCTTATACAAGCGAAGATCTGTAGAAACGACCGATTTTGACTGTAAATGAATAGAAGAAAACAAACACTTCAAATTGAACAATGTCCGTGAGAAGTTATTTTCCGTTATTAATTTGTCTGTTCTCGGCAATTCAAGAGTCGCAGAGCCTTCCTGAGGAATGTATTGTGAACGGTGTCGATATTCCTATTCGCCAAGCTCCGTGGCAGGTCTCAATAGTACTGTTTAATTCTGTACACTATTGCGGAGGTTCTATACTGAGCAACAGAATTATCCTAACAGCAGCACATTGCCTCGATGGACGGTTCCCCCTACTCATGACTGTACGTGCTGGTTCTGCGTACTGGCAAACTGGTGGACAAGAGGTGAAGGTGAAGAGATTTTTACAACACGAAGAATTCAAGAGAGACGAAATATTACGTCATGATATTGGTCTTATACTACTTGCGGAACCACTGACATTCGGTGAAGGAGTCCAGCCAATCGAATTGGCACAAGAAGCTCCTAGGGCTGGAGATGCTGCCTTTGTCAGTGGCTGGGGAGGAACCGAATACGTGAAGAAAGACACTCCAGCACCAAAGACATTGCAGGGCCTGGAAACGTCAGTTTTGGATTGGAATACATGCGCTGAATTATATTTGGTTCAGTTTAATATGACGTTTAGTAAAAACACAATATGCACGAACACTAACGGGAAAGGAGCATATCATGGAGATTCAGGAGGAGGTCTAGTAGTCGATGGAAAACTTGTTGGTATTGTTTCCTGGGGGAAGGGAAAAAATACGCCTGTAGTCTATGCAAAAGTTGCCCCTTACCAGGACTGGATACAGGATGCAATCAAAGTGCTTGATAGTCCAAAAAATGAATCGTAGTTATCTGACAAAATTATATACTTGTTCAGTACCAAAGTAATAAACAGAATTTCTACGTGTATCTAATGATGTATGATTCAGTTTCAATAAAGCTTGGCAATTGAAATCCTATTTGAAAAAACTATATATGTTTTCGTCGATCTTTTAAATATTGTGTTGCATATTTTAAGTGTTGTTAATGTTTTTCTAAGCTGAACGAATTTTAATTTACTGTCGGATGGACTGTAGCTTATGTTACCTACTCATCATTCAGTGCATCTATGCCAATGTGATTTCTATGAGATTTTTGACACCCTTGGTCCTATATTGCGCAGTTAACATGATAAAAATGCGACAAAGTTATCCTGCAGGTTATATTTGCCTCTTTAGTATCTACTTTTACATTTTGTAGAAAGTTGCAAATATTAAATTATAGCCTACAGAAACCTTCTTGCCAAATTTGGTATTTCTAGCTTTTTATAAGAGATTTGTGTGTTCATAGAGGCAGAGAGACAGAAGAACACGCGTCCCTTCTCCTGCTACATACATTTGCACAATGTCAGTACAGCTTTTTGCATTAGTTTTTTAGTGGTGTATTATTATCAAATAAACTCGGTCAGCTGCAAAGGATCGATTCCTCGATAATCGGAACTAGCCTTCTGCATCGATAAATAGTATTTTTGCCAACAGTATTCAGAATTTTAGAGCAGCAACGTATCGATACCATGATAATCGGCACTAACCTTCTGCATCGGTAAATAGTTTTTTGCCAACAGTATTCAGTATTTTAAAGCAGCCAAGTATCGATACCTAATAAACGATCACGAAAGTATGCAACGGGCAGAGAATCACTTAATTTGTAATGTTTTTAAAATAAAACAAAACTGGGCGATGTACCAACCGGATAAAAGGCAGATTTTCCGCTGAAAAAAGCTGAGTTAGCAACACTGCAGCCACGTTTTAATAGTAGTAAGAACTGGTAGAAAAAATGCATGAATTGAAAACCCGATGAGTCGTGGCAGCAATAAATCTATATAAAGTATGTGTGTAAGTATGTAATGCGTACATATATGTATAATAAATAATTTACATAACTGTAGCCGCTTATGCAGAATTAAATATGTAAAAATTACGCTGTTTTTCAGCATGTAAAACGGAACATATGCTGGCAACTTTGACGGGGAGGGGCTTATGCAAAAGATTATTTCGATTGGTTTAACTTTAATATACGCTAGAGTACTCAATGAATTCTTTAGTTTTTCGCATATTTTTAAGCAATTTCAATTGGCCGTGCACATACCAGGGCCCAACTGGACGAGTTTACACAGATTCTGGCCCAAAATAGATTTACAGCTAAGCGCATCGCGGGTACATAGAGCTGTCTAAAGTAAATAAGTAAATATTTACAATTGCAATGCATTGTTCGCATGCCAAACATGCCACTGGAATATCTGTGCAACACACTCGCCACACCCCCTGCTGCCCCTTACAGTCCCTTTTCCTGCAGCTCAGATCTTGCTGAGAGCTTTTTGCCGTGTCATCCATTCGCACTAGCCAGGCAGGCAGGCAACTTGATTGATAGCCAGGCCGAATACAGGGCGAGGGAGAACAAGGGCGCGGGGAAGGGGGTAGGATATAATCAACTAAGTGAGAGTGGTCGAGAGAGATAATTGGCACGTTCACAAAAAGATTTAATCAAAGCAATTCGGAGGCAATAATTGCGAGCCGCAAGTGGCTGTCGAGTGAATACTTCGGACTCGCATTTAAATCGAATCAATTCGCAGGACACACGCAGCTTTGACTGCTCCCTTCCCTCTTTCTTTCTCTCCCTCTGCGGGCTCAACAGAACGCATTATGTGTTAACCCACACACACACACACACACGCACACGCACACGCACACGCACAGATACACTCACGAGTGCACATTAAACAATGCTTCGAGTGAATGCGCAGCTAACGAGTTATTTAATAACGTTCGAATAAAATTGAATTGAATTTTGTCCGCAAACCAACAGCGTCTATCTCTTTCGCACTCGCAACACACACACACACATACACACACGCACACGTACGCACTCGTTCAGAGATGCTCAGCAATTCAGAAGTGGCACGAGATGCACACTTGCTGTTGGCCCCCTCGCCCGCCTGTGCCACGCCCCCTCTTCCGCACGTAACCACATTGCGTTATATAAAACAAACAAATCAAATTGGAATTAATGTGAATAATTAGTTGAAGCATAACGCGCTCGGGCATTTTGGCAAACCGTTAGCTGGCCAGCGAGCTCGAGCCGTCTGCTGTACGCAAATATGTGTGTGTGTATGTGTGCGTGTGTGTGGTATTAATAAACGCGTCTGTGTGCATGGCATGCAAGTGCTTTGTTTGTTAAACATGTAATTTGATTTTGCATGGCCCCTGGCTATGTTCACAGTGCACAGTGGGACGAAACTAATTGCGTTTGCCTGCAATTTGAAGGCCACAATATTTCCCTTAATTTTTTATTTATTCAACATATGTAAACATAAATTAAATGCCATTTTCCATATCTTTATACTTTTTAAATGTTTTATTTTATTTTTAATATAATATAATATATTGTATTTTGTTATTTAAATTTAAATTTCATTATATAATTTTATCTTAAATATATAAATAATTTTTGTTTTAATTATTTAAGGGCAATGGACTAAATTTTTATTTTTTAATTCTTAAATTCAGATCTAAAAAAGGCCAAGAAAATTAAATAAAAGTAAATTTAAGAATATAAAGACAGTAAATTTAATACGATATATAAATGTTAATTAAAATCGTCTATGTTTGGAGAAGGTTATTGCTTATATCGGCTTATATTGGCTACAAACTCGTAAGGCTCTGCTGAAAGTTATATGTACATAAAACTTAAGGATACTATTGTTGGTAAGATACCCTTTACCCAGAGTTTGAAGAACCTTCATACGATTCCCACCGTACAATTCCCAACAACAAAGATTCTTCTCGTTCTCGCTCTTGCACCCGTTGAAAGGCACGCGCGAAGTGACCTTAGCGAAATCAAGAGAATAGGTACAGTTAGTAGTCAGCTTTGAATAGGTTTAAACAGATAATTATATTTTACTAATTGTACCGCTCAAGAATTGAATTGAAAAGTGATATTGAAAAATCGTTCTGTGATAGACTGTGACTGCAGTGCAATAGAACTTCATGAAATTTGTACACGCAATTCTTTTTTCCCCGGCATGGTTTCCGTCAACTCATCACGATTTTCAAATAAGCGGGAGCCATCGTTTATTTTTATACCCGTCGACATTTAAAATGGTTAAAACAGGGTATACTATGTAACAGGTAGAAGGAGGTCATAAAGCATATACATATATTCTTGCTCAATTGAGTCATGTCTGTCCGTCTGTCTGTTTTAACGCCAAGATCTTAGCTATTAATAGAGCTAGAGACTCTAATGAAGGCTTATGTTGACTGTCCAAGTTTATTTTAAATTACGGATGGATTATGGATATTCGATTTGTGAGCGACACGTAAAAGATACAACATGCTGCTTTTGAACTATCTTAAATCATCATTTTAATTGCAGTTTCTTTGTATATTCGTTATATTCTGGCTTTAAACGACATTAAATAAATAAAGAAAAAATGTAAGTACCGTCCTAGATGAGATATGTATATGGAATAATTGCTAGTTATATCTTTTGCTAATTCATTCAATATTCACTTGCGGGTACACTGTGCCTAGTTGTTGTGAGTTGCAACAATGAAGGTGCTATTGCATTATGCAAGTGCCTATGCCATTTGGCATACAGTGCTGTTGCCTATTTATTTGACCGAACAATTGATAGGCCTTTCATCGAGTTTAGACGATGCTTAAGCGATTTACGATTCAAGCTTGCCGGTCTGGCTTAGCTCCTTGGCTTCTGGGTAGAACAAAGCCAAAGAATGGATTATAAACATAATGTAGACAGAGATTAACAGTGTGGCAGAAAGCGAGAGAGAGAAGAGAGAGAAATACAGGGAAAGGGAGAGTAAAGGAAGGTAGGGGGAGAGTGAGTGAAGATAGACATACTTTCATTAAGGTAGATTAATCTAAAATGAATTCTGCTAATTGGGCTAGAATGCTGCACTTGTGACAAACCTCACACAATACCTTACCTCATCCATGCACAGACAAACACACAGACACACACCCACACACACAGAGAGACAGACAGACCAACATGATGTAAGATAAGCCTCCAGCCTTGCACACCCTTCAATGAGATAATTTCATGAATATCCTCGACATATTCTCATCGATTCTGAGGAAATGTGCAGTCGGAACTAACATATCCAATTGTAGGCAACTCAAAGGGCTTTGTTTAGGCAAACACATTGATTGTTATTCGAGGTTATGTTGAGGTTGTGAGCAATGTACTTGATATGCTTGACTGCAGTTGGCGTAAATGAGGATTCAAACTGATGTCTTTAAAGTGCCTTCATCTCTATAATGTGCCCGAGATTCTTGCTTCAAATTCAAGGATGAGCATATTAGGAAATCTGCAAATCTAACTTATGCTTTGCAAACCTTAGTATTGTATAGACTGCGCTATTTCTTATGTCGGCATGTACATTTTGATTAACTAACAACCAATTACTGTATGCTTATTATTATTTTTACTGTGTGTATATGATGCATTTACTCTTTGATAGGGTATATTGATTTGGCCCAAATTTCCGTATATCTACGTTCCCATAAAATATGTATATTCTGAATCAGCATCAACAAAAGGCATTGATTTTTTTTTTATTTTTTTTTTATTTTTTTTTTGTAGTTTATTAAGCGTTGAAACCATACATTCTAAATAGCATCTTAACAACACATATCAAAAACAAATCTTAAAGAACCAAACCTCTCACGAGGATAGGCATTGATGTATTTCTTGTTTACCATCTTTCACTGACCGTGCTCAACTAAACTTAACCCCAAATATGGAATAGTGTTCTCCGACGGTGCCTGAAACTGAACAACTATTTTCACTATACAAAGTAACTTTTTTGGCACGTTCTTTTCGTGCAGAGCCAGACACCGTCAAAACAGTTGAAGACAACTCAATCGATTGTCAAATGTTGAGTTAATTCAATGTTATAATACCGTCACAAAAAAGGCGCATCTGCTAAGCTAAGGGGGTATTCAACCAGTTCATCCGTTAAGAACTTAAACATACATACGAGTATGTATACATACATACATACGAAGAGTGTAAACGTCTTAAGCTCATGAAGTCGCATTATCCACTGCAGTCAAGGCTCGGATCTCTCATCCTTGTCTGCGTGAGAGTGCCAGCTAATTTCTGCTGCGCCTTCGCCATCCATTCGATAGATTTAACGCCAATCATAAGAGCATAGCCCCCATTGATTTACGATAATGCATTTTTAACTGAAGGCTAGCTGAGGTCAGCACCAGGCAGAGGAGTGAGAGAGGAGAGGGGAGAGGGCAGAGGGGAGGAGCTACTCTTGCCACTGGCAGAGCTAGGGCAGGCTGCCTTTAGCCACAACAAGGTATGCAGAAGAGTTATGGGCACACACACACACACACGCACACACACACGCACACACACTAGTGTGTCCTGCTGCAATGGCAGATTCAGCACTAGTAGAACCCCAGCTAGCTGGCCCCACGGCGCGCTGCCAGACGGGTAACTTAAAGCCACCTAAGTGCGTATAAATCAGCAAATTGCCGGACGGGGCGGCAACGACGACGGCGATGGCGACGGCGATGGCGACGGCGACGGCGACGCGGACTTGGAAAAACACATTATGAACTAAAGTTATTATAATCGCTGCATACTTGCAGGCGGCAGGCGGGCGCTCTCAGTTCATAAATAACACCCGCCGCCCGCCATCATCCGCATATCCGCACATCCGCATACATATCCGCATACTCACGCTGCGCTGCGGCGCCCACAGCTGCTGCGGCAGAGCAGAGAAATGAAATCAAATAAAAAGCGGACTAAAGCGGGAAGCGAGAAGAGGAGATAATGCTATTACACAGCTGGACTTTTTCTGCGCATACGAGAAATAATAAAAACAATAACAAGTTGTGCGGCCATTCGCCCCGAGAGAGAGAGAGAGAGAGAGAGAGGAGACACCCTGTGGAAGCCAGTGTGCGAAAGCGCGTTTGTATTTCAGTTTAGTGTGCGCAAAGTGTTAAGCTAACACTCGCTGTTGAGCTCGATCTGCAATCGATACAATGTTTACACGCTAACATGGCAGTTTTAGGGCGCACAGAAAAAGCCAAACATGAGAGCAGCGATGCTCTGACATCTACTCATTTACATCTTCTTATACCCTACGACCTTTGAGACTGGCCAGAAAAGGGTATGCTTACTATATGTAACAAGCAGAAAGAAGCTTGGCAGACTTCGTAAAGTGTTATTATATACACTCATTCATTAAGATAAAGTTTAAGATACTATATTTCGATGTACGGGTTCTTCACTTAAAATAATATATAAAAAAAAAAAAAAAATTAAGATAAAGCGAGAGAGAAAGGCTACCTTCGGTTTGACGAAAGATTTATACCCTTACAGGTTCTCATCTCCTTCGATCTTTCCAATACTAGTAATGTATAAAAGAGCAGTTGTGAAGGGAATAAACATGTATATTCAATAATATGTCTAACTTTGGTAACTTATTTCAGAAACAGAATTGGTCTTCATACAAATACCTTCATTTTGGCCGTTTGTTCCTATGGCAGCTATATGTTAAAGTCGTCAGATTTTGATGAAATGTTATATGCATATTAAATATGTATATAGAAAAAGTCTGATATAGTGAATTTGGTTGCAATATCTTCACAAACAACAAAAATAGGAGGATAGTTTGTATGACAGCTATACGACATATCGGTTCGATCCAGCGCGTTCCGACTTATTTACAGGGGGCAGCAATAAAAAGCATGTATGCCAAGTTTCATTGAGATAACTACAAAAATGAGAGACTAGTATGCGTTGGAACAGACGGACAGTTGATGCTGTTGATGCTGATTTAGAATATATATCTTTTATGGGGTCGGACATGTCTCCTAAGGTATGTTGCGAACTCCTGTACAGAATTTATATACCCTCTGCGAGAGTTTTTATTTAAATCATGTGGTTGAATTTTTGTTTTATGAATAATTTTATAAATTTTAATTTTTAATTTTTTTTTTTTTTTTTTTTTTTATATTTATTTTTAATATTGTTTATTTTATTAATACAATATTATCAAAAATACGTTTTTTTTATCAATAAATTAAAGACAGAATTCCGGACAGTAGGACTTAGGATTTTTACGCAAAAAAAGGAGAGTTCTGTTTCGAAAAAGGCTACCCTGATCACTCACGATTGAGCCGTGTCCGTTTGTCTCTCCGTCTGTCTAGCTATCCGTTTGAACGTGTCGACCTCAGCAACCACAAGATACCAAATGATATTTTCGATGGGGCTATATTATTTTTTATGGATCATTAGATTTCAATGTCACTTTAGAACTCGTAGGCAACACACAATATACAATATATACATATTTTCTCAGGAGCCAGTAAACATTTACACTATTCAAACTACAAAATTTTATTTATTTTTGAATAATTCTTACCCTGTTGAGAAGTATTAAATTTCTTATAAGAACATGAGTGCAGCAAAAACAAAGCCATGCACACGTTCGGGCTCTTTGCGGCGTGAACCGACTGCCGAGTGGGCTGCGATGGATGAGTCCGAGCATTCGTTTCCCGATAACGTGGATTTGTTCGAGGCCCTCTATTGCCGTGAAGAACTAGATGGAACAGATGTTAACAACGGCATCGAAAAGGCTAAACAATCACCTAAAAATGCACGACCGGCATGGAAAGTACATTTGGCAAGAAATTTTGGGGTCGGTATTTCTATAATTGTCCTTTTGTATGTCATCAACCGACTTACAGAACCGAAAATGTAAATTGTCAATTTTTTACTTTTTTGGCTTTTTTTTGTAAATATGAAAAGGAATATTTCCTATGTATTATGGCTGTCGCTTCTATGACGACCTTGACATTGCTATAATCGCGCTTATTAGCTTTATTATGGCTTCCCAGCATCAGTAAGTGTATTAATGCTTTACTCGCAAAAAATCGGTTTCTTTTTTATTGTTATTGCATTTTTTATTCGCGGAGCTCATTAATTGAGTCATAACAATCAACAGCATAATCAGTGATGTCATTGTGTGTAAATAATTGTAATTAACCCCACCGAATTGCTCTTATACCCTGTATCCCAGTGGGCATGAGTATACACAATATATACATATATACACAATGTACAATATCCGTGACTGTTCGATTGTTTGCCATAAAAAGACAAATCGGGGCAGTGGGAGTCGATCGTAAAGATGTTTATGTCAGTTTTACAGGATATCAAAGCCACGAATACTTTCTAGTCGAGTGCACAATTTTTTGTTGTAATTTTATTTTTATGTTTTCGCCGAATACAACTTGTTTTTGTGTGTAATCGACTGCGAGATACTCTGTAATTAGAATACGTATCTAGGAAAACTTCTCCCTTTGATGTGTCACTGTTCATCCAAGTCAAGTGGTGGAAAAGGGGATAAACAGTTGTTGCTGCTTGCGGAAAATGCACAACGATGAACAATGTGCCCCATTGAGGAGAACGTGCAACAGTTTAAATGCCACACTTAATTTTTATTTGTTTACCATGTCTGCATAATGCATAAAATAAAATATTAATCATTTCGTTAAGTGGTGGCAAAGTGCATTCGATTGCCCAGGCAGTGAGGCAGTCAGGCTGCCAGGCGGAGCGCAGTGAATAGATTTAAATGTATTCATACTCAATTTGACAGTGTCATGGATTTATTGTTTGGCCCCATTCAACAGCATCCCCTCTCCGCCCCGCTTCTCCTCTCGACAGACCCCTTCCAGCTCTATTCACTCTTACAGGCCTGTTGTTGCATTCGTTTGCGGCCGAGTTCGTGCATGAATACATTGAATGTAATTATGAGTACCATGAATTGCATTTTAATTCGATCAATTTCTTCGTGCATTACGTGACCAGCGAAGCCGCAAACTGAAATCACGTCGTGAGATCGCAAATGAGTGCTCTGAATGCACTTTTTGTCGAAGAGTTTAAAACAGTTGCATGATTGAGTGTCCAATATCTGTCAGTTTTATACTTCAACTTAACCTCAACTTGTGTAGTTTGCGCTTGAGAGTAAACCTGAAGCAAACTCAAGTAAGAAATTTAGTTGGTTAAGTCTTTAGCCTCTCGATTCGTTGATTATCCTCTTTCCCTAGATCTACCTTTATTCTATCTTCCACATTGTGGCATAGTTTATAGTTCTAACTATATGTACCAACTGATTTGTCGGTTGTTGCTGCACTAGAACTCTGTAATATTAAACCAGTTGCATGATTGAGTGTCCAATATCTGTCAGTTTTATACTTAAACTTAACCTCAACTTGTGAAATCGGCGCATGAGAATAAACCTAAGAAATCTAGTTGGTTAAGTCCGTGACAACTTTTACTAACCTTTCGATTCGTTGATTATCCTCTTTCCCTAGATCTACCTATATTCTATCTTCCACATTGTGCCATAGTTTATAGTTCTAACTATATGTACCAACTGATTTGTCGGTTGTTGCTGCACTAGAACTCTGTAATATTCGCCAAATAAAATGAGAAATTCCTTTTTTCCTGCTTTTCTATTCACCTCTCCTAGAGGAACTGCATACAGCGCTCGAGTTTATTACACAAAATGTTTACTCGCAAATTTATGGGAATGCCAACTGTACATAAATAGAATGCCCCGACAAGTACAGTCGTATCATGCACTTGGGTTTGTTTGTCTTGTGCACCTTCCCAAAAATGCAATTTCCATCTTAAGGGTCGCCCCCCCCCACATCCCCGTGCTCCCTCTTCCAAGCACATCTGCATCTCCTTCTCCGTCTCCGTCTCCATTCGCAGCCAGCTCTAGTTGAGGCATTTTCATTTACATATTTACAGTGCGGGCAAATTGCACGCTAAAGTTTACAGACGCTGCCGAGGCATACGAGGGCTGCATGCTAAAATCAACTTCTTCGAGGGCGGAAT
Organism: Zaprionus ornatus; assembly: GCA_018904035.1. NCBI lineage: Eukaryota > Metazoa > Arthropoda > Insecta > Diptera > Drosophilidae > Zaprionus > Zaprionus ornatus. The sequence goes on from JAEIFZ010000001.1 coordinate 22,119,767, forward strand.
AACGGGGGAATAGGGGTACTCAGGCAGACGGTGAGAACAATGTGCAGCTGTCAAAAGAGTGAATAAATAACCAATTGGAAAATTGGGCGCTGTCGGCTCGAAACTATTGTTTTCAGTGTATTTTTAATGGTTTTTCAAAACGGAGCAAAGGGTATCTGTCTGTCGGGTATTGTTGCTTTCGACGGGTTATTTTTGATTTTTATTTTTTTTAAATTTATATTATTTTGTCATAAACAGGAACGAAAGCTATAGTCGAGGTTATATTCCCGTTTTAAATATTCCACTCAGGGTTGCCAGTTCTGCCTTTTTACGGACAGATCCTCTCTTTTTTTGTCTGGCCTGAAAAAAAAATCTATATCTTATTGTTCAGAAATCAATACTTTTTAAATTGATCAAATATAACGACGATGATTTATATATAAATATCGGTTTTCAATACGATTTTGAATCATGTCCAAGGAACAAATATTTCATATATGAATATTTTTGTTAGTGTTGCCATATTTCGATAGGATCATTTAAAAAATAAATATTATAGATTGAGCAAGAAAGCAACGTAATTTTATCAAATTTTTAGCCTTTTATCTCGCTTGTTATTTGATTTCAACCAATTTATGGGGGCGAAAAAGGTGTGGCCAAATTTTGTAGTCTGCTTGATCTTCGTGTAATAATAAGACATACTTTTGCATATTCTTCTTCCTAATGGATAGACAGACAGGCGGACATGGCTATATCAACTTGTCTGTTGAAGCTGATCAGGAATATTTGTTATATGTGGGGTCTGCAACGCCTCCTTTCACCTGTTACATAAAAATAACACTTAAAACTTTTTCCAATTTTTTTCCGTCTTTTCAAATTAGTTGATTATATTATGAAACTATCCTATCAATTTTAATTCGATCGCACACAGAAGTTACTCAAGAGAACTCCGACAACACTCTGCTACGACTTGTTAGAACAACCCTAAAGATAGTTATGCAAGAGTAAGCAAACTTTTCACGTAATATCTGCATAAGGTAAGGTACCAACCTTTCACGTTATATCTTCATATTTTAGTTATCTCTAACATATTTTCAAGCTGAACGTCGGGGTATGATTTACGGTTATTGCAACTGGCAACAAAGTTAAACCTATTCTGATAAGATCTTATGCAAGCGAAGATCTATAAAAACAACCGATTTTGACTGCAAATGAATAGAAGAAAACAAACACTTCAAATTGAACAATGTCCGTGAGAAGTTATATTGCGTTATTAATTTGTCTGTTCTCGGCGGTTCAAGAGTCGCAGAGCCTTCCTGAGGAACGTATTGTGAACGGGAACACTATTGATATTTGCCAGACACCTTGGCAGGTCTCAATACTGTTTAATTCTACACATTTCTGCGGAGGTTCTATACTGAGCAACAGAATTATCCTAACAGCGGCACATTGCATCGATGAACTGCTTCCCGTACAGTTGAAAGTGCGCGCAGGTTCTACGTACTGGAAATCTGGGGGACAACTTCTGGAGGTGAAGAGCTTTCTAGTTCACGAAAAGTGGGACAGTTTGAAAGTTTTAAATGATATTGGTGTTATACGACTAGCCCAACCACTGACATTCGAGGCAAGTGTCCAGCCAATAGAATTGCCTCAAGAAGATCCCAGGGCTGGAGTTGCTGCCTTTGTCAGTGGCTGGGGAGAAATGGACTACGAAAATGATCATCATATACATTCGGAGGCATTGCAAAGCCTGGACACGTCAGTTTTGAATCAAGAAACTTGCGCTGCAATCTTTAGTAATGGTGGAGTTATATTAAGTGAAGGCACGCTTTGTACATACAGTGCAGGTATGGGTCCGTGGCATGCAGATTCGGGTGGACCGTTGGTAGTTAATGGAAAGCTCGTTGGTGTTGTAAGCCTGGGGGGTTATAACAATTATACCGGCACGAATAGCCCTGCAGTTTATACGAGTGTTGCATACTACTACAACTGGATACAGGGTGCAATCAATAACTTATAAGTCTACCTTGTAATTATCTTGAATAATAAAAAATTGACAATCGCAATGAAAATAATGCGACAATTTGGCAAGGGTATCTGCACGTCGTGTTACGAATGCAACTTAGCAGCTTGTGCGCTACGCATTTATGTCTTTTTCACACTTATGCGTGCCCAGGATTTCTTGCAGTGTACGTGTCAAAGGCGACACGCAATGAAATTTTTGTATTAAACTGTCGAAACGCAATGCCTGAGTGCCTTAGGCGGCACAATTGAAGCATCTACCAAGAGGTCTACCCTCCTCCTCTTTCCTCCTTCTCTTCGCTCCTTCTATTCCCTTTTTCTCTTCGTTCCTTCTCTTCCCTCCTGCTCTACCCACCTCCTCTACCCTCCTCCTCTACCCTCCTCCTCTACCCTCCTCCTCTACCCTCCTCCTCTTCCCTCCTTCTCTTCCCTGCTTCTCTTCGCTCCTTCTCTTCCCTCCACCTCTTCCCTACTGCTCTACCCAGCTCCTCTACTCTCCTCCTCTTCCCTCCTACTCTACCCTCGTTCTACCCACTGCGCCCTAACGGCACTTCATCCTTAATCCGTTCTCCGTTGCTCGCATTGCCCGCGCCCGCTTTCGTCAGTTTGCCTCTTCGCACTTTCGTTATGCTCTTCATAAGTCACATATATCACAGAGAAATTGCGCAGGCAAAACGCAAAACGCACAAAACGAAAGCGAAAACCAAAACGAAAACGAAAACGAAAACGAAAAGGAAAAGGAAAACATTGCCAACGGCTTAAATTTTCAGCGTCAATTTGCGAAGGCCCCAACTGCGACCCCGACATTGCCTATAGTACTAGTATTTGTTCGCTCTCTCACTCCCTCTCGCCAACTTCCTATCAGTGCCTGTCTCGCTCGCTCTTTGTGTTTGTGTTGGCTTCTGTGTTCCCAACACTTTATGACCGTGCGTGCGTCTGACTTTGTTTGCTTTATTTAGACTCTTGTCTATTTATCCAAGTTTGCATTCAAGATGAAAAGATAAGAAAGGAGAACCGAATCGACTGCTCCCCCCATCGAATCGAATGTGGAATACCCTTCCCCAAAGAGTCAGAGCAGAGGCATTGAATCCGTTCAGAAGGGGGTAACTCATCAGCAGACCGGCTTCGAGGGAAACTGCATTGCGCTACCAGGGCGAACTTAATTCACTTCCAAGTTCGCGTTGACTCCACGCGGGGCTGCCAAAGGGTTAAGTGTTGCCTTTATTGACACAGTTAACTCGACGCGGCAAAAACACGCACACAGTTCATTCATCTGTCGAAAAGTTGCCGGCAAAAGAAATATGTAACCCGGCAAAGCTGGCAGATGGGTCTCTATCCCCCAGTTCCAGCCCCAGTCCCAGTCCCAGTCTCAGGGAGGGATCTAGCAATGGGTTTGGGGCACGAGGGAATTTGGAACTCTGCATTAGACTTCAAGTTTGTCGGGTGTCTGCTTTAATCTCATTAAATCGGCGCCGAGACTGAAGTGTACGCAAGTAATTCGTATTTATAGTAGACACACTGTCCCGCTGTCCCACTGTCCCCTGTCCCCTGACCCCAGTGTGTCCCCAGTGGCTGTCGGTCAAAGCGCAGGCAAACATTTTGGCAGCTTATTCAAAGTTTTTCGTTCGCCTTGCTCCTTTCACATGGTCAGAATCAATGCAGGACGACTACGACCCCCGACCGGGACGCCTTTCGCGACTCTCAGCTCGGGCCTTTTTTAATAAAAGTTCAAATTTATTTGCTTCACTGAATGACGTCGAATGCAAGTCGCATTGGCATCTGTCTTCCTTTGATTCACTTCCTCCTTCACCTCCCCACCAGCTTCCCGCAAGTGTTATTAGGGCAATAACTCTCTCTACAGCACAATTCTGGACTAGAACAGACTCTCGATAAAGGAATGAAAAAGTTATTTGACTTTCGACTAAGATGCTTGTGCACAACAAGCAGAGTACCCTAGCTGCAACTACACAATGGAGTGTGATGAGAGAGCTCCGTTTCAGTAACTAAGAGGAAGATTTCAAGCACATCAAGCTGTGCATGCTACCCCCCTGTAGAATACCTTTCATCAGCATTGCAACATAATTGACTGAGTAATGCCAGTAAACAAGAGAGAACAATAGAGAGCAGAGGCTACATTCATTTTGGTCCGGAGTTTGCAACGCATCCAAGCAGACAGCTTATAAAGTATATATATGCTGAATCAGCATCAACTAAGGAATCGAACTGGCCCTTTCCGTCTGTCCGTCTTTCCGTGTGTCCGTCTATTACAACGTAAACGAGACTCTCAGTTTTGAAGCTTGGCACACATGCTTCTTTTTGTTGCACGCTATAAATAAGTTGGAACGAGCCGGATCGGACCGATATATCGTATAGCTGCCATACAAACTATCGGCCGTTTTTAGTTATTTGTCTAGATATTATAACCAAATTAACTACATTGGACTTTTTTTATATACCATAAACAGCATATTTATAAAATTTCATCAAAATCGGTCCACCCTAATACATAGCTGTCATAGAAAAAATCGACCGAAATAAAGGAATTTTTATGAAGACTAGTTCCGATTGTAGAAATAACCCAACAAATCAGTTCCACTCAAAGTTTATTTGTTTATTTAACGTCAACTAAGACAGTCGACTTAAAGGTTAAATTAGTTTATATATTTTACATTCAAATTAAAAATATTTAAAATTAAAAAAAAAATAAAAAAAAAAAGTTTAAGACTTAGATTTTTAAATTAAATTTGTTAAAAACTCAAAAATTTAAAATTAATTAAAAATATAAATTTTTAAATTAAGGCTGGGGAATATAAAACAAGAATTCCCGATCCAACATTTGCTGCAAATGATTGGGAAAAACCCAGTAAAACCCAATCAGATCGGTAGATTAGTATTAGTTCTTAGGATGTATTTTTAATTGATTAAGGATAGACAGTTTAACAGAGTAAAGGGAGGACTCTGAGTTGAAAACTCTAGACAGTCTATTGAAGTCAGCAAAGAGAACTCCGAAAGGGTCATGCAAGTTGCAGTTAGTGGGACAAAAGGCCAAGGTTAGTGGCATAAAATTACGAGTAACTCTAGGAGGAATACAGAAAGTGAGACATAATATCAAATATACACAATACAATTCAATTCTGCATCATTATATATTTCTAGTATTGGCACGATCGGAGTATATAAGAACCTGCAGGGGAATAGAACCTTTGGCATGCAGACGTTAGCCTTTCTTTCTCCTTTGTTATACCCTTCTTCGTTTGAAAGTGGTCAAAAGGGGTATAGTACTATCTATCGCTTTGTGATCTGTTTCCCAGCAAAGTACATTTCTTATTGAATATTTCAAAAGCTCTTTTTGATTCCTTCTTTGTACACAATCAAAAGGCAAAGCCATAATAAAAGACTTTCTTACTGTTTTGATTATTTGTACCGCTGTATTTGGTGCTAATAACATTTATTAATTAATTGGCATTATGACGGCCTGTCACGCCCTTGTCAAGGTGTCCGTGTCCGTGTCCGACACATCTAATTACCGAGAGGCAGAGTAAGTGAATAAACAATGCATTCGTTAATTGCAGACGCCTGGACCTTTTTCATAGAAAGGTATGTTTTCTCCAAGTCTTGCCCTGTTCTCCTGCTCCTCTCTACGCCCTCTTTCTTTTTTGTGAATCGATGCTCGCTGCGTGTTTTTTTTGGGAAAAGGGTCTAATTAACTGAATCATCTGATTAATAAATTCAAAGGAAAGTGAAGAGAGAAAAGAAGAGCTAATTTTCAAGTGTGTCAATTTCGTCTTCGTCTTTTCCTTGCGACATTGACAATTTGTGTATTATTTCACGGGGAAAAACACCGGAAAACTCCGGCTTATGCTGTTGGTGTGTCTGTGTCAGTGTCTGTGCTCGCCCGCTTCCTCTCGGTTTGATGTCGTGCAAGTTGAGCTTCCATATAAGAGGATTTCAAAATGCCTTCAATAACGCTTGACCGCATTCTGTATGAGTGAACCCCCGGGACAAACATGCCAGTAGTAGCTCAGTAAGGGAGAGGAAAGACAGCCAGTTTGCCAGTGTCTGCGTGTGAGTGTGTGTTCTTCTTCTCGAGCGACTGCTTTGGCATTCCACTGGTAGACAACCTACAGTGGGTCAGGCAGCGCCAACTCAGGCACGATTTTATTGTCTTCCCGTCATCTTCGTCTGACTTCTTCGCTAGGTGCCGACATCCCTTATTCATTATGGGTGTGAATAATATGCTTCGATACACATCGAGAAGAGGTCCCTCCCATTTCCCCCTGCACACAGACACAAAGGCAAACACACATAAACAGGTGCAAGAAGCAGTGTGTGGGTCGAGGAATTGTTCAACTGGGAACGATTTCGAAATGGGTAATGGGACTACTTTTCCAATTATCTACGCTTCTTTGGGTTTAAAACAAGGCATTAACTGTACGCTATAATCAATATCGTTTTCATAGCACGCTTTTGTGCGCAAGTTTAATGTGACATAGGTGCCATGCATAGGTACCAAGTGATATATACGGATATTCTGTTCGAAAGAACTGGTAAACCTTCGTAGTTTGAACATTAATTATACGCTCGTCTTCGTAGTTCGCTTTTGTGCACATGTTTAATGTGACATAGGTACCAAGCATAGGTAGCAAGCGTAGGCAGCTAGCATAGATACCAAGCATAGGTAGCAAGCGTAGGTAGCAAGCGTAGGCAGCTAGCATAGATACCAAGCATAGGTACCAAGCATAGGAACCAAGCATAGGTACCAAGCATAGGTACCAAGCATAGGTATCAAGCATAGCTACCAAGCATAGGTACCAAGCATAGGTACAAAGCATAGGTACCAAGCATAGCTACCAAGCATAAGTACATAGCTACCAAGCATAGGTACCAAGCATAGGTACCAAGCATGGGTACCAAGCATATGTACCAAGCATATGTACCAAGCATAATTAGCAAGCATAGGTACCAAGCATAGGGACCCACCATAGGTACCAAGCATAGCTACCAAGCATAGGTACCATGCATAGGTACCAAGTAAGACATACGGACATTCTGTTCTGTTAAAGAGCTAGAGTAAATAAAATAAATATTCATCATGTTCTTGCTTACATACGTTTCCTTGCATTTCAAATAATTTAAAATATTGTATTGTATATCGACCTCACTCACTAAATCGATGCTTGGCATTTATCGATCGACAGGTAATTAATGGCACACTGATCCACACAAACCCCTTGAAAGGACCCTCATCGTTTCAGCCCTGGACCCAGGTCCCTGCTCTCCGTTGGACCTCCTCGCTGCGTGGACACTTAAATGAATATGATGAAGGCCCAGTGTATGGGTGTGTATTTTTACGGATGTTGGAAAATCCGCACGTTTGTAAAAAAGGGCATAAATCTTTGGTGTTTAAGTCATTTTAACCGGCGAGATCCTAAGGTGTTGATAGCACCAGCCCATGCGGATGTGCCGGTGTGCGCCTCCATGTGTGTGTGTGTCTGTATTGTTCTCGTGCCATCTCCATTTCTCTGCTTCTCCCGTATTTGCTGTGTGCATTTATAGTAGACGTTTCATTGCTTCACTTCCTAAAGGGAAATATTCAATGAAGCTTGCGAAAAGGTGAACCTTTTTGCCTTCCTCTCAAAGCGAGGGCAGCGGAGGAGGGTTTGCGCTTGCCTGGCAGGAGCTAAAAGAATGTATGTCCATACATACATACATACATGCACACATGCATACATACATACATTCACATGCATAAGTGGCTTTGGCCCAACGGTAGCTCGGTTTACACTGATATCTCTGCAATTAAAATGAGTTTTGCTCAGGGCAGAAGGAAAAAGGTATGCAGAGAAAGATTCCTCTCAAGAAGCTTTATTGTTTCATATTATCTGGCTCTGTCTGTGCTTGTGCAGTTATGAGTTTCAGAAATTATTTAAGGCCTTGTGCTGGTATTCGTTGCAATTTAAGTGCAAAGGCGTTTCAAGTTTACAGAGTTTTTCAATAAGACTGCCGGATTTCGATTACGATTGTTGCAGTGCTAGCGAGAGCTGCTGAGAATCAATGAATGCCGAATATTTCAGTGCCCCATCTCATTTTGTCGTAGTCGAAACAGAGTTATTACTACTGCTATTAATTTTGTCTTGGTACACCTTCTGCCTATGCGTATCAGCTTGTGATTGACATCTCTTCCATTGCAGGCTTGCAGGGACGTAGCGAGGTGTCTTGGAAGCCTTTGTGCGAAGTGTAATAAGCTTGCTTATATATATAGATTTAAAATATAATATAGTAGGTATTGAACTTATATATATTCTTGCTCTGTATAAATAGCGGATTCAATATTTTGTCATGTCCACCTATACATCCCTACATTTGTATGTTTTCACATTAGATCTATGACGAAAGCCAGAGACATCATATTTTACATATAGGCTTCTGTACACTATCAATTGATCAACTTTATTGATTGATGATATAATACGAATAGTCGAATACATGGATAGTTTCGACTTATTTTTTACTAAATTTGTTATTTGTTGAGATATTATTTATTAATGTAACTAAATAAACTTCGCCGGATAATACGGGTACTATAAAGCCGCCATAGGAACAATCGGCCGGAATGAAGGTTTTCTTATGAAGACCTGTTCTGATTTTAGAAATAATTGAACTTTCTAACTGATTTCCAATCAAAGTGAGACAAATGCTAATATTGAATATACACATTGAATGTTGCACCATTATATATAACTAGTATTGGAAAGATCGGAGAATATATGACCCTGCAAGGGTAAAAAACATTCAACATGCCGAAGTTAGCCTTTCTTTCTGGTTTGAACATACATTAAGCGGGCGATTTTAACGTTTGTTAATACTATCAACATCATTATCTGTTATTACTTCTCTAATGCACATTTAATTAGAATATTATTTTATTCACTACGAATTTAAACTGCTTTTGTTCTATATTCCCTATTTTCACAAATCATTCTATTCAAATAAATTGCACTCTTGAACTTTTGATTACAAGCTAACAAGTCGACGACCAACCAAAGGATTTAACACAACATATACTCGTACATATTCGTATTTGTGTGATACTATTATCTTGCAAATTTGAATTGTTGAGACATTCAATTATCCGTTTAACCTGCCTGGTTATTCGAAACCGATTGATTGTTCGGTTATGGTGAAACACGAGTAAGATACTAATATGTAACTGACAAACATTTATGGACTGGGCTGCCATTGCGTGCCAGAATAAATTTACTCAGATCATATTGAAATTCGTTCGGAAGTTCGAAAAGTGGCCAATTTGTTGGCTAACCGACTTTTGCAAAAGTTCAATCGATTGCCAGAACTTTGGCACAGTCCGCTTTACCTTTGGGCGATTGCAAATGATGCTCGATTAGATTGTTACAAGCGCATTTCATCAATTCACAATTTAAAGGGAAGAAGATACCTGAAATCGTTTTGACACCTTCACTCAATTTTGGTCAACCCAATAAAAGCGCTGCTTGGATAAGAGGAACTGATGGAGTGAGAATGCTAATTCGAAGGAATGAAAATAAGGAATGAAAAAAACCATATAAAGTATCATTGAACTCCTAATACACTCACTTACTTCGTACAGGGTATGTGGTAGTCGCACACTTTGAGTGAGCAAAACACTTTCACTTGACTTACGATTTTACGATGTTTTTTTTTCTTCTTTTAAGTCTCTTTTGTGTGCAGCATTTCGGGTCGGCTCAGTGAATAAACGGGAATAGGACATATCACATGCATGGGCGTAACTACGACAACAACAACAACGACAGCAGGAGTATCATCTACGGGGTGAGGGGACAAAACATTGTTGTGCTCAATGGGACAAAAACCTATTTAGATAGTAATCAAAAATGCTATTAACTTTATGCCAAAAAATTTTACACTGTCGCCTCAACGAAGACAAGTAGCAGCTTGACACAAAGATAGAGTGAGAGGGAGAGAGTGAGGAAGTGGGATAGACAAAGAGAAAGTGCGCGCATTGGTACGTGGACAGTCTAATACGAGGCCATGGCTTGGGTAAGCCGGGCAAAGGTGAATTCGTACAAAAGTAAATAACTTTTCAATTCAATAGTCAAGAAAATCTAAAACATAAAAGAAGCAGAAAACGCATTTTTCTTAAGCGACAGGCGGCACAACTGCCAGGAGGTGCGGAGGGGAGGCGGGAAGGAATATGTGCTGGGGTAAGGCCGTGGGGCACATAAAGTGCGTAACATCGGAAAGGTCAGAACTAGTTTCGGACATGGGTTTGCGCTCGACGGGCCGACAGCTGCATGGAATGGCCTTGTTTAACAGGCTTCAATTGTGATTTGGATGCTGGCACGCGGATGCCATGAAATATTAATGTGCCCTCAAATGTGACTCCTTGACTTAGTCACGACTGACTGGCCACGGATCGCGAGGGAACCCTCCTGCGTCCGTCAGTGGCTAAAAACTTAAGCGATGTCAATGCGCCTAATTCGCGACAATTTTATTAAAGGTCTGACCACGCAGCTTCGCAGCAGATTGTGAAGCGAGAAAGAATAGTGTAAAGCGAGAAAGGTATAAACTTATGGCATGATGGTAGTTTCTAAGGTGCCAAGCTCTGATAATTGGTCCTTATAGATCTCGACGAGATAGGACGAAAATATTAAGTAACAGTTTTCAGGTTTCGGCATGGCTTAGGAGATATAGCCTCCGATAAGTCCCAATTTCCCGAACAAGAACAATTCCTTCCAAGGAATATTTATTTCAACAAATAATACGTTATCTGACTTTTGATGCTAATAGATCTCGACAAAATAAGACGAAAATGTTGAGTAAAATTTTTTTATTTTCGGCTTAGTTAAGCAGATACAGCCTCCGGTAAGTTCCCTGAAAGGAATTTTCCTTGGAATAAATATTCCTTCTAAGAAAAAAGGACGGTTTTGGTCCTTATAGATCTCGATGAGATAAAACGAAAATGTTAAGTAATATATTTCCGTTTTCGGTTTAGTTTAAAAGATACAGCCTCCGATAAGTCCTCTGAAAGGAATTTTACTTGGAAGGAATATTCCATCAAAGAAAAAACCTCTGTCGTTATAAATATCGATGAGATAAGACGAAAATGTTAAGTAACAATTTTCAGTTTTCGTATTGGTTTAGGAAACAAAACTTCGTATATAACCTCATAATTCCTTACGCTATCGGACGATTGATCCTAATATATCCCGGCAATATAAAATATATATAAAAAGTAAGTAATTTTTTTGAATTTAGGACTAGTTTAGAAGATATAGCCTCAAAACCGGCAGCATACCCAAACTTTTTGTTAGACAAGTTCATGTTTATCGAAGTCATTGAAGTCGTAAGCTGTTCTATCGAAACTTTACTTTATTTTAAGGTTTCGTTCTGTTTTTGTCTTTAGTCCTTCAATGTAATTTGCAAAAGTTTGCCTGCTACAGGCCAACAGGTATTTTTCGCTCGATTGTTGCGAGCTTATACAATATTTTTTGTAGCCCTCTGGGAGCGCTTTTATAAAGGTTAAATGGCCTGGCACGCCCCCTTCGGTAGCCAGCTACTGCCCACATTAAATGCGCAAATAATGAGTAAAATAAATAGTTGCATAAAATATTTGTAAATTGCCTGAAAAGTTTTGGAGCGCGCGAGCGTAAAACTTTCATAGTTGCATATTCATCGCCTCAAAGCAGGAAGAGACTTTGCCGAGTCCTGGCAGAGTCCTTTGCTTGGCGTCATCAGCCTGGTGCCACATCCACATACACTCTATGGTAGCCGTCTTCCCCTTTTCATTCCGTCAGTCCATCAAACCACCCGCATGAAAGTTAATTGGCAAGCTTGAAGACTTCAAGTTGTTTTCCCTCTTCTTGCAACTGCGCTGTTGTTGCGAATTCTGTTGCATCTAGATACTCTCCCAGCTGAGGGATAGTGCACTGCATGAAGCTGATAGTCTTGAGTACTGTACCAAGTACTGAGTAATTGTCTACAATGTATGCTTCAATCATGATGGATGCACTTCTACACTTAGACTGAATGTAGTTGAAAGTAAGTCACAGGCATCAGATAAGCCAACCAATCTAACCAAAAACAACCTACCTGTATATCTATTATATGTCTCTTTGTCCTACCTTGTCGCTAAAATGGTCTGAAGTTATCATAGCATATTGAAAGTGTTCTTCTGCAAGGGTATCTCGGTATGCGGTTCCACCAATTCGCCGCTGTTTCTTGCTTTCAATTTGTTTGGTGTCTAAAATTTTGGAAATTTTTAATTGAAAATAAAGAGTTTAAGCAAACATTTTAAGTCACGCAATCGCAGTACCCTGCAAAAGGGTTTACTTGTTTCGCATGCCGGAAATAAGTTTGTGCATATTTTAAAGATATTTAAATACGTGCTCCGCGGTTCGTTTGAATTAAGCATGAAAGTATCTTAAAACGTTCTCATATTTCTCGAACAAGAGGCGGCAATGCGAGTGTTTTGTGAAACACCATTAAAAAAGGCTTGTTTCATTAATGACGATTGTTCGCAATGTCTCGTTCACCATGATGAGTTTCCTATTCTTTCGTCCTTTTTTAGGTTTCTTTCTTTCTCAAAAATACGAGGGTCGTTTGATAAGTCCGTGACTTTTTGAATAAAATATATTTTTTTCGTCAAAGAAGCGTTTTATTTCTCAACATAATCTCCTTTTAGCTCTATACATTTAGTCCAGCGTTTTTCCAATTTTTTTATTCCTTCCAAATAATAGGTTTTCTCAAGGCCCTCAAAATAGTCGTTTGTTTCTGTGATGACCTCTTCATTTGACCCGAATCTCTTACCGCCGAGCCATTTCTTCATGTTTGGAAACAAAAAATAATCACAGGGGGCTAAATCTGGAGAATATGCTGGATGGGGTAGCAGTTCGTAGCCCAATTTATGAAATTTTGCCATGCTGACTACACACGTGTGCACCCGTGCATTGTCCTGATGGAACAGCACTTTTTTTTCGCCAAATGCGGTCGTTTCTGCTTCAAATCAATATCGAATCTGTCCAAAAGCTCTGAATAATATTCGCCGGTGATCGTTTTACCCTTTTCAAGGTAATCGATGTGAATGATACCTTGTGCATCCCAAAAAACTGTGGCCATGACCTTGTTGGCCGACAGACCCACCTTGGCCTTCTTTGGTGCACGTTCACCCGGAGAAACCCACTGTCTTGATTGTTCTTTGGTCTCTGGTGTGGTGTGGTGGATCCATGTTTCGTCTACGGTAACGAAACGGCGCAAAAATTCGTTTGGATTGCGGTTGAACATCGCCAAACACTCCTTTGAAATGGTCACACGGTTGCGCTTATGGTCGTGTGTGAGCAATCGCGGCACCCATCGCGCGGAAAGCTTTTTCATGTCCAAATATTCATGTAAAATGTGATGTACCCGTTCAGTTGAGATGCCTACAGCCTCAGCTACCTCACGCACTTTCATTCTCCGATCATCCAATATCATTCCATGGATTTTGTCGACGATTTCTGGCATGACGACCTCTTTTGGGCGACCTGAACGTTCGGCATCACTTGTACTGGTACGACCACAACGGAACTCAGTAAACCATTTCTTAACCATTGAAATTGATGGTGCAGAGTCCCCATAATATTTATCAAGTCTTTCCTTGGTTTCGGTGATGGATTTTTTACGCAAAAAATAATGCTTAATTAGCACACGAAATTCACTTTTTTCCATTTTCGTTAAAATTCACGAGATCGTCTGCTTTCAATGCCTATAAAACGCAAACTAAGAAACGCAGCTTTCTCAAAATTTTACAGTCAGCTGTTAATCGATAACTGCTGACAGGAGCAGTGTTGTATTTAGAGCAGGTGCGCGGCAAATACAAAAAGTCACGGACTTATCAAACGACCCTCGTATCTATGGAATAGTTTTAAATGATCAATGCATGCCATTTTTGTTTGGAATACTCCAGATGCACTAAATATTTCAAAGAAATGTACATCTTTAACCTTTAAGAGTTTAAAACATGCGTTTACTCAAGCTCTTGCACCTTTCAAAGTGAGTTGAAAAACCTTGGATTCAAAGAAAAGGAAACAGATACTCGTATGTATTGTACTCGCTGCCATGACTTTGTAATTTTTTAGCAGAGCTTTGTAATGCGTTACCCTGGTTATTGATACTCCCCTGCCAGGTGCAGCTCGCGTGTGCTTTTTTCGGTGTCTGGCAATCATTCAACTTACTTTTTCGCGTAGTAATGAGTAACGAAATACTACAATCAATCGTACTCGACATGAAGATACTCTTCACGTAATTTTCCTAAACATTTCAAACCCAATTTCACACCAACAGAAAGAGTTAGAGGCAGAATCTATCTGTTCTTACACACGCTTCAACGATTCAATTGAATCAATCTGATTTGAATAGCAATTAATTAAACGATATATCGCTTAAAAGTCAAATTGAACAAGCACAAAAGCTACATATAATCGAGTGTGCTTCAGTGTTATATCCGTTAGACACTTGACCAAGACCATTTTTTCAATACACAATTCATGTTTTGCTTGTTTTGTGTTGCATACTTTCAGGGAAGAATTTCAATATCGGTACTTATATAGAAATTTCTGCTTTCTTTATTATCCGATTGCAACCAAATTTTCAGAAATCATTTGGCTGTTTATAGTTATTGTGTTTACAAAAAATGAACTGTTTTGCATTACAATTACGCTTTGAATTCGAGTTTTTAAAGGGGCTGGAAGGGGCGTGACCGAAATCTGAAATCAACTTGATCTGCATGCAATAATAACACATATTGACACCATATTTGGTAGCTTTAGCTCTTATAGTCTCTGAGATCTAGCGTTTCATACGGACAGACAGACAGACAGACAGATAGACAAATTGACAGACAGACAGATAGATAGACAGATAGAGAGACAGACAGACAGACAGACAGACAAACAGACAGAGAGACAGATAGATAGACAGATAGAGAGACAGACAGATAGACAGACAGACAGACAGACAGACGGATATGGCTATATCGATTGGGTTGTTGAAACTGATTCAGAATATATATATATTGTGGGCTCTGCCGCGCCTTCTTTTGCCTGTTACATACATTTTTGGTCGGCTTAAAGTTAGTATACCCTTCAACCCTATGGGAAGCGGGTATAAATTAAAATACCTATTTTTGAGGAGTGGTATTCAAAACTTTAAATAATTTCCATCGGTGTATGCTAGCAAGGAACCAACTTTGATGTCTTTAGGTTTCGAATTGTCTGAGTTTGTTCAGATTAATAGATCGACTCGGATTTTGATACTGATCAAGAATATATAAAATACTCTGTGAGACCTGCCACATCATTGGTATACACTTTTTGAACATTCAATTACAAATAAAAAGCTTGAGTTTGCCGTGGCATACTTACCATAAGACTCTTTTATGTGGCACAAAATATACAATAAAAAGCATCGTATTCCATGGAATCTGCAGAAGGAACATGTGCGAGAAGAAGAATTACATGCATTTCATTTGATATACGAACTATTTCGTCGATTCTTATTTATTAAGTCGAACTGCAGGTTCAACTTTTGGTATGCCAGTGCTGTTCTGCGAGTGCGTGCAGCGAGGACAACTATTTTCAGTGGCATTGTGGAACGAACTGCCGGTCAGGTTGGGTCAATTTCCTAAGTAAATTCCGCATGCTGAAGCCAGAGTCGGTGTGCCTCAAGACTTTCATTGTACTGTAATAAAGGCAGATTCATGGCCTTTAGTCCTGCGTAGCTTTATTGTCCCGACCAATCTCCCCTTCACTCACCCCGTAGCCATGGCCCAGCAGCCCTGCTTTTATGACCATTTCAATTTGCACGTTCTGCCATTCTTATCAATAGTCAAAACGCTACCCCCTCCTTCCCCAAAAGCGGCAGTGAGACTGCTGCTATTTATTGACTAACTGTCTGATTGAAGCTCCAACTGGCCGACTTCTTGGCTGAGTCTCATGTTGGCTCTTTAGTATGCCACTCGTTTGCTCATTTATACCCTGCACATCTGGACCAACAGACTGTAGGCAAGCCTGAGGTGTGTAAATACTGTGCTTAGATGGATGGGTGTTGGATCAGTGAGAATGAGACTATCTTTGCCTGAAGGAACAGGTATTCGTTGGTACATATCTTTGACTAAAGGAACAGGTATTCGTTGGTAGATACTGTTCCTATAGTTGTTCCTATGATTATCAGTTTAATTAGATTCTCAGTCTTAACTATTTGTAAAAAAGGCTATAATGACTGTCTTTCTGTACTAACTTCAGGCTCTTAGTTTGTGAAAACAAGTCGCTTTGGTATGTGTGCCTTAATTTCTCTGAAGAAATCGAAAAGTTTAATTCATTTTTCTTACTTTTAGCTCTTAGAACTGGTTCGAAAAGGGCATTTTAGTACAATACATGGCATTCCTGGTAAAGAAGAGTATCAAAAGTTAACAAAATGAACAACTTCATAATCGAATTTGCAGCTTTAATTTATATATTGATGGTTAATATATGTGTAGTGATTTCATTGTGAAATCTCGCAAATCTCTAGATTATTTCTAATAGTATATAGTAGTGTCTTATCTAGCATATGAAATCGTATATATCATTGATCTATTTATCGCATTGGTTGTATGTAGATCTCAACTATTGTAGAAATGTGGTTTGTCTCTGCACCGCATTTAACTGCCTTAGCTAATGAAACATGTTCGTAACATGTACGATAGGGTATAGGGACTTCGGCGTAGCCTGTGCTCATTCCTTCTTGTTATTCCTTTACTTTATACTTTGCACTATTCTCGTGCGTTCGCTAGTTCATTCATTTTGCCGCTAATCAAACAAAATTGAGGCATACATTAGTTCATCTGCTCTCCCTCTTACACATCATGCACAAGAAACTTGCGTGGCTGATTTAACAATGCCACACGCGCTGCCCGTTAATGGTTGCCCAGCCTAATGATCCCACCGCCCCCCTGCCCCATCTGACGCAACACACTCACGTAGGCAAATAATGTCGCTCGGCATTTCGAAGTGGCAACAGGCAGCTGCCAAACGACAACTGGCAGCGGCAACTGGCAACTTTTCGCCAGCTCGGAACGTGATTTGCCGCAAACAAATAAATTTTCAGACGTTTTCTAAAAATAGCTCCGCTGGTGAGTACCTCTGCTGGCTCAGCTGGCAGGGTAGTCTGGCAATACATCCAGGATTGTCATAGTATGAGTATTGACCTATTATCTTTTATATGCCTAACTAAACTATATGCATATGTATGTACATAGTTTCTTACTAGTATGAGAGCTATCGTCGAGCGTGCCGGACTGTGATATACCTGGTACCTTACTTGTCAAATTCCCTTTCATATAAGAATGAAAGAAAAGGGGCGTGGCCAAATTCTTAAAACTTGATCTGCGTGCAAAATTTATATTTTTTCATATATTTTTTAGCTCTAATAGTCGCTGAGATCTAGATCTACGGACAGACAGACAGACGGACGGACAGCCATGGCTATATCGACCCGGCTGTGGATGCTGATTAAGAAAATATATACTTTGTGAAGTCGGTTGGCACAAAGAAATAATAATACCCTTCTACCCAATGGGTAGCGAGTATTACTAGCCTATTACAATAGTTTTAATTCGTACAATATTATTCAAGAGAACGCTGACAACACTGCTGCGATTTCTTAGAAGAACCCTAAAGAGAGTTATGCAAGAATAAGCAAACCTTTCACGTAATAGGTAACTTGGTACTTGGGTTGACCTTTCACGTTATATCTTCATATTTTAGTTATCTCTAACATATTTTCAAGCTGATCGTATATCGGACTATGATTTACAGTAATTGCAGTTGAAACTATTTTGATAAGATCTTATGCAAGCGAAGATCTATAAAAACGACCGATTTTGACTGCAAATGAATAAACCAAAACTAACACTTCGAGTTGAACAATGTCTATGAACAATTATATTCCGATTCCAATTTCTCTGCTCTCGGCTATTCGTCGCAGAGCCTTTATGAGGAACGTATTGTGAATGGAGATACCAAGTTCCCAGGCAGGTCTCAATACTGTTGAATTCTAGCCATAAATGCGGAGGTTCTATACTGAGCAACAGAATTATCCTAACAGCAGCACATTGCATCGATGGACTGCTTCCCGTAGACTTGACAGTGCGCGCAGGTTCTGTTTACTGGAAATCTGGTGTACGACATTAGAAGGTGAAGAGCCTTCTAACATAGTTCCTGAAAAATGGGACAGTATGAAAACTTTTCATGATATTGGTGTTATACGATATAGCCCAACCACTGACATGCGATGAAGGAGTTCAGCCAATAGAATTGAGAATTGCAGATTACCAAGAAGTCTTTATTGTTTGTTTCTATCTAATGATGTACGAAGAAGTCTTTCTGTTTGTTTCCATCTAATGATGTACGATTCCGTTTAAATAAAGCTTGACCATTGAAATCCTATTTGAAAAAAAAACAAATCCATGTTTTCGTCAATCGGCAGAATATAGTGTTGAGTATTGTTGGTGCTCTTCTAGGCTGTTCGAAGTTTAACTTATGGTCAGCTGCACTGGACTGTAGCTCATGTTACCTGCTCATAATTCAGTGCATCTAATCTAAAGTGACTTTTATGAGATTTCTATAATTTCATAATGTTGTCATTTTGTATTTGACACCGTCTTGATTCTACACTACGCAGTTGGTTAGAGGATGGTGCTTCTTTAGTATCCGCTTTCACATTTTACACTCACAAATTGGCCAATTTGGGGCAGTGCGTCGCGACGTCAGCAGGTGACAGTCTCAATTTCGGTCCAAGTCCACTAAGTCCCTTCATTTAGTTGGGGGTCGTGGCGAGACGGGAGGGGAGGGAGCCAGGGTCTTATGTGCGTTGATAGCGCAGCTTAACTTCAAGACAGATTATCGCTTTAATGATGCATTAAAACAAACCGACAGGCACGCAGAACACACACTCTCACTCTCTCTCTCACACTTCCACATTCACATACACACACACACACACACTCTTAGACTTACACTTACTTTGGCCAGGAATGTGTGCAGACATGTGGTCTAACTAATCTGTTCCACCGCCTGTTCCTCTCCGGCAATTACAGCGCTGTTTATTATTGACTGCAAAGGACCCCGCACCGAGACCAGGAGGCAAATGGGGCGAGCCAAGTGTGGGGTGAACGTATTGACACATGTATTAAAGGATTTCCCACAACAGGTGCCGTTAGCTGCGAGTGTTGGGGAGGGGACTAGACAAATTGCTTCTTATCCGGTTGAGAAATTGGAGAGTATTGCCAGGCACCTTTCACAAATACGCTCAGGTATTCGCAAGCTCATTGTGTTTTATTAACTACTACAGCTATATACATATATATATATATATATTCTTGATCGGCAAGAGATGTTTCAATTCCTTATGAGCTTAATGATATATGTTTATTGTTGTATTTGACGCACACTCTGTTCTATATTCTACTAGACATTCTGGCTCTTCTTTGGGAGTTCTTGCAAACAAAGCTCTCTCTCTCTCTCTCTCTCTCTCTCTCTGGTACTTATGAAATACATGCACACATCCATTATATAGCATCTTTTCGGGCTTGTTTCGCGTTTAATTAAATTGTCTGTCCCCGTCGCGCGTGCTGGCGAGCAGGGGGACAAGTCCTGCGAGTGCATTTGACGGCAAGCGAGTGCATACGTGCCGCTCAAGTAGTCCAGTTCCCCCACTCCAGTTCCTCGCACTCCTCTGAGCTCCCCACACTCGAGTGGCCAAGTGGCCAACTGGCCAACTGGCCAAGTGGCCGAGTGGACAGTGCACATCTTGAACGATGTCGTGCCGTAGAGTTTTTAATGTGAAACTATAAATTTGTAGCGCTCTAATGGCTCAAGCAGGCCACTAGGGCCTTCCCGAGTACTTGCTCAGCCTGTACAGTTAGTCACGATTTCGTTGACTTTCATTTTAAACGATGTAACTAGATGACAAATTGTTTTTAATAACTTGCCTCCTCGAGCATATTGCCGAAAAGCAGTTAAAGGGGTTTCTACTCTATTTAATGCAGATGTCCTAAATTTCGATCCAGTTTTACTATAGTTCCTTCTACAGCATGTACTATACAAATGCATATGAGTTTATGAATGAGAACTCAATTATATATCTTTGATGTTAATTCACTTTTAATATTGCATATGTATGTTCATTAAAAGGTTTACAAAAATTGCTGACTCGATTTAGCCATGCTTGTTTGATCTGTCAGTCAGTCTATATGTCCGTTTGATAATCGGAATCTCTCCTATTATATAAGCTAGAGACACAAAGTTTCCATGAAGGTAATATAGTTACAATATCTTAACAAATAACGAAAATTGGTCGATAGTTTGTGAAGTTTGTTGTGTTTGATTGTTATTGTGACTTTCAAAGAGCATCATTGACTCCAATTAAATTTTATTTATTTTACATGAGTTTATTCGCATTGCAAGTTTACTTAAACAACTCAAGGTAAACGATTGGATTTCATTTGCGACTCAAATTCTTTTGTTTGCTGCGAATTATATAAATAAATAACTACTGCGAATGATAAAAATGTGATTATTTTATTAATTGGTCCTTTCCTTCTTTTCTTAAATTAGTCTTTTTTTAAAGACCACTTTTGGAGTTTACTATGCAATTTTATTCGATTTAAGAAAAGCTTGAGAAAATGCTTTTTATGCCCTTGCTGAGGGTATATTAATTTTGGCAAGAAGTCTGCAATTACCTTAGGAGACATCTGCGACTACATAAAGTAAGGAATCAAACCTGTTTGTCTGTCCGTGTCTCTGTCTGTCCGTGTGTCCGTCTGTTGCAACGCAAACTAGTCTCTCAGTTTTGGAGCAACCTTAATGAAACTTGGTACATACGCTTCTTATTGCTTCGCGCAGTATATAAATCAGAACGAGCCGGATCGGACCCACATATCGTATAACTGCCATACAAACTATCGCCCGATTTTTGTTATTTGTTAAGATATTGCAACCAAATTTACTACATCGGACTTTTTCTATATATATAATATGCATATAAAATTTCTTTAGAATTAGAGCACTATAACATATAACTGCCATTGGAACAATCGTACGAAATGTAGATTTTTATAAGATCAGTTTTGATTTTAGAAATAACTGAACTTATCAGTGTCAATCAAAGTGAGACATAATATTAATATATATATATATATATATATATATATATATATATATATATATATAACTAATGACACCATCAGAGTGTACAAGAACTAGCAAGGGTATAAAACCTTCGGCATGTTGAAGGTAGCCTCTCTTTCTGGTTGTTATTTAATGTTTTTAAATGGAATTTGACGAAATTGCTTCGTATATTTATACGGAATGTAAAATTGGCAAAATCAAAATCAAACTTGAATGCCACGAGAGAAATGCCAATAATATTTAGCAAGGGAAAATATTTTATTTATACAGTGTAATTGAATTGACATCTCTTGGATTGTGCAAGGAGCATTTTAAAGTTCAATAAATAGCATTTGAACTGGCGAGTTATTGGCATTGACTGGAAGTTATCCCTTGGCTTCTGTTTTCCGATATGCTGTTCCAGACATGCACATACAATATATCTCAAATACTATATATAGATTTCGAACCCGTTGCACTTTTGATTTATGGTCTCGCAACAAGAGTGAGAGGGGGAGGGCGAGGGGGAGAGGAAGAGGGGGCAGGCAGAGTCAGGCGATTACAGGGTGTCAGAATTCTTCTGTCGCTCTTCTCCCGCCCTGCCTGAATTGGCTTTGCTTTCTTTCTTTGTGCTGCTGCAGCTCGTATATATTACCTTTAATTAAAAACACCATTTGTCAATGTGTGGGCCAGGTGTGGCTGCCTGTGTGTGTGTGTGTGTGTGCGCGTGTAACATGTATTTATGCAAATACTTATGTCCGCATATGCTGAAATACGGCTCGACATGCTCACAATATGACAGCGCGCTCGTAGGTGTTGCCACGTAGCCAGCATCGATATTATTAATTGCTTTCAATTAAAACAAAATGCGTCGGCAGACAGAACAGAGCAGGTACACACACACACACATACACACACACGCTCGATTACACATGCATTCATACGTTTCTCAACCTACATAACGCAGGCTATATAGGAATTCAGGCTTCCACTTAGACATCCCCTGAACAGGATTGCCAGTGCTAGCTGAAATCTAAGAGAGACATTGAAGAGAGAGGGAAAGAAAGAGAAATAGACAGAGTGAAAAAAGAGAAATAGACACAGAGAGAGAGAGAGAGAGAGTGAGATGGATAGATAGATGGATAGAGATAGACATAGAAAAGATATATTGATAGATGAGTAGATCAACTTTTATATATACACGGTGTGTCCCAAAAATAACCGAACTTTTGGGATATGAAATAAAATACACATTATATTATCTTTGAAAGTTATTATTTATTCAAAATAGGTTCCATTTGACTCAATAGATTGTTTTATGTCATTTATAGAAATGTTCTTCAGTACCTCGGTTACGGCTGCTTGAATGGCTGGGATATCATCATAAAATGCTACCTTCATCTTGGTTTTCAGTTTTGGAAATAAAAAATAGATCAGGCAAATACGGTGGATGGTCGATGAGAGAAATCCCTTTTTTCGTTAAAAATTCGTTCAATTTTTTGGTCGTTATTTAAATCATGTGGAACAAATCGCGCACAGTCTTTTCTTTTCCCCAAATCTTCAGTTAAAATTATCCAAATAGTGTTTTTACTCGTATTCAATTCCTCAGCCAACATTGTCGTAGTAAAATTTGCATCGATACCAATGATTTCACGGACTTTTTCCACCAGTTCAGCACGATTACTAGTTTCTGGACGTTCTGCTCTAGGGTCGTCATTTAAATCCTCACGAATCGTGTAAACCACGTATAAACTTGCGTACGACTCATACAATCATCACAATAAACTTTTTTCATTATTTCGTATGTCTCATCAAATTTTTTTTAATTTTTTTTTGATATTTGCTCTTTGTTCCAATTTATTTTTGAACCATTAGCACACTTTTGGTTTTATTGAAATGGCTGTCACTTTTACATCTGTCATCCGCTTAAATGAAGTTAGGTGCTTTTGAAAGAGGGTGTATCTTTTTAATGTTGCAAATTTTCAATAGATGGCGCTGTATGTTGTATGATTTAAATATAAAGTTCGGTTACACACCGTGTAAGCAGCTTTAGTTGTTGCGAGTTCTATAAATATATGCCAATCCTTGCCGTACTATTTAGTTCATACATGCCACAATACTGTTTATTAAATATCGTTTAAAAATACTACAATTTGTTATCGATGAAGCCGATAAAAAGAAGCTGCTGTGCAACACAATAATTAAGAGCGTCATATTTCGCAAAGTTTCGCACGCAGAAACACATTTAATTACATTTTCCATTCCATTTTCCTTTGTTCTTATAAAGGTTAATAATTTGTGTTAATAAATAAGTTCAAACAGATAAGTATTCTATTTTTGTATTGCAAATGCGTGTTCTAATTGGAGTCTCAACTTTTTCCTTTAGGCTTTGTCGCGTTCTTCAGGCAATTCATTCGGATTAGGTAGCTATTGCCAATGCGATTGTTATTTATTTGATAAAGGATATATGCACTGCAACCTATTAGATCTATGGTAACTCTGCTGAGCTTTGAGCTCAGTTTTTCATCTATATTCTAAGATTTTTCTTATTTCTAAAATTTCTAGGTGTTTCTTATCTCATAAGAGTGCCGGAGATACTGTATATGCTCTGGAGTGTCAGCCTCTAGTTCGAGAATCTGCATGTTGCATATTTATACCTAGTTGTATATTTCCTTAGTCTTCATTGCCCTGTGAGAAATCCCGTCAGAATACGCAGGAAATTCTCCCATAGCTTGATTACATGCTTAAACCTTGTATGTTTGAAGCAGCCAAGAAGGAACTATGATTGCTGTAGACCTGGTGTACGGGCACAGTCCATACCGCCCTCTACTGCCTATATCCCTTATTTATCAGTGCTTCAATTAAGATATACTATATGATTTCTGTTTTACTATTAAGTAATCTTCGATTTGTGTATGTGAAAAGCGAGAGACTTCCTGCTGTCATATCTGCTTTTTGCTGATGGAAATAATCAACTGAGGCGTGGGGAGAAGGACTCAAGCGGAGCCTGCACAGTTGATTTAAGTTTTCAATTAATCGCGACGCTCGAGGAACTGAAGTGAATGAATCACAGGCTGAAGGCGAACGCCAATTGCACGTGTCCTTTGTCCCACTGTGTGATGTCCCCATTCCGTGGGATCCTTTTGTCTTCACTGTCCCACTGTCCAGCTGTCCCGCTGTCTGCTGAGCAAATGCGAGTCCATTAGAAATGAGCGATTTGTAGTCATTGCTAAATTGCTGGCAATAAAAATGAGAGGAAAACAAATAAATCCGCTCGCTGGCTGAGGGCTTTGCCAGCTTGTGCTGCCTCGCCTGCTCCGCTTGCACATCATTTGATGTCAAGTGGCGTGTGGAGACTCGCACAACGACTTTCCTCTTCGACACCGACTACGAGTCCAAGTCATAGTCCGAGTCCGAGTCCGAGTCGGATTCCGAGCAGGAGTCGGAGCTGCCAGACATGTCCTTGGGCAAACAACAATTGCTCACCCACTGAAATAATGATGTGGCAAGCAGGGCGTCGACGGAGGGGTATGAGGGTGAGGAGGTGAGCATGCCACACCTATGAGGCAAATAAATTTCAAAGAGACAGCAGTAAGCTATGGACACACACACACACACACAGACACAGACACACTCGCACTCAGACGGGGGTAGACAGAAGCACACACCATCAGCATTACTCACATGGATAGACATGTGGCGACTCCTGCAACTGCTGCTAGTGCTGCTACCATTGCTGTTGATGCCGCTTTGTGGCCGAGTGTCGGCTGCCCCGGACCCCAAGTCGCAGCTGACCAAAGCAATGCAATGTCGTCTGAGCAGCTTACAGACACTTGTACACACGCGCACACACACATGCAGACGGCCTGGTAGCTACCTGCAAGGACTGCAAATGAAACAAGGCAATCGCTTTGCCTCCCCCCCCCCTTTCCCACTGCCCCTGCCCGTCCCCCTTTCTCTCTGTCTTGCTCTGTGCTGTGTATGTGGCTTGCTCTCGGCTCGTACTTGGCTTTTAATTTCGCTCGTAGCATAACTCAGCTGCCCCTCCCCTGCCACGCTTCACCTACATCAACACCTGTTATAATAACAGCAACAACTACGACAACAACATCTGGCTCTGGCTTGACTCTTAGCTGCGCTCAAGCGAGCTGTCAATTATGGCTGGGCTCAAGTTCAAGTTCGACACCCGAACAAATTGAAAATAATTGAATGCTCACTTCAAGATAACAATAAGGAATTTATAAGACACACTCCCCTTCCCCTCCTCCCACACCTACACACACACACACACTCACACACATACTTGTAGTGGACAGCACAAGCACTTACAGACAGTTATTTGCAATAGTTGCGGGAGTTGTGGGGTTAAGCTGAGGTCGTCCGCAGACAACTAGTGGGTTAAGACGGCAGCGTTCCTTCCCTCTCTCTTTCTTTCGTTCCCTTGTTCTCCCTTTCTCTTGTTCTGTCTTTCACTTGTTCTCTCTTTCTCTTCATTTTTTTCTGGCTGTGGCAATCAATCAATCGTGGGCAGCAAAAACTAGCTCGATTCTTGCAACGCCTGCTTCCTTCTCTTTCTCCTCCTTCTTCCACTCTCTCTTGCCCTCGTCCTCCTTCCCTCCGTGATGGATTAGCATGGACTCGTCGACTCATTCGATTGCCAACTGCGTCCAGGCACTTTGCACTTGGCGCAGGTCGAAGATGCCGCTGAGCAAATCGAATGCGACTCGCACAAGCTGTTGCAAGTACTCAGTGCGAGATCAATCTACTTGAGGCAAACCGACTCTTAAGAGAGCTGCCAGCTGGGTCTACAGCAGAGCTAACCCAACGTGCAGCAGTTACGATAACAGTTCAAAGGTGAATACTATTCACAGTAATTGGAAAAACGCTAAGAGATGCAACTAAATTTTGCACAACTTCATTTTTAGTACGATTCATGTTGCCACCTCTTTCAACTGCTGACACTGGACACCTTTCAGGACCGTAGCAACGTTCTAGGCGGCCCTTGTGCAAAACTTCTTGGGGCCCCTACTGTAATTGCCTTGCTTTAAAAACACAGTAAATCGATTAGTTCATAAAACATTTCACAAAACGAAGAAAATTAGTACGAATTACCTCGACTCTATTCTCGATTTTTTGTTGGCAAATTCATCAACGATGTTTAAGAAATATATATTCTTGTTCAGTATTAGAAGAAGTCAATTTAGTTCATCCGTTTCAACCTTAAGATCTTTACTTTATAGATACTACAGGAAATTAATTTGATATTGAAGCTTTTAGTATACTAATTGTATATCTATTGTAGTTGTTCCACTTTTTTGTTGGTAGCGAGGGGCCTTTGACAGGCGTGGGCCCTTCTGCACTGCACACCCTGCACATGCCTTGCTACGGGCCTGGAAACTTTCATACGTAAACTGTTTGAAAGCATAGTATTTATATTTATATTTAATTGTATATATACAGGTTTGTAATGATTGATATGTATATGTACATATATACAATATACATATATATATATATATCTATATCTTATGATTTCATTATTCTTAGCTCGCATCGACACCTAAGTAACAGAGAAAAGAAGCTCATAGTGCGACTGTACTTCGTACTTACATAATATACTTAATACAGTGTTGTATAATGTTAGTTTTGTATGTTTGAATAGAGGTATTCTAACATAAAGGCATGGCAGCAGTACTTTTGCTATATGGGATATAAAAAAGACCTATTTTTCTTTTTCATGAATACATTCAAAACGCTAAATGAATCTTTCATAAAAAAGTGTATACACTTTTTGTTGTACTCACTTACAATGAGTGTTGGTGAATATTGTGTTTTGTTCTGCCTTGTGACTTACTACACTCGTTCATTTGTGAGTACCGTTTTGTAAAGGGAATGATGTATGACAAAACTAATTTGTAATAATCAGTTCAATACCCTTTGCCAATGAAGGTTGCATAAACACTTACAGAATAAGTAGAACGGTTTCCTGTTCTTTCCTTGCGTTCATTGTCGTTTAATGTACACATGAATTAATAGATTTATATAGTAAGTTATGAGTACAGTAAAAAGTGAGTACAGTATAGTACTGTGCAGTATTTCAGGCTAGTTTGAATTCCTTTCTGTCTTAATTCACGTTGGGGTTCTATGTAGAAGATATTGTTCGCTCCTTGAACACGCTGCGCTCTGCACTTTGCTGCCCTTTGCAACACTCAACAATTCTCGTAGGCAAAGCCACTTACTGAGGCGACACCACGCGCGGCTGTCGACAATGTTGGCCCCGCCTTGGTGCACTCTGACCCCAGCTGGGCAGCAGATTGCACTTTCCACTGCACAAAATGTTTCAATTTTCTGGGGCTGCGCACAAATTAGAAATGAAATAAAGCGCACCACAAACATTCAAAGTCGCTGGAGTGAGTGTGTGTGTGTGAGGGAGCGTGTGTGTATGAGAGTGTGTGTTGTAAGAGTGTGTGTATATGTGTGTGTGTGTGTGAGAGTGTATCTGTGTGCGTGTGCGTCTGTGTTTGCACAACTGAATGTAAGTTCTTCTGTTTGCGGGCGACTAAGCCTGAGCTGACTGCCAGGCCGAGCATACCCCATGTGGGGTATGCCTTGCCAGGTCTCCTCCCCATGCACGCCAGCAGGCATCACATTGCACACACATGTTCATTTACAGCGGAGGCGTCGGAGTTGAAACTGAAGTTGATGGTCAGGCTGTGCCGAGTCCAAACTGTGCCCCGACAAGGCCGAGACCAAGCCACAAAGTTCGTGCTTAAGCGTCTCCGAAAACTTGCAAATACCATTGGCAACGTCACAGGCAGCAGCAGCAACTGCAACAACAGCAACAGCAGCAGCAGCGACACCGCAGTCACCATTACCGCCGCCGTTGGTCGCCAGCGCCAGCGGTTCTTCCTTTGCGGGCAGGCCCCGCCTGCTCCCTTTAAGCTGCTTAGCGGCAACTGGTCGACAGCATCAACGTCAGTTGCCACAGTGGAGTAGAGTGGTAGGGGCCGAGGGGGACGGGGGTAGCTGGCGGTGTTGCAGCTCGTCCGCAACGCCATTGATGACCACATTTACTCAATTAAGTTGCAAATTCGTCGCAACTTGCAAGGATCCCTGGCAGTTCAGGTTTGAATTCAATTGAGAGTCGAGTTGGTCAGCGAGTGCCAGAGTGGGTACAGTGTGCAGTACAGTGTACAGTACACAGTACACTGTGTACACGTATTTTTTGCAGATGCAACGGGCGAGTGTGAACAGTTGTTGAGAACTCCACTACAAAGTTGAACAAGTCTGGATGGTCTTCGCTGAAGGGTGCTCATCCACGAGATACCTGGTATATATATCTGATAAAGCTGATATCCCAGCCAGATGTGCACCGGAGAGCACACTTGAGGCTTGGGTACACAGGGGTACACTGTAAGATACGCTTCAGAGTACACAGGATTCGATTCAATGTGTATATTGTACTCTATTTAAGAATGGTACAAGAGGTACAGCTGCGGTATGGTATTTTTATTCTAGTTGACACCAAGTGTATTTTGTTGAAGATAAGTACAAGAGGTACTGGTACAGTGTACTAGTTTTTAATGAACTTGTTACCGTGCAAGACGCATTACACTGTTTCCCTTTGCACAGGGTACCCACAATTGGATTCTAATAATAGTATGTACAACACGTACACTACACAACAGGTACAGAATGATACCTTTTTGTTTTAGTTGGTACACTGCAAGACGCCCTGCACTGTTGGCATATGCATATAGTACCCACAATAGGATTCAATGTGCACTCTATGTACCCGTGGGACAACATGTACAAGTTCAGTAAATGATGTACTTTATGTAAGAATGGTACAACAGGTACATGTAAAGTAAACTGCCTTTTATTCTAGTTAGTGTAGTGTAAGATGCCCGACAGGGTACACACAATAGGATTCAATGTGCACTCTATGCACCCGTGGTACAACAGGTACAAGTTCAGTTTGGTATTTTTTATTTAACCAGGCTTTATGTAAGAATGGTACAACAGGTACATGTACACTAAGCTGCCTTTTATTCTAGTTAGTTAAGTACAAGACGCCCGACAGGGTACAGACAATTTGATTCAATGTACACAGGGTACACACAATCACAATCTAAAAAAGGTACAACAGGCACAGTATGGTACATTAAATTCTAGTTGGTATATTATAAGACGCCCTACAATGTTCCCACAGGTGTTCACAATCTCAGAAAAATATGGTACAGTATGGTACATTAACTTCTAGTTGGTAAGACGCCCTACAATGTTCCCACGTGATGTATACTTTTCTATGAATAGTACAACAGGTACAGGTACAGTATGCTTCCTTTTATTCTAGTTGGTACACTGTACTGTTTCCATAATAAGAATCAATATGTACTTAATCTGAGACTTGTTTAACACGCACAGGTTCAGTATGGTACTTCTTACTCTTGATGGTTCAATGTGTACTTCATCCAAGAATTGTATAACATGTACAGGTACAGTATGGTACTTTTTACTCACTGCAAATGCCCATAAAACCCATCGCATTAAGCACAGACTTGACTGTAAGAGCATGTTTTAATTGAAAGTCGCCGCAATTCACCTCTCGACGCGAAGAGAGTCCTCTCGAGCTGAAGAGCCCAAACATACTCGAGCAACTATTTATATTTAATTAATAATTGTTTCCCATTCACTTTGATGTGAAGAGAGTTGAAGTCACCCAAGTTACGGACTAACTTCGGCGCTCACTTATCGGTTGCTCTGGCTACACTTGCCCCAAGTTTCGAAGAGTCTACGAAACTTTCATTGCGTTTCTCCGGGACACTTTTCTTTTCCGAATAAATATAATAAATTTTTGCCGCCGCAAACTGGGGGGAGAGCAACTGCTCGGGGACCAGACCCGAACCTATCCGAACATGACTCGACTTGACTGGACAGAACCTTAGCTCGGCTCGTTTATGTGCTTTTAATTAAAATAACACACAGGACAAGCACAATGCAAGCGAGCCTAGTGAGGGACTAAGATAGAGAGAGAGAAAGGGAAAGGGAAAGAGAATGAGAGAGCGAGAGGGAGAGGGAGCAGCGCATAAAGAACTTGGCCATCCAATCATTTTCGTCTAATGAAGTTTGCGCAAATTTAGAGCCGGACATTATGGAAAAGGTTTAGGGCTGGGGGTGTGGAGTGTCGACAGTCGTTCATTCTCGTTCTGTTTTACCGTTAAGACGCAGGAAGACCAAAAAACCAAGCACTGTCGACTGCAAATTCTGAAATTGGGAAACGTCTTCATTGCCTTTGCCGAACATTTGCTGCGGGTCAAGAATTTCATCAATTTTCTATGTTCTTTGCGGCAATTGTTCATTTGTGGTATTGTCGCTGGCAAAGGACGAATGTCCAGAGAGAGAGAGAGAGAGAGAGGAGAAAGGGGTGGATGGTTGTGTTTCTCGGTTCGGTCCATGTCCTTTGCCTAACTAATGCGCAGACTTCATTTGGAACTTTCTATGCGGTTGAGTGTCTCGAAATTAAATGGAATCGTTTTCCCTACCAAAAACCAGTTGAGTTTCGGACATTTCGTAGTCGTTAACAGAACGTTACAAGAAACGAGAATATTTAAAGCTTCACTGCATCTGGTTAATATTCCATCTGATGATAGTCCATAAAGTTAAAGCTACTTTTATAGCCGCATTGCCTTTTATCTCTTTAACAGACTCTCCAGACTCGCTGGCTTCACTTGTTCAGTATTTATCCAACGAGTCTCATGATGTTCCTTGCATCATTTATGATGATAGCAATCAGGTAATTAACAATTTTGACCATCATTTGTTTGCGAAATTGACAAATTGGTTCGATATAAATGCAAATCAGGCTGAAAAACAAATTAAATTCCAACAAATCCTGAGTATGGGATTGAGAAATAAGCGTTATTAGTTACAGTTAATGAAACAAATGTTGATGTTGAATATAGAGGGAGAATACTTTACCTTATGAATTTTTGGTTTCTTGAGAATAATTGCTCTACAAAAACTGTATAGTCGACGCATGTCAGTAAGACCTTTTGTTTTCTCTGAAAATTAAAAATCAGTATAGAAATCCTAAATCAGATCGACATTAAAATAATATTTATATATAGGAGGGTAAATTATTATATTATTTATATTTTATATTATTATTATTTTATTTATTTAAAGTCAACTTGAAGCAGGCGATTATTAATGAAAGTAAATTTAAATTAATTAAGAATAAAGTAAAAAATAACAAGGTAATTTTTATATATTGTACATTTAATTTTATTCAATTTGATTTACTTGGGTATAAAGTAAATTGTTCTTCTTAATGATATATATATGATGTAAGCATGTCCATAAATGTATATAATATACAATATATTCCTAATTAGCATCCACAAAAGATTCAACAACACAATATCCATGTGTCTGTCTGTTCTTGTGCCCATCTACAACTCAAACAAGTCCCTCTCAAAGGTCTTTCTTATTGAAGTAGACTGTATATAACATATACAGTCCGTCAGGTTACTCTGTACATGTTAATGTTATGAACATTTGTGCAAAGAGTTACTTGACACACTGTATATATCAGGCATTGGTACGATTGTTTCCTATTTGAATTTTTGTATGAAAGTCGCGACTGCTTTTCAAAATACCGTACCTAAACTCTACCAATGAAAACTTCAGAATTAACTAAGTAAACTAAATATACTATATGTAATATTTATTGAAATATTTGTTTTATTATTAATGTACATAAATGGATAGTACAATAATAAGTTAACTTCTTTATTTTATTTTAATAACAAACAATCTCAGATTCTCATAAGAGAACGCATCACGACAGTTCGAATTCATCGATCGACGACTTTAAAATTCTTCTTCGACAAATTCTTTGCGAAGACTTAATCTTCGAAGACTCATAATCTCAATTCTAAATTTCGACTGCTAACTTCAAATAAACTACATTCATTGACTTTAACTTAACGACTGCCTTCACTACTCGATTATTCCTGTCAATTGCAGTCCTGATTCTGTCGATAGTTGCATGCAGCGTTGCCACCCGTAATATAAAGCTGTCACTACCACATTGTTTATTGTATATCTATATCTATTTATGTATATATATTGTATACTAGAGTTCACATTAAATCATATTAACTAATCAATACAATAATCATTCGGCCAAAGACTGATGCCACAACTATAAAAGAGTGTTCATCTCTTGGTAGCTAAACTTTCAGATCCAGACAGACAATCGAAAACAAACCGATTTCAATTGATTGTACGAGTAAGTGTCAGGTCCAGGCTGAGTTTCAGTGTCTGCAACACATATTTTCCATTTGCCGAAACCATATGAAAGCGATTCGGGACAATGATAGGCCTTATAAGCAGTATATTCACACATACAGATATATGTTCCCATATACAGACTGTACATGTACGTGTTTCTAGGTAGACACAGGTACAGACGTACTAAAACTGCCGTTAAGTTTTAATTTGCATAAATGCGTGTTGCCGCAGGCAGGTCGAAGGTCAATGGAGGTCTGGGGGGTTGGGAGAGTGGAGTGCGTGAAGGTAGCCCAATTTTAATGGAACAAGTTGCTGGCAGTAAAAGATTTGCCGCCATTTTATTTGCTACTGGCAGGTCCAAGGCAAAGGGTACTTGCTGCTCTGTAAACCAAGTGAGGGGCGACGCAAGGGAGGGGGGTCAGTAGGCGTGGCACGCATGCATAGTTTCGCCACCTCGAGCACATAAACAGGCACGCTTCCGCTTATGCCAGTCAGTGTGACTCTCTCTCTCTCTCTCTGTGTGTGTGTGTGCAGCTTATGCCAACTGACAGCTGGGGCCGCTTTTACAACGTGCACACGTTGATGGCAGAGGGAGAAAGGAAGAGTGAGCGAGCGAGTGAGAACCTCTTTTTGAATTCAGCATTTTTGCTGTCCTATTAATTTTAGTCATAATTACAACGCCTAATGATGGATTACACAGGCAAGAAGAGAGGGAGGGGGGGAAGGAAGAGAGAGCGAGTGTGTGCATGAGATTGTGTGTGAGTGGGACAGACAGAGAACATGGCGACTGGCTGGCATCAGGAGCACGTCACGTACTTGCATTGTTATCGCTTTTATTATTGCCTTTTTTACGTGTTTAATGTGCCCACGGGCACCCACACGAGCCCGCACTGTTGCCAGACTGTAATACTGTTATACTGTTCTACTGGAGCCTGCTGCATGTGACATGAATATGTTGATAGCGTCTGCTTCTGCTCCTGCGACTGCTCCTGCTCCTCCTCAGGCTTCTGCTGCAGCT
Organism: Zaprionus ornatus; assembly: GCA_018904035.1. NCBI lineage: Eukaryota > Metazoa > Arthropoda > Insecta > Diptera > Drosophilidae > Zaprionus > Zaprionus ornatus. The sequence goes on from JAEIFZ010000001.1 coordinate 22,153,283, forward strand.
GCTGTTCTGTTCCACAAGCCCTCAAAGTCTGAAGCGACAAAGTCAGCTTTAGCATAATTCCAGCAAAACTCAAACTTCTGGCACATAAATAAGACAGAGCAGGACAGCTAGACGCGAAGAGAGATGGAGAGAGAGAGTGCGTGCGAGAGGGAGAGCAGCATAATTTGTTTTCCCTTCGATTTGAAGCGCGCTGCTAAAGTGCCGACACTTTTGACAGGTAATGGGCCTCTGGAAGTATCTTCGTGAAGTGGCTACGGAGTATGGGCTGGAGCGGGAAGAGTGGGGGAGAAAGGGGAAAGAGTGGGGGGCAAAAATCAATTGCAACTTTAGATTAGCAATTGTTTATGAACTCAGCTGGGGCTGGTGTAGGGCGAGACGGAGAGTCAGGCAGAGAAATGCGGGAGGTAAACACAGAGAGATGGAGAGATAGTTAGATATAATTAGGAAGATTGATAGATAAAGTGATAAGGAGATAAAGAACAATGGTAGGTAAGATATAAACTATATATGCATTACTATCAATTGGTATTTAATCTACAACACGCCTTCTTTTAACATGTTATACCATATGTAATAAGTGTTATGTGATGTGTCTGGAGCTAAGCTGAACTGAAACTAACTTTCGAATGTTAGATATTCATAAAATGCGCAACATATGTATGACAACAGTACGATACTTAAGTACTACATACAAAGTAGTAGTAGTCTTTAAGCTTAAAAATAATTTTTTTTTTTTTTTATTTATTATAAGTGAAGAATCCGTACAACGAAATATAGTATCTTAACATCACATGGAAAAACTTAATAATAATAATATAAAAAAAAAAATAAAAAAAGGAATAATCTTTAACAAAAGAAATCTCTTATGTCTCACTTCAATTCAGTGGAGAGACATTAGAGAGACCGTGACTCTGAAAAGTTTCCTTCAGTTTCCATTTCCAGAATGCCTAAGCTCTTTAAGCCAGTTCACTATAATATTAATTAGAGTAAACTTTCAAGCGCATATGAGTACGCTCTTTTCTATATTAGATATTCATTATACATATATTCATTTTTCCATTTCCAATTTCTAATAATTTCTAAGCACTGTTTTCCTTTGCTTAGAACATCTATGCAACTATCGCTCATTACTTGTTCTTCTACTGCCATAAGATTTGTGCCAAGTCATTGCTTATTATGTCCTTCGACCAGTGAAAATGGTGAAAAAAGGGTACACTGACTTTGTGCAAAAGTACGTAACAGGCAGTAGGAGGCTCGTGACGAATCGATTAAGGCAGTCGGCTTAAACATCGAGACCTCAGCAAATACAAAAGCTATAGATACTAAGTTTATCATGAAGACTCCTCTATATCCTCTGTAAATCAGGTTTATTTCAAATATTGACTGTCACGGCCACCGCCTCCACAAATCAATAATTATATTTTTGAATTTGTTTTGTAAGCGATGCATAAGAAATGTAATTCTCAGACTTATACATATAGTTACCTGACTATAAGATCTATGTATTCTCCAAATTTCATTCAAATCAGACAACAAATATGGAAGTTATTCAAGGTCCAAGCAAAGCGATGCAACGCTGCCTGCCCCTGGGGGTATGCTTTAGTTTTTGCAGCTATGCCTAAACATGTTTGCTAAATTGAGCAGGCATTAGGCGGCATTAGACCTTGTCCTTATGTATTCTTAGTGTATTTTTGAAGTTTTTTTCAAAACACAGCGAAGGGTATCTTATTGTCGGGCATGCAGGACTGTTGCATTCGTCTGGTTCAGTGCTAACCAGCTGTCTGATAACAGTACGGCATCAAGTGTCCTTTCCCGTCAGAGGCAAAAACTGAACTAGTTGGTTTTGACTCGACTTGGCTTGGTTCGGTTTGTTTGTGTGATTTTTAATGCACACTAAGAACTCGAAGGAACTTTTAAAGTTACTTTGGCTTAGGCCAGCTTAAGACCGTCTTACGAAGGGGGTCGGGGTAGGAGCTCTTGCGAACGGGTCGTCGAATGCCTTCAATCGTCGCTCGCTTTTCTTAATATTTTAATAAGTTATTTATTAGAAAGTTTTCCTCCCGTTGTTGAGTGGGTTTTTTTTTTGTCGCATTTGGCGCAGAGTTTCTTTTTAATTTTTTGCTCTGCAGTTGAGAACATTGGGAAAACATTTCGAACTCGAAGCTGGTCGCACTGCCCTCTTGCTTTCCCTGCAGCTGGGGCCAGTGTGTGTGTGCGAATCCGACAACTTATGCGGATTTCATAAAGTTTCGTACTACCTACGAGTAGTTCTTTGTTTTATAATCCAAGCGCAACAAAGGGACCCCAAACTTATCGATGAAGCAGTTGGCAAAGTTTCCAAAAACACTGTGTAAAATGTTTCTGTGTGCGCAAAAAACAATAATAATGAGAATTTCTCATGCTTCGGGATGTTTTTGCAAGTGTGTTGGGAAATTCGCTCAGGGTGAGTAAACAAATTGAATTAAAAGCTTGCCAAATATGTTGGGAAAAATGAAAATTGAAATTAATCTACCCACGAGAAGAGATGATGAGCACAGATGATGACACGTGGGAAGCGTTGGAGGGTAGGTAAGAGAGGGACATAGGGGGAAGGCACAACAAGCTGCTCTTTTCGGCAGCGAGTACGGTAAGTGCCTCGGCAAGTGCTTAGTTTTAATTAATATTACAATTTTCACAACATTTCGCCTTAGTTAATATTAGCCTGCATCATATTGTTTTAGTGACAGCAGGCGAGAGAGCACACGCTGAGAGAGAAAGAGAGAGAGAATCGCCGCAGAGATACCCTGCTGCTAAGCCAACAAGGTTCCTAGAGAAGGCACTGAGGGAGAGAGTGAGAGTGTTTTTCTCGACTGCCTTAACAGCGGTTTCATTTCGCATACCCTGTACAGTTTTAAAGTAAGAAAAGCAATCAGTTATCTTTGTTTGTAATGTCTTCTTATCTGCTGGGTATCTGCCAGTCGAGCACACTTCGCTTGCTCGCTTGCTTGACACTTGTTTTTCTTTTCGACCACGTACCTCAGTGTGACCTCTTCCCACTTGACAAACTTCTCGCTTCACACTCTATTGTGCTGTTCCCACGGCCCCCTGAGGAGTCTGCCACACTCCCCCAATCCCCTCCACATCTCTCTCGCCACCGCGCAGCCCCGAGGGTGCGTGAGGTACAACGGTTTTTCGAATGGCCACCGACTGCGGCAACGGCAGCGTTTACAGTTTGTTGCTTGCTGCAAGTTGCAAACTTCAAAGGCCACAGGCAACTTGGGGCGACGCACTGCCGCGAACCACTCCACACTGCCTGATCAGTCGATGTGATGCGACGTGTCGTGAACTAGTTTTGCTTAGTTTTCTGCAGCACCAGGGTTGCCAGATTTCTGATAAAAGAGAGGGTCTACTTGAAATAGAAAAGCAGAGCTTCAGTTTTATTTTGTCAGTCTGTTATGATTTTCATTATGTAATTTAGATTATTATTACAGTGCATGCTAGCACGTTGTTTTAACTCCTTTGTGGGGTGACCATATCAATAACATTGTGCTAATGTGTGTAACAGGCAGTAGAAGTTTATATTTTTGATCTGTATTACACGACAAATCAATTAAGTTATGTCCGTCTGTCTGAGTGTCCGTCTGGATCGTTTATCAATCCGATGTCAGCAACTATAAAAGCTAGAGTGACCATATTTGGCATGAGCATATACATATCTTGTTTATTTTTAATCTTCTACGCCACGACCTCAGATAAGAGTTGTATATATTTCATATAAATTTAAAAATATTTTAAGTTTTTATTGGGGTGACCATATTTCCAAACCTATCGGAAAATCGTGACTAGTGTTTTATTTCTTTTGAGTGTTGAAACTTGGCGCACATACTACTTACTGCTGCACGCTGTAAATAAGCCGGAACGAGGCGGATCCAGCCGATATATCGTATAGGTGCCATACAAACTATCGGCTGATTTTCGTTATTTGTCAAAATATTACAATCAAATTTATTACATTGGATCTTTTCTATATTTTTAGAATGCATTTAAAATTTCATCAAAATCTGATCACTATAACTTATAGCTGCCATAGGAATAATCGCATGAAGGTTTTTGTATGAAGAACAGTTCTGATTTTGGTAATCAGTGCCAATCAAAGTGAGAGATAAATTCCTGCTCCGTTGTATGTTACTAGTATAGGAGCGACAGGTGGAAATAAGAACCTGCAAGGGTAGAACTTTCGGCATGCTGAAAGTAGCCTTTCTTTCTGTTTAACAAGGTAGCTTTGCACAACATACGATATGTAAGGGGATCGTAGTAGGCTAAAAGATGTGTGTCACGAGAAGAGGTGTCGAAATAAAATAAAATATAGAGGCAGTCTCAGTTTGTTCCTTTTACAAATTTTGCTTTGTTTACCAAGTATCTTAACAAGGACCTTAACAAGGTACTTAACAAATCTGCATTCATGATTATAATCGAACAGTTCTTGCTTTTAACATTCTAATACGAGAGAAAGTCTTCATTAGGCGGCAGCCTAGTCAGCTTGAGTTAAAAATAATACTTGTTGTGCATACACGCGACATTGTAACTGCAACAGCAACTGCTGCTGTTACTGCTGTTGCTGCTGCTGCTGTTGCTGCTGCCATTGACGTCGCTGTTCCTGTCGCTGTCGCTTTATTGTGTTGCCTTGTGTTATGTGAAAATGCAATCGGAAGTTTGTGGTTAACACTGTTGCAATCTAAATGACTTACAGCTATGCACACAGCAACTCTTGGGCACACTCACACACACACGCACACACACTAACAGCACACACATGCACACACTCTACTGCCTGTGTGCATCACGGCGCTCCGACACTCACGCGTCCTGAAAGTTTGTTGTTTAAACTATTGCAGCACACATTTTTCAGTTGCTGCTTTCTGCTGCTACTCATGTTGTTGTTGCTGCTGTAGTTGTTGCTACTGTTGCTGCTGCTGCTGTTGTTGTTGTCAGCTAGTGTCAGCGGCAGATTTCGGCTTTGAATTATGTGCGAGGCACGCACAACAAACCGCAGGCACGCACCGTAGTTCGTCTCTCTTCCGCTCCAGCTCTCCTCACACACTCTCTCTCTCTCCCTCTCTGCCTTTTCCACGGTATTCCCATTCCCATTCCAGTTCCCATTCCCATTCCGATTGCGACGCCTGCCAACCTGTTCACGCCCACAAATTCAATTAGATGAAGCATTCTTCGAGCGGGCGCGACAACATCAAAAAGTGCGCTGCCATTTTAAATCAAAAACCAATATGGCGGCCAACTGCCTGGGGTAGAGTAGAGGGGGGGGGGGACCCTGGAGAAGGGGCAGCTGACAAGCATCGCGTCCATTAAAGCAGCCGCAATGCGTAAGCGAGAGTGTGTGTGCGTGTGTGTGTGTATGTGTGTGCTACACATTGTCGACAAAATTTGTTTAATTTGCCAATATGAATAGGTTGAGCGAGTGAGCTAGGACAAGTGGGGAGAGAGAGGGTGAGCAGCTGCTGCTGCGGTCGCAGAAGGCTTCTTGGAAAAGTATGGCAACTGGCAGCAGACGTGCAACTAGAACCGGAGAGGGAACTGGAGGGAACTGTATTAAATTTCGACATGATTCACTTTCCTGCTACTCAAATTCAGTTTATTCAATGTCTTCTCAGCGAGTATGTTTACTAAGGTGTCATACAGGTACCTTCCACACAGGTGTGCGTCGTGTGTGCTTGCGTAATTGAGTATGTGGTGGGAAGCGGAAAACCTGAGAACCTGCACTAATCTAGCCGTATCCAATTCGTAGCTCTTTAAAGTGAGAACTGGTTCCCAAGGCAGCTTGAAGTCCAAGATATTGCACGACATGACTATGGTCACCCTAATTGTGATATTTATTAAGTTAGTTTGATTTAAACTATTTTTAGGAATTAATGAATCAAGTGAAAAGAGCTTATTATAAATTCATGTATTAGGCTTCAATATTTTACAATAAAATATAATAAAAATTTTCGATAAAATCTTGAAGTCTAAGACTTGAAATTTTGAAAACCTGGTTAAATACATTGAATCATTTTGTCTTCGATAGCCAGTTGAGAATGTAGGCAATCACCATCATTAGCACGACGAAACACGCTTTCATTTTGTTGAGTTTCGGTGTTAAGGATTTCAAATTTTCGTATGTGAATCGAGAATTCTTTTGGTTATTCGTATTTTCCTCTTCGCGACAATAAATGGCCTCAAACTTATCAATTCTATTTGGATTTGACATAATCTCGTCGTTTATATCGTCTATCTCATCATCATCATAATTATCATCATCATCATAATTGTCATTATCATCAATATCAATGTCATTTATCGAGGTAAACGACTCACTATCCGAGATATATGATTCGACATCTTCGTGCTGTAATGATTTACGTCGTGGTCCCATTATGTATTTACTATTATACTTTTCAGCGAAAAAAAGGATTTAAAAAAAAGAAAATATTTACACAACTAATTTTGTGGTGTGATTATAATAAAAACTAAAGCAGAACTGATGAATGTTTCGACCTAATCGACCCATCCTATGTTATTACGAAGTCAAGGGCTACTCGGATCGAAAAAATAAAACTAGTGTAAATTCTTGTGTACAACTTGTAAATTAAACATTTGTGTAGAAGAAAGTGGGGGCAGTAGACGTGACACGACTAGTTTGACATACATATGTATTCTTGATCAGCGCGTGGTATACGGGAATCTAAGGTCTCTAGCTCTAATGGTTGCTGATAATGATACCTTCATACGGAAAACTAAAGATGCAACCCTCTTATATTAATCAGTATGTGAGCTACCATAAATACATATGTATACTAGAACTTCATACAACTCTTGTGCCTTTATTTATACCCCGCAGAGGTTATGTTCAAGGCACCTAAGAAGACATCTCCGGCCTTATGAAGTACTCGTGTATATTTTCTGAATCAGCATCAACAGTGGTTCCGAACTGGCTATGACTGCGTGTCCTTCCGTCCTAACTAGTCTCTTAGATCTATGATTATCTCTATGAAACTTAACACACATGCTTCTCCTTGCTGTAACCTGTAAATAATTCGGAACACAGTAGGTCAGGAGCGATATATCGTATAGCTGCCATACAAACTATCACCCGATTTTTGTTATTCTTCAAGGTATTGCAACCAAATGAACATCGGACTTGCTCCATGTACATAATATGCTTATAAAATGTCATTAAGATCGGACGACGTTAACATACATGTGCATAAATATAGGTATACTAATACTCAACCAATAGGTGGCGTGGTAAATGAATATGAATGTATGCAAGTATTTACATGCTTGTGTACATATTCATAATATGCTTACGTGCACATATGATTATTATTTAATAATTCATATTTTAGGGTCAGTAAAAAATACAAAACCATAAAATGCAATTAAATAAATATTAATTTTGATTACTCGATATATTGCAAGTTATCGATATTGGCTAATTCAAAATTTATAAAGAAATACCGATATATACTGCTCACACATTGCGGCGATAAATTATTGACAACGTATCGAAATTGATGCAAGGTGGCAGCGCACTGCAGTGTTATGATTAATTTGTAGCTTGCGATTAGTATTATACAATTAGATACTTTTTATGGCAATATACATCCGAGGGTATCCCACTGTCGCGTGGCACTCGACTGTTGCTCTCGTTTTTAAATTATAAAGTAAATATATGTACAATGTATTCATCTCGATTGCAGTTATCTGTCAATGAAAACCTCAGCAATACCATTCAATTCTGCACCATATATATGTACCTATAGTACATAACAGTTATAGGAACAAGCAGAAGATAGTAACCTGCAAGGAAATAAGACATTGAACTTCCTTTCTTGCTGGTCTTTTTTCTACAGAGTATGCAGACGAGCACAGTTCTTGGCCTCACTACAAAGTAGAGGTAAGAAGAGTCACTTACGTATAAGAGAATTTAGTAGAGATTCGGAAAGAGGAATGTGGCAAAGTGGGAAGTGACCAACAATGGCCACAAACCCCTTCAGGCTTGTGGCAGTCGCGAGCGAAGGAGTTGGTGTTACTGCTACTGCTGCAAGTGCAAACTTTGCCCAGACGATTTATCCGGCCATGTTACTTGCGAATGCTGGATGCCTCATTCCTCATGCCCCATGCCGTTTGCCGCATGGCTGCAGCGTCCTGAATTTTGATGGGCGCACGTCGCCGGGACATAAACTGGGCAATAAATTAAAGTTTGCGCTTCTAATTTAGTTGTGAATGTTGCCAGGCACGCTGAAAACGAAAGCAGGCGCCGACGCTGACGCTGACGATGTGGCTGACGTTGACGGCGATGCTGACGCTGACGTCGATGGGGTTGTTGCTGTTGCTGTTGCTATTGTTGTTGGTGTTGTCGATGCCGTTGGCCAAGTTTCGCAGGCATTGCCGTGCTTCCGTTCTCCTTTCACTCGCCTAGCTTCCTCTCTACCTCCCTCACTCGCCGCTCTCTGCTTGTCCTTGGTTGCCAAACTTAATTAGTTTGCTGCCAGCGAAGCTGGAATGCGCGCTGCGCGCTGCGCTCTGCCTGCTGCGTGCTGCGTGCTGCGTGCTGCATGTTGCCTTATTGGTTAAGCGCTGCCTAAGCTGCGGCGCGCCTTGGCTCAGTTCACTTGCGGTCGGCTTCACATCTTGGCTGAGCGCACTTGCCGCACTTCCTGGTCAGCGTTGCCAGCTCAATGCAACACAGAGAGTGGCAGGGGGGTGGTGGCAGGAAGTGAGTGGCAGTCAAGAGTTGAAGAGCGCGTCCATTTTTAACGGGCTTTATTGAAATTTCGCTCGCAGACAAATGCGCAATAATTGACGGTTTCAAGGCGAATAATTACGACCGCAGAGTCAGAGTCGAAGCCGGATGAAGCTTAAAGAAGGTCGCAAACAATAAGCGCAGGCATTTATAGCAAATGCTTGCTCCCGCTCCCCCTCACCCCCTTGCCTCCTCGAGGCACCTGCTGCCTTCTCCCTCTCTCTCTCTCTCTCTCTCTCTATCTCTCTAAAGCCAACACACGCAGTTTCTCATGTTAGGTGAAAAGTTTTTCTTTCGACTTTCGCTGCCAGTGCGAAACTTCTAACAATATGATGTGGCGACTTTGTGAGAAAGTGTGCACACACACAGACACACACACACCCATGCACACTCATACAATTTGGTACATACTGGCACAGAGTGCGCTGAGCGCAGCGTGACTGCTTTTCTAATTAGCTGGCAGAGTTTGCCATTCAACAGTTGCTGTCGCTGCGAGATGGCACCAGACTTCGCGCTGCGCTGCCTGGTGTGAATACTATACTCCCACACACACACACATACATACACATGCATTCAACATATATGCATGTCTGCTGCAGGTGACCCACGTGACGTTCGTCATGAAGCTACACAAAGAGCAGAGTGTGTTGCATACCTTCTCATTAGATTTAATGTCATAGTTCAATATACGAGGTGTGTTCAAAAAGTAAGGTGACTTTTTATTTTTAAGAAAAAATATTTATTTATTTATCAATATTTATGTAGTCCCCTTCAAAGTAATCCCCCTCAGATACAATACACTTATGCCAACGGTTTTTCCAATCCTCAAAGCACTTCTCATAAGCACTTTTCCGTATAGCCCTGAGCTCTTCCAGCGATGCAGTTTTTATCTCCTCAATCGTTGCAAATCTCCGTCATTTCATAGGTCTCTTTAGCTTTAGTAGTGGGACCAAATCCGGTGAATATGGTGGCTGAGGCATGATTGTGCTGTTGTTTTTGGCCAAAAAATCTCTCACAAGCAGAGATGAGTGAGCAGAAGCCATGAGTTGTTTTTCCACAATTCTGGACGTTTTCTTCGTATTGCTTCTTGCAAACGGCGCATAACTTTAAGATAATACTGTTTATTGACTGTACAACCATATGGTAAGAACTCCTATTGCACCACGCCATGGTAATCGATGAAAAGAGTGAGCAAAACTTTGACATTTGATCGAACCTGGCGTGCTTTTTTCGGTCTTGACTCACCTGGGCTCTTCCACTGGAACGATTGGGCTTTGGTTTCGATATCATAACCATATACTACCCATGATTCGTCACCAGTTATGACCCTTTTGAGTAAATCTGGCCATTCAACAGCTCTTGAGCGATGCTTATGCGACGGTTCTTTTGGTCAAAATTTAGCAAAAAATCGCCGAGCACGCAAAACACTTATAACCTTTACGCCTCTCACAATCTAACAAAAAATGCCACTCACTTCAATCTTGGAACAGATGTTCGGGAAGAGTGTACCAACATAATAAAACAAAAGAATCGATAATCGAAAGTAGATTGCCCGCGAAATTTGAAAAGTCGACTTACTTTTTGAACACACCTCGTACTCTACTATATTTGGAAAATGACAATTTTGAAAGGGTGCCCACAAATAATACATTTCACTCAACATGATCCTGTTAGCTGGTTGAGGAAATAGGTTATCACAATCGACAACAGAACGACACTCAGTTTCAATGGCACACGTATTTTCGACTTGATATTTTGCAACAGTTGCGAGCCTTCGATGAACATTCCATTATCAGTGATTGCGGCTTCATCTTGGCAATAAGCGACTTCGATCGGTTGAAGTTCATCAAACTGATCCAACTGAGCCGACGGATTATTCGGGGTGCGCAAGATTGCGTCTCGTTCGGAATTTATACTATCTGCTGTGGCCATTTGGAGACTTTAATTCTTTAGTGGAAGAAAGAAATTAGAAATTACTATGGGAGTCGAAATTTCGATGCTGTGTTGGTAAATACTCAATCAAAATTGACAAACATTTAAATTTAAGGGGGTTTAAGCAATAGAAGAGCCTACTGTTTCCTAATTACGAATGAGTTTGACAAAATAAAATGATCCCATCTCCAACTCTTGCATACTCTTAACCTACTAATTGAATACCACTAGGTTTTTTAAATAATATATGGTTAGATACATCTTATATACCGTCGCACTTTTGCAATTGTAACATTTGTTGAAAAACTTAAATTCACTGAAGAAGCTTTTCACACACTTTAAGCATTCTAAATGGTCCAAAAAAGGTAGTTTAATGTTGTGTAAATCTATGTAAAAGGCAGAAGGAGGCGTAAGTAAGTATTGTAATATAAGTAATATATAACTTTTTGATCAATTGATTGAGCCGTGACTCAATTTGCCCGAGTGTTCCTCTGTCTGTGTGAGCATGCTGGAGACACCAAAGTGAGTATAAAAGTTACTTTATTTCCTGAAAGATCTAGTTTATTTTAAATGTTAACTGCCACGCCCACAAATACTAGACAGTGATCTATACTTAGCGGATTATAACTTTTACGTCTGCTTCGCATTAAATCCGATTAGACAGTAAACATAGAATGATTTAATTAATATTATTATATAGCTTATATGTATGTTATTCAAGCCACAAACCAATGGCGCAAAGAGCAATAATTATAATAAAATCAACGAGCTTCGAGTGCAGTTCAACACAAAAAAATAAATCGTAGAGACAGACGATAATATGATTCAAGCAAAAGAAAAAACACTGTTAAATAGGATAAAATTAAAATTATATTTAATTCGTAGTGGTATTGATTAAGGTTTTTCTTATATCGTTTTCTAGCAACCGTCATTTAATATCTCAATAATAAACAAAAATATTTACACATAGATTGTATTTTAATTACAACTTCATTTACAAGTTATTTTTATGAACTGCATGCACTTTTTTATTAACAACGCACAGAAAATATGTACAGGAAACTTTTTAGTGTTGTTCAACTTTTGGTCAAATAAATATGTAATTCGATAACTGATTGATACGGAATGCATATTATGACTGTGAAAATGAAATAATAGAGTCGAGATCACGTTTTTTTTGGCAATAATACACAATAACGTCGATTCAATATACATACACAATACAGAAGAAGCCGCGGACAGGTGGAATATTATAAGACACAGTTTCTCACAATAAAAAATATTCGATAGATGGCGCTCAAGCTTCGCAATCGCCTGCTTCCTTTGAAAATTGACACATGCATTTGGCGTTAGCTCATACTTTCTTGAATAACTTCTGTGTTTTTTATTCGATCGGATTGAAATTAAAAGGAAAGAAAGATATTATAGTCAGCTAAATATATGTCAGAAACAGAAAGTTGTAGCTTTTATACGTTACTTAGAAATTGACCTGGAAAATTAGATTAGATTAGATTTGAGAGGCGGTGGGCGTGGCATCCAACATTTAAAATAAACTTTATCTGCGCCTAGCATAGAGGAATCTTCATAACAAATTTGGTGTTTCTGGCTTTTTAAATAACTGAGTTCTGTGTGCTCATACAGACGGACATGGCTTTAGGGACTCAGCTAGTGAAGCTGAACAAGAGTATACATACTTTAAGGAGACTGCCATGCCTCCTTCTGCCTGCACATATTTGCATACAGTTATTATACATTTTTTTAGCATTTTCAATGGTGGAAGGTTATAAAAACAATACACATTACTGCAGTCCAGTGTTTTCAACTGGTGAAATTAGAAACATAACATAGTTTCCTGCCAAGTTCATTCTGTAACTGATCCACTAATATCTACATCAGCATATATACAACTTTACGGTATTATAATGGCAACTGTGGTCGTATTTGCATTGCGTATTAAGACGTTCCGGGCTAATGTTAATGGTGGGGGGCGATATAAAAAGCGCAATTAGTCGACTAACTGCGGCAATGAAATAGTTTGAGCTCGCTTTGTTGTAGTCCGTCTCTACTGTGCACGCACGTCGTACACCCCCCGCTGGCTGTCATCGCCTTCCTCCCATGTATGTATGTGTGTGCAGGTTAATTGGGTGTAGCTCACCTGGCATTAGCTGCGCTGATACGGCTAATAAACATGCTTCCTACTCGGCATCAGCGTACACAAGTGGGCGGGGCGGATGGTCAGACGCTGTGGGGGGGGGTCAGAAGTTGGTAAGTTATTTGTGCTCCACATTTCATAAGGAGCAAGCAGGCACACTATGGCTAAGAGATGCCCTAAGATGCTGAGCCATGCAGTCATCAAAACTATCTCTTCATCCGTAGAGCTCCCATTGATGCTGTGAGCATAGCCTCTTTGCAGTTTCTACAGGGTATGTCAGGAGAAGAAAGCAGCATGCAAAGCATTCGAGCTACTCTTGAAAGGCTGCGGATTGCCAAAAGGTGATAAGGCCTAGAAAGGCGCACAAAGATGGAGAAGATAGTGAGAAGAGTGGGGAGGTGGGTGAGAAATATCGAAAAGAGAAAGCTCGCGGCCTGAGAGCAGCTTCAGCTGGCGCAAGATGTTGGCCGCGATAAGCTTTGAGCAACGTTTCGACCAGAAGTCGCTGGCGTCGGCAACTAGTCCAGATGGACTCGAGATTATCCAATGGCAACCTTATGCCTTATGGCCCTGCGAGACGACTAGTTGTGACAGCGTGCGAGTTATATTTAGAGGGAAAACAGTATGCCACGCCCCCCCCCCTGCCCACTCTTGCTCACCCGATGCCAAGTTTTTGTTTGCCAAGCTATTTGAATTGCTGCCAACCAACTTGGCGGAGCTAAATAGGCAATACCAAATTTGTTGGCCAAATAAATGATGCGGCCCCATCCCCCTCATCTCCTACTCCTGCAACGGCAAGTTCGACTCGCCTCCTGTTGACGTGAGCTGAAAGCCAACAAGAAATTAACATAAGGACAGCTGACGAGTGTTGCGAGAGGTGGGCGAAAAGAAAGGGGCAGAGGGGGGGCGGGAAGGAGCAGGAACACGCGAACTCGGACGTGGCCGCAGGTAAATTGCCGAATTTGTCGCACTTAAAGCAACGCCTGATAGAAAAGGTACTCGCCAGCGCTCTTTCTGAGTTCCATTCAGGCTGTGGAGGGTCGAAGTGGTGCTAAATCGCAACGACTTGACTTGAGAACAAAACAAATCAAAACAAGTGCGAACGAAGAACAGTCGACAAGGGTCTGGACAAGCATCTCGCTTAGATTAGATTAAAATTAAGAAGAACAGCTACCTTTGGCATGCCGAAGGTTCTATACACTTGCAGGTTGTTATTATCTCCGATAGTTGCAATACTAGTTATATATAAAAATCAATATGATGTCTCACTTTGATTCGCACTGATAAGTTCAGTTATTCTTAAAATCAGAATAGGTCTTCATTAAAAACCTTTATTTCGGTCGATTGTTCCTATGACAGCTATATGTCATAGTGGGTCGATTTTGATGAAATTTTATATGCATGCTATAGAAAAAGTCAGATGCAGTAAATTTGGTTACAATATCTTAATAAATAACTAAAAACGGCCGATAGTTTGTATGGCAGCTATACGATATATCGGTTCGATCCGGCTCGTTCCGACTTAATTACAGCATGCACCAAAAAGAAGCATGTATGCCAAGTTTCATTAAAATAGCTTCAAAACTGAGAGACTAGTTTGCGTTGCAACAAACGAACACACGGACATACGGACAGCCGGACATACGGACAGACAGACAGGGCTAGTTCGACTTCTCTGCTGATGTTGATTCTGAAAATATATACTATATGGTGTCGGAGTTGTCTCCCGTGCGTTGCAAACTGCTGGCTAAAATTAATATATCCTCTGCAAGTGTATAATGAAAAAGAGACCGAAAGAAAAAGAGATCGGGTATTGTCCATATGTCCAGGAGGATATAATACAGTATAATATACCATTGAATGTTATGGTACCTATGCTAGTTAAAGCAATAATTACTACCGAACCATTATGTATTATCTCACTCATATTCATATACTTCTGAGTCTGTATCTGCTTTAGTGGAGTCAAATCACATAGAGGGAGAGAGTTCGTTATAGAGAAGATAATAGAAATATCAATAATAGCTATATTGATGAGTGCCGTTGTGACAGCCTTGGGGGACAATATGCAAAAGTTCTCTTAGTGTGTTTGCATTTCTTTAAAATAAAGTATATATTTAATGTATAATACACTTCACTTAATACTATGTACACACCCTAAACAACTGGCATGCCGTTCCTATTATTATGTCCTTGACTGTGTATAGATATATTCTTGATAAGAACTAGATATCAAATTGAAGTTCTTAGAGGTGTGAATTGAAATTGTTGTCGTATAAACGAAAGCAAAAGAAACTCGGTTCCTTCCCAAGTGCTAAACACACTAGATCAACATTTGATTATAGCGCATATCTCACTAAACCCTTTTCTCCCGATAGTCATAACCGAACTATCGTATACTATTGCAAAAAACCAGAAACATTTCGCTTGTTCGGAGTGCAAATTAAAGTTTAATTAACGACTTAATTTGCGTTCAAGCTAAAGCGAATTACATATTGAGAGGACATTACCGAATGGCCGGAATGCTTTTATTAAACATCTTGCTTAGGAATGACGGAGAGGAGGGAGGTCCGATGAGGAAGAGGAGGATGCATTGAGGAAAAAAAATGCCGACAAGCTGCGACCAGGCGGCAACTTTGTCCTGCTAAATTCTTTGCTTGCCTTTCAGCCTTTTTCCGCCGCCTGCTGGCCGCTTGACGCTGCTGTCTTTATGCCACACAGCAGCTTGCACCGCCAGCACCGCCAGCACCCCCACTCCCACCATTCCGGATGCCTCAATCAAATGCCAGGCGCAAGATATTTTCGTTTAATTTACCAACAATTTGTGTATTTGAAAATTTCAAACATGCGGTGCGCGTCAAGTAGCCGATGCCCTGCTGCTGTGGTGGCCTAGAGGTAAAGACGGCGTGGGCGTGGGTGTGGGTGTGGGCGTGGCACTTGGGCGTTTTTGCAAATATGCCACAAATATTCAAGCAGCTGGCGACGCTGTAAACATTAAAACGCTTGGCTAATAAAATCGATAAGTGTCGACCGATTCCCGCTGCCCCAACCTCGTTCCCTTCCCCTTCCACACTTTCTCTTTTTGGTACTCCCTTTGCATTCGGGCAGCTTTGCCCTGCGAGCCGAGATTCGGACTTCCGATAATTTGGCAACATTTATGAATTTTGTTTGGCCCATTTCGTTTCCCAATCATTTGTGTTTTTTATTTTTTGCGTGTGCCTCTGTGTGTGTCTCTCTGTGTATGTGTGTATCCGGCGTAGTCCATGTTTCGATAACAGCTAAAGCCGATTACGTTTTTGAAAACCCCTGAGCTGCAATTTTTCACACAATGGCAAAAGTTCTCCGACTCTGCTGGAAATTGAACCAGTTTAAAATGAAAAGCGATGCTACGCTTGTTTCGGGTGCGATGAAGTTCACCATATGACATACATACAAGTATATATATATAATATATGTATTTGAAATACTCGTAGTAATATGAGTAGCTGCAAGATTAGTGGAAATACGTGCACAAACATAAGCAATGGAATATACTGTGGCAACTGTGAAAATGATATAGAGATAACATTTGGGACAAGGTGAGGGAAGATAAAAGGTGTAAAAGGGGTGTCATCATGTCAAAGAGTTGCTGCATGGAGCATTCAAAGTGACACAATAAAATAGGTGCCAATGAATGAAAATCTTCTTTATGTTAAAACTGAAACCATTTTTTCCTTCAACCCGAAACTCGACATAGGAACCTAGGATATTTTCTTCAACCTGGAATACGACATAAGTACCTTTGATATATTTTTCAATCTAAAATTCGTAGAGGTAATTATGTTTTTTTATTCAACCCAAAATTCGATAAAGGAACCTATGATATTTTCTTCAACCTGAAATTCAATTTCCTTCAACCCGAATCTGGACATAGGTACCTATGATATTTTCTTCCACCAGTTATACAATTTCCTTCGACCATAATTTCGACATAGGAACCTATGATTTTTTCTTCAACCCGGAATTCGACATAAATAGGTACTTATATTCTTCAATCTGAAATTCGTAGAGGTACCTATGATATTACTTCAACCTAAAATTCGATATAGGAACCTATGATATTTTCTTCAACCTGAAATTCAATTTCCTTCAACCCGAATCTGGTCATAGGTACCTATGATATTTTCTTCCACCAGTTATACAATTTCCTTCGACCATAATTTCGACAAAGGAACCTATGATTTTTTCTTCAACCCGGAATTCGACATAAATATGTACTTATATTCTTCAATCTGAAATTCGTAGAGGTACCTATGATATTTCTTCAACTCAAATTTCGATAAAGGTATCGTGATATTTTCTTCAATCTGAAATTCAATTTCCTTCGACCATAATTTCGACATAGGAATCTATGATATTTTCTTCAACCCGGAATTCAACATAGGTAGCTATGATATTTCCTTCAATGTGGAATTCGACATAAGTACCTATGATATATTCTTCAATATGAAATTCGTAGAGGTCCCTATGATATTTCTTCAACCCGAAGTTCGACATAGGAACCTATTGTATGATATTTTTTTCAACCTGAAATTCGACCTGACATTATTATCAACACGAAATTCCACATAGGTACTAATGATATTTCTTCAACTATAAATTCCACATAGGTACTTGTGATATTTCTTCAACCATAAATTCTACATGGTGCCTATGATACTTTCTTCAACTCGAAATTCCACATAGGTACCTATGATTTTTTCTTCAACCCGAAATAGAATCAATAAGTTTAAATACATTGCAAATATTCCAATTGAGTTCACAATTGAATATTCCAACGAGTGCACTACAGCAACTATCTGTGCATCTATCGATAGTGTTGCAACATAGTTTGGAGATTCACACACACACACACATACATATACACACACACACACGCATGTCTGTAATTATATAGTAAATCTGTGCGAAAAGTTGTCTTGAGCTCTTGCGGGCTTAACTTTAGCCAAGATTTCGGTTTGCATTTTGTGCAATGTTTGCAATTCGTGTGAATCGCAGTCGAGACTGCCGCATCAGCAGAATCCACAAATCATCTGGTGGCACACCGAAGCAGCCAACCCCCTTTGCCTCCACCCAAAGTCAGACCCAAATCGAATCGGGGGTACCGGAAACTTTGCGAGTCACAATTTCGTCTCGAGTCTTGACGCGGCCTACAAAAACTTTGCCGAGTCAAGCTGTTTTGTCAAGCTGTCGAGAAGAAGACTAAAGGAGAGACGAAGACAGTAAGAGAGAGAGAGAGAGAGAGCGAGTGAGAGAGAAGAAACCTTTTTCAAGCGAATGGCATAAAATACACAATTCCATTTTCAGCTTAATCGTTTTTAGTTCAATTTGCATTCGTTTGATTGTCTTTTGGCGGATGTCTGAGATTGGGGACTGGCGAAGGGTGGCGAGGGGCATCTGACTGTCACTCAGACTGCTGCACCTTGTCATACCACTAGGGAGGGGGTCGTTGGGGTGCGATGGTATTGGAGACAAACTCAATCTGCAAGCTCTGATGAATTCGCAGATGTCAAAACAAAATGTAAAAGTGCAAAGTGCAGACACAACTATTCAGCGATTGCAATGCTTTTCCAATTTTTCTTCGCCCATTGCAGTTTCTCCTCCGTTTTTACTGCTGTGCTTCGGCTTACAAGCGCACCCCCTTCCCCCTCCCCACTCCGCGCTGACTTCCCTACACACAGATTTGTCCAGCTTATGTGGGTAGTGCAAGGCGGTGCCTTATGGTATGCATAGTGCTGCGATTTCCATTCACTGGGGTCAGACTTTACGATAAATTCTTAAGTTATCAATGGTTTGCCTCGGTTAAGATACTCCTTAATCCCAGCTAAAGGCATATGAACATTCTATACATGAGCATTCTTTGCTTTGTATTCATTATTCCATTCTTTGTTCAACTGATTCACAGCTATTTACAATTTAAGGCGGCAAATTAATTTGCACATTCTGCCATTGCTCATACATCAGCTGCTGCTGTTGTTGTTGTTGTTGTTGCGCACTCTAATTGCGCAGTTGTATGTGAAGAAGCCTTTGCCAGCTTTTGTGATTACATCGAGTTTATGACAAGGCTTATGTATTTAATGAATACAATCAAATTACTTTATTAATTGAATTAACAAATTCTTTTCGAGTAAAGTTCCGAACATATTTAACTATGATATTTTCAGTTTTGTGCTGTAAATACAGACTAAAAAAACAAAAGGAGTAAAAATCCTTTACCTTTGCAAAATGTGTAATTAGGCAAAACTTTGCTACTCATTTATCAATTTTATGCAAATATGAAGGCTGTTGAAGACCTTAAAATATTTTAAAGAAAGAGAAAATAAGCTTCAAAGAGTTTTCAGAGAGAGTTATCGTCTTTCTATTTGCCTTGAGTTTGGCGCATAATGACAAGACTAATATATTTAATGAATACAATCAAATTACTTTATTAATTGAATTAACAAATACTTTTCGAGTAAAGTTCCAAAGATATTAAACTATTGTATGATATTTGAAGTTTTTTGCTGTAAATACAGACTAAAAAATCAAGAGGAGTAAAAATCCTTTACCTTTGCAAAATGTGTAATTAAGCAAAACTATGCTACTCATTTATCAATTTTATGCAAATGTGAAGGTTGTTTAAGACCTTAAAATATTTTAAAGAAAGAGGGAATAAGCTTCAAAGAGTTTTCAGAGAGAGTTATCGTCTTTCTATTTGCCTTGAGTTTGGTGCATAATTTGAATTCTCTGTTTTCGTATGATTTCTAATAAACAAGAAAAATTCGATGTTCTTCATGTTCGCTTCCCCTTTTTTGTTGTTGTTTTCTATAAAAGTAAAAGAAAAATTTCAGAAAAATTGGTCGACAAAACTTTTTACTATTTGAACTTTTTTTATGCTGTGCTAAACTTTCAGCGCACTTTTCTGCGTTGTCGTTTTTCGTTCTCCACTTCTTTTTTTCCCTTTCTTTTTCTGCATAATGAAATACAAAATATCGGTTCGTCCAGGCTTTAAAGTTTGCTGGGCGAGGCCACAGCCGTACACACTGATACACATGCAAGTAGTGTGTAGAGTACATATGTACAAACTATGTATACAAATATGTGAAAGTAAAACAAATATTTTCTTGTGTTGCACATCATGTTTTTGGTTTCCCACTCTCTCTCTCTCTCAATTCGTCGCCTCGTTCCCGTGGAGCGCACTCATGTTAGGCGCAGTACGGTGCTGAGCGAAAGGTTGACACGCACTGTACATTTGCGAGGGGAGTGAGGGGGACGGCACTACTTCGACTCGGTCAAGTGTCCTTTATATGCGCACTTATCGGCCAAAGTGCAATCGATTGCCATTTAAGTGCGTTTCCGTGTTCCAGCATTTTCCTGTCATACTCATATTTGTTTTTCGACGTTCGAGCGCTTTGGCCCGCTCTGTTTAATCAGTCAAATCTGAAGCAGGATTGCATAATGCCTTGTTGGACTGCGATTTGCGGGCGGTAGCTGGCTGTTTCTCTCGGTCAGGTTACAACATGCATATCCTGCATGCAACAAGCAGTGGAATACACGTGTATGTAAGCATGTTGAGTCAGAGACAAACTGATGGACGCAGCATTATCACAGCATTTCTTGTATTGTGTGGCGAGAGTGAGGCATCCCCGACCGATTGAGCCATGTCTGTCTGTATGAACGCCTATATCTCATAGACTTACAGAGCTAATGCCACCAACTTTTTAAACAATATTCGTTTATATTGCAAGCAGATAAACTGGTATTCCAAAATTCGCCACGCCCCTTTCTGTCTCTTAGAATTAATAACAACTGCTTCAACTTTACTTTTCAGCTGAAATACAAACTCAACAATCACAATAGGGTGGTACAAATGACAACAGTTTGAGCTCGTTTATCTGGGAATCATGTTTTCCAAAATACTTATATAAGGGCCCGAATCAAATTTAGCAATCAAAGTAAATTTTTTTTTATAATTATTAAGTGAGGTTAAAGTGAACAAATGTTGGTAGAATCACTTTTTTTGTTCTAGAACTCCCCAATGCACTCATCATTTATTGTCAAATGATTGAAATTTTGGGCTTAGAATTTTAAAATGTTGTCTTTATATTTTTAAAGTCTTTGTGGACTCCTTTGCTTGTAAGTTGCCATCAAAAGTAATATCTTAGATCTCTCTAAAAAGCAAATTTATCCCTTAAAATGGGAAGATTGTGGTTAAGTCGAAGAATAATCCTTTATATTGTTGCGTATTCGTCGACTGAATCACTCGATCTACCACACACTATGTTAGCATAAGCTATGCAATGACCCATTTACATACATACCATACAGACACGTATGTATGTATCTACATATGTGCAGATGCAACCCCAGTCCACTTGGCGTGTATGCTCCAACCAGACGGTACGGATTGCAAATACTGTGGCATTAGCATTTCTTATGGCTCTTTCGTTACGCGATACAGACGAGTACGCACCTCAGATTGGCAACCTGGTGGCTGCCGCTGGTGCTGCTACCTTGGCAACAAACAAGTGTGCTCCTCGCATGAAGGCTTTGTGAAAAAGTCACGCACAGAGAGAGAGAGACGGAGAGTGAAAGCTCTAGCAGAACGACGCTAGAACGGGTTTGTTGTCAGACGCCAAACAAGCAGCATTCTAAGCCATTGCTGCGATTATTTTGTTCTATGACAGAGGTGCATTTTCTATGGCTCTCTCGGTGTCAAGAGAACCAAAGGAGCAGGACAACCAATCCAGCAATTAAAGACCTTGTGCCAAAAAAGGTGAATAAGTAAGAGGGAGACAACCACTTAACATACGTGTATGTGCAAGCCAAGGTAAACCATCGAGAGTGGTAAGAGATTGTATAGGTGAAGATTATTATCGATAGGATGGACTGTTATCAGCAGGAAGATTGCTATCGGTAGAAAACAAACAATTGAATCAAAGCTATTCTTTGAAGATTGTTTTTGAAAGGAATATTTGATATCGATAGACAATATTATTATCGATAGAAAACTAACCATTGAATCGAAGGTATCCCCTCAGGATTGTTATCGATAGAAAAGATTATTATAAATCGTAATGATTGTTATCGATAGAATGTAAATAACTTAATCAAAGCTATCCCCTCAAGATTGTAACATCGATAGGAATGATTGTTATTGATAAAAACCAAATTATGGAATCGAAGCTATCCTCTTAAGATTTTTACATCGATAGGAATTATTATTATCGATAGAAAAGATTGTTGCCGATAATCAAAAGTATTCCGTCATGATTGTTATCGATAGAAATGAATTTTATATGTGGCAAAGGGTTGTAATCGATAGAATCGAAGCTATCCCCTTAAGATTTTTACATCAATAGGAATTATTATTATCGATAGAAAAGATTGTTACCGATAGAAAACTAACCATCAAATTGAAAGTATTCCTTCATGATATTGTTATCGATAGAAAAGAATTTTATATGTGGATAGAATGTAAATAACTTAATCGAAGCTATCCCCTTAAGATTTTAACATCGATAGGAAAGATTCTTATTGGTAAAAAACAAATCATAGAATCGAAACTATCCCCTTAAGGTTTTAATATCGATAAGAATTATTATTATCGATAGGAACCGATAGAAAACAAGCAATTGAATCGAAGACATCCACTCAAGATTTTAATCGATAGAAAAGATTATTACAAATATAAATGTTTGTTATCGATAGAACACAAATAATCCAATCGAACCCACTTTATTCCCTCAAGAGTAAATGACATTCAAATAAAGGTCGGTTAATCGAGACAAGTCTCTCTTGCTGTGACCCCAGTGCAGAAGTCAACCTTATCAGGAGGCAAGCCAGACAAAAATGCTTTACAAATGGTAATTCATAATCCTAATGACAATGTTCCCGTGGCGTCGAGGAGGGGGAAGGGGCTGAAGAGAGGGTTGCGGCTTGCAGGCTTTGACGAGGCGAACAATTCTAAAATGATTTGCATACGCGCATACCGCGTATTCTCCCACGCCTCTCTTCGAGCACTTCTTCGCTTGGCTGCGTCTCATAATTTCGGCTAAATGTTGCCCATTTAGCTGTTTTTCGGCTAAATAGTTCAGCATTTGCTGCTTAGATGCGATGCTGTAACAGGCAAGATTGACATCACTGGAAACAGCAGCATTTCCCTGAATGTCATGCATGCTAAATACATGCAAACACTGCACACACACACACACACAAACACACACACACATACGTACACACTCACAGGAAGCAGGTCGAGGCAGGACACAAACAGACGGGCGCCATGGCAGACAAAGGTGTATCTAAAGTTGTTCAGCATTATAATAACCTGCCCCGACTGTTTCTTCTCTCACACACACCCACACACAAACACACACACACAGATAGTCAGTCACACACACACTCACACTCGCATGCTCGTTCACATTTACATGTCGCCGTTTGTCGTTGTCGTTGTGCGCGTCGTTGGCTGTTCCTGTTTAAATAATAAACTAAGAAAGCTTATCGCACAAATGCATAGTTAAATATGCAAAATATATACACACACACACATTCACTCATACATACACACACACACACACGCACAGGTGGGTGGGTGAGTAGCTGCCGCAGCTGAAGCTGGAGCCTCAGTCTGAGCCAAGAAGGATCATAAGCCGCTCAGCAGTTCGTTAAATGAATTTAAGCATATATTTCAATTATGCACATTAGAGTGACAGAGACGGCGACAGACTGCAAGAAAAAATGGCCAAGCTGGTGGGCAGGGGGGGGCGTGCTTGGTTTGGCATTCATTTAGATACAGTTTTATGAATATTCCGCTGCTCTCTAAGCCGCCGCCATAAAAGCCAGTAAGTTACCGAATGAGGCTTAAAAGATATTCCATATTCCTTTTTGCTGCGCTCCGCTTTACTTTTTTAATGGGCGCATGAGAACGTGTATGCTAACAAGTCACTCCTAAGGAAGGGGAAGGAGAAGGGGAGGTGGTAAGACATTTTGCCGATTTGCGTGGATTTTTTCTTCTTTCCTTTGCGTAGGTGACTTTGTGCTTTGATAAATATATGTAAATGATAAATGTATGTGGGGTACACAGACTCACTCACGCACACAAACACATACAGACACACTCTCACACATACACAGTTCTGTGTGGGGTTTAGTTGTTTGGCAAAATGAATCAATTTGCATTAGAGAGCAGAAGCAGGAGCTGAGAACGGGCCTGATAATATGATATAAGCTGTCTGAGGTTAGATGAAATTGGCTATCTAAGTGGAAAGTCGTTGATATGTGAAAGAAATTTATTTATGTACCTTATATGCATATGCATATACATATATAATAATATATGTATTTAACATGGCCTTACAGTTACTCCATGAAACACTTAACACAAAAGTCAATAGAAACTTCATTTGTAGTACTGGAAATCTGATGATAAACTTTAGGCCTGAACTGGGACATGTACTTATGTAAATGTATATGCATATGTATGTAATGAAGTCATTTTATATGTACGTATACATATGTAGATGTATGTGTTATATGTATGTTTGCATGTATGTATGTATGTAATCGATAGCGATTTGTAAATGTCTTTATTCCTTCTATGTATTTATTCATCAATTTATTTATTTATTGTTTATTTAGCTATTTATGTTTTTATTTATTTTATGCATTATCTATATGCTTATTTATATTGATTTATTTATGTGTGCATTTTGAAGTTTTTTACTTAATTATTTTGTATTTTTTTAATAATTAATTAATTTTTTTTTTTCTTCTATATAATATAATTTATGTATTTTAATTATAGATTTAAGTATTTATTGATCAATTTAGTTATTAACATTGTTATTTTGTTTAATTTATTTATATACTAATTTATTTTATTATTTATAGATTTATCAATATTAATATACAATAATAAAATAATTAAGGTATTTGCATATAAAAATTATTATATAAAATTATTAAATTGTATTAACTGATTATTTATTTAACTAATATTTTCTTGTTTTTTTGTTTGTTTAAATTTTTTATTTAACTTTTTTATTCATCTAGTTTTGTTTTTTGTTAGTTTTTATTTATTTACTAATTTACTAATTTATTTTAATATTTATAGATTTATCAACATTAATATAATTATATAATAATAGTATTTGTATATTTAAATTAATAAATTAATTAACTTGTTTAATTATTATGAATTAGTTTATTTAATTATTATTTATTTAAAAATGTGTTTATTTATTTATGCATAATTTTTTATATATTTAGTTATTTATATTGTTATTTTTATTTATATATTAATCAATTAATTTGTTTGTTTGTTTATTTATTATTTACTAATTATAATATATTATTAATGTTTTAATATTAATCTATATATTTATATAAATTTCCTATATAATACTATTATATATATTGATAAATTTATGATTTAATTCATTTATACATCAATTTATTCAGCTCTAATTCACTTCAGCTTATTTATTGCGTCTTTTAATTCCCTTCAGTACACCACGATAAGCCGAGTTAAAGAGAAATATATACCTAGCTGTTATTTAAAACATCCTAGAACACCCTGTGCTGTCAAGGTCATGTGTGTGGCCTCATTATGCACACTCACCCTGTGTGTGTGTGGGAAACTTTCTAATCGACACTCCGTCACTTTGGATAGCTTTCACTTTTAGATTGCCAGCCAATTTGACATTTTCAGCTTTCACTTTTCCTTGTTGTGGCGACAAGTTGTTGTTCTTGTTGTTGCCCATGTTGTTGTTCTTGTTGTTGTCCATGTTGTTGTTGTTGTCATTTTCCTGCAACATTTAAGAAAATTGTCACTCTTTGTGTGCGTTGTCGGCGACGGCGGCGTCGGCTGTGCAATAAAGTTGTTAATTTTATTATATACTCGTGTTCTAGATACACACACACACACACACACTCCCTCTCTTTCTCTCACACACACACACACAGACACAGGCAGGCACGCACATGGCAGCGAAAGTGTTAATGATGCTTTAAATTTGGCGCTTCAAGTTTTCATAAGCTTAATTGAATTCCATGTGGAGCCAGGGGGGAGGAGGTGTGTGGCAACACATCGTCGCTGTACTCTGCGTCGGAGAGGGGAGAATTGGGGTGCAAGCCAAGTCGAGGCGCCGTCAGCGGCGGCTTCAGTCAAATTAATTGAAATCGTGCACGAAAAAGCTCAATATATTCACGGTATATGGCAGCATCTTTTATAACTATGTACAGCATATCGTATATATCGTGCCTGCATATCGCATTTCTAGGTGGGCAACGTATGTGCATGCGTGTCTGCGTATGTACACGTATCCTCCTCTCTCTCTCTCACTCTCTCTGCACAGAAATCTTTTTTTTCAACACGTAGCAGCAAATTCAATTGAAAAAGTTTTTAATTTATTTCTCGAATATGAAGGACAGACACAGCACAAGTTACCGCAGTCCCAGGCACTGTCTCTCTGTGTCTGTCTA
Organism: Zaprionus ornatus; assembly: GCA_018904035.1. Lineage (NCBI taxonomy): Eukaryota > Metazoa > Arthropoda > Insecta > Diptera > Drosophilidae > Zaprionus > Zaprionus ornatus. The sequence continues at coordinate 22,179,652 of JAEIFZ010000001.1, forward strand.
TGTGTGCGTGTGTGTGTGTGTGTGTGTGTATGCGTGCATGCAAGTACGCCATGGCAGCGCTTTGCTAGGCCTATTGGCGCATCGTTTATTTATCACTCATACGACACGTGCCCCGACGCAGCGCACGTTCATTGGTGTTAGTTAATAGCGAGCACTCAACATAATATAAATATTAGAGAGAGAGAACAGCAGCAGCAGCAGCAGCAGCAACATCGGGGCCATAAAACTCGACCGATACAGGGCATGACATGGTCTTCCTTCCCCCTTCCCACCTGCCCCTTGCCATTCCCATCCGCAGCTCGAGCCATAAAGCAAACGCGTATTATGCATTCAAGCCGAGTTCGGCAACTGGAAACAAAAACCAAACTAAAGTGATTCCGTGTACAGTGGAACACACACACACACACACACATGCATATACAAACACACACACACACACACACTCCCTCCCTCACACACACACACACAGGCAGGGCGAGAGATCTGAGCAAAGCGTGATATTGAGACATTAAAACTTTTGGCGCGGCTTCTGCTGTCGGGCCAGGTAATGATAAAGGTGACACCCAGCCACTTACACAGGTGAAGCTAACTGTTCCCAGTCGAGAATAACTCTTCCCAGCCGAGATTTACTCTTTTCACATGAGATTAACTCTTCCCAAACGGGCCTGACGACTCTCAGAAGAACTTAACTACTAAACTTACTTCCCCGGCGAATCAAAGTCTTTCCAGAGTAGTGTAACTCTTCTCAGAGTAGTCTATGAGAAGTCTTATTCTTTTCAGAGCAGCGAAGAAGTCTAACTTTTTTCAGAGAATTCTGGCTCTTCTCGGAGGAGTCTAACTCTTTTTAGAGGAGTCTTACTTTTCTCAAAGGAATTTTACTCATCTTAGAGGATTCAAACTCTTCATAGAGTAGTCTAACTCTTCCCAGAGCAGTCTAAATTCTTCCCGGAAAAATCTTAACTCTTCCCAGAGGAGCCTAGCTCTTCTCAGAGTAGTTCAACTCTTCTCAGATAAATCCAACTCTTCTCAGAGCTGTCTAACTCTTCCCAGAGGAGTCTTACTGTTCTCAAAGAAATCGAACTTTTTCCAGAGGAGTCGAGCTCTTCTCAGAGGAGTCTGACTCTTCTCAAAGCAGTTTAACTCTTTTCGGAGAAATCTTCACTCTTCCCTAAGGCGTCTTACTCTTCTCAAAGGAGTTCTAAGTCTTCTCGGAGGAGTCTTACTCTCCTTAGAGGATTCTGCTTTTCCTCAGAGGAGATTAACTCTTGGCAGAGAAGTCTTAACTCTTCCCGGAAAAATCTTAACTCTTCCCAGAGGAGCCTAGCTCTTCTCAGAGTAGTTCAACTCTTCTCAGACGAATCCAACTCTTCTCAGAGCAGTGTAACCCTTCCCAAAGGAGTCTTCCTATTCTCTAAGAAATCTAACTTTTTTCAGAGGAATCGAACTCTTCTCAGAGGAGTCTGACTCTTCTCGAAGCAGTTTAACTCTTTCCGGAAAAATCTTTATTCTTCCCTAAGGCATTTTACTCTTCTCAAAGGAGTCCTAAGTCTTCGGAGGAGTCTTAGTCTCCTTAGAGGAATTTGCTTATTTTCAGAGGACTTTAACTCTTCCCAGAGAAGTCTTAACTGTTCCCAAAGAAGCATTCCTCTTTTCAGACGAGTTTAACCCTTTTCAAAGGAGTCTAACTCTTCCTAGAGGAGTCTAACTCTTCCTAGAGGAGTCTTACTCTTCTCAGATGAGTCTAACTCCCCTTCGAGGAGTCTCTCATCTCTTCTCAGATTCTCAGACACCTCTTCTTCTCTCTCCCTTTGTGTACAATCTTGATCCAAGCGTATATTGCTTTTTAAACTCAGGAAGCTTAAAGTTAAGTTAGTAAAGATTTACTGGGAACTGTCCTTAAGACTACTGCTTTCCATCCATAAGAATAATTATATGATCCCTTCTTCTAAATACCATATCCTGTATAAGCTTAACCTTCGCGATGGAATTGAACCTATGTCCAGGTTACTCATTGATGGGATGCTGTTCAACAATGAATTCCAAGTAGATCAAAGAAGTAACAACGAAAGAGCTACGCATTACATTTGCTTCCCTCTCGCACCCTCTCCCACCTCCTCTCCCTGTCACTCTCTCTGTCTGTTACAGTCTTAGACTGACAAAGTGCCTGGACCTGTTACGCACATTATGCAACTAGGCGGAACCCATTAGGCCTGAATCTGCGCTGCTAAAGGTATAAAAAGCCTGCCGCCTCCCTTGGCTGTTGGGTACACGATGTTGGTACGCGATGGTACACATTGGTACACACTGGTACGTGCGTGTGTGTGTGTGTGTTTGTGTACAAATATTTTAGCATGTTCATGATTTGATTGCCCGATTGATCCAAGGCAGATTTACGCAAATGCAGTAACTGCTAATTGCTTTCGGTTTCTAATGCCACGCACTACCCCGCAGTGTGTGCGTGTGTGTCTGTGTGTGTGTGTGTCTGTGTGTGTGTGTGTGTGTGGGTAATGGCTACACATGAAATGATTGAACAGCTGCAGGTGGCTCTATCGCTTGGGCGCCATCAATTTCCGCCTGGATGTTTTCTGTAGTTATTGCCAACTATTACAAGGCCAGCCACAGATATATGTGCATAGATACACCACGTGTATGTGTGCGTGTGTGTGTGTGTGTGTGTGTGTGTGTGTGTGTGTGTGTGTGTCGTGCTGTCTGTGTGTGCGTGTAATGCCTGTTGTTAATACTGGAACCGTTGTTGTTGCTGGCGTTGTTCGTGCCTTGTTGTGTTATTGTATGCGCTACGTGCTGCAAACTGTCAATTGCGTATTTGTAAATAGGCGTGGCAACAGTAGAGCAGAGGGGAGAGGAGGCAGGGTGAGGTGGAGGGAGGCAGGGCAGTGAGGAGGCTGCCTTGGTGCAGAGTTCACAGTTCCGGAGACGGAGTCGAGTGCTCGACTTGAGCATAACAAGTTGTCGCCTGATGAGGAGACTTGCTGCCGTGGAGGGAGGGTGGATCCATGTGCCTGCCACAAGTTAAACAGCCTGTCAAACATACGTGTTCACACACACACACACACACACACACGCACAGAGGCATTGAAAATAAATGTAAATATGAAAAGCTGCAGAAATTTGCTTTGGCATCACATTGCGGCACCAAATGATGACTGTGCCCAGCGCGAATGACGCGATAGAAGTCGCAACTGTAAACAGATATATATAGTATACATAGAATGCATTTGCTATAATGTTATAGTACATTTATGGCATATATCTATGGCAAATGATTGCAATTGCAGCGCGGAGTCTTGGGCACATTTGTGTTCGATCGTTTGGCACTTGAGAATCAACTGAAGATACAAGAATATATATATATATGTCGGTATAGGTGCCTTGCCTGCTCCTTGGAGTTATGAACTTTGCAACCTGACGCTGAGCTGGTGCTGGCGCCCCACTCGACCCACTTCACGGCGACGCTGTCAAGGGTCACAGGTCGCCCTCGAAGCGCAAAAGCGGAAATGATAACGCCAGTCGGAAATGTATTGTTGTTGCAGGGCTCAACTCCCACGCCGTAACCTGTAACCCTAAGCCTCTAACCCATGACTCCAACTCTTGTTCTGCACTCTTTCTGCCTTCGCTCTGCCCCCCTCTCTGGGCCCTGCTTGGCTGTGCCTCCAACTTGCTCTCCTTCTCTCTGTCTGTCTCTCTTTCTGTCCCGCCTGCGCTGCCTACGCGCGTCTTTTGTTTTAAACATGGCCGACAACAGCTTGCTGCATGTCTTTCTTTCACTCTCTTTCTTTCTCTCTCGCTCGCACTGCATGAATTATGGCGCCCGATATTGTTGCTCTAAGTGGTTGTGTCAATTTCGAGTGAAATGAATAATACGTCATGCAAGTCGCCAATGTTGTCGGCTTTTGTCTTCGTTATTTTCTCTCTCTCTCTCTTGCTTTGTCTCTCTGCCAAGTGCCTACGAGTGTGTCTACCTCTCTCTCCCCGGCCTCCTCCTCTTGCAACACTCGCACACTGTTTGTCACCCACTCACACACACTTACATACACGTATGTAGCTCGTCGGCCTGCCTGCCATATATCATAAGAGCACACTCCGCTTAGCTGCAGCTACAGTCTGCACCCGCTAGAAGATACGGGGCGGGGTGTGGCTGATTGAGGAAGACGGGCATAATTTAATTAATTGGCCTTCTGCTTCACTTGTTTCCCATTTGCCCAAGCCTTTTTACCAGCCTCATGATTAATTGTCGCCTTGACCTGCTCTCTCTCTCTCTCACACTCTCCCTCCCTCTCTCTCTCGCTGTTTTCTTTCTTCTCTTGCGGAACACTCGATAAGCCAAGTCTCAATATCTCTTGGTGTCCAGTTACCCGTGTCCAGTGTTGCCATGCACTTGAGCATCATCATCATCATCATCATCATTGCCATCCTTTCTTGTCTTCCTTGTCCACAACCCCTTCCTCTTTCCCCCTGCTCCGCCCCTTTTTCTGTCAATACACCCCCCTTCGGCAATGTTTCAGTGTTTGATTTGGCTTCGGAGTAACTTAAGCGTGCTTTTCATTACGTTCCATTTACAGGCAAAATATTTATCTAATTCATTATTCGGCAGGCGTTTTTGTCGCATTCCCCTCCTTACCACGCCCCCTCTCTACGCCCCTGGGTCTGTTAAGCTACTTAAAAGACGTGCATTTGATTTTTTTTTTACTTGAAAGGTGCGAAAAGGTTGCGCAACTTGATGAATATTCGCCTTGGGGAAATCCTTTGAAATTGTACGAAGCGGAAGGCGCCGATAAAGAAAAGATCTTAATAATAAGAAGGTTTATTGCAATTGTTCTTCCTCCCTAATGAGCATGAGAATGTTAATCAAAGTATAAAGTTAAACTAGTGTTTATTTTATCTGTGTGTTGGCAAGGGACTTATTGAGTCCTGGAATACAGTTTGGCAACATAGAAGTTTCAGTTTTAAGAGTTTTTACTGTTCCCATTTGGAAACGAACACGGAAAAAACACAAGGGCCAACTTGGCTTTTCTATCCTGCACTGAAAGTGCTCAGAAAAGGGTATATCAACTGTGTGCATATGTATATAACAAGTGTTCAAGTCGATTGAGCTTTGTCTGTCTGTATGACCACACAGATCTCAGCTATTATAAAAGCTAGAGACACCAAATTTGGCATGAGGTTTCTTATATACCATGCGCTGATAAAGTTTATTTCAAATATCGGTTGCCACGCCCATCACTGCTGCAAATCAAAAATGTATTTTTTCAATTCGATTTGTTAGCGACATATTAAAGATACAACGCTTTGAACTTAATTTATAGTAAGCTTATTATATTATGTAACTCTCCTACAAATTTGAATACAATCAGTGCAAAAATAACGAAATTATTCAAGGTGCAAGCAGAGCGGTTTAATGCAGTCTGCCCCTACAGTTATGCAACAGTTTTTGTAGGCGCGTCTACATATGTATGTGTGTTGAAGTGAGAAGACTTTAATCTTAGGTACCATTAATGTATTTGCAAAGGTTTATTTCAACTTTGCGAAGGGTATTTCCACCTCGGGCTCACTTGACTTTGGCGTTTTTCTGTTTCGTGATAGTTTTCTAGGTTTTTTTTTCGGAAAACTGATATAATTCGGTGCATAACCATTAACGGCTTTCAGCTTGATCCTTTTCGCATCGGAAAATATTCCCAATGTGGCCACGGAAAATGCAAATGGAACGTAGTGAACATTTTTAGCTGAGAACTTTGACCAGTAATCCATTTGAGGTATCTATTTCTGTTTCGAAAATGAACGGAAAATTCTCATGTTTGGGAAAACGGGAAATTCTGCTGCTGCTGCTGCTTCTGCTGTGGCTGCTGCTTGACATGCGGGAAAATGCTGTCAAATGAAATTTGCAATATGCCAGAGGAAAGTCGAGAGCCGAAAGAGAATTTCGGCTGCAAACATATCGTTATTCAATTAGGTTAGGGCCGACTTTGATGTGCGTACGCGGCGTATGCACGATGTGGCCACAGGGACGGGGCTGGGGCAGGGGCAGGGGGAGTGCAGAGTGTAGAGAGTAGGTCGACCGGGGGAGTAATTGAATGATCGACCAACTGGGACAACAAAGCGCAGCGCGACAAGTCACGTGAGCTGCATCAAAAGTGACGCCGACAGCGACGGCAGCAGAGGCAGAAGCAGAGGCAGCAGCAGCGACGCTGTCCGCACTCTTTGCTTGCTTTATGGTGGGTCATTTATTGCTGCTGCTGCTGCTGCTAGTGCTGCTGCAACTGTTGTTGGTTGCACGCGATGCGTCAAAGTGGGCGGCTGGCATTGGTAAGGGGGCGTGGCAACAGATTTATAGCATTCAATATTTTCAATACTTCCGCGCAACGTCGCCGACAACAGCAACAGCAGCAGCAGCCAACAACAACGTTAAATAACAGTCATGCCTTGCGGCCAGGGAGGTGGGCAGAGGGGACAGGGGGCAGGGTAGGAGGTAGGAGAATGGTGGGTGCCTGTGCAAGAAGGTTGAGCGACGCTTAATATATTTCTAAGCAGCGACACACACACACACACACACACACACACACACACTGACTTCGCTCAGAAATAAAATGTTGCCAGAGGCATCGACGCCACCGCCAGATGCGGATGCGGATGCGAATGCGGATGTGTGGATGAGCTGCAACGGACGCGGAGGCGACACATGTAAGCACATGCGTCTGTCTCTCTGTCTGTCTGTCTGTCTGCCTGTCGGTCTGTCTGTCTGTCCCCGTTCTTGTCCCTCTGCCTCTGCCTCCCACTGCCCCTTCTCCTTCTCTTGCAACTGTGGCTGTGGGCAAAGTGGAACAGGGACAGACGCTCGTCGTGGCCGAGGCGCAGGCGAAGGTGGGGGCGTGGCTGTGCTCCATCGGATTCACTGTTCGATGCACATGAATGCATTTTTCCACAAAATTTAACTCACACAGTGGAGCCACCGTTCGCCTAGCCTGAATTGCCTCCCTCACTCCGCAGCCAGCCACGCCCACGACGACATCCGGCTGCAGTTGCGGCTAAGCCTCTTCCTTCTGCTGCTTCCTCCTACTGCATCCCTGCCACCTCTGCTGCTTCACTTTCTTCTACTCTCACTCTCTCACTTCTCCTGAGCCGTGTCACGTCTTCGCGCTTTGGCCGCAATCCTTAGTGGGCCCCTCGTGACATTCTCCTCAATAACTACAGTCCCTCCCTGTGCAGCCCCCCCCTGGCGTAACACATTAAAGAGTAGCCGCAATTGAAGGCACAATTCATTTGGCCAGCCTTGTCCCTTGGCTTGCAAACGATGTGTTAACAAGCATGAAATCCGAATCAGACCGAAACCGCAAACACTCTGGCCACGCCTCCAACCTACTACACACTCACCTCACTCACACCCCCCTGGCCACATGCCACTTGCCACTGCTGGCAATCGGAGCAGGCAGCAATGCTACAATTCATGATTGAAATTTAAATTGAATTTGTAATCTGAAACAAAATCTAATCGAATTATAGCAACAACAGAGCCAACAGCAAACAGCCAAAACACGCTTGGCTAATGGGGGTACAGAAGAAGAAGAGGGGCAGGGGGAGGGGTGGTGTGTGAAGTATGAAGGCGCGTGGTAGAATATTTTGTAGTTCTTTGGCAAAGACTGCAGCAAGGCAGCTTACTCCAATTGCGAAGGTCCCACACTCACGTGCGCTGCCTCTCGCTCGCACTCCTCTCACTCATACTCTCTTCACTCCCTCCTCTCACTAATACTCTCTTCACTCCCTCCTCTCACTCATACTCTCTTCTCTCCCGCCTGTCTCTACCCCTGCGGCACTCTTGTGGCAACTCTTATGCTGTGCCACGCTAAAAATCAGCAAATGTTAAATCAATGCCAAAGCAATGCACAAAGCGAAGTAGCTAACCGACTGGCGTATACTCTGTAGTCCAGCAGGAAGTAGGTTCTCTGCCTGTCTATAAGTGTAAGCATGTCATGCATGTACCTATGCCATATTCCCAACCGACTCTACAATTAACTCAAATCTTTCTATTTCCTTCTCTCTTTCTAATGTTACCTATTTGCAGTGTGCAGTGTGCACAGTGTGGCAAAGCTGGCATTCAAATGGAGAGTGAAAAGGGAGGGGGGAAGGGGGTGTTGGACAGCAGGTTGGGGTGCACGAAGTTGCGGCAAATGCTTATGGACTGCGACAACTGAAGGCGGCAGTCGAAAAGGTTGTGCAAACTGTAGTTGAATGCGAGTGTGCTTGTGCGTGTGTGCGTGTGTGTGTGTAGGGTTGTTAATGGAAAGGAAACGGAGGGAGGGGGAGGGAGGTATGAACTGTGAATAGGCACCACAACAGCAACTGCTAGACAAACCCGAAAATGGCAACATCATCAATGCCAACTACCAGCAGATAAAAATGCTCACCCACAGCAGCTTCGAGTGCCTCTCTGTGTCTGTGTCTGTGTGTATGTGCGTGTGTGTGTGTGGGTGTGTGTGTGTACATGGCCCAAGCCATATTTAAGTCAATTTACATGCAACAATCAATATTTCTTGTGCAAATAGGCGACCCCTGCCCACAAGCAAAACCAAAACCAGAGGCCCAAAAGAACAACAACAAACAGGGTGGGCATAGAGCGGGTGGTGGGTGCGGGGGATCAAGGGGTTGCTGCGCAAATGCCTAGACACATTGGGGCACAAACTGAACTAATAACTCCTCGGTGTATTGCCTGCCTTTCGGCCAGGCCCAGGCTCGACACTCGCCCCGGGAATGCTCCCACTACTCCAAGTTGACTGGGGGGAGAGTTCTAAAAGTGCTGCTGGAGAAGGGAAGGGAAAGAAGGCGGGGGTAGAGGCACAGCAGAGCTGGCCAAGTTTTGGTACATGGCAACTTAAATTTTTGTTACAATTGGCAAATGAAAAATGAATTTCGGTCTGCAACTCGCATTTCGAATTTAAAGAACTTGAGTGAAATCAATTAATCTATATTTGATTGCGGAGAGAAATCCCGTCTTCGTTATTCACTAACTTTTCCTTTCTGGCTCTTGGTTATTTTTCTGCGCCAAATTGTTTTTCTTTCTCTGTGGAGGCTTTCTCCCACACTCTCGCCCACCCTCTCCCACTCCCCCTCTCCCTGTTCGTGCTCTCTTTCTGCCTGTACCACTCTCTGTCTGCCTTTGCCTTTGCCGAATAAAATGTGATTTATCTGTTGCGAAAATTTATTTGTCGAAAGCATTTTTACATATGTGCACGTATGTATGTGTGCATGTACCAATGTACAAACATGTACTATGTGCATGCAGCCAAAAAGGCGCTGCGAAATAAAGTCTACCAGTCCCTGCCGCTTTTAGGCCCTTCACCGGAGCGCTAAAGCGGCCGAGCTTGTCGAATGGGTACAAAAACACCCTATAGATACATGGGTACAGGCAGATACGACTCTGTTAATGTTGGTACAGTTTCAATTGCTTCTGCTTGCAACTTGGTTTAAGTTTGATGGAGTTGGTACACATGTACCAAATGTGTCATGATAATAGTACAGATGTACCATGCCTTTGATTATGATAGGTACACTTGTGTGTGATTCATATTAATATACCCAACTATACCATGTACCAGAGGTGTACAACAAGCATTTTAACAGTGGAATTTGTACCATAACGTGAATGTACTTATCAGAGTCTCTCTATGGGCCTCGGTACATGTATAAATAGAAATATGGGTACATATAGACGAACCTCTGTAAATGTTGGTACTATTTAATTTAATATATATAGCAAAGAGGTACATATGTACCAAGAATAATATACATAACATAATACAGTAGATGTACAGTACAGATGTATCATGCCTTTCATTAGGGTAGGTAAACTTATGCCATAATAATAAATATACTTGAACCATTCCACCGCAGTGTACAATAGTCATATAATCAGCAAGATTTTTACCATAAAGTGAAAGCACTTATAGAAGTAATTTGCTTTTGAGCTTAGGTACATGTATAAACAGAAATGTGGGTCAAGCAGATGAATCTCTATTTATGTAGGTACAATTGAATTCGCAATGGATATGGCAAAAAGGTACATATGTACCAATAACAATATACATGCAAAAATACACATGTACCAAGTAAATATGTACCTCGCCTCTTATTTGGGTAGGAACACTTGTGCCATAATAATTGTACCATTCCCCCGCAGTGTACAAGAGTCACATTATTAGCGATATTTGTACCAGAAAGTGAAAGTATCATCATCAAGTGCTCCACTCTCTCCACTATCTTAGGTACATTTGTACCACACCTTTCGTTCTGATTGAATATGTGTACAGTTTAGGTACACTCGAATTCTCGATAACAGGGTAGTTTGCGTCGATCACTCGCAATAGTTGCAGCTGCTGCGCTTCTGCGTTTTGGCTTGTTGGCATTTTGTGTTACGTTGTGCGGTATTTGCGTTGCTTTTACTTTTAGTTCTCGCCTCTCAACTCAACTAAAAGCAACAACTCTGATTTACCATGTACCCCAAAATGCAAGTACCACGGAGTCCCGTTCCCCCTCCCCCCCTCAACATGCAACTAGGCAGATTCGATTTGGGTTTTTAAAGGAGAGTCCCAAACAAGTTGAATGTCTGCTCAGACTATTTATTGTTCAAGGAGAGTGTACAATGTGCCCGAATGTTGGTTTGGGTACATGACGGATCCCAACACGCGGCACATTTCACTGCGTGCACTAAAGCGACTCTCGAAGCTGTTGCAATTCAATTAGACCACGCCCATTGTTGCGCCACCCGGCGGCACTAATGAGTGTGTTGTCGTGAGGGCGAATATTGGCTTGCTGGTGGCAGGGGAAGGGGAAGGGGAAGGTGAAGGGGCAGGTGGAGGATGTGCGCCATTGCAGCCAGTTGGCAAGCTCCGCATGCTGCAACGCAGGAAGGGGAAGGTGCCCATTGCAATGAATCTGCCACTGAAGCTTTTGTGAGGTGCAGCAGCAGCAGCAGCAGCAGCTGAAGCTGAAGCTGAAGCTGAAGCTCCTGGCAACGGCAAAGGAATCGGCAAACGGAAACAAACAATAAATCGGCATTTTCTTTCGGCGACTTGTGCAACGAGTGGGAGACGCGAAGCGACGCTCGACGCCCAGTCGGATGACGTTTTTATTGCCATCGTGGAGGGGGAAGGGGAAGGGCACAGAGGCTGGCAGAGGACCACTGTACCAGCAGAGCAGGGTATCGGAACATAAATTAAAGCTCCCGCTTGCGATCGACAATCAAATATATGTGTGTGAATGAGTGTGTCTGTGTGTCTGTGTGTGTGTGTGTTTGTACCATGTCTGTACCGTGGCACCTTTCAGCATTGGATAAATAAGAGTTTTAAATGGCGATCGAAGATAGTGTCGTCATATTCAGCATCTTGTTGAAAACAGCACGAAAGGAAGAAGAAGAAGAAATTAAATGGATTCACTTTGTACCCATTTAAAAACAACTTGGCCCATTTTTTGTACTTAAAGTGAAAAATGTTGTACTGCAGTATTTAAACTTGTACCATGGACTTTCTCCTTTTAGGTACATTCACTCCAGCTTTCTTCCTCTTTTAGGTACATCAAATTAAGCATATATGTACCACTTCTTTCTGCAATGTACCCAAGACAATTCCCTCTCTAGAGTTATACCTACAAACTGACAGCTAAGAATATCTATCTATATTTCTCTTTCTCCTTTTATGTACATGCACTCCACCTCTCTTCCTCTTTTAGGTACATTAAATTCAACATACATGTACCACTTCTTGCTGCACTGTTCCCAACACAATTCCTCCTCCAGAGTTATACCTATAAACTGACAACTAGGTATATCTATGTACCACTGAGGTACACTCTTGTCAGATTGGTACAATGTACCCAAGTTTGTTGCTGCTTTGCATAATCCCTCAACGTTTCGCCAGACCAAAATGGCATTGAGCGCGACCGCTTTCTATGCCATTTATGATGCGTTGGCTGTCGCCTCGCCTGGACTGTGCCACATTGGCTTAGCGGGGCAGCTTACGAAAAGTACCCACTGTGTGTGCGGGGTGTGGGGGTAAAGGGAGAGGGAGAGGGAGAGAGGGGTACAAATATGGCTGCAGCTGGAATTTTGCGGTTTTGTGTGTCCATTTTGTGCTTGCTGCTCACGTTGTTGCACTTAATTGTGGAAAGTTGTCAACGCAGCAGGCGGCATGCAGCATGCAGCAAGCAGCATGTGGCATTCCGATTGGAGAAAAGCCTCACAGGCTTTTTCATCAATTTTGAGTTGTGCTCTTCAGTCATTTGGCACAGTTCATGACAATTTATGCCTAATTTTTCCCATCAAGCCATTGCACGCACACTGCGAATCGAATCGGGCACTTGTTTGGCCATAAAGATTCATTAGCACAGTTGGAATAGTGAATCCATGCGAGTAAAAGTATTGCATACATTTAGGAGCAGCTTGAAATGAAAGCGAAGGCGAAGTTGAGCAGAGACTTGAAGGGGAGAAACGGAGTGTAGAAGGCTTTTAACATTATTATACCCTTACAGAAGGTATATTTATTTGGCTAGCAGTTTGCAAACGCACCTGAGGAGACATCTCTGACCTCATAAAGTATATATATTCTGAATCAGCATCAGCAGAGTAATCGAGCTAGACTTGTCCGTCTTTCTATATCTGTCTACATCCGTATATCTGTGTGTTGCACCGCAAACTAGTCTCTCTGTTTAGAGCTATATTAATGAAACTTGTCACACATGCCTCTCGCTGCAATTAAGTCAGAACGAGCTGGATCGGACAGATATATCGTATAGCTTCCATACAAACTATCGGCCGATTTTGGTTGTTTGTCAAGATATTGCGACCAAATTCACTACATCGGACTTTTTTTATATTTATAGTATGCATGTAAAATTTCATCAAAATCGGATCAGTATACAATAGAGCTGCCCTAGGAACAATCGGCCGAAATGCAGGTTTTTCTATGAAAACCTGTTCTGATAATTTGACCTATCAGTGCCAAGCAAAGTGAGACATAATATTCGATATACACAATATCTTTCAATTCTGCACCATTATATATAACTAGTATTGCAATGATCGAAGGATATAAGACACTGCAAGGATGTAGAACCTTCGGCATGCCGAAGATGGAGTTTCTTTCTGGCTTAAGATACGTATATACAACGCATATATATGCATGAATACATGTGTATAGGTATGTACATATATGAGCATGTTCATTCCTGCAAGATAATAATTTCAAATTTGGCAAATAAACTTTGTGCCTGAAACGAAATGAAAGTACGAAGAGATAATTGCCTAGCCCGCTGCCTGCCTGTCTGATGACTGCCTGCAGGGTCTGCTCGCACAATCACCGAGTTGACAGGGAGGGGGGAATCTAAAAAAAATAAATGTTTTTCTTGCCGGGGAAAGTGGAAAAATATCTCGCATATTTTCAATATTATTTCCATTGTCAGCAGAGCCCCAGAGTTGACTTCGAGCGACGTGTTTATTACAATACCCCAAGCAGAGTGCGAGTACAATAAGGGGTGTATCAGTGCAGCAGAGAGCAATTTATACACTTCAGCTACATAGCATTACAGGGTATGTGTCAGTTGATGTGATTGCTGCAGCATGTGTATTAGTTTTCCTCTTTGCAATTGTGCATTCAACTTTGACGACGCTTATTTTAGTTTATTGATTGAAAATACGTGCAGATCCTTCATTTCAATGGACAATGAATATGGTAGGTTTTCATTTGAAAATGCACGTTTCAGGCATATTCTGTGTCACTTTTTTCTCGCAGTGTGTTGTCATTTCAATTAATTTTGGCCGCAAGTAAACTAGCGAACACACATATTGTTTCAAATTTCGATTTTTTAAGCGAAACGATGCTGGCATTTATCTCGTTTACTCGACGCTTCTCTGATAAATTGGATAAATTTCGAAAAAAAAACAAGAATGTTAGTTTTATTTTTGGTACTGCGAGCAAACTAATTGTTGTAATATGCTTTTGACATGCCATTAAAACGGGTAGTTCAGCGCTTGTCGAGCAATGCCGGGCAGGCAGACTGAGGTGCCGCTTTGTATTGTAATATTCGATTGAATCACACGTATCTATAAACACAAATTCAAATCTAAACACAAATGCAAATACAAACACAAATACAAATATTTATTTGTGTGTTTTCATTGCTCGTGTGTGTGTGTGTGTTCTTTACTGTTTCACAAGTCAATTTTAAAAACTTCATAACTTTGTATCGCAGCAAGCAAAAAGTTTCAGCCTGAAAGTATGCAATGGTATTTGGAACGATATGTGTACAAGCTTGGCATGTGTGAGGAGGTAACATAAGTGAGTGTGGGAGAATGTTTGTGGTACAGTGCTGGCGCACAGCTGTAAACTCTGTTAAAGCCTCTTTAAATTGGGTACAAATCGAATTTGGAGTGGCAAAATATCTTCATGATGTACAAAGATTTGTGCTTGCAGCGTAACCGTTGACCGTTGCAACACTTTCACACACCATTGTTGCAACATTCTCCTTGAGACACGACGACACGGTACACGGTACACGGCTGAAAATACAGTAAATTCCAGTACATGACCAACAATGTGTCGTTGCCCATCTTGGTTTATATCGTGAAATAGCCCCTTTTATTCCCGTTTACTTTGTGCCAATGCCATTGTCTGGCGCGACTCTTTGTTGCTCTCAAATTGTGTATGCTCACATGCAGCCTCGCCCTCGCCCTCGCCCGCCCAGCTACATCTTGCTTCGCCCTGCCCCTCGTCCTCCTGGCGTGTCGCCCTTGAAGGTCTTTGTGCGACCTAAGCTTGTCCATTTTATTGTGTCGAGTACTCATGGCAAAAATGTCCTCATAATAACAATTAGCCAACACAATGGACCACGACCCGACGCAGCACACGATACTGAGTTATCAGGGTGTGTACCATGGACAATAATCTAGTCGGAGCACTCTAAGTACGCACTGAGTCCAATGTATACCTGCCAGGTCTATGGTACAGACATTCATTGGTTTGTCTTATCTGAGCTGCAATAAAAGGCAAGATGTACTGCTCTTAAAGTAAAGACTTTGAGAGATTGGACACTTTATTTCATGGTAAACAATAGATACTGGCGATTGATTATGAAATATTATAGACATAATTGATACTAAGCAAAACTGTCGAATGAAGAAAATAGGTACTTCTTCGTATTGGCAGATTGGTGGATTTGACCTATTTGACCCTCCAAAGATATCAACCTAACGTGCACCTCATATCATGCAGGAATAAAATGCATATTGTATCATTCATGGATATTTGGACATGAGAAAGCTCTGTGCAAAGTGGATGCAGCGAGACTTCACCTTCGACCTAAAACAGCAACTATTACATTGCGTTATTGCATCTTTTGAAGGAAGAAATGGTCGAAGAACGGATGAATTGGACTTCGAGTTGCTTCTGCATCCGCCGTATTCTCCAGATCTGGCCCCAGCAACTTTTGTAATACAACCAGAAAGAAAGGCCAGGTTCTTAAGTCCTCCAATTGTTCCAATACTAGTTATATATAATGGTGCAGAATTTAATGATATATATAATATATATATAGTAATGCTATCGAAAAGTTGGAATGCCGCTTTAATCAATATATCTCGCTTGAAGGGAATTATAGTGAAAAAAAAAAAAAAAAAAAAAAACTTTTGAATTGACCTGTTATATTATTGTAGTAGATTGGCACGAAGTTCTGAAACTAGGGTTACCACAGGTCCATTTTGAGAGTTAATAAATAGCTTTCTACATTTTAAATCAGGACCATAGACAAATGGAAATAACCTACACAACTTTTTTACCAGTGTACCACCACTCTTTAATCCTGATTAACTGTTTGCTACAGTGCCGCATTGCGACATCATGTTGAAAAAATGCCATCACATATCGAGTTAAATAAGGAATATTTTGTGAGAACTGATAATTGTCTCAAACAATTACCGGCAGTTTCGCAAAGTTTTAATACATTTTTCCAAGCTTTATCCATTCATTTTACCCGCTACCCATAGGGTAGAAGGGTATTCTGACTTTGTGCCAAACGAAAATCTAAATAAGAATCAGAAGGAAGAAGACCAAGTTTATTTTTAGAATTTGCCCACGCCCCCTTCAACTCACGTAAATTTATAATAAAACTTGTAAAGAAAACGCGATTTTAAAGCAAGAAAGTTTATTTTTTCTGTACAATGACATCATCTTATTTTTTTTTTTTTTTTTTTTTATTATTTTTAAGTGAAGAATCCGTACATCATAAAATTGTATCTTAACATCACAGGGTGGAGAAATATTCTTAAGAATTACCAAAAACTAATCATCTTATTGATTTCTGAATTTGGTTCCCAACAATAGAAGTTAATTGATTTCCACTGCGTCGCCTGCAAGTATGCAATAGAAAATATAAAACTGAGTAGCGGGTATTTCAGAATAAGGCACACTTTCGTGCTTGTTTTTAATAGATTGAATTTTCAAACTAACTTTACAGCCGTGATCGGGCACACTGTAATGTTCACCCTTCACTGCCATGTATTAATACCGTTGAGCTGAGGTGGATGGGCGTGGCAATTGAGGGTGATCTGATGACAGGCAAAAAAGTTTATTTCAACTGTTTTTCGAACTAAGTGCTCTCTCTTACGCAAATGAAAAGTTCGGGGGAAAAAATGCGTTTGCTATTTGGATACTGCGTTGATTTCCAATTATCCAATAAGGATAACGGTTTTAATATCCAAACACACCCACACACATACACACTTTTATACTGCATTTATCTTTTGTTTGGACTGACAATTTCAATTTATAAAATGGATGCAACACTTTTTTCAGACTCTGGCAGGAGGAACTTCCTGGTAGAGCGGGGAATATGTATGACATACATATATTTAATATGAAAACAACTACAGCGAGACCATCGAATAACTGTGTGTTTTTATTTTGTGAGGCGTCTAGTCGATAAAGTTCGTGTCGAACAGAGGTCAGAGACTTCTAACTTGGGCGCATTAGACGAATATTAAATTTGCGATTGAACTTTGAGCACTTTCTCTTTCCAATTTGCCAACCTAATTTTTAAGATTCTTTTCCATGTACACACTGCTTGAACCTACATATATTTATTGTACCACTGTGCGAGGCTTACCTGAATTTTTCATCAGAATAATCAGATAACAAACAAGCCAAAGTTTTTTCAGGAATAAACTTTTCTCTGTTTGTCTGCGTGCGTGTCTGTCTGAGTGCGAAGCAGAGGTTAGGGCGAATCAGTTCCACGTACAGGGTATCCGAGAGAAAGAGAGAGAGAGAGAGCCTGCTGAGCTTGTATGGAGAGCTCTTGGTATAGGGCGCCCAATTGATTTACCTCAACTATTGCATAGTTGGCAAACTCTTCCTCTTTCGGCATCTGAAGTATTTGTAGCTATTTCGTGGCTGCTTCCATCGGTTTCTTTGTCTCCACCTGGTAGTGAGGCAGTAATATTTGTCTGGTCTCATCTCCTTCAGGCCCCGCAACCTCTTGACCCACTTGCAGCAGGCTGCCAGGACGACGGGAGCAGTTTCAATCCTTTTGACATATTCTACAAATTTTTCGCATTCCTCTGCTGTTCCTCTAATAGCAAGTCGTACCGAAAAATAGACAAAGAACCGAGACACCACTCTTCTCCCCATCCTGGCCTAAACTTATATTGCTTATAGCAGTTTCTCTTAGCAAGGCTCTTTAGGTTGGGTACAGCTTTAAATACCCTCTAAAAAATGCAGAGTTGCGACTAAAACCATGTGTGAAGGAAAACTATGCGCAAAGGTTCCTATGTGAGAAGGAACCTATGTGTGAAGGCACCAATGTGTGAAGCAACCTATGTGTGAAGGTACCTATTTCTGAAGGCACCTATTTCTGAAGGAGCTTATATATAAAGGAACCTATGTGTAAAGGTAACTACATACGTGTGAAGACACTTATGTGTGAAGGAACCCATATATTAAGCAACCTATGTGAGAAGGAACCTATATGTGAAGGTACCTATGTATTGAGGCACCTATTTGTGAAAGAGCCTATATATTAAAGCACCTATTTGTGAAGGAACCTATATATTAAGGAACCTATGTGTGACGGCACCTATGTGTGAAGGAACCTATGTGCGAAGGAACCTATGTGTGAAGGCACCTATGTGTGAAAGAACCTATGTGAAGGCACCTATGCATGCACTGAATGTGTATAAAGAGCAGTACTTCTTAGAGCTTCCTAGTGTAAACTAGCTCTGTCACTAAGTAAGGTTTAAAGCCCTTAGAATACTCCTTAGGAAACTACCTATATAACTTTGTGTTGGGTCCTTCTTTCAATCCTTACATGGTATTGACACCTAAGTTGTGTACCCAGTAAACCAATTGATTTCGAATCTATTTCTGAGCGAGTTCCTGAAGTCTGTGTGGTACGCAACATTACTTTAGACACTTTTAGGGTATCCGCTCGTATGTAGGATCCTAGACTCGACTGTTTTAATTTGCAGCCCCGTCCCTGCTTGGGATTCGCCGTTCAGCTGGCGCCATGGTCACATTCTCGCCAGCCAAATTCCGATGCTAATTCTAATTAAGCGTATTTGATGAAGTAAACGTGTTCCGAGTGTTTACTTCATAAAGGAAAAACCCGAAAGCGAAAGGGAAAACGAGCAGCGGCGTCGCCGACATCGCCGGCATTGGCGTCGGCGTAGCTCAGCGCTCAGATAAAATTTCAACGCGCGCTCATTAAAAACTTTTGCAGCGGCAATAAAGCTAAAAAATACACAAAAAGCAAACACACACACACACACACAGACACAGTAGCAATAACAGCAACAACAGTAGCAGAAACTGAAGAGATGAATAAATAAAATAAAATGCGCTCTCGTCGAGGGTCTTGGAACGTGGATCAAGGAATGAGGAAGAAGGAGGGAGGAGTGAGGAATGGGGAGGAAAGGCGGAAAAATTCATTGTCATTGTCAAAATAAATTTTCCTTTTGAAATCCATTAAAGATTTCATTTGAAGCGAAATTGTTAGAAAAGTGCAAACGGCGAACAAAAAAATTAAATAAAAACACACAAAAAATACGAAAACTGACGACGAAGGAGACGTCCAAGCAGAGAGGGCAAGAAGAGCAAAGAGGAGAGGAGAAGAGAGCAGAAGAGAAGCTGAGCTGAGCAACAGCAGCAGAAAAAACAGGAAAAAATTGAAAATATTACAAAACTTTTGTGATTATCTCGGTTGCCTTCATTGTTGGCGCTCCTCTTCTCTTTCTACCCTCCCCTGCTCCCTCTCGGCAGCATTCAACACTGGCCAGTTGTTCTCCATCTATTCGCCAATTCTCCAATTGCTCGAAAGCGGCAAAAAAGTTAAATTTCTTTCGCCCAATCGCCATCAATGCGGCACGCCGCCTGGGCGTCGATTTGTGAACAAACCCAAACACAAGAACAACACACAACACACAACACTACACAGCACACACAACAACACTACACAACACACACAACAACACTCCACAACACACACAACAACGTACACAACACAAAGAGGGGACGCACACAGGCACAAACAGAAGCACAAACACTTGATTGCCCGCACAATTGTTGCGTCAACAAAACTTGAACCCGACCTTGTTATACCCTGATCACATTGACTCGTGCATTGCAGTGTGTGCAATGAGTGTATTGGGATTGATTTAAGGTTATGGATTAACTAGTTATAGATTAGGTCGATTTGGATGATGCTGTGGGATATGGCGATAAGATTTTGAACAGTGATGATATTATGATGAGTAACAATAATAAAGCGTTACTATGATTGAGTCCAAGCGGAATATATGTAATAGCTTTATGGAGTCAATCATTATTAAATAATGATTTTAAGTCAGATTTATTCTGAATTACTTATGCAGTCAGGCTTGTTTCCTTAACTTGTCCCACCTCAATACTTTCCTTCACTTTTCATGGGTCATTTTACATCTTCCAAGGCAAAAGATAAACGAGTTGTGTATAACGTGCTACTTTTCTTGGCTTATTAAGTTTAGATAGGTATCTTTAAGGTGTCATCTTGTCATTTGTATATGTAATCATATTTTATCAGTTTTTTAACGACCCAGCAGGCTAGAAAGGGTCTTCTCCTTTCCTCTCCTGTGTTACTGACCACTTAGTCAACATCTCGTGTTTTAGTTTCTGTATCATATTATGTTATATTATATTATATATATTATATTATCATATTAATTATATGGTCATTGTATTTAATATTTGCACTTTTAAAACTATTGAATTATGTTCCTAAAAGTTATTTACAACTATAATTCATGCAAAAGTCAAATAGCTTAATAAGTATGACATTTTTTCTTTGGCACTACTATTATTTTGAGCGGGTTGGAATCGTATTTCACTGCGGAAAGAGGCAAACAAGAAATGAATGTAATGGAATAGGTTAATACATTAAAATACATTCTGAAACTACAGATATTGATAGGTACAAATGTGAAGGACTCAACTAGATTCTTTAAGGAAACGGGAAAATATAAATACAAATCGATAAGCTTGCCGAGCACTTCTATTATTTCGACCACAGCTGTACATATGTCAATAAGCATATGTAATTAATTAATACAATATATATATTACTTTGCTATTATACTTTATATATCAAACAAATATATTCTCGACTTTTCCTTATCGTTTTTAAACAACTTTAATTAGAAATAAAATGAAACACTGAGTAACATGATTGGGATCTACAAGACAGTAAAAAATCAGAGCGGCTAAACAATCACCTAAGCTATGGCTAACATTATTCCCAATTTCCAGCTAGCCAGTGTTGCCACACTTCCCACAAGATTCGTTCATCAGGTGTCGAAGAGAACTTCAAAATATATTTAAATAAAAACAAATCAGAGTGTTTTATAAACAAACAAAGTGATAACAAAAAAACAATAATTAAAAAGTAAAATCCACAATAAATTCACAAAAAAGAAAGAAACAACAGCAACAAAAACAACAACACCCTTGGCTCACAGCTTCTGGGTTCATGTTTGCGCTTTCACATTTTAAATCAAATATTAAAAATATTCAAAAGTCTTTCGTAATCCAAGCGAAACAGAAATTCCAAGTTCGAGGCGCGGCATTCCCCGCTCCCCCTCCCCGCTCACCGTCCTCTCTTCCTTCATAAGCATCAGCATATTATGCGAGTAAGTGTGTATATATTTTTGAGTGTGTGTGTGTTTGTAGGAATTTTCACTTTCATTCATTGCGACGCTGTTGTCGCCGCGAGACCGGTTCAGATATTCTCTCCCCTCCAACCATCCCCTTCCCCACCCCTGGGAGCAGCAGTTTCTGTAACTTAAAAATACTTTTTGCTTGATTAGCATAAATCGCTTTATTAAGTGACTCCCGTGGACAGACAACAAACCACGCCGACAATAGCTGAGTACCCCCCTTCCCAACCGTCCATGCGCCTGTTGTGAGCCGCGCTGTCATAGTAAACTTTATTTATTCTTGCGGCTTAAGTGCAGATGGAAGCTCCGATTCCGAGGGAAAGAATAAGCTAAAGCGTATTCTGTAGCGACAGCAATATTGCACTCTCTCTCGCTCTATCTCTTTCACTCTCAGGGGAAGAGAAATGCGCGCAGCAGAACCGAGGATTGTTTTGATGCTGCAAAGCGTATTCTTCAGAAGATTTTATCCCAGACGAAAGACGATAAGAGACACAGCAAAGCAGAATAAAAAAGGGTTTTTTCCAGTTGAGGATTAATGTGGCTGTGGGGGAGGAGAGATGATGGCAGTAATGAAGGAAAAATTAAAAGAAACAATCCTGAAATGGCGGCCAGAGTTGCCTTCCTAAGGATTATAAGGATGTGATTAATCAGGGACTGTTGCTGTAAGTTACATTTGCAGTGCAACATATGAATATATCGTATGTACTATATAATAATTACGGAACTGTTAACTGCTGTTAACAGCTGTTAACCTCAAAACATTGCTTCCAATATAAAATCTCTTTCGCTGTTAAACCTATTATACTGTCTTTCGGTTCTCTATTCTATTCTACTCAATACTATGTTAGAACTCGATCCCTTATTTCATCATTAACATCAAATATGATATAGATTCAACATAGTGACAATTTAAAAGTAAAGGTGGCAACGCTCCACGCAACCCTGATGGGATCAGGGTTGCAATAGTCAGGAATAATCGAGTAGTGAATGAAATAAATGCAGTTAAGTTGAAATAAATAGTCGAAGTTTATAATTGAGATTAAGAGTTGTCGAGGATTAAGTTATTGCAAAGAAGTCGTCGAAGAAGTTACTTAAAAGACGAACAAGTCGGTTAGCATTTTAAAGTCGTCGATCGGTCAAGTTCGATTCTCGCGTTGCCTTGCAAGAATCTGAGATTGATTGTTATTTAAACTGAAGTTAACTACTATCCACTTATGTTCATTAATAACTAAACTATATTACATATTATTTCAATAACTATTACATATATATATTTATCCAACTGTCTATACCTAATGCCGCAATCCTTCATCCCAAAAACGAATGAAACTAACAATCTCATTTGGTTTGTCTGGTTTTTCCCCCATCTCGTGTAATAAATATTGGAGACTGATCGGGTTTCATTACCTTCCATTAAGTGAAAATAAATACTAAATACATATGTTAAATAAATAAATGTTTTATTTTTTCAGCATGAACATAAAGTTAGTTGAGATATAATATAAAATAAATTACATTGGTTGAATAAGAGTTAAATAAATTAAATAAAGCTGAGCTGGTCATTCATCCTTAGTAGGGACTGTTGCAGCAGCAGTTCCTGATGAGAGCGTGTTCATAGCACGACTTTGCGTACAGCAGGGAGCAGTCGTAGTAGGCACATTGGGGAGGTCGCAGTTGAGGAGCACCTGAATAGGAGAGAGACATTCAATCACCAAGGAAAAGTGTTGTTCCACCTTCATCCAAATTCAATCATGACTCAAGGAAAATAAGAAGTAAATCAAGAGTTTCGATTTAATGAAATCAAATCGAATAAATCCAGAGTAGATTGAGAAATGGAAGCAGGATGAGTGCCAGATTATTTATATTGCATTTATCGTTTACCTGAAAAATCGCAACAGCAGGCGTCGTGCACCATCTTGTGCGAACAGTAGCTATAAACGGACGAGTCGCACAGCGGGCAGCCCTGTGCGCCACCTAGTGAGGGGTAGCCAAAGCCCGGCCCACCAATGGGGCCACCACCGGGACCAAGGCCGGGACCACCGATGGGACCCACGCCCTGGCCGAGACCATTGCCAAAGTTCTGACCACCAAACTGGCGAACTGAAAAGAAAGTAAAGCAAGAAACATTTTGTTGCCAGAGTTACAGAACTCGATTAACTGAATTTCAATCACTTGAAATCGCAAAATTATTGAATATGAACGGGGGCATACTGAAATATTTTATGCGATCAGAAGCTATGAAAACAACTCGAGACTTTCTATTCTTTTAAGAATTATTGAAAACTTATTGTAAGTATGATAATTAAGAATATCATTTAGTCTTACTCTGTGGAAATGGAAAGAAAATATATAAACTTATCTTTATTTATTTATAATCTGTTGGTCAACACTAACTTAATTTCTTGTAAATTTGATAGAATGACCTGAATTGAGACACATTTAGTTCATGATATGCATTAGTGATGCTTAAAAACTGTGCCCTCCCCCGGAATTAGTTTTGTTTCTTTAGAACATAATTCACAAGGACCGCATTAAATCCGTGCAGAACAACCTTTAACTATTGCTTTGAGGCTTTTACTGGAACGTAAATTCAAGACTTTATTCCTTCCCATTTTAGCAGACTTTTGTTACTTGATTTACATTCTCTAGCCAATCGTAAAGCCTAGTGTAGTGTTTTTAATGACCTTATTTAAGGAGACATAGAAAGTGGCAACTTGCTTAGGCTGTTACTCTTCTCTGTTCTTGGTTTAATCATTCTTAATATCTTTCCTTTTTCACTTTCTAATTGTAGTTTATGAGAGTTCATACCTGAGCTAACATATTCAGAGTACTATGTTCGGTATACAACAAATGCTATCACTAATTTTGTAACTTGCGTCAAACTCCCAACACAGACCCAACTATCTAGAAATTAATTTATTCTCAACTACTTATACCCTTCGACCATTGACAATGGTCAAAAAAGGATATACCTACTTCGTGCAAATATATGTAGCAGGCAGAAGAAGGCGTGTCAGACCTCACAAAGTATACATATTCTTGCTCAGGATCACTAGCCGAGTCGATTGAGCTATGTCTGTCGGTCTATCCGTCTCTCTGCCTGTCTGACTAGATAAACACAAAGACCTCAGCTATTATAAACATTGCAGACACCAAAGTTGACATGAAGGTTCCTCTATACTAGGCGCAGATCTAGTTTATTTCAAATATTAGGTCCCTTAAATCAATAATTAAGCTTTGTAGGTCGATTTGTATATGAACATAACACCAAATTAAGGGATGCAGTGGAGCGCGAATCGCTAGCGCCATCTGTCGAGCGTAATTTATAAGCATGTATATACATATAGATATACATATGTATATTTGTATACATTTAAATACACTGGAACTGAGGTCGAAGGGTATCTCACTGTCGAGCGCCGTTCGACTGTCTCTCTTCTTTCTCTTCTAATTGGATTTAAATCCCAATTTTAAGATATTTTTTTCTTACTAACATTAACACTGATTTGATGGGGTTTTCTGGGTTTTTTCTAATCCTCCGCAACAAAAGATGGATCGGTTTATTTTTTATTATCCCAGTCTTAAGTGTGCTTTATATTTTTTAAATATTGTTGATTGTAAATTTAGTGAATTTAATTGAACTAAACTTTAACTTATTTTTTAATTCCAAGTCGACTAAATACATAAACAAATAAATACTCTTTGTACAAAAATATCATTTAAGATCTGAAACTGAGACCTCATATGACTGTAATCAAGCAGGTTAAAAGCTCGAACAAGGCACAATTGTGACAGAAAATTTGAATTTTGTTGAATATATTTAAGTATCGTATATTGCTTAATACTTAATGATTACTGCTTTTTTGAATTTTATTCGAAACTATTACAATATTTAATTCAAGAGAATTCTTTTGCAACATTAAGAGATTAAATCGAATGTAGCTTAGATCAAATGAGAGTTTGTTTTGTCTTTCTCTCTTCTTCTTTTTACCTCACTACCTTCTCTATCGTTCTCTGACTTATTCACCCACTCTCTTCCTCTCCTGTATACCCCCCACCCTCTCTCTCCCTGGCCTCTTACCTGTGCTCTCTTGCTTGGCCGACACGGTGCAAATGAGTGCAAATGTGGCCACGAGCACCACTGTACTGTGATTGTGCGACATGCTGCTCCTGGGTAGATGCTGGACAGGTGATCTTGTAGATGAAGGTGCCGCTGGGCCGCTGCTGTTGTTGTCGACTGTCTAACGTGTACTATGAGCAGCGTCAAACTCTTGTACGGATCGACGGTGACGATGACGGCGCGATGACTGCGACGAAATCACTTGTGGTTGTGGTTGTCGTGTCTCTATCTCTGTGGTGTCGATCTCGCTCAGACTTTCGCTTTCAAGAGATTGTGACAAATTCGTATCGACAGAGGGTGCCATAAATAATCAATTGGGATTCCCCCTCCCCTCCTCTGGTACCTTTGCTACCTGCTGGCAACAATGGAGGCGCTTTCAAATCGCGTCAAGTGTCGAGCAATCGTCGAAAGCGAACTCGATGGCAAAGAGGACTCCCACATGGCCCTGGAGCTGGAGCAGCAGCTGTCGGCTTAGCAGCTCGACCTGGCTTCCTTTGCGCACCTGCTGAGCTCATTGGGGGCGGTTGCCGATTGACATGGGTGAAGCACATTCAGATCCAAAGACGACACGATTAAGTTTCCAAATTGGCTGCAGCTTTGCTTTTCGGTTTTGCCTTCTCTTTCAACTTTTACTTTTGCTGTTAATTGCTGCGCTCGAGTGAGCGAAAGAGCAAGAGAGGGAGAATGACCAAGAAAGAAAGAGGCAGAGATGCGTCATAAAATGTCGATGGACGGACGATGGACGAGGTGACCATTCCTTATTTATATTTTCCCACACTCACGGAAGCGTCGCAGAACCAGCTGCAGCAATAAATACGAAGACAAAAGGAAAAGAGACCGCGATGGAACGTTATGTAAAATTAATAAGACATAAAATAAATTTCAAATTATGCGCATAAAACAAACAAACGAACGAGAAACGATTTTTGTTTATCGTCGACGCGTTAAAGCGAAACTTGAAATTCATTAAGCCCAAAAAGCAAAGTAAAAGTCTCGTCTCTCCCTCATCTATTGCTCTCCCTCCACATTGCTCTCCCCCTCTCTCTCTCTCTCTCTCTCTATCTTTCTTCTTCTCGCTTCGATCTTGGCCCAGCGACCCGTTGACCAAGCGACCCAGCGAGCGCACAGTCTCAGGTGAATGCGTGATGTGGATCGCGATTAGACCCCGAGCCCAGCCCCGTGCCCGCTCCTAGAAAGCTAATTGAATACCGATCCGGCGATCGTGGAAATTTTATTAACGAAAAACAAACAGAAAATCGCTCTACTTAGTTTGGGCACTGCGTTAATTCGCTCCTCTCTAATGTGTGTTAAATATATTAATTGGAACCCGACTCTGTATGATAAATGGGTTTTGTTTTAGTGCCTATCAAACATTGCAGCAATAACACAGTTACTGCCTTTGCAACTATTTATAAATCTGTTGGGAATAAACCTTTCAGACTGGACACTTAATTGATATGCAATCATTGAAATAAACTTTTGCTTGGTTCTTCTTCCTATACATATTCTATACACATATGTTAACTAGTGTTCTACTGAAGAGTCATTGAGTTATCATTCCCTTTTCACTTTTGGTTACTCCAATCTCTTTAAAAGCAATTTTAAATTTGGATAACGTCGCCAGTTCAAGCAATATAATGGATTTCTTTAGAATAATTGGTCTGACTAGAGAGCTCTAAGCTCAGCAGTGGCTACAATAGGTCGCATTACATATTCCCCAACCTAATAATAATAAGTTTAAATGTTGAACCAGTTGCCCAAATGTTGTATTCGTTGCCTTGTTGTACAATATAATTAAAAATGTACAGCTAAAATGGCAAATCAGCGTCTGATAATTACAAAACATTATTGAAGTTAATAAAATATAATTATAACTGAACATAATTAGAGGGAAGAAAAAGAGTATTCTTTAATGACAGAGCGAATACGTGTATATGGTTTATGTTTTCTGCTTTTCTTTTAACCATTTTGTACTGGTTTAAATATACATATACTGTCGAAGGTATTGCCATCTATAACACTTATTATACATATAACATTTTTATACTTTAAACTATATTCATCGTAGGCACTTTAGATGATATCTTCGACCCCATTTATATTATTATTATTATTATTATTAGCCAATACAAACTAGTCTCTCAGTTTAAGAACTTGGTAAACATACTTCTTATTGATACATGCTCTAACTAAGGCTGAATGAGCCTGATCAAATTGATATAGCTTCCTGTATAGCTTCCATACGACCTATCTGCCGATTTTGGTTATTTATCAAGATATTCAAGAATTTTCTGCAATATATAAATAATATGCTTATAAAACTTATTTTACATTAGACAACTTTATATATTTGACTAACCTATAGGAATAATCTGCTGAAATAAAGTTTTTTGTATGAAGACCAGCAGGGCCGCAGCGACGGTCTTACAGGCGCTTGTGAAATACTTCTGAGGGCCCTAGTTTAATTACTTTACTTTATGAATATATTTGTGTTTATCAAAGTAGCGATTATCTAAATGTATTATATATTTAAACACCTTTTATGATTGGTAGCCGAGGGGCCCTTGACAATTGAGGGGCCTTGTTAACCGCACACCCTGCACACACCTAGCTACGGGCCTGAATACTCATTTTTTCAAAATAGCTTAACTTATCAGTGGAAATCAAAGTAATGCGTTAACCTACGTACTCAGTTTTCATTTCATTAAAATCAAGCAACTATATCTTATAGCTTTTCTTGTAACAATCATTTAGAAATAATGATTTTCATAATAAAACTTGCATATGTAATTGTTACTTGTAATTCATAAACAATTTTATAAAATTGTATAATATTTCATGTCTTTAGTGTAGGATCAATCGGTCTCAACGTGCCAAAATTCTCCTTCTATCGGAGTTCTGTCAGTCTCAGTGTGATGATCCCAGATATTACAGAAAGATCTTTCCAACTTGCTGAATGTGTGAATACGAGCACATCCATGTTGTTCCTAAGGCAGAAGCTAATAAAAAGACAGTATTGTCAATCGCATCATACGTCTCTCTCTCTCTCTGTCTCTCTTAGTCTGTTCGCTCTTAGTCTCTGTTTCTTTCTATCTCATCAATGAAGGGCTCTCGATTGAAATGCCGTTTAATTAACTGCGCATTTTCAATGTGCTGTGCAATTGATTGAAGGCAAGTCGAGACGGAGACGAAGGCGCAGACAGCGTCGGATATGAGAGTAGAGATGGAGATAGAGATATAGACAGAGACGAAGACGGAGACAGAGGTGAAGACAAAACGTTATGAAGAACTTGATGGCCCGAGTCGAGAACAAAGATAAACTTCGAGCGGGCTGCAGAGAGGGAGAGAGAGAGAGAGAAACATGTGCTCGACAATTTGAATGAAAATGTCAAAGAAAGTGACAATAAAAATGCAAAAGGAAATAAAATAGAAGACAGAAGACACAAGACAGAAAACAGAAAACTGAGAAAACTGAAAACAGAAGTGTTCACAAGATTTGATTTCAATTCGAACTTGTTGACAGCAGTTTAGTCTGCTGCTGCTGCTTCTGCTTCCGGCAACAGTTATTGCATCTGTATCTGTATCTGTATCCATAGCTGTATCTGCATATGTATCTGTATCTGTATCTATAGATGTGGCTTTGTGTGCATTTGTTGCTTGTGCTGCGCTCGTTGTTTAATTATCTTGTCAATTTGCTGCACGTTCTCATGCAAATCCGCTTGTCAACTGCAAACAAACAAATGAGGTGCAGATGCTGTGTGTGTGTGTGTGTGTGTGTGTGTGTGTGTGTGTGTGTGTGTGTGTGTTTTTTTTTTTTTTTTTTTTTTTTTTTATAAGAGTGTTCATGGGAAAAAATCTTGAGAGACACCGTCCTAGTGACGGTAGTGTGGGATCCGCCCCCACTAAAAACCCGCTCAGGAACACTCCTCCCTACGGCTCGTTTGTAGTACCCCTTGCGGAACCACTCCTAAAGTATAAATCTTCGCAAGGGGCCGAGCTTAGCCCTGTGGTGGCTCTACCTGATTGATGGTTGCTGCGCGGAAGAGTTTCGCAGTCTTTCTTGCCTACGCTGCTCTACCATAATGCACACACACATTTCCTTTATAAGGTCCCAGTTTTCTGGGGTCTCTAACATAAGCCCTACAACATTCTCTGGGCTTACATCTACTCCTAAGCGTCTATTGACGATTTCCCGTTTGTCTGCGTAATAAGGGCAGTGGAAGAAAATATGTTCCACAGTCTCATCGTCTTCGTTGCAAAGGTAGCAAACCACCTCAGGGTCATGACCGTACTTATTCAGGTAGCGCCTGAAACAGCCATGTCCTGTAAGAAACTGGGTCATATAGTAGTCCACTTGTCCGTGGCTTCTTCTGACCCATGATTCTATATGCGGCACCAGACGGTGTGTCCATCTCCCGCTGCTGGTTGCATCCCACCTTTGTTGCCAATCCCTAATGGATTTACCTTCATCGTAGGTAACAGGGGTTAGGCTGTGCCTCTTATTATATTGCGCTTGGTAATCTAGCGCGATCAAGTCAGCCGGCATAATGCCGGCTAGAACTTGGATAGCATCACCGGATACCGTCCGGAAGGCGCTACAGACTCTTTGGCAGCTACGTCTCACTACAGCGTTATAGTGTTGGGCGTAGGTTGCCTTTTTAGCGCTGATGCCCATATAGGGGCTGCATACATTAACACCGATAGGGTAACACGCGATACGAGTGATCGTATAGCTTGTCTTGGACCCCCGATGTTTGGCATTACTCTTGCGAGTGCCATTTGTACTCTGGCTGCTTTTTCGCTCATTGCAATGATATTGCTTTTAAAGCTCAGCCTGGCGTCTATAAGTACGCCTAGGTACTTTATTGCTGAGCCCGTGCGGATATTGAATCCGTCAATACTGAGCGTCACATCTTCAAGTTTCTTTCTACTTGAAATAAGGACCGCCTCAGTTTTTTCCCCGGCTAGTCTCAAATCGTGCTCTGTCAGCCACTGCTTTATCCTTTGCGTGGCATCGGTGCTATTGTCTTTCACCTCCGCCAGGTGCTTTCCAACTATGATGACGGCAATATCATCAGCATATCCGATGATCTTGACCTCATCCCTGAGTGGAAGGCGTAATACCCCATCATATACTATGTTCCACAGGAGCGGTCCAAGAACCGATCCTTGCGGAACGCCGCCTGTAACTTGGTATTGTTTTCGCCCTTCCTCAGTGTCGTACACAAGTGTACGGTCACTCAGGTAGCTACCAACAATTCTTAACAAGTATTGAGGCGTGTTGAGGTTACGCAGCGCCTGCATGATATGATGCCAACTCACTGAGTTAAAGGCATTTTTAATATCAAGGGTAATTATAGCGCAGTACTTCTTCTGGCCTCCTCGCCATCTAACTCCCGCTATTGCTTCTTCAGCAATCTGCTTTACCCTACTGATCGCGTCTACTGTCGACCTATTTCTCCTAAATCCGTATTGGTCATCCGATAGACCACCTATTTCTTCAATGAAGGTGCTAAGCTTGCTAGCTACTACCTTTTCTAGCATTTTCCCCATTGTATCGATCATACAGAGCGGTCTGTATGAACTAGGCTCACCTGGCGGTTTGTTACCTTTTGGTATTAGTACCAGTCTTTGTCTTTTCCAGATTTCCGGAAAAGTCCCTGTCTGTATGCAGTCTGTGTATACTTCTGCAAATATGGAGGGGTTCGCGTCTACCGCTATCTTCAGTACCTTGTTGGGTACTGCGTCTAGTCCCGGCGCTTTGCTGTTCGCGAAGGTCTTAGCTATTTCTAATACCTCCCCTATCTCTACTTCCTCCTGGTGTCTACTCATCCCCTCAGTCCAAGCATCTGCAGGTTCGTTATGTCGATTCACCTGTGTTGGGAAAAGGGTCTCAACTATTGTGCGCAAGAGTTGGGGACAAGCCGGAGCGGTTGCTCGCTGTCCTCTTATCCTGCTCATTACAGCCTTATATGCCCCGCCCCAAGGGTTGGTATTCATACCATCACGCAGGGTGTTAAAGTGCGATGCTTTGCTTAGCTTTATCGCTTTCTTTAGCTCCCTTTTTGCGTCCTTGAAGCGCGATCTGAGGGTTTCCCGTTGCTCCTCATCTCTACATCGGCATAGGGTTCTTCTAGCTCGTATGCATTTACGTCTAGAATCCGCGATCTCGTGACTCCACCAAAAGGCTGGCTTCCATCTTGAGCCACCTTTGGATTTTCTCGCCATAGAGGCGTCGCAGGCAGAAGTCAATAGATTGGAAAGTGATGTTGCCTTCGCGTCAGAGGTATTACCATGCAGAAGGACAGCATTGTTCTGCTCTGTGATGAGGTATCTAAGGACGTCCTCATCCAGAGTGTCTTCTTTCCAACCATTGATTACTCGTTCCTGGGTGCTTCTACTGCTGTGTCTATCTACACTCATTAATATGGCTCTATGGTCACTATGAGTGTAGATATCGCTCACTTGCCACGAGATCGTTCTACTTATATTGGAGCTGGCGAAGGATATATCAACGATTGATGTCCTGCCATTTCGCTCAAAAGTGCTTTTATTGCCTGTGTTAAGCAGCACTGCGTCTAATAAGGAGAAGGCTGTAATAACTGCATGGCCTCTTACATTTGTGAGGCGACTGCCCCATTCGGCAGCCCAGGCATTGAAGTCCCCGCCTATGATGTTTGGGTGACTACTTCTAGCATGGGTCCCTATATTGTCTAAAGTCCTATCGTAGTCGTACATTTCTAAGCTCGGTGGTAGGTAGCAGCTATAAAAATGTACACCGGCTATTTTTGCCCTAGCGAAATGAACTTCAGTGGTCAGCGGCTTGTCGTCAATGGGCTTGCTTCCACATGCCCAAATCGCCGCTTTACCAGTTTTATCACTAACCCAGTTGGTTGTAGCTAGGTTCTTGTATTGTTCACTGATTAGAACAACGTCTATGCCTTCCTCAAAGCAGGTTTGCGTCAAGAGATCTTGCGCTGCCTCACAATGATTAAGGTTTATCTGCAGGACCTTAATTGTGAGTCTTCTTGACTGCGTCCTGGAAAGCTAGGCAGTTTTTGCTGCCCACAATATGATCTACGTCTCGACGCTTTTGGTCTTTGCAGACCGCACAGCAAGCCGTAGCCTTGCACATTTTAATTTTGTGCCCCTCCTGACCGCACTTTATGCAGCACTCCGTTCTGTTTACGGTGCTGGTACATGTGCGAGCCGTATGCCCGTAGTGCCAGCATTTAAAACACTTCAGGGTGTTGGTTTTCACCCTAACCCTGCATCTAACCCACCCTATCTTAAGGTGCCCCTTTTCTATGGCCCTATTGGCCACTTCTACCGGTACTTTGAGAAGAGCTGTTTGTGTCTCCCCAAAAGACTTACGCAGACTCTTCACAATCCCGCCCATTTGATTGCACTGTAAATGATACTAGCTAGCTTTAGCATTTTTCCCAGTTTTAGAGGACCTCAAAAGAATTCTTTCGGGTTAATTTCAATGCAACTTGATAACACCTTCTATACCCTGCAATAAAACATAACGAACATGTTTGGCAACAGAACACACCATCAATGCATCTTCACTATGCTAATAAGTTTGAGTATGCAAGCCAGAAATGGGTATAGGGACAAAGGAGAAAGTTGCTTCTAATTGGCAGGGTATGTTTAGGTAAAGTAGCTTAAAGTGCAGACAAGACTCTTCTTGGATTATAAACTCAAAATGTGCAAACCTTCATTCATCACTGAGCCCTCTAACGATGTGTTAGTGACATGGCCATTTTGGGCAGACGAGGCAGCTGAAAGAGAAACAGAAACAGAAATAGAAACAGAAACAGAAACTGAAATGCAATAAACAAGTTGGCAATGCTGAGAATTTTGATAAGAGAAATATATATGTTAAATGCTCAAATTGTGACAAGTGACACGAGGGAGGGGGAGCCGAGGGATAGAAGTAGGGCAAGGGTGGCCGAAAAGCACGTGCAAGGCTAGCTAACAGTGTGAGCCACAGCCGTATGATACCCTGTAATTGCAGCAAAGCGAAAGAAGCAGCAAATCAGTTAGGTTAGTCGGGTTGCATAGGGGAATATACCCCTTAGGGCACTAAAGGGTATGCAGAAGCGACATAAAGAATAAGTGATAAGCATGCAAATGCAGAAGGACTGAGTGAGAGAGTGGGGGGGGGGGAGAGGGAATGAGGGTAGCGGGGGAGGGGCAACTCTGCTTGGCACTGGGTATCTCTGTTGGATATAAAATAATTTATCTAGACGCACTCGGCTTAATTGCTTAGAGGACAGAAAAAAACATTCAGTCGACAGATTGTCGGCAAATGCAAGAGGGAGAGAAGATAGAGAGAGAGAGAGAGAGGGAGAGAGAGAGGGAGAGAGAGAGAGAGAGAGAGAGGGAGACGGAGATAGGGAACGAGGAAGAAAGCAAGGCCCAGTCGAGTGGCCAACGACAAATGGAAGCCAGATAACACTCAACAGGCAACTCTGTTCCTCATATCTACGTATCTGCGAGATACACTCTGCATCCCTGTGTGCGTGTGCTGGTGTGCATATGCTGGTGTGTGTGTGTGGGGGTGTGTGTGTGCACTGCTAAACTATGAAAGCATTTGCAAGAGCTTTCAGAAATCATACAACAAGTTTTATTTTCCCAAATGTACAATTCGTTTGTTTATGCCGAAGAGCAGATGAACGTGGCTGCCTCGCAAGGGGGAAGAAGAACAGGAAGGGGAAGGAGAATGAGAAGGGGACTCCAAGTTCGGGGAGTATTCCCTGCCAGAGAAAGTTCCTCGTCCTTGTCGTATGTAGCTGTGTGTGTGTGTGTTGGTAACTTTCAAAGTTAATTTCCATTGTGAGGCGACTCAGGCAAGTCATACACGTATGGTACCCCACGCCATCTACCATATATCATATACCAAACACACCAGTATGTACCAAATATATACCAAATAAATACCACATATGCACATACACACGACTGTGTGTGCTCAACTTCGTTTCGAATTTCAACTTTCGAAATATTCCAATTTCTGTTTCATGTCATTTTACATTAAATTACAAAAATAATTACAAATCATCCAAAAGTTTGACACATCTCGCTTGCCAGAGCGGTTTCATTTGTTGCCCGCAAACAACAACAGATTGCAACTTTAATGAACCGCAACCGGGCAACTCTCTGATTATAGATTTGATGTTTTTTATCTAATAAATGTTTTATGGCGTCAAAAACTAATGTCAAATAGGAAATTCTATCCTAACACGTTTGTTGTTTTTTTTTTGTATTTTAAGTAATTGTCAGTTATTTATTGTCAATTGTTTAATGCGACAAGTTATAAAATTCAATGAGCAGTATTTGAAAAACATTTAAATTGTGAATCGCGAAATCAATCAGCATAAATATATTGTATACACAATTGTCGAGATGAACGATAATTTGGCCACAATTTGAATAAAATATATTTTCAAACAATAAAATATAAACTAAATTTATTCAGTAACTATATCGAATTAGGTTTTCTTTTAATTGCAGTAATGTTAAGCAAAGATTTCCTAGCAATGCTGCATTAATTATTGTCATTATTATTTATTTTTATTTATTATACAATATTTATTGTATAAGGATTGTGGTTTTCTAAAATAGGAAAACTCCAAAGAAATCACAATATATTTAAGGTTTTCACATGTTTTAGTTTAGGGAAATTTGAATAACCAATAACCAAATACAAACATCTGATTCAACTATAGTTATTCCTTTGCTATAGTCTGCAATATGAAATAGAGAACTTCCATGACATATATATATGTGGAAATATTAAATGTTGCCTTGAGGCAATCGCACAACCTTGTGTAGGGTATGTGAGAGTGCTCTCTCTCTCTCTCTGTCTTCCACTTTTACACACTAAATACATTGAAAATATCCAAAAAAGGGTATACCAAACTTGTGCAAATGTATGCGACAGGCAAAGGAGGCGTGGCAGATAGACCTAAGCCTATGTATGTCCGTCTGTCTATATGAAGACACTGATCTCAGCTGTTCTTAAAGCTAGAGACACAAAACTTGGCAAGAAGATTCATATGCGCCATCAGTTGATCAAGTTTTACTTACAATATCGAAAGACAGAGTTGCCACCCAAGCAAAGCAATAGTTGAATATTTCAATTCGATTTGTAAGCGACGAATAAGAGATATAACTTTCTTACTTTGAGATATAGTTGGCTGAAAGTACGTTTATTTAGAGCACGTTCTAATATGGAATTTGTAAGCTTATTTACTTATCGCATATGAGAAACAGATTGACTATTAGCAATGTTAACATTTTGTTCATAATCTAGGGGGAACAGTTACACAGTTTACAGTGCTTGACAGATTCCTACGCTGTGCAGAGTTGCCACTTTTTCCTCCAAATCAGATAGGGCAATTAACATAGACGTTGTGCTTATGGACTTGTCTGCATATGTGTATAAGATAAATTGTTTATTGTTGTTAATTTGATTGGCTTTTAGTGCCACATATTCGTAAGAGTTTTTCAAAACT
Organism: Zaprionus ornatus; assembly: GCA_018904035.1. NCBI lineage: Eukaryota > Metazoa > Arthropoda > Insecta > Diptera > Drosophilidae > Zaprionus > Zaprionus ornatus. The sequence continues at coordinate 22,215,527 of JAEIFZ010000001.1, forward strand.
TGACGAAGGGTATCTGAGAGTCGAGATTGTACGAGTGTTGCTTTCGTCTGGTTCTAGCTCGGCTTGTGTTCTTCATGAGCAGCTTTTGTTGTCGAGCTGCTGATTACGTTCAAGTTGTGCCACACACACACACACGCACACACAGATACAGTGAGTGCAAGTGTGTGTGTGTGTGCGTGTGTGTAATGAGCACGTGTCAGGGTCTGCGTAAGTATTTGCACATCACTTGGGTGTTTTTACTGTCACCGATAACAAAAAAGTTTTCAAGTTGCTGCTACTGCAGTAACCTATTGTTGTTGCTGTTGTTATTGCCTTTGTTGTTGTTGTTGGTGGTGGGAGTATGCTCTCTCAGGTTGCCGCTGGCAGGAAGCCAAATATTTATTTGCAACTTGGGTGAAATTGATTTGAAAATTTACGATTCAAGTCGCTTGCCCTGGCAGATATGTAGATATGCTCCAGTGAGATGCAGTATCCATGAGATACATGACACACATCTACACACGCACACACACACAGACACCTGCTAACACACTTACTGGGGTCAGCACTTATGAGTGCTGACAATTAAACGGTTTCATTTGCCGCAGCATGCCCAGCTGCCTTCTCCCCTTCCCTAGACCTTACAAAGTCAGCACACACACGGAATTCCGTGTGTCATTGTTGGGTTATTAAAAGGTTTTTCATTCGCGCCGAAGCTAAAGCTAAAGCCGAAGCCGGGGCAGATGCTCAGACTGAGGCTGAGGCTGCAGTGTGGAGGTCGCTTGACACACATAAAGCGTGGCTTGCTGAACTACCTGTCTGGCAATTAATTACATAAATCTTGCCATACATATTCCCTCATGTTGTACAGCACACACTCTCACACACACACAGACACACACATGCATCATGATGTAAACGCGTGCGAGTCATTTATTTATTTCAACTGCAATTCGCTTACATTTTGAAGTAGGCTCGCCTGGAAGGGCAGTTGCCAGGGTACCGAGTTCAAGGTTTATTGCTTGCCCACTTTAACAAGCCAATTAGTTCAATTACCACATTTTTGATGCCACTTGAAGAGTCTCTAAAGCGAATGCGTTTCTGGTATTGCCACAATTCATTTGCGGTTATCCCAAGCGATAGCTAAGCTAGTCTAGTAGGGTAGGCTAGTGTTGCGACCTATCGAGTTACGATGCATGATGTGATATAAGGGCAGTATGTTATTGTAAGTTAGAAAGTGGATTTATTATTATTTAAATATGTTCAGCTTATAATACATATATCAACGTAGGTGGAACAAAGTACTCGGTATGGTTGCTAGAGGTCTCAAATAAGAAAAAACAGAAACCTTAGGCATGCCGAAGGACTTATAGCCTTGCAGATTCTTATATCCTCCGATCGTTCCTGTATTAGTTATACATAATGGTGCAGAATATTATGTCTAACTCTGATTGGCACTGATAAGTCCAGTAATTTTTAAAATTAGAACAGGTCTTCGTACAAACCTGCAACCCTATGGCAGTTTTATGTTATAGTGGTCCGATTTTAATGAAATTATGCTTATTATATATAGAGAAAATGTCTGATGCAGTGAATTTAGTTACAATATGTTAACAAATAACAAAAATCTGACTTTCTGTAAGGTTATAAAGAGTATTTCCCATTGTATTAAATGCTTCTTCTACGCATTAGAAAATAGTAATGCAGCAAACTTGGATCTTAGATACTTACAAGACCAAACTAGTAACTTCATTAAGGTACTGCATGTACCTTAAGAAACCTCAAGGGTATCAAGAGTTGCAGACAAGTTGCAACAACTTTCGCTAATTTCATATAATACTTCAATACTCTAAAGTGATTATTAATTTTATGGAATTAAAAATGATTACTTTTATGGCCAATATTATTATACATAACCACACACTCTCGAAGCGACTCTGCGCTCGCCGATTGCAGGGTTGCATGCTGCAGAACTTGCATATGTTAAGTACATATATATGTATATAAACCATAACTCAAACGATACTTATCGATTAATACTCTTTTACGTTTCTAGTGATGCAACCTGTTCCTACATTTCCTACATAGTACCTACTGATTAGAGGTGGAAATAAATGAAAATATTGATTAATCGACTTAACTACCAGCTCTGCTACTCATAAGGCCACAAAGAGGGTGTCTTCACCTTACAGACTGCTACCCTGCAATTACTCATCATTGTCACAGTCAGTCTAGTAAATCTGTTGCCTTTTTGACTTCTACCATTTGCCTTACTTAGCTGCTGACCTTAATTTATTGCCACAAAGAATGTTTACCCACACACAGACACACACATGCAGGGAGTGCCCCAGGCACAGACAGCTACCACAGAGGCAGCCACAAAATGAATACTCAACATTCGAATGCTTAATTTATGTGCAAATTAATTTCATATATTCTGCCATGATTTAAAATACTTTTCTGCCTGTTTCAGCTGTTCACAAATCGATTTCGAATAATGAGCAATACGAATTAGCACTAAATTGAATTTGCTTAATTACAGGGTATCTTCTGTTTGCCGTTATGAGTATGCAGATACAGATAGATAACGGAAACATGCTAATAAAGCGAAACATGTTGATGGCTTTGTGGAGGAGCTTCACCATTTGCATCTCCGTTTCCTGTTATATCTGCGACTTTCATAGATAATTTCGAAATCGAAACTAATTATGCACAAAGTCAGACGATTTCGTAATCCGTATCCGAGTATGTTAAGCTCTGGCATGCTTTAGATAAGCCACGATTATAAATTTCTTTGTTTTTTTTCATGATCGCATTGATTTCTCGGAACCATTCCAGGCAAACCTGCTCTGCATGTGGCGTGCGTAAGCTCTGATATGATTGATTATGATCAAGGTTAGTGGAAAGTACACATACAGACATAGGTACCTTCGTATATCCCAGATACTCTCTGCAAAGAGGGGGGGGCGGGGGAATACTGCTTACCACAAATATCTTGTTCAATCTTCGGTAAACATTGAGCAATCTGACAATATCGATTCAAGGCGGACGCTTCGATTAGAGCCAAGTAATGATGATTGCATAATAATGCTAAGATAATGCGATGAGTGTTGCAGGGAAGAGGGAGAGAGAGAGAGAGATGGAGAGAGGGGTAACTCCGAGTGAAGAGTATTTGCATTTGGCACCGATTCGAATTTGTTCATCTTCGGCACAATCTTCCAACAGTCACTGGCAGTTTATCGCCGCGTCAAAGCAAACAAGACGCACAAAAAAGTTCAAAAGAAGAGCAAGCTAAACCTTTAGATACCCTGTAAAGCGTGCAAACTGTAAAGTAAGCTGTAAGATGATCAAAATCAAATTTGAAAGTGAATATTTCTTCTCTTAATTATTTGAGAAACCTCTTTAACAGCTGAATATACCCCATTTCGGCATGTACAGGGTACAACGACAACAGTTAAATACATAATGAGACCGTAAAGATGCAGCGCCAGTGTCCCCGTCAACATGGGCACGAGACTCTCGCAGAGAGTCCCATAGCACGTATGCAAACACACAGAGGAAGAGAAAGAAGCAGATAGATAGAGAGGGAGAGAGAGATGGGGGAGTGGGGCAGTGGATACTTGGCTCTTGGAAAGCCCATTCAGGTAACGCTGCTTTCGCTCCGCTTGGCTCTATGCAAAATAGTCGTGGCTTTTATTGACTTCCGTGTTTTGAGATCGTTATGAAATTTTAAGGTTACATTTATAGCACGCTAAATCGATTGGTTAGTCACAGCCCAAGGCTATAGAGAAGTAAATATGTTAGGCTTGTTATGTCGAAAAGAAATTTGTCACCAAATTACGAACTAACTAAAGTTGAAATAAGAATACTCCGTAATTTCACAACAATTTGCAGTCATCAAATAGGAAATTTATTTGGAATTCGCATTACTATGATATTTTTGCAGAAGAGTCTCCAAAGTAAAACAAATTAGGAAAGCAACGATCGGAATGCCCGACTGCAAGATACCGTCTAGCTCTTAAGTCAGTTTCTTGATTATCTGCTGCGTTTGTAGTCTGGATAAGGAGAATAGTTGCATATGATATAGTGGGACTGATAATTGAATTCAAAGTTAAGTTATCGATATGTGTTGGATATTATAGAAATAGTTAAATATTATATTGATATGCAAAGTGATTTACGGTAAGTTAATTATATCAAAAAAGAACGTTTCTTCAAATCGAGTTTACAACTCTTAATACGCTTCAATTTTTGCGCGTTTCAACTTTATTTATGTATATTCGCGAGACGACCTTACAACTCTTTAATTCTCTAATGCGTCAACGCTCATCTACTAATGATGATGACAACTATTGGCTGCAACTGGGGTTGCCAACTGTCGTGAGAATGCACAATGAATCCAAATTTGGAATATACTTGATCAACATTTGATGTAGAATAATTTTGATAAACCTTACTTGGCGTCTGTAGCTGTTGATATTACAAAGATCGAAGCATTAAAGTGGACAGACAGACAGTCACTCAGATGCACAGGCAGGCACAAACACATATACAGACTGATAGACAGACAGAGAGACAGATAGACAGATGAACAGACAGACAGATGTATAGACATACAGACAGTCATACAGGTATACATACATACAGACATACAGACATACAGACATACAGACATACAGACATACAGACATACAGACATACAGACATACAGACATACAGACATATAGACATACAGACAGACAGACAGCAGACAGCAGACAGACAGACAGACAGCAGACAGACTGACAGACTGACAGACTGACAGACTGACAGACTGACATACAGACATACAGAGATACAGACATACAGACATATAGACATACAGACATACAGACATACAGACATACAGACATACAGACATACAGACATACAGACATACAGACATACAGACATACAGACATATGGACATACAGACATATAGACATACAGACATACAACAAACAGACAGAAAGTCAGACAGACATACAGATGAACAGACAGGCAGACAGACAGACAGTCATACAGATGAACAGACAGACAGACAGACAGACAGACAGACAGACAGTCAGACAGACATACAAATGAACAAATAGGCAGACAGACAAACATACAGACATACAACAAACAGACAGAAAGACAGTCAGACAGACATACAGATGAACAGACAAGCAGACAGACAGTCATACAGACTGACAGACATACAGACATACAGACATACAGACATACAGACATATAGACATACAGACATACAGACATACAGACATACAGACATACAGACATACAGATATACAGATATACAGACATATAGACATACAGACATACAGACATACAGACATACAGACTTATAGACATACAGACATACAGACATACAGACATATGGACATACAGACATATAGACATACAGACATACAGACATACAACAAACAGACAGACAGACAGATATACACATAAACAGACAGACAGACAAGCATGGCTACATCGACTTGACTATTAAGTCCTGCCACGCCTCCTTCCGCCTTTTAAATAGGTTTACTCAAAGTCACCTAATACGTAGTCTCCGCTTAGCCAAATTAATGGGAAGCCCAACAAGTCAGAGTCGAACCTTCTGCATTCCCTCTGCCTCTTTCCATTAGTCTGCCCCTCGCTGAGCGAGTGCGAATCGCACTTCAGCGAAAGGTTGCGAAAATATTTGCATGAGCCAAAAAAGAGGACGCGTAGCGAGGAAAGCGCAGTGCAGAGAGAGGCAGTGAGAGAGAGAGAGAGCGAGAGAGTGAGAGGGTGAGAGGAAGCTGTGCGCGCTGCAAGTGCCGCACGCACTGTGCGTATGCACGCAGACTTTTGCAGAGCACTGTGTGTGCAAGTAAATTGCCCAAATATAGTTTGGGCTGTAGTTGAGTTTGCGCCGCGGGCAGTTACGGCCTCGTCGGGGCGCAACAAACAAATGATGATTACAAAGGGAACCGTGAGGGGAGTGGGCAACTGTGAAATGGGGGAATGCGGGAACGGGGCGGGGCACTGGCAATGGCATTTCGCAAATATTTTCGCATTTAGCCGCGTTTTGCTGCCAGCACTTTCGCCCGAAATAAACTTCGCATGTACCTGCGATTGCTCCGCATCACGCAAACAGTACCCATCCCCTCTCTCCTCTCCACCTCACTCCAGCCTCTCACCTTTGCCACGCCCACGCCCACGCACTCGGCAGTCGGGAGCAGCTGGCCTGGTTCCCGGGACACTTTTTCGAGCTGCTGCATCCGTGCCAGGCAAATCAACAACTTATGCTGTTTATATCAAACACAAAGCAGAACACAAAACACAAAACAAACACGCTGAGCAGACAGACAAAGAGGAGGGGGGCACAGATAAAGAGAGAGAGAGCAGAGAGAGAGACGGCAGAGATAGAGAGCGACAGAGACAAACAGCCGAACGCAACACAATCAGCTGCTGCTGTCATCGACAAGTTTCTGGCTCCGCCGTGTCCACTGACGCAGGTGCAACAGGGAAGGAGAACAGGAAACAGTGGGGTGGAGTAGACAGGGGGGGGGGAGTTGTACACTCACAATAGGAAGCGACTGGCAGACAGTCAAGTTGGCAGACACTTTTGTCAGGATCGTAGCTTTTGCAGCGCATTTCAAAGTGAATCATTGACAAAGTGCAGCGCGCTGCTGCAGCTCGTCTGCTTGAGAGTCCCCCAGGAAGCTGAATGGGTAACCAAACCGGATGCAGAGCCAAAGGAAACTGTCCAGGGCTGCAAGTGAACTGAGCTCAAAGACCACTGAGATGTCACAGTGACTAAGGCTACTCGACTGATTTATTGAGAGAATCTTTTGGTTTTGTTCGATGATTCGAGAAATACTAGGAAGTTTTTTTGAATGTAATAGTTTATTATATATATTATTATAGATTATATTACATATAAATGTATTGTATATGTATTATTGTATCTACACTATTCTAATCTTTTCGCGACCACTGCATATTGCAAATAAATATAATATGTAGAGTTATTTTTCCCAATCTTCGATTCTTTCAAGTTAGTTCGATATGAGCACTCAGCATACATTGTAAAGTACTTCCTTCATAAGTCTGCTATATCTGAGAGTACTTTGGTGGTATATAGCAAATCGTGGAATATGAATTTAGCTGCATATAGTAAAAATTTCAGAATTTTATAGCAATCACCAAAACGAATTTCATCTGCAGACTGATTAAATTTTTTTGGGATACAGACTAAAGATTACAGACTATAGATCATAGACTATCATTTAGTTTCTTTGGAACAAACAGTTGAAAGTAAAGATTTACATACAAAATTTATATATTTACACCAAATAGAAAAGGAATATAATAACATTGTTCATACATTTGTTAATAGCTACAATCATTTTAATCGCTCTGAGTATAAAAATTCTGTAGAAAAACTTTGCTCTTAACTGATTGTTCCGAGTGGAACAAAAATACTCATTTTGGCCGATTGTTCTTATCGCAGCTATGTAGTTCCGATTTTGATCAAATTTCATATGCTTATTATATATACGAGGGTCGTTTGATAAGTCCGTGACTTTTTGTATTTGCCGCGCACCTGCTCTAAATACAACACTGCTCCTGTCAGCAGTTATCGATTAACAGCTGACTGTAAAATTTTGAGAAAGCTGCGTTTCTTAGTTTGCGTTTTATAGGCATTGAAAGCAGACGATCTCGTGAATTTTAACGAAAATGGAAAAAAGTGAATTTCGTGTGCTAATTAAGCATTATTTTTTGCGTAAAAAATCCATCACCGAAACCAAGGAAAGACTTGATAAATATTATGGGGACTCTGCACCATCAATTTCAATGGTTAAGAAATGGTTTACTGAGTTCCGTTGTGGTCGTACCAGTACAAGTGATGCCGAACGTTCAGGTCGCCCAAAAGAGGTCGTCATGCCAGAAATCGTCGACAAAATCCATGGAATGATATTGGATGATCGGAGAATGAAAGTGCGTGAGGTAGCTGAGGCTGTAGGCATCTCAACTGAACGGGTACATCACATTTTACATGAATATTTGGACATGAAAAAGCTTTCCGCGCGATGGGTGCCGCGATTGCTCACACACGACCATAAGCGCAACCGTGTGACCATTTCAAAGGAGTGTTTGGCGATGTTCAACCGCAATCCAAACGAATTTTTGCGCCGTTTCGTTACCGTAGACGAAACATGGATCCACCACACCACACCAGAGACCAAAGAACAATCAAGACAGTGGGTTTCTCCGGGTGAACGTGCACCAAAGAAGGCCAAGGTGGGTCTGTCGGCCAACAAGGTCATGGCCACAGTTTTTTGGGATGCACAAGGTATCATTCACATCGATTACCTTGAAAAGGGTAAAACGATCACCGGCGAATATTATTCAGAGCTTTTGGACAGATTCGATATTGATTTGAAGCAGAAACGACCGCATTTGGCGAAAAAAAAGTGCTGTTCCATCAGGACAATGCACGGGTGCACACGTGTGTAGTCAGCATGGCAAAATTTCATAAATTGGGCTACGAACTGCTACCCCATCCAGCATATTCTCCAGATTTAGCCCCCTGTGACTATTTTTTGTTTCCAAACATGAAGAAATGGCTCGGCGGTAAGAGATTCGGGTCAAATGAAGAGGTCATCACAGAAACAAACGACTATTTTGAGGGCCTTGAGAAAACCTATTATTTGGAAGGAATAAAAAAATTGGAAAAACGCTGGACTAAATGTATAGAGCTAAAAGGAGATTATGTTGAGAAATAAAACGCTTCTTTGACGAAAAAAATATATTTTATTCAAAAAGTCACGGACTTATCAAACGACCCTCGTATAAAAAAAAGTCTGATGTAGTAAATTTGGTTACAATATCTCAACAAATAACAGAAATCGGCCGATAGTTTGTATGGCAGCTATACCGATATATGGGTCCGATCAGGCTCGTTCTGACTTATTTGTAGAGTATAATAATAAGAAGCATGTATTCCAAGTTTTATTAAGATAGGTTCCAAACTGAGATACGAGTTTGTTTTTCAAAAGAAAGACGGACGGACGTATGCAAATGTCTAGTTCCCCTGTTCATGCTGATTAAGAATATATATACTTTTTAGGGTCTCCTAAAGTGCGTTTGCCAGCTTCTGGCCTCTGCAAGGTTACAAATACGAATGCTAATCAGCAACTCTAAAGTAGACCGACATGACCACAAAAAAGATACGTTAAGCCACGCCTTCTTCTTTGTATTATATAGGTATACAAAGGTTTACAAATAGTACCCACGCTGTACCCACAGTGCTGTACAAAACATGAGCATCGAGTTGGATCGAGATTGAAGCTTTGTTCGTTTGCTTTCTTTCACTAATTTGAGATCTATTCGAAGCTCGGGGTGAGTTTGTTGTTGAACTTGAAGCTGGTGTTACGACATGGCATCATTCAACCAAGCCACGGGTAGCACCTGCACCAGCACAGGTAATTCTCGCCGATAATCCGGGAAGGTATTCATCGAAGCAATTGCTCGAGTGGCCAGTCGAGGGCTCGCCTAATCAGCGGGTATTCAATGGATTCGTGGATTCAAATATGTGTCAGAGGCGGCTTAAGCCGAGAAAGTTAATTGAACGAACGCACTGAGAAAGGGACAGGGGCGGGGAAAGGGGATGGGGGAGAGGAGCGGAGTCTGCGTCTGCGTCTGCAGCAGGTCGAAGTGGGCAACTTGAGTGATTACCGAGTGCGATTGACAGGCGCCGTGCGAGGAAGGGCGCTCATGACATAAGTCGGAACTCAGGAGCGAATCGTGGATCGGCAGAGGAGCAGGGGATGGGGGGGGGAGGTGCAACAAGTGCGCTTGCCATTTGCTCGCCTTTATTTGCTCTGCGAAGCGATGCGGGGCAGGCAGCTCAGTCGCTTCTAAGCGCGCTTTGCGCAACAAGTGAAAGTCTCCGGCGCCGCACACACTCGATGCGGCTGTCGCTGTTGACTTAACTGTTGTTGTTGTTGTTGTTTCTCTTGTTGTTGTTGTTGTTCCTCTTGTTGTCGTTGTTGTTGTTGCTCATGCTCGAAAAATCGTTTAGTCGTTTATGAAGATGCTGCGATGAAAGGCGGAAAAGGTGACCCCAGCGGCACAGTTCATCGGTTTCCGCTATGCGACGCGCTGCGCTGAGAGCTTTGACACCTTTAAACGATTAATTTGATAATCGATGACCCCGCAAAGCAACGCATCAAAACCTTCACTCTTCCGCTCTCTTACACGCTCTCTCTCTTTATGTCTGTCTTTCTCTGCATCTCTCCCTCTCTCTCTCTCTCTCTCTCTCCCTGTACAGAAGCATCTCTGTCTGGCAGCCTGTGGCGGAAACTTTACATTCCGAGTGCCAAAAATGTCGGGGCAGATCCTTCCCTGGCTTGCCCCTGTTTCTCTCTATGCGCCCTGCCCCATTTACCCCGTTTGTGCATGCAAATGAGATGCGAGCAACCGAATTGAAATGCAAAGTGTCGGACAGGCAGACGCACGCAGGAGCGGACGGAAGGAAGGATTGCCGGGCGAGACATGACAAAATATTTGTGTGAAAATATCTGAAATACTTGCAGACTACGAGTAATGTGTACACACCCCTTACAAAATATATACATCAAGTTCTGTCAGTGACTGCATAGGACTTTAAAAACTTTACTCTTTGCAGGTAGTGGAATCTGCATACACTCCATTGATTCACGTTAGTTATACAATATCTACATAGTATTTTCAATTTAAGGACATTATTATTTGTATTATTTTAGAAAGGGAGTTTCTCAGAGAGTTGGTACTTTGTGCCTAAAGACCCTTCCCTACCCTAACAAAAGTTGTACTACCCTAATGAAACAGAGCAGATCTTTTGTCGAAGAGTTGGCAATCTGAGCAGGGACCGTGAGTACCATGTGCAGATTCTTCCTCCTCGTCTGTACCAAGGCTGGGCAGTCACAGAGAAGGTGCTTAGTGGTTTCGTCATCCTCTTTGCAGAGTCTACACTCTGTATCTGAAGATAGACGCATTTTAACTAGGTGATAATTAACCGTGTGGTGGCCACTAAAATGGACAACAAAAAGACGGAGATTCCTTCTGGAGAGAGGATAAGTAAGCTCTTTATCCTGCCGCATCCCTGGTCTGAAAAGCCAGCAGCGTTTAGTCAACCTATCAGCCTCGGTTCCCACCAGGGAGAAGATTGTAGACCCCACTACACCGCAAAAGGGTACGGGTGCATGCAACGAGGTAGAAGAGCCCGCCTTAGCCTGAATACAGAGTGACCAGGTACACAGGTAAGGGTGACCTTGTTGCCTGAAGAGAGACTCTGCAGGAGGGATATAGATTCTGGCTTCTCTGATCCCCTTCTCAAGGTTCAGTTGGTAGCAAAACTCAATGACATGAACCTCAGATTGGATGACAGGGCATGTCAAATGAGACCATTAAGTTGGGGCCATGGACCACCGCTCAAAAGCTCCTTTTCAGTCTTCAACCCGTCAGTATAGCAGTGGATACTGTGAGGGTCACTTTTGGGGTGGCCATCATAGAAATCCTAACGTTCCGGTGTGAGAGTTTTGAATTTTGAACCAAAGAAGAGTGTCTTGGTCATTGAATCTGTTCTGATGCAGATCTCTATGCCGGGAATGCCCCTTATTACCCTGGGAATTAATTTACCAGCTTAAATGCAAAAAGTTTGTTAAACTTCACCAATTTTAAGAGTGAGACAGAAGGTACAGAAAATCCAAAATTGGTACTAGCTCCATAATAATACCTTTAATTCAACCAATCATTGCTATGAGAACTACTATATGTGGAGTATGTATAAGGATATTGGTATATTTATTTTGATTATGGTGATATTTGGAGACAATTTTATAGTCATAAGCATTTCTTCTTGCTTGTGATGAGTTTTCCATTCGGTCGATAGTTGCTAAGTGTGTATTAAAAAGGTTAAGCTGAGAATAACATAGGTACTAATACATAACATAACATGCATAAACAGGCTGTAAATAACACAAACTGTTATTAACATAAGCTTAACATATTTGAAGCATAATTATCGCAGATAAAGTATCGATAATAAAAGTCTTCTTGCCTTAAAACGTGCTTTTACTCAGTCATTAAATACTAAATAAGGTAGATATACGTGTATGTGTATTGAGAGTATATAGAGTAATTAGGCAAAGTCATACAAACAAATTCTCATTGAAATTGAGGTGCAAGGGTCGCAAGTCAACAGCTTGTTGAGGTCAGTTCGAAAAGGGGAACCCTTTTTGCAGCAGACCTTGACACTCTCTGCGACAATCGCGAATCATCTTGATCAATCAGATTGCAAGAGATATTCATGCTGATAGACAAAGACGATTTTTTGTCGTGACTCCGAGTGAGCCGTGGTAAAAACTCACAGTCCGCAATGAAAAACAATTATCAATTTTCTTGACTGTCGCAATTATTGCCTGTTGGAGGAAGAGGGGAGGGGTACAAGAGAAGAAGAAGTGGTCTTTAGAATTTCAATTGTGGAAAATTCAAATACAAATTTCGGTGTGAATAAAAAAGGACAGGCAGAGAAAGCTGCAAATAAAGAAGATGCTGAGAATAAGAAGGAGCAGCAGGAGGGGAAGGAGGAGGAGGAGGAGCAGGAGGAAGATATCGTTAACTGATTAGCGTAAACAAAGCGTTTAAATAAAATGCGAGCAGCGCCTGGGAGGTGGCTGATAAGCCGCGCCCGCCTATGAGCGCATTTAATTAGCATTAATTACGACGCTGCGACGCCAACGCCGACGCTGACGCTGACGTCAACGTCGCGGCATCCATATTGGCATTGTGAAAGCGCGAGGCGAGGCAAGGCGACGCTTAAGGCAATTGGGCGCGCAATCAATGAGTGCGATCTTTCTGGAGCACTTCGCGCCATGACAATTTGCAAATCGAGACGCCGCCAGAAGCGGATGCAGAGCGCCAGCAGAGCAACAGAAGCAGTGGCAGCAACGTCAAGTGTCATAGAGAGAAAGAGAATGAAGGACGGCAAGAAGAAAGCGGATTGCGCAATATTTGCGTCATCCCATCAAGCGCGACGCCAATCGAGAGAGAGAGGGAGCAAGAGAGATAAACAGAGAGGGTGAGAGTGGGGGGGGGGGCAGCGTCTGCGACTGGACCCGCATAATTGCGGCTACACCTGAATTTGGGGCCCTGCAGCCGAACTGAGCCAAACCGAAATGTGGGCGAGGCCTACGCGCCGCAGCCACCAAGACGAAGACGAAGACGCCGACAGCGACGCTGGCTGCGACGATAGCGTCTCACAACATTGGAATGCAATTTCACTTCTTTAAATATTTTCTCAATTGTTGTGCGTTTCGCCTTGCCTTGTCATTCGCCTTGTGCCTCGCCTGGCTACGCCAACAGCGACGCCGACAGCGACAGCGATAGTGTTAAGTATCTTTTTGGCACGCAGCTTACGCAGCATGCACACGCACGCAGAGAGGGGGAGGGGGAGAGGGACATCAGCAGTCTGTGTATATATGTATATTGGTGTTTATGTATTATAATTATACGATTTTATTTAATTAACAAGGCAAGCTGCGTATCTGTATATAGTGTAGTTTATACAAACGTACGTATGTAGGTATGCGTGTTTTAAAATAGGAACAATATTTATACCCTGGCAGGGTATATTAATTTTAGCCAGGAGTTTGTAACGCACCTTAGGAGACTCTACATAGTATATATATTCCTAATCAGCATGAACAGGAGAACTTGCCATGTGCATATATCCGTACGTCTTTCTTTTGAAATGCTAACTCGTATCTCAGTTTTGGCACTATCTTGATAAAACACGCATACTTCTTATTACTATACTCTATAAATAAGTCGGATCGGACCCATATATCGTATAGCTGCCATACAAATTATCGACCGATTTCTTTTTTTTGTCAAGATATTGTAACCAAATTCACTACATATAATTTATCCTATATATATAATATGCATATAAAATTTCATAATAGGAACAATCGGCCCCAATGAAGGTTTTTGTATGCAGACCTGTTCTGATTATATTGTAGAAATAGGAACAATCGGCCCCAATGAAGGTTTTTGTATGCAGACCTGTTCTGATTATATTGTAGAAATAACGCAAATAAAATGAGATACAATATTGAATAAACATAATACCATTTAAATGTGCACCATTATATATAACTAGTATTGAAACGAACGTTGGATATAGTAACCCGCAAGGGCATAAAACCTTCGGCGTGTCAAACGTTACCTTTTTTCCCAGTATTATTTATTTAAATTCAATTTATGGCGGTCGACTCAAATGTTAAAGTATATTAATAATAGTAGTAATAAATAATAATATTAACAATGAATTCTAGTAATAGCTAATAGTCGAAATATATAATTTAAATATTATAAATAATAATAATTGATACAAATAATACAATAATATTCTGTTGTCCCAGGCAAGGGGTGTGTTTTCGTGGACTAAAGTCCTTTGACGACTTTGGTATATAATTTCCATAGTTCTGCAAGTTTCATTTATTAATTTGGTTCATTAACTTTTTTGAAAACAACATTAATCAAAAGGGAATCCACGAATAAGTTTCAATTGAATTAAATCAAAAACAGATAAAAGGCTAAATTCGACATCCCACAGCTGCTATACCCTTTCAACTTTCTGCTTTAGACTGATTTTTTCCATACTAGCAATGGTAGAGAATTTTAAAACATTCATGATTAACATATGTTAGCAACCTTAATAACATAACTCAAATCACCAGACATATATGAATTATTTATGTATCTCAATCTAATTGCTTCTATAGGGTATTTTGATGGTAAAAATTACAAAAATAGGTTGTAAATAATACATATATAGGTCTCATCCGGCTGAGAGAAAATTGTCCACTGCAAAGGTCACATTAAAATACTAACAAAGGGGCAGAAATAGGTCAACTCATCTGAAAATCATGATTCAAATTATAGTATTTTTGTATATATACTTTCAATTAGATGTCTCCTAAGGAGTGTTGCAAACTTCTGGCCAAAATAAATACGCTCTCTGCAAGTGTAGAATAAGTTTCAATTCATAAAAAAAAAATGCAAATTATATCTTTGTATATCTTTTTGTACTCTCAATTTATTTGATATTGCCTTTGCTTGTTTGAATTATATCAATCTATTTTGTATGTTAATGTAATTTAATAGCTTTACTCCATAATTGCAAGCTACAAGCTGTGCATTTTGTTAAGCTAAAAAAACTCAGCTGTCATTAATTTGATATTGTATTTTTCATAGCGAAATTATAGGCTTCGAACTGTTTACGATTATAACATTGCATTATAATGATACAATTATTCAAATACCGTTTTATATTTAACTTATGAACACATACTTACATATGTAATATATAATATAAGCTCATAGCATCGCCTACAGCAACTCACGTCTACAGTGACTCAGCGAAATTCAGGGCAATAACGCGATTACAATAAACATATGTATGTACACCTGTATAATGCCCGCATAAAAGAATTCGAAATGAATGCAACGTTTTAATGGAAAATTTTGAGTCGAGAAATCAATTTGGCGTTCGTAACTATTATGATATAATAGGGGAGACAATTACGGAGTCGTGAATGAAGAATGAAGTTGTGAATGAAGAATGACAGAGAAGAGAAAGAGATCGAAAGATGGCATACCCTGTAAGCTGCGGACCCAACTATAAAAGTACTTAGAAGAAAACAGATTTGTCGCGAAATTTCACCAATTTCTTAAAAATATAGAACCATATTTATCAAATAGGTTTATATTGGAGCCGAAGAACTGGACATCTCTGGCTTTATAACATATAATATCTTATTATTAAAATAAAAGTATAAAGAAGATTTATAATATGTTGCAAATATCTTTAAAGCACTCCAACCTTTTTTTGAATCACGGTTTCCAAATAAATTGAAAGTGCCTTCATCAATGTAGCTGACATTCAACTCGAAGGGGGAGTTTTTATACTTACTATATACCATAGGTTCCATCATACATCACGCTTGGCGCCTTCATTATGCGCGCTGTCTTCGGTCAGTCGCTGTCCGCATCTTTTGCTTAGCTTTAAAAAACGAAAGTGGCCTCCCAATCAGCCGCTGCCTTTGCCTCAGCCTCTGCCAGAGACACTCAGTTTGAGGAAGTAAAAGCGCAAAAAATTGCGACGAAATCCTACAGAAAGCAAGAGAGAAAAGCAACAACAACAACAACAACAATAACAACAACAAAAGCAACTGGAACAGATGAGGCCGAAATATGGCCAAAAGGTGCTTAAGCTGCTACTGCAGTTGTTGTTGCAGTTGTTGTTGTCGGGTTGGTTGGCCGCTGCAGCGATCGAGCTCGGTCGCTCGGTCGGTTGGTCACATGCCGATGAGGCGCTGGCACCTGGTCAAGTGGCACAGAGCACCCGCAGCAGGAAGTGCCCCAACGGGGCAGCTGACGTGAGGCAAGGCGAGGTAAGGCGGGGCGTATTAAGTCACCTGGTCGACAAAACTGGCTGAGTATGTAACCAGCCCGCAGCCAGGCAGCCACGCCAGGCCAGCCTAGGCGCCGTTGCCAAATCACATTTGAAGGAGTATGAGGGAGAGAGAGGGGGCTGCTTGTGGCTTGCAGCGTTTTAGTTTTCGAAAAGAAATGCACACGAGATCTAAACAAATTTGACAATCCGTAACTGGAGGCAAATATTGACGCGCCGCTTAGGGCCCTACCCAAAAATTGGTGGCAAAGCAAACCAGTTTACATATCCCCTACTCGTAGGGTAGAAGGGTGTTATGGTTTTGTGCCAAACGAAAGTGTATCTATTGTAGAAGAGTACATGCATTCTGCTCGTATGAACGTCTAGATCTCAGAGCCTACAAGAGCTTCTGCTACCTAATTTGATAGAAATATGTATTATTGTTGTGTGCAGAGAACGTTTTTTGTTAGAATTGTGCCACGCCTCGTCTTGCCCTTTTTAAATCGAAAAAAAAAACATTTACTGCAAGTGTGTACTATACAATACAATACAATAAAATACACTACAATACAAAAGTTATTGAATAATAAACATAAAAAATATTTAAGAAATATTCTTTTGTAATTTTGCACCAAAACAGATGTATCTAGCAGAGTATATGCATTCTGTTCGTATGAACACCTATATCTCAGAGAGCCTAAAAGCTAGGGCTACCAAACTTGGTAGAAAAAAGCGCCACGCCCCACCTCGCCCATTTTATTCGAAAAAAACTTTTATTGCAAAGGTAAATATTACTTATCACAATAAAATAATATACATAAAAGGTATTTAAGAAATACTCTTCGAGAGTAGGGTAGCAGGTATATCGCAGTCGAGCACACTCGCCTAAGCTTTTCTACTAGTTTTATCGGTCTTTCTCGGGAAGATTCGTAAGAGAGGCTGCTCACAACAAAGTATTTGTTGCCCAAGGCTGGGGCTGTGCCTGGGGGCGGACGGGGGCGTGTCTGATAAGAGAAATGGCCAACAAGAAATGCAAATGAAAGCGAAATCGAAGCACGCAAATGCTGCTTGCGGCAGCAAGAAGAAAACTTGCTTTGCGGCACAACGCAACACAACTCGAATGTGACACGTCACGACACTCCGCATGTTGCTAGTTGCTAGTTGCGCTGCAGTCAGATGACTTAACCAGGCGTTGCCCGCCAGCGGAGGCTGCTGATGGATTCATGTCGAAATCTCGCAACCGTTTTCGACTGCTCGCAATGCCCGTGCAGGTGTGTTTGCCGATCAGTTAACGAATGATAATCACCGTTAAGCAGCCGACATCGAAATCCATTCGAAAGTACGGCCCCAAGACCTTGCCAACTCTCCTCCTCGCCCCCCAGGTGAAGAGGTATTAACAGCAATATTTATATGAAATTATAGCAATCTTATTGAGCGATTTGCACAATCTTTCCGCTTGTTTAGCTCTCTACACACAGTGTTATATAGCTTGCGGACTTACAGGTAAACAAGCGCGGAAGTGACAGTTGAACGTGCTCGATACGTGATGAACACGCTGTCCAGGATTTGAAAATCAGTAACCTAATTTATTTATTTCTTTTATGTTTCTTATCTGTTCGCAGCAGTAATCATTAGGAAAGGGATATGTATTAAGTTTACTAAAATCGATATCTAGCTTTCTATATCCACTATTATATCTAGCTTTACTATCTGGAATTTAATTTACACTTGCAATTTGGTTTTAATTGATTTACGAGGGTGCAAGGGGCGTGGCAAATGTCTCAAATTACCTTGATCAACGTAAAATGTTAAGTTATATGGTCAGCAAATTTGGTTCTCCTAGCTGTTATGGCTTCTCTAATTTAGGTTTTCATATGAACGGACAGACAGAGAGAGGGACATGTCTATGTGGCCTAGATTTTGTGGGTTCCGAGATGCTTTGCCAGTTAGACACATTTTTGGTTAGTTTAAAGTTATTGTATCTTTCTATCTTATGTGAAGAGTGTATAAACAGCGGAGTACTTAAAAATCGCATGTCCATTTCACTATACTGCTATATGTATCTGGCGCAGATTTTAGAAGGTTGCCAGGGAAGTCCACCTATTCCCTACATTTAAGCGGTGTGTGTTTACTTCGTATCTTATATCTTTGTTGAAGTGGTCTCTTTCATCAATGTATATACACTTGGTCTCAATTTAAACGGAACTCTCCGAGCACTCTCTCTCCGTCTTCTCAACTCAACTGTCTCTCTCCCTGTCTACTATGATTTAAAACTCAGCATTTTACTTCACGTACATAACAATGTCTAGAATTTGATGACATGATATCCGATGTTGTGGAGGAATTGCCTTCCTTAGAGGATCTTGAAATGATGCTCTAGAAGTGCAGATAGGTTTATCGAAGAACGCTTATATAGATTAAGCAAGATTTGAAAAAGTCACTCATGTCTTGTATTATGAAGCTAAAGATGCTAATACCGAAATGGAAGACTACCTCGGCAGGTTCTATATCCCTGCAGGTTCTTATATCCTCCGATCGTTACTATACAAGTGATATATTGTATAAAGGTGCAGAATATTATGTCTTTCTTTGATTAACACTCATAAATTGAGTTGATTATCAAATTTAAACTGGTCTTTAGGCAAAAAACCTTAATTTCGTCCGATTGCTATGGCAGTTATATGTTATAGTGATCCGATGTTGATAAAATTTTCCATTTCGAACTAATATGCCTAACATGAGAATTTCCAGCAATATAATTCCGTGATTAACAAGGGAAAAGTCAAAAAATTTACAGTTATTCGCAGTGAATAATTAAAATCTGATAAAATAAAATCTGAATTGACAGTTTGAATAATTAAACTTGTGTCACATGAAATATTAAAGAAATTGGATTATTTCATAACTGCTATAAATAGTTATTACGAGTATTGAAAGGGGTAGAAATAAAAGTATGAATGTAATAGATTTCTTTCCCAATTTCGATTATCCATATGGTTATTTATCCGAATATCTCTTGAATATGCACGACGAATTTCGCGCGTTGTCGCTAATTGAATGTGCACACTATATCTACTATATCATTAACTATGCTATAATGAAACTGGGTTAGCAAATTAAGTGGATGCAAAACGATCCGAGGATAGGAAAGCAAGTGCAAGTCGGATTAAGAGGCCCGGGGGATGCCTCATGCTTTGGTATTCTGGCGGCGCGTGTCTGGGGATTACATGTCCACGATGCTAGGTGAGTCGTAACCGTATCCGAAATTCGCCTCGGCTTTTGTTATCTGGGATCGGAGACGGAGACGGAGGCGGAGACGGAGACGGAGTTGCAGCCAATTTGCATGCGGAGTGTGGCAAGCGCAGCAAGGTCTGTGTGAAAATGTTGCAAAACTGGTCGCGTACCAGAGACGCCCCTCCCTCTCTCTCTCTCTCCCACTGTCTGGCGTTGTCTCGCTCTCGCTTTCCGTCCCTTCAGCGAGCACCTTGTGCGCGCTCTGCTAGCAACGGTGACTGCGACGCTAGCGTCAGCGTCGTCGTTGTCTTTATTTATTTTTGTTTTTTTACGTTTACAAAATTTCTTCACTTTCGGTTTCGGGTTTTCGACTCTATTGCGGCGGCTGCGCAGCCGCCGAGGCGACGGCGACAACGACGACGACGGCGATGACGACGCCGGCTATTACCTATATGAGCTGGCGTTATCATCTGAGCGGCAGCATTTTCAATCCGAGAGTGACAAGCAACGGACGCCAAGCCGTGCCGTACGATCCGCACGATCCGTTGCCAAAATATCCGTGATCCGCGTCTTCTCTTCTTCTTTTTTTTAAATTCGTCTTCGTCGCGTCCTCGCGGAACTGTGCATCGATATCGATAATAACCGATAAGCCTATCGATCGGCCAAGCGCAACTGCCAATCGTTGTTATTGTTCTTGTTTTTTTTCCTGTGCTACGTATATCGAAGCAAAAAAATCGACTAACACGAGAGTTAATTCGCCGCAACTGGAACTGGAATTATTGCAGAGCAGCCGACATGGTAAAGATTCCCCCTCATATTCAAGGCACTTTGTCCTCCCCCTCTCCCGCTATCTGGGGCGAATTCATTGCAAGGATTACGCAGCGAATCAGGCGAAAGCCAAACACAGTCGCGATAAATATTTCAATTTCAAATCCATCGTAGGGGTTTGAGGAGGGGTGAGGGAGGGGCAGGGGAAGCTATAAGAGCAGCTGGCGGAAGTTTTTTGTAATTAGGATCGGCTTAGCTCAAATGGGGGACGGGGGTGACGCAAGGGAGCGTCTATGCGAAAAAGAAAGCGCCGCTGCGCCAAAGTTCGCCGCAGTCGCAGTCGACGTCGCGTCGCGACGATGACGCGGATGACGGCGAAAATGACTTAAATGACGATGATGTGCAAATGTGAATGAAAGTAACTAGACATAAATACATACATATATGTATGTGAATGAATATATGTATGTGTGTTGCGTCTGCGACTGCAGCACAGCAAGAGAAAGAAAAAGCGCGAATCAGTTCAATAGAACAAAGTCAACTCTCTTTCCCTTTGCTGCCTTACTGTCTCATTCTTCTGCACTGCTTGCTCACCTTGCTAGTGACCTCGAAATGACCTACGGAATGAATTAATTGATGAGGGGCTCTGTTGCTGCTGCTGCACAAGTGAGAATTGATGGGGGGATTGCCAAAATATCCAGATTATTCATTACGATAAAGTGGACCAGCAAATGCAAACAAGGAATGCCTCAAGACTTTGCCTTTTGGGGGCCAACATAATTAATTTATGATCGAAATTGATTCATAAATAATTCGCATTTTCCGACTGCCTTCCCACTGTGTGTGTGTGTTTGTTTGTTTGTGTGTTTCATTGTGTGCGTGTGCTACTCTTTTCTTTTGCCCGTGTTCTATTCTAGGTTATGTTTGTGCCGTTGTTATTGCAGTTGTTATTGTTGTTGCTGTTCCTGCTGCGAGGCAACTTTAATTAACGCAGATTACGAGTCTTGTTTTTGAGCGAATGTTTGACAGCAGCAGCAACGACGCTACCAGCTGTGTCCGGGCAATCAAGGCGAAGATATGCGAATGCCTATTGGAATGAGTAAGGCAAGGCAAGGCGAAGAGAGCGCTTAGACTCCCCCTCTCTCATTCACACACACACAGACAGAGCGTGGCACTGCTTTTGCCTTGACTTGGCCCCACTCTCAACACACGCACACAGGAAGTTTGTTCGCCACTTGGATCGTTGCTCTATCATTGAACTGAGCAAGGCAAGTCAAAGAGAGCGCGTAGACACTCCTCTCTCTTATTCCCATACACAGGCAGAGCATGACAATCCTTTTGGCTTGAATTGGCTTGAGCACACACACACAGAGGAAGATTTGTTCTTCACTTGGATAGTGAGTAAGGCAAGGCAAAGAGAGCGCTTAGACTGCCCTCGCTTTCACACACACAGGCTGTGGTCGGCAATCCTTTCGGCACACACACACACAGACACATTCACACATATGCAACGGTCCTTTGTTCGCTCATTCGTGCAGTTGTTCGTTTAGTTGTTCAGCTCAATTCAGTTCATTTGTTCATCTTCGAACGGTTTTCTCAACGAGAGTGAAAGTTCGCAGTTTGCTGCTGCCTCTGCCTCTGTTGCTGTTGTTGTTGTTGTTGCTGTTTACTGCTCATTTGTTTGGATTGCTGCTGCTGCTGTTGTTGTTGTTGTTGTTTTTGCTGTTGTTTTGTCAATTGTTTAGCATCAATAACAAATATTTGTCGGCTATGCTAATGAACAGAAATCGAACGAAAGCTGCCCAAAGTAACAGCCCGAGTCAACAACAACAACAACAGCAATAGCAACGCACAAGGCGCAGGTGAAGTCTCCGTGTCTGCCAAGGCGGTCATCTATTTTGTTTATACTCTGTCAATCAATATCAATATGAATACAGATGCGAATGCCTAATAGAGCCCAGCATGAAGGCATTCAAAACGGCAAATTAATCATTCATGAATGAAATGAGTACATTTTACTCACTTGTTAATGTTGTGTTTTTCCCAGCCTTATGAATTACTGTACTCATTCATTTGCTAGTGACTACAGTATTTTTGAGTATAGTATTTTAGTGACTGTCATAGTATTGTACAGTGAATGATACAATATTGTCAATATATTGTATATTTGTGCCCAAAACTAATGTGTGGCACTTAGTTGAATACCCTTGGCTGTAAAACACTTGTAGGGGTTTCTTTTTTCGTCTATTTGCTTAATTGACCACATGAATTAACTCATTTCATAGTAATTTTTAGTGTAATCACTCATTTTTTCTTGTACTCATTTCGAAAAAAGGTCGCAGCAATCATTTCAAACGTGTACTCAAAAAGTGTACACTTCTTGTTTGCATTATATGAATTATTGTTTAGAGAGTAATGAGTGTACATAGGTATAAGACTAGTATAAGACTGATAATAGAGCTCTAAGCACTGCAGATGTTATTAATAATAAAAGTTATTATAGGTCGCAGTACAGATACCCCTTTTCAATAATTACATTGATGAGTACATACAAAAATGAGTACAGTATAGTTGCCTTGAAAATAATTCATTCAGGCAGGATTTTATTGCCTCTTCTGTTGCGAATCTACATACACTCAATCCCCACCTCCCTTCCCCACTCCTTGGGTCTCTGCCCGCAGTCTCCATCGACCGACTGACTCATTGACTCACTCACAAAAACAATTGTGTTAGTTACTGCGATGCCGCAGCCGACGTTGCCGTTGACTGCGCCAGCATGCGGGTCACTTCACACGCTTCACACACACAATGACCGCCCCGCTCCCTCGCTCAGTCTGTCTGTCTCCCTTACTCTCCACTCTCTCACGTTCGTTGCACACTTTTAATTGTTTGCCATTTCTTGTATAATGTATTTTCATTATTCGCGGCGTAATTTCACCGCCTGCATTTGTGACACCTACTCATCCTCACGGCAGCGCAGCGCAGCGACGCAGCCAGCGGCAGAGACGTCAACTGCGACGGCAACGTCGACGATGACTTTGTTTGTGTGTCTTGCCTAGCGGGAAGTGAAAGTTTTCGGACGTATCATTTCTTCATGTTGCTTTTATTGTTGTGCCTTCTGCTTCGCCTTCTTCTTCTTCTTCTTCTTCATCATCTGCGGCCACTTTGGGCGCTTATGACATTTAAAAGCTGGCCAAATTGTTGTTCGTTTTGCTCATTGTTATTTACCCCACTCCTCCCTACCGCCCTCTTCACCTGTGATGTATTCAATGCGCGCTGCCGCTGCCTCTGCTCATCATCAGCGACCATCGATGCTGCTGGCTGGTTGCCCATCGGGCAGTGTCTTACGCAATTGGAGAAAGGGGAACGTGAGTGTGTGCGACTGTGTGTGTTTCTGTATGTGTGAGTGAGAGAGTGAGTTACAGTTTGGACATTGCACAATATCTCACGCGCTCATCTCTAGCAAGTTCCACATTCCAGCTTCCCACTCTCTCGCACTCTTTCTCACTCCACTTCGCTCTTACACTGACTGCCAGCAAAAGTTTACATGTGTCTGCGGCGCAAAGGCAAAGTTTGGTAATAAATTTGATGGTTATTATAGACAAGTTGTTAACCTGTCAGAGAATACCCCCTTCTATCACTCTCCCCTCTCTCTCTCTATCTTTCTCTCCCTGTGTGTGTGTGTGTGGTACCTGTGCACATACAAATGTGGGCTAGTGTATTTAAATTGCTCTGCGCCCGTTTAATCGTCTCTCCCGCGGTCGATTCGCGGCCTGTTTTCGGAATTCGAAATGAGTGATAGTAAGAGGAGAGGGAGGGGGAAGAGACACATGGAGAGGAGGACGAGGGGAAGGAGGTACAGGCATCGTACGAATTTCGCTTGTAAAACAAAAACCAATTAAACGTCGCTTGCCCGACGATGATGATTGCGTTTATTTCGCTTACCTTTCCCCACTTCCTCCCCCCTCCCCTTTACCACTCTTCTCACCTATCTGGCATTTTGTTTTGTTTGGTTTTCTTTTGTTTTGTTTTCATTTTTTAATTTCGGCTATTTCGGCACGCTCGTCCCCTGCATTATTGATGATGAGGCGAGCGTGCCGCGACGTCAATCAGCGCGATTACGCTACGTAACAGGCGAAACGTTACGTTACGTTACGTTACGAGCTGCGACATCAATTACGTTTTAATTAGAGCGCAATACGCGCCTGTCTGTCTGCCTGTGTAGATGTGTGTGTGTGTGACTGTCCAACCACAAGCTAATGAGCGAGGGAAAGAGCGGGAGGGTTGCGAGTGGAAGGGGGACAGCAACTTGTCCAACTTGCTGCCACGCTGCCTCTGCCGACTGCGAGTGCCTCTGCCACAGCGAGGTCAGCCAGACAGGCGACAGAGGTCGCCAGCTGGCAGCGCGAGTTCAAGTTGAATGTCAATTTGCATCTTATTGAATGACTAACAGATCCTCAGTCTGTTTGTGAGAGTGTAAGTGTGCATACTATCCTATAGTATCCATGTTATTCGATAGTATCGATAGTTAGTTGATCAGGATTCGATTATTTCTATCTCTCAGTGTATCTCTGTTACTAATTATGTCATCCCAAATTCATCACCTCTTCTCTCAAATTGCCGCTGTCTTATTATAGTTATTGATTTTATCCGATAGTAAGTTGATCAGTATTCGATACCACCTCTCTTTGTCTCTGTTGCTTATAATGTCATGTTATTTGCGTCATCTCTTGTCTTATACCGATCTTATCTAACTTTATCTGAATTAATGAATATATATCCGATAATCTCAATATTTCCCCCAAGTAACGATAATTATGATTAAATTTCTCAGTATATTCTGGCACTCATTATTTCATATGCGTCATCTCTTGTCATATATTGATCTTATCTGACTACAGCTTAAATATTCAATATCTTCTCATGTTATGATATTGTAAGTAGATAAGTATCTCTTTATCTCATCTCATATGAAGCATCCCTTAACTCATATCATTATTATATAATAAGGAAAATGTAAACCGCTGGCTAGAAGATCAATTCTACCTCTACTGAGCTTAGGGCTCCATTATCAGTCCAGTTTTCCTATAAATATCAATATTAAACTCATGTCAATATAATCTTATCATTTTTTATATAAGAGTGACCTTATTTTACCTATATAATCAGTCTATCTTGAGTTAATTTCACTTATTTCTCTTACTTACCCTATCTCTCTCTCTCTCTCTCTCTCTCTTTCCTTTTCTATCTCTTTCTTTCTCTCTCTCTTTCTTTCTCTTTTTTTCGTCTCCCTCCTCTTGCTCCCTTAGATGCTATTACGGCTGAGTCTGCTGGCAACGCTGTGCTTCTACACCACACAGGCTGTGCTCAACGGAAAGGACGTTAAGCGTCGGGAGGCTGGCTTCGACAGCTATGGTCCCCCACCACGACCCGCACCACAGTACGGTCCACCACCTCCACAGCACCACACGCCCCATCGCGAGTACGGCGTGCCCCAGCAGATACCCTTCCGCGAATATGGTCCCCCTGCGCTGAAATACGGTCCGCCCAAGCTGAACTTCCTGAATGGTGGCGGCGGCGGTGGCTCATCATCTTCGAGTGGTTTGCACGAGCAAATCAAGACGCACTTTGGCGTGCCGAAGCCTTACTACGGTCCACCTCACATCCAACACAAGCCGGCACCACAGTATGGTCCTCCACCACCTAAGCCGGCCCCACAATACGGTCCCCCTCCACCAGCCCAGTACGGTCCACCACCACCAGCAGGACCTCCACCACATCCTCAGCCACAGTATGGTCCTCCTCCCCCACAGCCCGCACCCCAGTATGGTCCTCCTCCACCGCAGTACGGTCCTCCACCACCACTGAAGCTGCAACATCGTCCTGCACCACAGTATGGACCACCTAAGCCACAGTTCGTTGGACCACCACCACAGCCTCTACCAGCACCGCATCCGGCACCGCTGTTTAAGCCTGCTCATCAACCCGCCACCTCGTATGGTCCTCCCGCCTCCGGGCCCCTGAACCTACCACCTAAGCCTGTGTACGACACACCTCCCAACTACGGTCCACCCCCACTGCCCGTCAACCTGCCCGGCCCCGGGCCAGCTCCCACGTTCAACCATCTGCCCGAAACCACCATCATCCTAAGCGGACCTGGAGGTCAACAACAGTTGCCTAGTGGCCCCGGAGGCGGCCCCGTCAAGCAGGTGCAGATCCAGATCGATGCCTCGGGACACACACACAGCGTGAGCGGCTCCCAGGCGCCGTTCCACACTGCCTGCGATGGCTGGAAGCCAATACCGGCGCCAGTGGGTGCCTACGTTGAGCAGAACCACATCGAGACGCAGGGCGGCTACAGCAGTGTCAACCAGGGCCACAATCAGGTGCAGATTCAGACACAGGCTCAGAACTTTGGCACACAGTACAGCGTGGGTGGTGCAAGCGGAGCAGGTGTGTCCGCATCGGGCGGAGGCGGCAGCAGCATCGTGGAAGGACTCTCGGACGAGCAACTGGTTGCAGTAGCTTTGCAGGGTGATGTGCAGGGCAATGTGATCACAGGCCCCGGCGGCGATGGCCAACTCAACTCGATTGACTCCGAGGCGCTGCAGGTGAGTGTCACATGTTTCTCGCAGGATTTACAAATGGAACTAACTGTTATCGTTTCTCTTTCCGCAGCTCTCGTTGGGCGCCATTGATGACTCCTACTCGAAACCGCCTTCGGATTCATTTGCTCCTGGCTCGGTGCATGCCCAGAAGTATCACAGCGGTCCCGGTGCTGCACTGCCTCCACCCCCACCTCCACCGCAGTTTGGACCCAGGCCCAACTATGGACCACCCCCACCACCTCCACACTTTGCCGCGCTGACCAGCAGCCACGGCCAGTCGCAGTCGCAGAGCCACTCCCAGTCTCACTCCAATGTCAATGTGCAGTACGGTCCACCTGCTGGTGGCAACCCACAGCCATTCCCCCAGCACGGCGCCGGACAGCCCAACAAACCCGTTGCCTACCGCCCGCCCGTGCCCGCCGGCCTGCTGGAATCAATTGGTGCCACCGTGCAGCACTTGGATCAGTTTGGCGTGAAGCCACCCCAGCAGGCACCTACCTACATACCCCCTGCTGCCCACGAGATCGCGCTGAGTGGCCCGCCACCACCACCACCACCAGCAGCTCACTTTGGAGGACCTCCTCCACCTCCGCCCCAGCAGATCGTGCAGCAGCAGCTGCCGCAGCCACAACCAGGTCCTTCCTTTGGCCACCAGAAGCCACTGCAGCTGCAGCAGTATGGCCCACCAGGACCTCCACCACCACAGGCTCTTTACCAGCCCGCACCACCTTCGCAACAGTACCTGCCTCCACCCGCCGTCTTCCTTCAGCAGCAACAGCAACAGCAGCACGCGGAGAACTCATACAGTGCCTCGCAGTACACTCAGCAGTTCGTGCAATCTCAGGGATTGCCGCTGTCGCAGCAGGCGCCGCGCTTCAATCAGCTACCACAGCCACAGACGGTGGTTGTTCACGACTGCGGTCACGGACCTAACCTAGTCAGCAGCACAGGCTACCAGGTGCAACAGCAACAGCAGCAGCAGCAACAGCAGCAGGTGCAGCACTTCGGTAGCGTGTCGGCAAGCTCAGCTGGAGCATACAATGCCATCGCACAGAGCATACCCGTCGCGGAGCAACACACACAGTTCCTCACTGGACCCGCCGATAGCTACGGCCCACCGCCATCGGGCAACGACATCGACTTCGATCACTCCGGCTACGCCTCACAGAAGTCGGCAGTGGCCGCACTGCCGGACGGTACTGACCCGCAGCAGCTGCCTGGCTTGGATGGGTTGGACGTGATCTCGGCTCAGAAGTCACAGAGCATTCAGCTGGATCCTAACTCGGATCAGCCGGCCAAGAACTTCCAGGTGCAGTTCGGTAGCTCTTTGAGCGGTAATGCCGGTGGTGCTGGCGGTGCTGGTGGTGTTGGTGGTGTTAACGTGCTGGAACAAGGTGCCAATCACGAAGAGATTCTGTCACAAGGTCTGCTGCAGTCCATTCTCACAGCCATAGAGCAGCCACAGTCCACGGCGGCGGGCTTGCCACAGAACCACAAGGCGCAGAGTCGCTCAGACGAGCAGCAGCACGAAGAGCAACAGCTGGACGATGAAGATCAGGAGGAAGACCACGAGCATGGTGCCTCCAATCGCGTCGAAGTGCGTGTTCTGCCCGATGCCAAAGCGCACGAGGAGGAGCTGCGCGCCATCGTCAAAGAGCTGGAGCCCATTGTAGCTGCCGAGGTCGAGGAGAAGGCCAAGAACTAAGCTCAGTCACTACATACATATAGACGCTATGTAGCCATCACCCATGATCCACGGTACCACCGACCATGTCCATGTCCATTTCCATGTCCATGTCGATAGTCCTTGTGGTCCATTCACATCGCTTTTTTTTATTTATTGCTCCATCGCATACCCCTATATCGTATCTTATATCGTATCGTATTCACACCCAGCCCAGCCCAGCCCAGCTCAGTCCACGACACGCTCCGCGGACCCATTGCCATTCGGACCGGACGGAAGACGGAAGCAAAGACCCAACACAAAGAGCACAACTGAAACAGAAGCTACGCGAAGAGCGCGAGTCGTGCAAGGCGGGGCCAAGCTAAACGAAATAACGACAAAAAGAAAACCATAAAACTATGTTAAATAAATAATTTATTTATGTTTATATTACCCGAACGTCTTTCACTTATCGATTTCCATGATCTACTTAAATAGCTTGCGAATCTTCAATACATCGATAAACAAGGCATGGTATGTCTCCCC
Source organism: Zaprionus ornatus (assembly GCA_018904035.1). Taxonomy (NCBI): domain Eukaryota; kingdom Metazoa; phylum Arthropoda; class Insecta; order Diptera; family Drosophilidae; genus Zaprionus; species Zaprionus ornatus. Next base: position 22,244,820 of record JAEIFZ010000001.1, read on the forward strand.
ACGGAAGAGGGAGTCTCTTATTTGGGTACCTGCTCAGTCGTGTATCTAAGAGAAAGGACGTTCTCTTTGTTGCTTAGGCCCGTACTTTTTTTGGTGTAGGGTAGGTTGGATACCCAACAAAACAAAGCAGTTTACCAATCTCTTGGCATATAGGAGAATCGGCTTGGCCTCCTAGAGGGACGTTGATCTCCTTGTCGGCTACCTCATACCACCATACCCTGAACTATCACCTGACTAAGATGCGCCTATCTTCGAACACAAAGCGCAAAGGTGGTGAAGAAATTACCAAGCACATTATCTGTGACTGTCTAGCCTTGGTATGGTTGAGGTACCATTCCTTTCGTCCTTCGCTGATCATATCATCATATCTCAACAGATGCTCTGCTAGGCTGCATTGGGGAAACAGGGCTGCTGTTGTCAATAAATACGATAAGGAATTGTCTTCTACTGGATTGTCTTTTAACTTTATTGAAATATCTATTTCCTGAATCAATTTAAATCACTAATCCGCTATGAATAACTTTCTCATCTTGGGTTTACTATGAATGCATACTTAAATTTATATATATGAATATAAATACTTCAAATTATTACTAAGGAAATAGTTTTAGTATCTTGAATTGTTCAATCCAAATAAACTGAACCTTTATCTTCAGTTTTCTAAATCCTCAGAGAATTCCAAATTAGTTTTCAATTGCAAATAACCCGTCCCCATCTTCTGAGATAAACCGATGCGCTTTGACACTCTTGCGCCATTTCCTGGTGTTCAAATCGCTTAAATGTTTAACGATCGTTCAACAGATAGAGCAGTTGTCGATGATTTTATTATATATTTCTCAACGGGTGTATTTACGAGTATGTCGGCGTATTCATGAACTTCGGATAGCCTAATACAAAAGGATATTCCAATAATGTCGCAGTAGAGCTACAAAAATGCCATAAACTGTGAACTATATTTGTTTTTTAGATTGGATTAAGCACCCAGAAAAGCATGCAGTGAACCTATTGGTATTTTAGTATTTTTTGTATCAATGGGCTCTAGGTTAGCTCTGTTTCGAGGCGCTGGTATCGCTCCTTTACCATGACAGCCCTCACGCTTCTCTTATTCCGGACAATACCGATTAGTAGTTTAGTCATATTTGCTTTCTGTTTTTTACCCGCCCACGGCACAATAACAAACTATGATTGTTTCTCCATGAACAGAGGTCTATTCTTCTAACAAATTGAAAAATTCAACAAGCTGCAAAGCAACAGGAGGCGCGTTACTGCATATAGAAACTATTGTGCAGCACTGTTTGCAAGAGTAGAGATACGAATAAGCTTCTATATTGGAATAGGTAAGCAAGGTACGGATGGGTGTAGCCGACTTTAAAGTACCCTTTGGCTTATATTAAATAACCTTAACAAACACATTCATCATTCAGTTACTTATCAAAACAGAATGTTCAAACTTTGACGAGGTTTATATATAGCAATTTGACATAAGTTTGATCTGTGCATGATATACAGGAATCTCTCATGGCAAATTTGATGTTTCTAGTCTGTATAGTTCACATAGAAAATGTATGTAGCCGTATCTACTCGGCTATTCGACTATTTTCACTGGTCACAGGGTATAACAATGCCATATGGCACTATGCAAAGCCTTTGTCAAGGTATTATAGAGGAACCTGTTGCAGTTTGATAAGGAATGAAAAAAAATATTAATTGATATAAAGAGTTAGGTTAAGTCGAGAAATTCTGCACAAGCATAAGCGTAAAGTTGCCAACTCAAAAGCTGTAATGCATGAGCATCGAGAGCTCTACGGTTAAGTGTTGTTAATATATTCCACACTTAATGGATTCAATTATATTTGTAGTGTTGCGGGGAAAAAAGCGCGTCGTAGGCGTCAATCAAATTTGATGAACAGTTGATAATTGATTAAGCAAATTAAATCAAATCGAATGTTAAGTGAGCGATTTATTATTAACAATGGACACATATCAATTAGCTCGTGCATACGTGCAGCTCAAGGTCAAAGGACGGCGCAGTCAAATGCGCTTCTCATTTAGCTGCATTTAGCTACTTATCAGGCAATTCATTTAATAAGAAGGGGAACAATCTCGGGGGAAGCGGACCCGGTATCAGTACCCAAGCCACTGCAAACCTCTTGAGTGCACAAACATAATTGCTTAATAAGAAATCATACTAATTCGTGTAATAAAAATAGATATAATAGTAGAGCAGTAATAATACATACAGATCTACAGACAGACGAAAAGATAGATAAGCATACATTAACTCGACTGTTGAAGCCTATTAAGAATAGCTTCCTATGCTCAGTCGGAGACTGCTCCTTGTGCTTGTTTAATACATTTTTTATTGGCAAAAAGTTATAATTATAAAGGTTATATATATAATTAAACAGGTTACACTAAATTAGATTCTGTAACACCAGAACTCATACTCACTGTATGTCCGGCATGAGATTGTGCAACACTAGGAAGGCACTTTCTCGAAATAAAAGTGCTTAGGTCAATCAGTCTTAATTCATAGATTTCATAGGAAACACCGGACTCTAAGCTTAGCAGGGGTACAAAGGATGTTATAAGTTGCAGCACAGATAACCCTATTCCATAATCAATGATTTATGTATCATATAAATCGTATATAGTTTGTCGTTTTAAAGAGATCCCGATGAGTTTAAAAGAAGCATGTATTGGCATGTTCCTTTCTTCTAGTCTTGAGTGGATAGTGGATAAGGGCTGACATACTACATACTATGTTATTGTGTCTGAAACTATTTGGAGCAGGCATAAACATGCGTAAATTTGTCTGCACAGTTTCCGTGAGTTTTCCATTCGCTGATGAAAATGTTACTCTACTCCCCATTGCTAGTTTGTTGCCAAGTTTGTTTTGTGCTTTGCGAATCTTTTGCCTGATTTGGCATATTCCATTGGGTTCCGTTTGCTACGTCGAGTGGGTCGCAAGGGAGAAGGGAGAAGGTTGAGAAGTGACCTCATCTGAACTTTTGGCGAGCAGAGTCCAACGGGAGCTGTCTAGCTGTGCCTCGATCCCCTGGCTGATCCCCAGTACACCAAACAGGCAGAGAGGTAGGGAGGGAGACTGAGTGGAGAGACAGAGCGGGAAAGCAGAGCGAGGCGGAAATAATAAAAGACATAAAATTAATTAAATTAGGCATAAACAAAGCGAAAGGTGATTAATTAACTAGTAATTTATACCGTCCCATTCAGCAGGAACTCGCATAAAAGACGTGCCTGGACCCCGAGGGGAAGCGCAGCGTTAGGTGTGCCAAGGGGCAAGGGGCAGGACAGGCTACAATGAAGGTAAGTACAGGGGGAGGGAGGGATGTGGAGGGTTTTGCTTGTGCAATTCGACCATAAATGGGTTGTAAATTTAACGTGGCTCGCTCGGGGGAGACTTCCTCTCTGACTGAGGGTACATTTTGTGCCTTATTTCATTATTGCTCATTCATTATTATTTCACTGCTTAGTGGGACCACTGTCCCCTCTCCTGCACCACCCCCTGCTCTCTCCCTGCTCCCTTCTGTCTGCTGCTGTCTTTGATTTGGCCACGCTGGCCACGCTGTGACTATTGTTTGTGTCGAGACTGTGGACAGCGTCGTGGAGGCGTCGGCGTTGGCTTTTCCATTCAGTGTGCTCGCTTTTAATTAATTTCGAGTGGCAAAAACAGTTGAAATGAGCAGCTCCCTTAGGGCAGAGAGGGGGGAGGGGGGAGGGAAAGGAACGAATACTGTTGCAGTTGCAGCTGCAGATGCTGTTCCAGTCGAGTGCAACGTAAGCCATACGCCCTGTGTGACCCCATCGTCTGCAGCTGCCTCTCTGTTCTGTCTCTTCATCTCCCTCCTCCCCCTGCCACTAATAAGTCGAACTGGCAATGCCTTTGGAACACAGGCATCATAATTCGTGGGCTTCATAGCTCGGACTCTGACTCGGACTCAAACTCGAAGTCGATTTCAGCAGGAGGAGAAGCAACGTGAAGCACCAAGTTTGGAAACAACAGGACAGTGTGGAACCATATTGCCTTACATATGTACGAAGGACCAATAGAGTTGGAGAGGGAGATAGAGGAGGGAATAAGAGAGAGAGAGAGAGAGAGACAGGGCGAAGCATTGAGATAACGAGCTGTTTGAGTTGCTTGGAACCTTAAACCCGTCGCTCTTTAAGACCATAACAGCTTCTTCGAGCCCGTCGATAGTACTAAACTCTTCACTCACGACTCACCAATCACGACTCACGAGCTGCGATTAATATGAAAATGTGCGCATCAATGAAGAATCGTCAATAAATTTGCACTTACTTTAATCAACTTTTGCGGCTTGTCGCACTTCCCTCACAAACTTTTCGCACCATTCTCCCTCTCTCACTCTCCTTGTATCTGCCATCTCTCTCTGCCCCTTACTGTGCGCGCGGCCAGCTAACGAAAAAAGCACGCTTTTTTGACCAGCAATTGCCCAAAGGAATTTTATTACTGGTCATTTGCATGCGAATGTTGATTCAAACAATTGAGAACATTCCCGCTGTGCAGCGGGCATGCCCGACTGCGCAATGACCTATACCACTCACACAGCTGAGCACAGCTATACCATGCCTGCCTGCTTATTTACAGGGTATTCAAAATGCATGCTCGCAAACAAAAAAATTGTCAAACTGGCAACGCGGGTGAATCGGTCTTAAAAAAGGGTATGCCAAGGGTAGTTGGACTGGCGCGAAATGTGTTTGTTTTGAATCTGACACCCTACTCGCTGCCCTAAGGTGCTGCACATTCCTCATGTGCCTTGCAACAGTTGTAGTCTGATCTGATAGCAAAAAAAAAGAAAGAGAGGAGGAGAAGAGTAGAAGGAAGTTGGTAGAATCGTATAAGAGCTGATATATCTATTTATATATGTATATCTATATATAGTTAGGGTATCATATAGTACTACTATTCAGCCTAGTATCATGTTGATCCAAGGAAGTTTGCACAAGTAGTGCCGACTAAGTCAACATCCAACCTACTTTGGTCTGTTTCACCAAATGTTTTATTCTTCATCACATTTTGAGATCCACATCCGGTTAGGGTATTCACTGTTCGAGTGTGTGGCTCAAGTGGGTTGCGCGTTTTCATTTTATTTACATTACCGAACTGCGCGTTGGTCAATCAACCAATCTTTTTTTTGACACTTAACGCGGCTGTCCATGGGCGCGTGTATTGGTGTTGGTGCTGGGTTTAACTGTTTACCCAATGCATTTCCCGTTCAATCTGCTGAGCGCCATCAGCATCCGGCAAGGCGTGGCCCGCCCACACCTCACTCATGTAGTTGAGGTCGTTACGAAGCAAACCTCGCGATGCGATGCGATGCGCTGTGGCTTTTTATGCAATTCCGTTCATTCTGCGGCAGTTTCACAATTTGCTGCCTACTTTAAGGAGGCCTCTCCGCACAGTGGAACAACTGCCAATATGACACTGCATATATTTAGGCTTGTTGCAATACTACGACCGTTTTTTTTTTTTTTTTTTTTTTTTTAGTTGTTTGTTTTTACTTTATAATAATAATAGAAAAAAAAAGTTATTTGTTTATTAAGGCATATGGGGAAGTCTAGGAACCCCTTTGTGACCTTCTTAGCTATTCATTCAGCCCATTTGGGCTAACTATAGTTAGCTATATCTACTTATTACGAAATTAATTCATTTTAGGTTTCGCATGAATTTATTTATTTTTTTTATTAAACGAAATTATTTAATTGACTAGCGTACTATTACCCTTCTTGGACAACTTAATCCAATCGGTATCTATGTAAACGATTCTTAATATCTAAGTTATTTACAAAGATTATATGATTATGAGTATTAAAGAAATGGAATGTTTAAGTAATAATATTTAGATTATAATTAAGTAGGATTTATGTCAAGTCCCGGTCAGTCAGGTCTTGACGGTGGTGGCGTTTCAGTCTTCTTTTCGTTCTTGTCCGATGGCTTTGGGCTGCGATACTTAGTCGGCTAGCTAGACTATTACTGTCGCATGAATAAACTGAAGATTTCTTTTGAGTTTGGATTTCGTGTTGCATAAGCTTGTGCTGTGAATTTAAGTTGCAAGATTGTTATAGCATACGTTGAGGCTCGAGGAAAAAAGCGCAGCTGAGCAATAACTGATCGGAGCGTCTTTCTTGAATTTCACTTCTGATCTATCGTATTACGGATCTTATCATCTCTTTTTTCAATTTGAATCTTACCTAGTGTAGTTTGGTATAAATGCCACTGTATTTTAATTCCTAATGCAACTACAAAATTTGTATAACAATTAAAAAGTTCCTGTTTTGTCAGCGCCTACAATTTCTTACTATGTTTGCATAATTTATCGGCCGAAGTTAAGGTTATTTTATGAAGATCTGTTCTGATTTTAGATATAACTTAACTTATTCCGTGGCTATCACAGTGAGACATAATATTCAATATATACAATTGGAGGAAATAAGTATCTGAAAGGGGTATAAGAAGTTAACCTTTCTTCATAGTTTTAAACTTATTATTCAAAATAAAAATCGCTAAGTTACCATATCTGGTTTTTGTGCATTTAACTGACTAGTTGCATAAGCCTGTCCTCCTCAATTGGTTGCTAATGTCATTGATTGACTTTTCGAAGCTCTAATTAACGCGCCATATTCAGCCGACAACTCGACGTCTTGCCCCACTGTGCCCAGTGCGTCCTGCGCGTTATGTCGTCAACGCATTCAGCCTGTTTGCACTGGTCACGCAAAATGCGACGCCCCTAATTGCAGTTAATTAATGCCGCAAAATGAGCCAGCTGAAGGGCAAGGAGGTGGGGCATGAGCAGCGTGCGAGATAGAGAGAAAAAGAGGCAAAAGAAGAAAGCGAGAGAGAGAGAACAGAAAGGGAGCATGCTCGCAGTTGTGGAATAAGGAACATACAGACACGTATACAAATACACAATTTTCCACTTTGTACTAATCAAGAACTCATTATCCTTCATTATGCTTTTCAAGGCGCCGCTCTGCCCACCCCTCCCCATTATTGCTGACTCCCTCCCCATGCGATAGGCAGCGAATAATCATTCATGTGGTGCCACTGCTGTTTGTGTTATTCACATTTTTAACAATTCGACGAGGCCAACACACTCTCTCACCGCGGGACATCACAGACCATGCCAAAGACTTGAAGAAAAAAAGAGGGGGATGACTTAGGGGCCAGTGAAGGTGGGTTTAGAGAGGGAGACGGGAAAGGTTAGGAAGTAATTTAAAGTAAGTCAGCGAACAGGTCACACTCACATACATACACACACACACACACACATATATAGTGAAGAGCAGTAGTTAAATCTGGCTAACAAAGTCACAAAATGTAAGAGAACAATGTGCAGTATAATAGGCGACTGCCTAATACCCTGTAATAGCTTTACAGGTTTCCATTATGTAATGCAAAGTAAGGGAATACTTAGTCGAAAAAATTAGTGTTGTTGGATCAAATTACGGAATATATATCTATGTATTTATCTATCTACTTTAATTCATACACAAAGTAATCATAAATAGCTAAAAATATATAGGTACTGTACTAAATACTATATACTATAGTATACAGCACCCATAACGAACGTACGTCTTTCTCTACGGCCTTGTTGTATTTTTTAGGTCAAAATCATAAGTATAAGAGCTTCTTCCTTAAAAACACTGACATGAGTTTATGTAGATCTGACAGCACACCTAATTTGCCAATCACACTTTATATAAATATTCTTTTGCATAGATATTAACCTATTATGTTATGTTATCGATATCCTCCTAATCATCGTGAAATCAAACACATCTCATGTACAGCTACGTTACCTTTAAAACGTATAAGCCTAATCTGAATAAATCTCGAAACTTATAAAGGTTCTATCGACATTGATCATTCGATAGAAACCCTGCCGGACCTCTAGTACACCATAAGCTCATAATTGTATTGTTCGATTCATCACATTTCATTGATATTATTTTATTATTATTTATTATATTAATTCTCATTTATTACTTTTATTTTCATATATTATTTTTATTTTATTTATTATATTTATTTTATTTATTATTTGTATTTAATTTATTATTTTTATTTTATTTAGTATTTGTATTCTATTTATTATTTGTATTTTATTTTATTTTTTATTTTTATTTTATTTATTATTTTGATTTTATTTATTTTCATTATTCCTAAGCATGAGCTGCCTTCTGGACAAGTATCAGTCGAGTAAGCTGCCTTGGACAGTGACCAGTTTGCTGCTATAGTTCTTCTGAATTGCACATCGCGTGCCACTGTGCACGAAGTCAATGCGCTTTTAATGATCGCATTTAAGGCAAATGGCTGACGCCCGGCACAGACGACTGAGAGACGACAAGGAGGACAAGGACAACGGCGACTGAGGCGACACAGACGCTGTGCTGAGACAAATGAAAAGGCGCTAATAAAGTGCACTTGTCGTTGCAACAACAACAACAACAACAACAAAACGAACAAGAACAAGAAGAAGAACAGTGGCAGCAACTTATGTTCGACGGTCAACTACGATTGCAGCAACAGCGACGCCAGCAGCGACTGCGACGCTTTGGCTGCTTATGCTCGCTCTGCGCTTCTAACAAGGACATCGTGTCGCGCCGCGTCGCATCGCATCGCATCGCGTTGGCAAAGCGCAACAAGAAAAACGTTTCTAATTTCAGTCTGTCGCGCATAAATTATTGGCAGCAAAGGACTCGAAACTAGCACAGTGGGCGACAGGGCTCAAGCCCTTCTTCACACTACACGGCAAAAAAACTGTATTCAAAGCAAATTTATGAATAAGTTTAAGTATAGTTTATTATAATATTGCACATTAAATATACAAAGTATAGTCATGAAAAGGTATATAATTATAGCATAATGTTGTACTGTATATACACAATGTATAATGATAAAATACATACATGTATAGTATTGTACTTAAAGTTGTAGTAAGAGTATCTATAAGTAGCACGTACACACACATTATTCTTTGATATTATAATTAACTGGTAACCTTGTTGGATTTAGATCAAACTTAACGATGTGGCAATAGTAACTACAATCGAAATTGATCATTGAAATAAAAGACAGTTGCAATTATACCACACTATAGTATATTATATTTTATTATAGTATGATCGATTTTTATAAAGTATAATCATGATTAAGTTCATTATATTAAAGTTATTATTGCTAATTGTATTCATAAATGAATATTATTATTTATATTCAATACTATTTTTTTATTTTTATTTTTATTTAGTGTACTATTACCATTTTTGGGCAACTTAATCTAATCTGTATCAACTTCAAGCGATTCTCAATGTCTATATTATTTAGAAATGTTATATAGTATGAGTATTGTACAAAATCGAATGATTGGGTAATAATATTTAGATAGATTATTATTAAAAAGAATGATATGATTTATTCAGAAGAATTTATGTGAAGTCCCAGTCAATTAGGTCCTAAGGGTGGTGGCGTATTACGTACTTTAGGGAGCGGGTTGGAACAAGTTAGCCATTAAAATATTTGAAATTCAGTTTTTATTGATTAAAGGGGGCATGGTCGTACGTACAATAATAATATAGATTGACACCATGTTTGGTAGCCCAATTATAGTCCCTCACGGATGAACAAAACTATCAATATTTACAATACTAAAAAGTTAAGGATTTTGGTTTATTATAATAGGAAAATTCCAAAGAAATCACAATACTTTTAATGTTTTAGATGTTTTAGTTCAAGGAAATTTGAATAATCAAGCTTGACTTAGTGAAAATACAAACTGAATAATATACACAAACATAGAGATTCCTTTAGAATTGCCTGCTATATAAAATAGAAGGAGTCCATAACTTACATATAAGTAAGGGGATATCTACTGCATTTTTAGTTTAATCCAACATTTTTGTACATAAATTGCTTATAGTATGCATTTCTTCATGGTCTCCTTAGATTTTTAGCTACACATATATTAGAAATATTGGGAGGTATCTTGAATAAATTAACTTTGTCAATTCTTCTGTTACTATATCTAATTAAAGAAGTTATCATTTCATAGTAGAAAGCTTTTATTTGGATATGATAAACATATAATTTTTATATGTACATGCGCATAACTCATATGCACCCATATACTATATACTATTGTATATAACAGAGCTTTACAATGTTTTCTACATATTTCGAAATGAGAGGAATACATGGAAAGGAACTAAAGGAATACTTCTTCCTCGAGTCTTGCCTGCATCCTAAGACTGCCATTGCTGGAAGTTGTAAGTATTTCGTTTTCTCCCTGTGTAACCATATCCTATCGTGCAACTGGGCTCGACTTGACTCGGCTCTGCTCTGCTCTGCTCTGCGCTGTCTGTTCTGCCGTGCTGGCCCTGCTGTCGTAACTGTAACCTGTTAAAATTATTGTTATTGCTGCGAGTGTTTGTTAAAATTTCGCAATTAAGTTTCAATCCTGGCAGCCAAAGCGTCCATTACAAAACGTTTAGTTGGCCATTTGGCGAACTCTGTTGCCAGCGTTTTTCTGCTCCCAAGGGGTTGCCCCACTCCCCCACACATCCGCACAAAGTGAAAGCGGGGGGGCAACCCTTCGCCTGTTCCAGATACACTGAAGTTCTCATGCATTTATTCATTTCATTTTGTTTAAGTGACCTTTTTGGCTGCCTGAAGGCAGCGCGTGACCTTAGCCCACACACACACACAGAGAGACACACATACACACCCGCAGGTGAGTACTTTGTAGCCATGGGCGTGGCAGGTGGCTGTTTAATGACTGCACGTAGTCGCATGTCGCATGTGGCATGTGGCATGTGTGAAGTATCCGCAGAGTGCGAGAGAGTTTGTCTATGAGTTCGCTTTGTATGCGTCGCACAGTTCATTAAATGCGCATATAATTTGTGTGCGTGTGTGTGAGTGTGTACCCCACGCCGAACTTTGAACCCGCTTTTAATTGCCCGCCAAGCGCCCTGTTGATTGCCGACTGCGTGCGCTGCCTTAGCACCATCAGCAAATAACTTGGCTGTCTAAATTTTAATTAACTGTACAATAGCTGTAATCCATTAAATCCGTTAGATTTAGTGCATGCTCGCCTTATGCATTCAATTCTCTCCTGCCTTCCTGCAAAATATGCTGAAAAACAGCTTGAACTTTCTTCGCAAGCATCTTTTACATGGTAGTAACTCCTATCGAAGTGAAACTTAGTCTGAATAATGCAAGTTAAGTGTAAACCAGGCCCAGGCAGACCTTAACCCGCCACCAATTAGCGCGTCTCGAAGTTGCCAAGAAAGTAAGTGAAAGATGAAACGGCCTTTGCTCTGTATAGGTACCGAGAGCCTCCCACTTCATCTTATTGTATTGTATTATACAAGTTGAGGTTAAGCTGATTAAAACCAGGAGTTTGGTTGCGGACTATAGAAGAATTAACTGAAGTATCTCCTTTCACTTAAACGGATAAAAATTCGTCGCGCCGACGGACTGTTGACGGACTTCAAGTGCCGCCAGTGTTGGACAATGCAGGTACATGCTTATATTACATTATATAGTATATGTATATGTATATATACTACATTTTATTATCAATCAATTATTTTAGGCAGTTTTATACCTTCTCAGAAAGTGTATTCATTTTGGCCAGAAGTTTGGAACGCGCCTTAGGAAACACACATAAAGTATATATGTTCTAAATCAGCATCAGCAGAGTAATCGAACTAGCCCTGTTCGTCTGTTGCAACGCAAACTCATCTCTCAGTGTTGGTGCTATCTTAATGAAACATAGCAAACATAAATAAGTCAGAACGAGCCGGATAGGACTATAATATCGTACAGCTGCCATACAAACTATCTGCCGATTTTTGTTATTTGTTAAGATATTGTAACCAAATTTACTTCATCGCACTTTTTCTATAAATATAATATGCATATATAATTTCATCAAAATCGGAACACTACAAAATGAAGTTTTTGTATGAAGATCTGGTCTGACATAATATTCTGCACCATTATATATCCCTAGTATTGGAACGATAGGAGGATATAGGAAGTTGCAACGGTATAGATGCTTAGGCATGTTGAAGTTAGCCTTTCTTTCAAATTTTTTCTTCGTTTTTCTTTCTCGTTTATTTTCTTCTTCCGAATTTGTATTTTTCTTTGGAATAACCTTAGCAGTTATTTTAAAAGATTGAATATACTACATATTCAAGTAAATATATACTGGAAACTGATAAATGTATTAACTTACAGGTCTTAACTGGCATTAAATCATTTACTGCTTCTCATATTGAGCCAAACTAACGCTAAGCCGTGACAAACACACCAACAATTCGCAAAGATCACGTCTTCTTTTTCCAGCACAGAGCTATAGTGACTAAGGTGACTTTAATAACTTTTTAAAAAGAGGTTTTTAATTGAATTAGCTAATATAATGTCAAAGTAGAAAGTTGTAATAACTTGCTGAGTAATCGAATAGAAACATAACTTTACTAATTTGTGTGGCATCCGAAATTGGAAATACAACAGGCTCTGTACTATAAACATAGTATAAACATAGTAATGGTTAGGGTTATGAACCTCTTGCCTGGTTAACCTAGTAGTACTCATACAAGGAAATGTGCGTAGAGGACTCTGAAATATTTCTTTGTGTCCCTTGATAGTCTTATCTCCTTTGCTCTACCTTCTCTCTTCCTCCTTCTACTTGGCCATTTGGCAATTTACTTTCTCTGCAATTGCATAACTATCGCAGCTGGCGTCCAGTTGGGCAACATCTCAACGCGTTATTCATGGGAACAGGTGGAATAAATGCTTATTACGCCTTCTAATTGCCCTAGAGTGAAGGGGCGTGGCAGGGCAGGGCAGGAGCAGTCGCAGCTAGAAATTTATAGGCAGCTTGGTGAATAAGCAAATAATCCCCTTATAATTATCAGCAAACAAAGGCAACAAATGAAAAGCACTCCACATTGACAACAACAACAACAACAACAACAGCAACAGAAACAGCAACAAATAATCGGGAAAAGAAGAACAAGGACAAGAGCAAGAGCAACATTGAAAGGGGCATAGGCAGGAGAATGAGCAGCAGGGGGAGGGGGGAAGCAAGGATAACCGACGGGCCGCCAAGTGGTTAATGTTTAGCAAATTATTAAATTTTTGGCCGAAACTAGCCGGGCATGAGCTCAAGAGGCTGGCGGAGTGCGAGTGCGAGTGGAAGGGGGCGTTGTTGAAGGGGGCGTGCCGCTAGGCCATAAAAAGATTAAGCAAGCAAGGGGCGTGTTAATTTATGGCCAACAAATATGCTCGGCAAACGTTCAACTCAGGGCCGCGACCAAAGAACTCGACAAGGGGCACAAAACGCCAAGGCCAAGTGCTGTGGCCAGGTGCAAGTGGTAGGGGTAGTGGGTGGTGGGTGGTGCCTGGCTGGAGGGGGGTGGTGGTGGCTTGAAGCGGGCGATAGCCCCACGATAAAGCGATGAGGTTGAACTCGCTTAGGCTCGCTTAAAAAGTTGTAAAATTTGTTAAAATACTTGGACGGTGCTAAAAGAGGGCGAACACACACACACACACACACACACACTAAGGCACAAGCACACACACACACACACACACCAGCACACAGAAATACCAACGAAAACGTGCAAAAAATTAAACAAGCGTAAATAATATAAAAAGCAACGACAAATGGGTCGACAACAAGGCGTGGCAAGTAAAGAGGGAGGAAGGGGGTAGGTGAGGGGAGTAGTGGAGGCTGCGCTATGTCGAGGGCAACCATAAGCAGCACAAAGAACAGGTGCGCACTGCACTTGGCCATCAGTTGAGGCCGGCCGATAAAGAGGGGTACAAAAATTAATGAAGGCCCCGAATAGATCCTTGGACAGGCAGACATTTTGTCAGCAGATTATCTGAAGGACAGACAGATAGACAGTAGTTGCTTGGTTGGTTGGGTGAGGGGGGTATCCAGCCCAAAACTGTTATGTGCGTAAAGAACACAAGACGATACAAATAGAATTGAGGGAGGGGACGATTAAAGATGAGCTTCAATTTATGGAACCACAAGATGGAATAAAGAAGGCAGTACGGGCTTCCAATGGAATTGAGGAAAGCATTGAGTAGTTACCGGTTACCTTGGTAAGGTTACAAATGGCAACCAGACAAATGCTACAGTCAGCCACGCCCGACAGTAAGATACCCATCCCCCAGTTCTGAAAAGACAATAAAAAATATACCTAGAATACGCAAAGACTAAGTCTTCAACCGCCTACAGCTTTCCCACTGTGCCACACACTTGCAGGCACGTTTGCAAAAATTAAAGCATACCCAAAGGGGCAGGTAGTTAATGCATTCTCTAAACTTTGGAACTTGAACAACTTCTGTGTTCATTGTCACATTGGATTAAAATTGAGTAGAGAAGTAGATATTTAGGTCTGCTAAATGTATGTCAGAGTCAAAAGAATATATCTTTTATGCGTAGCTGACAAAACGAATTGAAAAAAGATATTATTAATTTTTGAGTGTGTTATGCGTGGCATGATGAATTTAAAATATACTAGAACTGCGCCTGGTTAACAGAAATCCTCATGCCAAATTTGATGACTCTAGCTTTAATCATAACTGAGATCAGCGCATTTATTCAGGCAGACAGACAGACAGACTGAAAGACAGACAGACGAACAGACGCACAGACAGACTTGGCTGTATAAAATCGGCTAAGGATCCAATTGTCGATAGGTATATACGTGTAAGAGGAATCATATTTGGCTTTAAAAGAGAAGCTGATTCTTATGTGATAGCGCAAAAATACAATCACAGACTAGAATCTCATCCTAATAGTCTAGCTAGACGACTAAGTATCGCAGCCCAAAGCCATCGGACAAGAACGAGAAGATGACTGAAACGCCACCGCCCTCAAGACCTGACTGACAGGGACTTGACATAAATCCAACTTAATTATAATCTTCTAAATATTATTAATTAAACATTCCATTTCTTTAATACTCATAATCACATAGTCTTTGTAAATAACTTAGATATTAAGAATCGTTTACATTGATACCGATTGGATTAAGTTGTCCAAGAAAGGTAATAGTACGCTAGTCAATTAAATAAATTCGTTAATGATAAAAAAAAAAAAAGATTCTAATGTGGAAGTCGTCAAAATTCCAAAGGAATTTGTAAGTTTCACAGCATTATATCTGAATTTCATGTGTATCCTAGATTCCACAAAGATATTCAAACGATATATTATCGGAATATAGTTATAGCTTTTGTAGTTTGTAATTTATTTGGAATATCCAATGGAGATATTGTACGTACTCCCCGGTGACATGGCATCGCCTGTGGATGCTCAGAGTTCTGTGTGAAATGAAAATGAATCAAAATATTTACTCAGTAAACATACAGAACAATTTAAAGATATTTTATATGCTATGGCACTATAATGTATATTAATTATTGCACAGCACAATGGCCGAACAATTGGGACTGTGTATACCTCGGAAAGTCGTGCACGTCGCAGTGCTGGGGCCCGGGCAGGCCTTCGGGCCTTCACACAATGGGAGCGCTGAATGAGAAACTGATTAAACTGAAAAACAATAATGCCCAACTAATTAAGTTAAATGTGGAAAACATTGGCTGTGAAACAACGTGTTGTCTGGTTCATTATGTCCACACGCATTAACATAAATCTCCCTGCCAGGGATGCGTGTCGAGGGATGGGGTGGGCATCGTGGGGCGGGGCGTGGTGAAGGACACGAAATGAGGTACAAGTTCCGTGTCGATCATGATTGTGTACATTCAGTGTGCGGTATTTCATATATAAATCAATTTAAAGCTATTGTAGTAATGCCTACTAGAAGGGTGATCTTACTGTGCCAGATACCCTGGAATAAGTAATATAAAACACAAATATAGAGAAGGTAGAAATTATGTAAGTGTGGCATACTGCAGGAAAGAATATACTTTTGTTATATAAGACGCTGTAGGGTAAGCAGTTCTCGATTGAATTTGAATGATGTTAGCCTGATGATCATTTAATGTGCTATCTATAGTGCATAACAAAGATCTAACAAACCTTCTCATGGTCTATCAAATGCAAGACAGCAGCAAGCATAGCCTTTCATCCAGCGAACAGGGTATACGCACACAAATGTAAACGCATCTGACACAGCAATTTCAATCATATAAAACATTCAACAATGATGACGACGAAGCTGCTCCCACAGAGAAGACGCTGGGGAGGGAGACGGCACTTCCGCAAGCCAGAAAGAACCAGAAGCGGCAGCAGGAGCAGCACCAGAAACTGAATCTGAATCTGAATCCTCGAAACAGAATCACAATCGGATTCGAAATCTGTATCCGAGGCAAAAGGCAAGAGATAAGTAATTAAGGCGGCCACGTGAATTAAATATTAATTGCAATAAATCAAAATAAAGTGCAGGATAATTATGTAAATGGGCGACAGGCCTCGGCTTCGGGTGTCGGGCATTCTTGACTGAAGAATTCCTGTTAACATAAAGGCGCATTTGCTAATTATCTTCGCGTATCACTTAATCACAAAATCGAACAACATTTGTGCCAGTTGGATTCCTGAAATTAAATATTAATTGATAAACTCGCAAGAATTCCATCCTGCAATTGATAACAACAGATTGGCAACGTGATACTCTGCAGAGTATTATTAATGCTGAAACTCCCTCAGCATACCCTCGAATATGGTTAAGAAACAAATAATAAAAAGTATATATAAAATTAGAAAAAAGAGAAAATAAAAAAAAAAAAGTGGAAAATTATAATTAAAAAAAAAACATATATATCTGTATATATATGATTTTAAAATGTTAATTAAACCACTATTGTTATTTAGCGTATCCTATTAAATAGCCCCCGGATGTACATGGTAAATTAAGTAAAAAAAAAAATAATAATATAAAAAAAAAAACAAATAATGGGGAATGTCAAAAAAAAAAATTTTTAAAAATGGAATTAGTTGATTTTAAAGAAGATTAAAGAAGTATTGCCGTTCAGCGTATCCTACTAAATATCCTTCGGATGTAAAAACGAAAAAAAATTATAAGAAAATAAAATTGTATAAAAGAAGAAAAAAAAAATTAATAAGAAAAACATAAAGAATATATGAAAAAAAAACAAATAAATGAAATAACAAGAAAAAAAAATAATAAAGACATTAAAAAGATAAAATAAATGAAATAAAAAAAAAATCGAAAAAATTATTATAACAAAAAAAAATGAAGTAAAACAAAATTTATATAAGTTGTGCTTGATTTATTGCATAAGCAGTTACACCTTCTCTTCCGCCCCACGTCCCCATTTGAATTGAAAACTCCTCAAATTATGTTGGTAAGTTTTCGTATTTTATTATGGATTTTTCAGACATCTGCGGATATACATACATATGTAGTTCTTCTGTGTGTTCACAAATACTTTTATTTTGGTTTAGTTTAAATTTGAATTCCTACCGATCGACAGTATTTTGCGATCTGCAAGCTGTGATCGGAGTTTTCTTTTTGGATTTCGGTTTCCCTATCCGTTTCGCGTGTCTTATCTAACCACATTAAAATTGTTCGCTTCGTACGCTTTCGTTTTTTATTTAATTTTTTTTTTTCGTTTTTAAACATATATAATATTTACTTTAAAAACCATTTTGTCCATTTCGTTTTTTTTTCACTTTAGTTCAAGTTTCTTTTGTGTATTTTGTCTTTAATTAATTCTACAAAAAAATAGGGTCAACACAGTTTTAATTACGGCTTACAGTTTAAATATTTATGACTGCTTTACTCAATTATAATGTATATATATAGTATATATGTACATATATATATACTTTATATGTATCTATAGTTTTTTAGCTTCCGCAACATGGACTTTATTTTCACCTTATTGATAAAAACATGAAAATTTGTGTGTCATATAATTTATTGATTTTCCTCTTGGTTATGCTGAATTTAATTCAATTGTTCTATAAACATTTAAATATTTATCTTCTTGACCGCCCCGCAAACATACACACACATAAGTATGTATGTACATACGTCCCTCTGGTTTACCCCTTCGTTTTCTCACTTCGCCATTCTCGTTTCCTTTAATGTTTTAATCAACCGGAACAGGAGTTCAGGTTCAATAGATCTGTTTGGTCTTGTTCCGTTTTCGAATCGATGTTATTGTTCAAATAAAAACTTAT
Source organism: Zaprionus ornatus (assembly GCA_018904035.1). Classification (NCBI taxonomy): domain Eukaryota; kingdom Metazoa; phylum Arthropoda; class Insecta; order Diptera; family Drosophilidae; genus Zaprionus; species Zaprionus ornatus. Next base: position 22,263,053 of record JAEIFZ010000001.1, read on the forward strand.
TCTTGATCATATGTTTTCTATAGTTATTAATTTTCACTCGATTTGACTGAATTATATATGAACCAATTTCCAGGAAACTGAACTGGACGTGTTGGTAAGTTTGACAGTGGGCTGAAGAGTTCCTCTGGATGCTACAGGGTGTTCCTCTGGGGCGAGAGAGCTGTTCAAGTTTGGTACATTAAGATTTACATATACATACATCGAGTAGATACATACACTTATATATATGTATTTCAATTCATGTGTGTGAGTGGGTATGTGTGTTGGTGTGTGTGTGTGCCGTGGCTGTTAGGGGAAGTGCTGGGGAAGTGTACTATATGTAGTACGATAGCTCTCAATACATCGATGCTTTTTGGTCTTTGGATTTGCCTCTGAATTTTCTTTTTTTATTTTGGTTTCGGTTTTTTGTATTTTTTTGTTTCTCTGTTTCTGTTTCAGTGTTTTTGTTTTATTGAATAAATTTGCAATTTGCTAAACGTCATCACATTTATAAAATATATTCTTGGGATTTAAATATCTGCTATTCGTTTCGTTTCCTTCATATCGAATGCTTATTTACGCATTCGCCATATATCGTATTTATGAGTTTCCATAAATTTAAGTTATCTATAGAGAGTATTCGGTATATTTAGTTCGGTTCTTGTGCTAAGAGCGAAAATGCATTAGACAGAGATAGAGAAAGAGACTGTGATAGTGAAAGCGGAAGCGAGAGCGAGGAAAGGGATCGAGGAACGGGATTTTAAACAGAAAGCAATCATTGGCTTCTTGGCGCTGGCCTGGTCTGGGTTGGACCCAGCTTGGGGTGGGACTATCCATCGTATTATTAGCTTTGCCAATTTCTATTGGTTAACACTTAAAAGAGCTTGCCTAAGCGCAAAGATGGAAGGGCACCTCTTCCGGGCGAGTGCTAAGATTCACAGAGTTTGAAAGAGAGAGAGACAAAAAGAGAAGCGAAGTAGAGAATGAAGTGAGTGTGTGAGTAAGTGATAGAATGTTTGTATGAAAGATAGATAGAGACAGACACTTACTTAGGTAACTATGAATATTAGCTTTAAGTTTGGTTATTCTCTTTTTGCTTATCGTAGACGTACAACAACAATCTTTTGTTTTATCATATTGGTTTTCCCTTCACTTACAGTCTAAGTAGATACAGGGTGTTCCCCGCACACATGCTCTTAACTCATGTACGCACTACATTTATATGCAGAGAGTATCTCGATACTCCGTTTGTCGCTTGGACTCAAAAAAAAAAACAACATTTAACAGTCACTTAGCTAGATATATATTTACACGTGTGTAGATCGCCCTCTTTTGGACGATACATGTATGTATGTATTCAACTATGTATGTAAAATCGGGCTGATCAGGCTGATCGGGCTCTGCATGGTTTTCTTTACAGCACGTTATACGCAGTTCTGAAAACGTATCTTTTCTTGTACACCCTACCTCATTCAGTCGCATATGAATATGTATATGTATGTGTATGTCTATGTAAATATGTATGTGTGTCTGTCTGCCTGAACGATAGCTCGATTGGCTGTGTTTCACTTACGTTTTTCTATAGTCTTGAGCTTATATATTAGACATTATGATGACACATATAAAAAAAAACACTAACTCCCCCAGGGATCTGCCGTTATGTAGTAGGTTAGACATCTATAGCTTATCTTGTACTAGAGAAAGTTCGAAGAGTTGCCTGCTTGACCGATATCGGAGTACGTACTATACCAATCGACTATAACATACAAGCAGCAACTCACACCAATTACGATCGACATTTACTTTGATGAAAGTGACGTCACTTTCGATATTTACATCTGAATCTGTATCTGTATCTGTATCTGTATCTGTATCTGTATCTGTATCTGTATCTGTATCTGTATCTGTATCTGTATCTGTATCTGTATCTGTATCTGTATCTGTATCTGTATCTGTATCTGTATCTGTATCTGTATCTGTATCTGTATCTGTATCTGTATCTGTATCTGTATCTGTATCTGTATCTGTATCTGTATCTGTATCTGTATCTGTATCTGTATCTGTATCTGTATCTGTATCTGTATCTGTATCTGTATCTGTATCTGTATCTGTATCTGTATCTGTATCTGTATCTGTATCTGTATCTGTATCTGTATCTGTATCTGTATCTGTATCTGTATCTGTATCTGTATCTGTATCTGTATCTGTATCTGTATCTGTATCTGTATCTGTATCTGTATCTGTATCTGTATCTGTATCTGTATCTGTATCTGTATCTGTATCTGTATCTGTATCTGTATCTGTATCTGTATCTGTATCTGTATCTGTATCTGTATCTGTATCTGTATCTGTATCTGTATCTGTATCTGTATCTGTATCTGTATCTGTATCTGTATCTGTATCTGTATCTGTATCTGTATCTGTATCTGTATCTGTATCTGTATCTGTATCTGTATCTGTATCTGTATCTGTATCTGTATCTGTATCTGTATCTGTATCTGTATCTGTATCTGTATCTGTATCTGTATCTGTATCTGTATCTGTATCTGTATCTGTATCTGTATCTGTATCTGTATCTGTATCTGTATCTGTATCTGTATCTGTATCTGTATCTGTATCTGTATCTGTATCTGTATCTGTATCTGTATCTGTATCTGTATCTGTATCTGTATCTGTATCTGTATCTGTATCTGTATCTGTATCTGTATCTGTATCTGTATCTAACTGCATCATTCCATTCAATGGGAATTCAGAGCATTTTCATGTCGACGCTTCTACTCAGCCATAGATTTATTAGAAAATTGATAAAAGTGTGGCCTGCCCTGGCGCAAACTGACTACTTAATTTAGTGATAACGAGATCGACTGCTGAGTTAGAGTTAAAATCATGAACCTATATGGATACATTAAGTGCTTGCAACGGAAGTTTAACTTAACCGAATACGCGAAGATGAACTTAGAAAATGTTGCCTAGAGCGTGTATCTCGAATCCTGGCAGCTATGTGGCGGACAACGCCATTCTGTTCCTTTCTCGGCTCTGGGGCAGTCGATTGCGATGGCGGCTCTCTGTTCGTTGTATGCGGCTAGTTGCAGTTTCATCTCCATCTCCTGTTCCAGTTTCAGTTGCAAATGGAGTAGTTGTTGCTGTAGCGGTGGCTGCAACAGTTACTGGGATAGCGGACGAGAGATAGTTGACTGATAGACGTGATGGCGGATTCAGCAGCAGCAGAACGGCACATGTAAGCAGCACCATCGGTAGTACCGTCGGCGCCTGCAGAGACGCCGAGTTTCCATGGTGCATCGCTGCTGGATGTTCTCCTGCAAAATTACAGATTCTGTTTCAGTTTCGGTTTCAATTTCAGTTTCAGCTTTAGTTTCAGTTAGCCCAGTAAGTAGGCGCACACAATTGGGTGCAAGAGAGATAAAGAGCAAGATGTACATGAAGATATATGCAGTAAGATAGATGGATAGACGAAACTCCAGGGGAAGCGAAGACAAAATGCAGAACGACTGAGACCGGCTGCTGGCGGAAAATCCGAAAGCTTTATTGCCTATTTACTTAATTGCCGGCAATAAAGAGGCCAACTCTTGCTAAAAAAAGGCATAACAAATGCGCTATCAACTGTCGATTGATAGATCTGAAAATACCCTCTGAATGCAATCAAAACAATCGAACAGAGTGTACAACTTTAATGAAAACTTGTCATATTTGCAGAGTGCAAACGCCGCAAATAATTGACGCATTTATTATTCGCCAATCTGCGCCATCTCTCTGTGACATATGTCACACTGCTGACATACATATGTATGTATTGTGGCACAAGTGTCAAGGGCAATAGAAACGAAAACCAACGGGAAGTTTATTCAATATGGAACTATTTGACATTTAATGCCCTTGCAGTGAGGAATATTAACTTTGTAACAACTTGGTAGACATCTGTGACTCTATAAATTATATACCTACATTCTGCATCATGCATGCCGACGAGATCGGCAAGAATCGGAACGATTTATTGTGCGGTTGCCAAACAAACTATTGGCGAATGTAATATTTTCAAAATATTGCAACCTCGATATGAATAATATGCATATCAAACTTCACCACCTATATCATAAATTATATATATATATATATATATATATATATAAGATACAGCTGCCATATAATCGGTGAACAATCTAACAAAATATTGGTCTTTATATGGAGAACATTACTAGTTCTTTTTTCGATATAACAAAACTTATCGGTGACAAATTAATACTGCATATACTTTCCTCTTTCATTAAAGTCGGATAACTATATGCCATAGCTTTTATAGGTACAATCAGTAATAAATAAGTATATCCATAATACAAATTTTATATATGTTCAGCGATACAAATACTTAGCAAATACATGAACAATGCTATCAAACTCTCTTCCCCTTTTATACTACCAGTATAGGAACAATCGAATGAGTTTCAGGCAAAAACTTGCAAGGGTATAAAAACTTCGGCATGCCGAAGACAGTCTTTCATTATGACATATTTTTTATAGTTGACAGTTTGTTTTTTAATTGATGCAAGGGGTTTTTATAACAATTTTCATGGGCACCTTAAAACATTTGACGAAATGTGAGTAAAGTGTGACAGCAGAGAGACAGAGATTAAGTTGCGAATGACATATGTATATATCAGACATATATCTGTCTCAATCTGCCAGATGAGATAAGGAATTCAAGATCAACAGCAAGTCAAACAACTCTGCTAGGCAAGAACTGACTACTGGGTATTCGAAAGAGAAACCTTGTATTCAAAACTGCGCCAACTATGCAGCAACAAAGGAGGGAAGCAGAGGAGAGGCGGATAATGTGAATGGTAGATAGAGAGCCATAAATTTTGGGAACAAACGCGCGCGCGAAAGAGAGAGTCCTGTCGCCGAAGCTGTTTTAATTATCGCATAGCTCGCTTTTATGACTTGCCTGATGCCCATCATGAGCTGTTACTTAAGTGCGAGCGGGACTCACGGCCCTACTGTCCAACAGGGGCAGGCAGAGAAGGACAGTGAGAAAGGGGGAGGGGGGCGGCTGATTGCGAGACAAGGGCATATCGAGTTGCTCGCCTAGGTAGCATCAACCTGTGAGAAGAAACGTTGTGTGGGACCAACTTTCGCATACACTTTCACATGGAAGAACCACCACCACCGACGGCCGCTAGGTGGCGCACAAGTTGTTGCTCGAATAACTTTTTTGCTTAACATCTGTTCATAATGAAAGTTTACGTACGGATTTATAGCGCGTGCCCCGCAGCAATTCGTGGGGCAGAAGTTGTGAAATATTCATGAAATTAAAACGAACTCGTTATGCAGAAGGGGTAACATGTATCCATGTACTCGTATGTTAACCACTGCAATCTATAGATCTGACAGTGGGGAGTCGCTTAAGCAACTCTGGAATTAATTACTGTGCCCCACTTCGAACTCAACAGATTCAAGTTGAAGTTGGATTTTTGAACTTCTGCCTCGTTTTGAGTATTTCTCATTTGTTTTTCTACTTGCACTATTCAATTCTGCATAGGTAGTGTCTCTCTCTCTCTCCTTATCTCAACCTATGTTCCCCTTTCTGTCCCCCTCTCTTTGGTCATATTTTGTGCGCCTGCAGGTGCTGGACTGAGGTCCATTTGGACCCGAGCAAAACAGACGAAGCGAACTAATTACCGAATATCAACCTAGTATGATGGTGGCCAGGGGAAGGGTGGAGGGGGAAAGGAGAGGGGTTTAGTTCAGCTAATACGGTTTGACATAATTAAGCGACGCAGCCGAGAACGTCGTCGATGTCGCAGCCGGCAATGATGCCCGACCAAGGCCAGTCGCCAGTTCCATCAGGCATTTCACTTATGACTGCTCCAAGTATTGCCTCCTCTCCCCTACCCTCCCCTCCCCTCATCCCTGTCATCCCCCTGTCATTCCAGTGTCTGCCTGGTCCCAGTGCGTTAAAAAGCAAGCGGCAGCAATTGCAGATAAAAGCACCATAGGAACTATGCTTAATTGGATTGGCGCAAGTGGACTGACGCAGCTCGACTTCTTCTATGTACACATGTATCTGTGTGTCTGTGCCTTGTGAGTCTGTCTGTGTGTCTTGTGTACACAGCTGACACAAGTACATCAGCTTAGACGGCGCTGCGACAGTGCGGTTCAATTAGGAAAGTCGACTTTGATGTGGCAACTCTCGAAGTCAAGTTTAGTGTATCCAGGTGTAATGATCGCATTAAGCGGCCAACCACATCAAAAACAAAGGACAATACGCACAGCAGAGCAGAGCAAAGTAGAGAAGAATCGAAAAGAGCAAAGCAGAGTACGCTTGGTAATTAGAACTGCTGGAATGGGAAATATTTGGGAAATTCAAATATTGTAGTTCTTCTTTTTCTACGAGAGGTTTCTAGGCACAAACTATTCTCGCAGAGTTGCCTATGAAAACATCGTTGTTTCAACATAAGCAATAGATGATGAGAATACACCATAGCTTGTCTATAACAGATAAGTGTTATTTTCAGTCGGTTTTATTTTCCGACTGAGAAAAACACTTAACATAACATACATATGTGTATGTATGTGTATGTTCCCTTTGTTCTTTTTTTTGGTTGAATGTTTACTGTGTTTCTCCTTCATTGCCCGCTTATAGAGAATGAAGTTCTCGTATCCCAATCCGTCATATGTTGCGACTTAGTAGGTGAGAAAGTGTTTGAAACTCTCGACGAAAACTGTTCTTTTATACCCTTGCAGAGAGTACATAAATTTTCTATGTGTGTATTTTGAAGTAATGTCAATAGGAGTCAAAATAGGTCTGTATGTATAGTATATCTGTCCGTCTGTTGCAACAAAAACTACTTAGAACTTGACTTATCTTGATGCAACTTTTTCAAGATAATAAAATCAAATTTACTACAACGCACTTTTTCGATGAAGTTAACAATCAGAAGGTGGCGTAGCAGACCTTCCAATGGATATGTATTCATGATCATGACCACTATACGAGACGATTTAGCCATGTCTGCGCATGTATCTGTCCGTCTGTATGTGTACACAGTGATCTCTATGATGAAAACAAGAGATACCAAATTTGACACAAAGATTTCTGTACACTATACGCTGATCAAGTTCATTTCAAATAATGGGGCAGCGCCCCATCTAGATTTTGACACCGAGTTCCAAGTAGTGTCGACACTAGTCCAATTTGCGATCCAATTGCACAATTGACTCATAATTTATTTAAATCGCCTTTGTGCCTTTAGTACCAAGAAGCGATCAGTTTATAGACTAAAAGAGCTAACAATATTCAAATAGAATATAAGTTGTTTAATGCCACGCCCTTTTTCTATAAATCAATAAAAAGGTGCATTACAAACTCAAATAACCACAAACCTGGGAAGCTAATAGCAAATACTCAATCTTTTTATAAGAATCATACGATAATAAGGAAGATATTAACGATTTCAATCTTCGACCTTAGCAACCTTAGTCATCTAAGCAACCTTAGCAACCTTAGTCATCTAAGCAGTCTTCGCAATCTTAGCAACCATAGCAACCATAGCAACCTTAGGAATCTTAGCAGCCTAAGCAACCTTAGCAACCTTATCAATCTTAGCCACTTTTACAACCTTAGCAACCTTATTAACCTAATCAACCTAAGCAACCTTAGCAACCTGATCAGTCTTGAAAACTTAGCTACCTAAGCAATCTTACCTTGTCAACCCTATCAACCTCAGGAAACTAAGCAACCGATCAACTTTAGCAACCTTAGCAACCATAGCCAACCTTAACAACTTAATCAACCTAAGCAACCTAAGCAACCTTATCAACCGTAGCTAACTTAGTTACCTGTTCAGCGCGATCAATCGTTGCAACTTTAGCTACCTTACCAGTCTTACTTGTAGCAACCTAAGCAATTTTAGCAATCGAATCAATCCGATCAACTTTTGCAACCTATATACAATATATATATATATATATATGAATGTTGAATGGTCGCAATGCACTTAAGTCAATAAGGACCTTTGCACTGCTTTGGCTGAGTGGTTAGACATGGCAGACTATTGAACTAGTAGTTTTGGGCTCAATTCTCACATATGTAACAACGATTTATAAAATTCTAATTTTTTTTATTTCAATTTATTAAACATACTGTGTCTTCTTTTGAGTTATGTGTAACTAACGCACTCTCGATGAGAGTATCCGTACTTGTTATCAAATAAACTACTTAGAATTGTGCCAAAAAGCGCCACCCCGCAGGAGAGTGACGCCCAGACCCCTCACTATCCCATACGTATTCCTCGTCTCCCCGAACTCTCCTCACTGCTCTCACTCCTCTCCGAACTGGCCGAAATGCTGAGCGCAAACAACTTGTGTTAATTACTTAAGTTTCAGCAGTTGTTCCACTTAACAAGTTCATGTTGTTGTTGCTCTTCCTATAGTTGCTGTCGCTCTTGCTGGCACTATGCTAGTTATTGTTGTTGTTGTTGTTGCTATTTTCGATGTTGCTGTTGCTGTTGCTGTTGTTATTATTTTAGTCTAATTCCATGGTGTATTTGTTGTAGCGTGCCGCTTACACGCCAAAGTCATTTGCGCTCAAGTTGTTAAACTTTTTGCTTTGTAAGCGCTTTTTTCCGGCCTCAGCGGAAGTGGAGAGTGGAGTGGATAGAGAGAGAGAGACAGAGAGAGAGAGGGAGGCGTAGAGCATTCGCAGATTCGGCGAGGCAGAGATGAAGTGCGACGAGGCACAAAGAAAAGCGTCAAACTGCCGAATGGCTGCGGCATAAGCGAGCCAAAACTTGCGAAAATGTTGATGCTCAAAGTTTTTCCCAACTAATTTTCTACGACTTTGGCAAATATGTGAATACGTGTGTGTTTTGTGTGTGTTTGTGCACAGCAATTGGCCTACACTGTGTCACAAAGTTGCGTAACTGACTAAAATGCATATGATTGCAATAATTGAAACTAAAGCAGACTGTGCAGAGCAAAGGAAGCAGAGGGGGCAGTAGATAAAAGATGAAGAAATTGAGAAGACTGAGAACACTAAACGGCAACCAGGAGGTGCAAGACATAGGGTGGAAGACGAAGCACGCATGATGTAGACTGACAACTCATCAAAGAACAGTGAAGGAACCTCTGAAGATAGAAAGCTGGGAAGAGAACGCAAGGCAAGTTGGAAAGGGTAACAGCTTAAAGAATCAAAGCAGAAGACATTAAAGGAATCCCTGACTTCAGAAGGTTGAGACGAAAAGACAAGGTAAAGGGAAGAAGGTTGACAAATTAAAGAGGTTGACGAGGAGAAGATAAAAGACGAATGATACAGTCGACGACTGAAGACTGAGAAGAAAAGACTATATAAATTAGAGAAGGTAGATCAGAAGACAGTAAAGAAATCTTTGAAGATAGAAGACTGAGAAGAGAAAACAATGAAAGAAGCTAGACAGATAAAAAACGTTTAAGAGGAGACGATAAAAGATATAGGTTGAAATGTAAATCGAAAAGGAGAACAGATTAAAGAGGTTGAAGAGGGAAGTATAAGGTACAGAGAATACAATTCTAAGGAAAGAATCCTTGAAACAAAAGAAACCTAACGAACAAAGTACAGAAGATCTTGTGTAAATATCTGCCGACAAAGAATGTAAAACTGAGACACGAAAAGAGTTCGGGTCGTGGAGAAAGAAACTACCATATCCCTCAATTGGAATAAATTAGCAATCTGAATGCCGTGGAATACAAAATCAGTGGAGTATTTGTATGTAAATACCCTAGTCTCACTTGGCTCTGGTCGCTGTGTGGCTTCAGCTGAGCGGGAAGATTGAACTGTTATTTTATTGGCTCACTTAAATATTGCTCTTGGGCGAGAATCCTCGACCTGGTGGCTTAGTGTAAGTACATTAACATTTGAAGAGGGGGCGCTGTGGAAAATATATATTTTGCGCATTGCGCATACGCCTTGTTGTCCGCTAATTTCTGGTCAGACTTTGTGTCGAACTGGAAGTCAAAGTCGACGCCAACTGAGTTCTCAGCTCACAGAACTTGCAGCTCGCAGCTCGCAGCTCGTGGACCACAAACAAGTTGTCGTCAATCACTGGGGCGCTCGTCTGTCAAATAAAGCTAAACAAGCTTAGTTGGCTTTTGGACGCCGCACATTTGTCTTGCAGGCCTGGCTGGCCCGGCTTGGCGCAATTCGCCCGGATCTCGCCCGCTCGGCTGCTCGGCTGCTGAGGGCTGTAAAGCTTTAGTTTGCTCTGGCTGGTGGCAACAACGAGCGTTTTGCATACCGGGCTACTCACCATCGACGATGTGCACGCGCACCGACGTTGGATTGGCATTGGATGGCGAACATGTATAGAGTCCAGAGTCCTGCTGTATGGCCTTCTGCACCAGCAGCCGGCTGGTGGTCAGCACACCTTTCTCGGTGACTAATGATATGCCGCCGCGAGGTGAATCGAAATTTATGACCTGAAATGAATAACACAGCCAGCGTTAGAGAAAAGTAAACAAACAGCAAATAGCTTAGTGCCAGTAGTAGTCAGTGCCCTGAGGCCCTCCCTGCACCCTGCACCCTGCCCCGTCTACACCTCGTGCTCGTCCTTCGCATCCCCTAATCCCCATTCCCTGGGCTGCTCGCAGTCCCCGCCGTAGTGGCTGCAACTTTTTTTGGGTGCTCCTCCCGACGATACACAACATTTTTTCCGCTCTGCGTCAGCGTACATCCCCACGAACATGTTAGTTACATTTTTATTAATGATGCTATTTTAGTGGGTGACTCCTGCTTGCTGCTACCCTGTAACCTCTCAACTGAAAGTAGTTTCAAATGCACAGAGAACCTGAAGAGGACCTTTATACAATCTCTTTTGCTTGCTACTACCTTGTAATTGGGGAAGTGTCTCAACTGAAAGAGGTTTCATATGCTGGGAGAACCTTCTTGGGACCTTTTTACAATCTCATCTATTTGCTACTAAACTGTAACTGGAAAAGTCTCTCAAGTAAAAGTAGTTTCATATGAAGAGAGAACCTTATAGGACCTTCATGCAATTTCCTTTGCTTGCCACTACCTTGTAGCTGCGAAGGTGCCTCAAGTGAAAGTAGTTTCATATCAAGAGGACCTTCATACAATCTCCTTTGCTTGCTACTACCTTGTAACTGTGGAGGTGTGTCAACTGAAAGAAGTTTCATATGCTGGGAGAACCTTCTTTGGGACCTTTATACAATCTCATCTGCTTGGCGCTACCTTGTAGCTGGAAAGGTGTCTCAAGTAAAATAGTTTCATATGCAGAGGACCTTTATACAATCTCCTTTGCTTGCCACTACCTTGTAACTGTGGAGGTGTCTCGACTGAAAGAAGTTTCATATGCACAGAAAACTTTCATGGGACCTTTATACATTCTTATCTGAATGCCACTACCTTGTGACAGGGGAGGTGTCGCAAATGAAAGTAGGTACATAAAATAATAAGCCTTCTAGGACTTCCATCCAATCTCATCTGCTTGCTACTACCTTGTGTGTAAGGAAGGTGTCTCAAGTAAAAGAAGTTTTATATGCAGACCTTCTTGGGACCTTCATGCATCTCATCTACTTGGCACTACCTTCTAACTAGGGAGGTGTTTCAACTGAGAACATTTTCAACCAGAAACAACCTTCTTGGGACCTTTTTACAATATCATCTACCGTGCTGGGTATCTGTCCGTTGAGTAAGGTTTCCATCTCTTCTATCCCTCTTGACATTTGCGTAAACATTGCAATCATTAAAGACTCTAAAGGCAAATTTTTCATAATGTTCGTTCGTTTACCTTTGCAAAATTGCCCCCGACAATAATTGGACATTTAATTTCTATTTACTTAGTCAATTTCCCGGACAACATAATTCATCTACCGTGTGGGAGGTGAGCTTTATTCTGCCCTTATGAGATCTACTCTATATACTAACTAAGGTAGATTAGTTAGTGCAGCTACGATAGAAAGGTGTCACGCAGGTTGGGACATTTTAAAGATTAGATTACTGCTGTACTAGATTAAGAGAAACCTCATAGCTTTAACTTATCATTATTACAGCTAACCCATCTTTAAACATCTAAATATGGCGGATTATAGAATACAGAACAAACTATCCTCAACTACTTTGGCAAAGCTTTTGTCAGAGTTTAGAGAATGCATTAAACTTCTTAAAATCTCTTAAGTTTGCCTCACAAGAACAACAAACTGCGTGATAAATCGTTTATACCCAAGCTTATTCGCCTGTGTTGTGACAGGTTTACCTTAGACTCGGAACGTGGTATGTGGGTATGTGGGTCATATGCAAATAATAATCGTAAAAACGTAAGAAGCCAGAGAAGACCCTTGTCAAACGTAATTATATATTTTACTGTAGGAGGGGCCTCCTCCACGCGGGTGTATGACTTATCTAATCACCCCCGGCCAGGAGCACGTGCTCATGTCACGTGGTCTGAGTGTGTGGCCCCTGGGGCGTACTTAGAGAGAGAGGGAGAGAGAGAGAGAGGAAGTGGAGGAGAGGGATTGTAAACTCACCTGACGATTGTGCGACCAAACGACGGTAGGCGGCGGTTCCGGTGCAAACTTCACAATGCAAGTCAAATTTATGGTGGATCCTTTGTTGATGTGCAGCTCGGGGCCGCCGACAACCTCAGTAATGGGTTCTGCAAAAGAGAGCAAAAGAGAGAGCTGTAGAAATGCAAAGAGATCGTAAAAAGCTAATGCCATGTGGTATGTGGCAAGTACATTCATTTATACTGCTGAAGGGGAAATTCTTCAACACAATTTACAAATTTTGCAATCATAAAAAACATTTCTTGTTTGCCTGAAAAGTATTTGAGGTTAGGCTCGTATGCAGACAGTACAAAAAGGATATTCTTAGGGTTACGTGAAATTGAGAAACCCTTGGCAAAATTCAAATTCAATCAGCACGAAAACAATGGTCGAGTGTGCTTGACTGTGATACACCCAGTACACACCTGACCAAATAGATTTCTTTTTTTTTTTTGTGTTTTTATTATTAAGTGCAGAATCCGTACATCATAATAAACAGATTTCTTAAATATATATCTTCTATGTCTTGAGTATTTTGTGGGGCTCCGTAATCATATTTAGAGCTTCTTAAATAACTTCTATCTTAATATAAGAGATAAGAGATTCTTCAGGAATCATTTGGCTGCTCATAGTTATTGTGTTTACCAAAAATAAATGCTTCTGTATTAAAATTCACTTTGAATTTGATTTTTTCTATTTGAGGGGCGTGGCCAAATCTAAAATAAACTTGCAATACATGTTGAAAGCTAATTTGGTAGCCCTAGATCGTATAGTCAGACAGGCAGACAGACAAACATACAGACAGACAGACAGACAAACAGACAGATAGACAGATAAACAGACAGATAGACAGATAAACAGACAGACAAACAGACAGACTAACAGACAAACAGAAAGACAGACAAACAGACAGACACATTGAAAGGACAGACAGACAAACAGACAAAAAGACTAACAGACAAACTGACAAACAAACAAACAGACAGACAGACAGACAGACATACAGACATACAGACATACAGACAGACAAACAAACAGACAGACAGACATACAGACATACAGACATACAGACAGACATACAGACAGACAGAACAGACAGACACACAGACAGACACCTTAAAAGGACAGACAGACAAACAGACAAAAAGACTAACAGACAAACTGACAAACAGACAAACAGACAAACATACAAACATACAAACAGACAGACAGACAGACAGATAGACAGACAAACAGACAGACAAACAAACAGACAGACAGACATAGCTATATCAACTCGGCTGTTGATACTGATACTGAATATATATGGTTTATGGAGTCCGCTACGCCTCCTTCTGTCTGCTACATACATTTTCGGTTAGCACAACATTATTATACCCTTCAACTCTCTGGGTAGCGGGTATAAAGAGCGAAATAATCTAAAGAAATACCTAAAAGACTTATATTCAAGGAATTCTCATTTGTTGTGCCAGACAGGTTAGAGGAAGTAGTTACCAGCCTGAGTCCATTGGCCCAACTAAGCCTCATTGCAATAAAGAAATACTTCATCTCATTAACGCTAATTGAATTGGATTCTGTTGCCTTATATGGCATGCACAGTAAATGGAAGTCTGCATGCAAATTCATTATTAACTATGCGAATAAATTTGTCGTCTTTTAAATTCATTAGCCAAACTGGCGTAAATGAATTCGCAAATTTTCAATAACAATGGTTAATTTATTACGTTTCGTGGGTGCGTCGGGCACAGGAGAAGGATTCTACAAGCCCTTCACACCCTTCCCAGCCTTCCCACCTTTCATTTGCGAGGGTTTTCAGTGGAAATTTAAAGTAAACCGCTAAAACATTAAATTTTATTGATCCATGAGCAGCCTCTTGCCGTAAGCTGCTGCTGTCACAGGCAAAGCCAACAGGGAGATGGAGTTGTAGATGAAAAGGCAACTCGAAGGGGTGTGGGGGCTGATGGGGAGACTGCCAGAAAATGCAAAACAAAAGCCAAAAAGCAACGGGCAAACGAAGCCACAGCATAAGCCAAACATTCTGCGTGCGATAGTCTGGCACACACACACACACACACAGAGACACACACACACACACAGATACTCACACGCATGCGGTGAATTAATATTAAACAAGTATTACGCATACAACACGTGGGACCAACTGAAAACCATCAAACGCGCTTTTATTGTGCGTAAAGTGGGAGTGTGTGCGTGTGTGTGGCATTGTGTATGTCTGTGTGTGTGCCAGTGTGCGTGTGTGTGTGAGTATGCCGTGTGATTGTGTCTTATGGCATGCATCAGGTTTATTATTTATGCCGTTCATGCGGCACCGTGCGCCAAACCGAAAAATTCACGATTCCGCTCAGCAAATATCCGCATTCATATTTGGTTTTAGTCATTCCACCTATGCTCGCTCCCTTCCACCTTCCCCTCTCCCTCCTCCCCGCACTCTACTACGCTCTGCCCACTGTCCAAGTCTGGCTGTGCCACACTCAGCTCTGCACAGTGGTGCACATTCCTAGTTTTGTGTTAAAGAATCCACGAATAATCATCTACCAGTCGAACGGATAGTAGCCCCTCTAGTACCGATTGTAATATTCATCTTCTTGAATGAATGGGGTTTTATGGCATCTTGTACTCGTAGATCAAACAATGATAAATAAGAATCTTGAAACGAGTCAAGTATATTTTGTCCCTTCCGTTCTCGAGGTGTCGATTAGCCATAGTTAAACTACTTATCAGACTACTCCCTGCAGGAGTAGTTAACCTATTCAAAGTACAACTCTAGTCATGGGTACTTTTTTGAGCCATTTAATCATGGGAAACTTACTCTTATTGTGGGTATTCCTTTCTCTGGCCCATTTATGGGTAGCTACATACATATTTTTATTTTTATTTTTATTTTTAATTTTTTTTTTTTTTTTTTTTTTTTTTGTTCTCTCCTTACTGGTGAAGGAACTGGTGGCAATTGACCTATTACAAAAAGGGAAACGATAAAACACATTGCTTAGGGTCTGTAAAATAAGTAGGGGTATTCTCTTAGTAAATACTTATTTCATCAGCTATGAACTAGTAGCCTGTACTATACGTATGTATATTCAAGAATCCCAGCACATGTCACAGCATTTCACTGTATCTATATGTCTTTAATATAGAAACAAATCTTAGAAGACACAGAAACCACTTATATTGCAAGAAATTATTTTATAAGAACTCTTCATATCTGGAAGAATATGCAAAGAAAGGAATAAAGAGAAGATTGAAGATTTCGTACAAAAAAAACTGATACTGGAACCAGTGTGCACTGTGAAGTAATGTACGAGCTGCATTGATGGGCTCGACCTAAGGTGCGCAGCCTCTTTTGTTGCTGAGATCATTCACAGCTATTGCTTTGTATTCTTTCCTTCACTCCTGCTCCACCTCAGCCCCGTCCCGCCACTCAACTGATTATCTATGGTGATATTTGTTTTTCGACGCTTATCAACTCAATTACCAGCTAAACCTGGCAAATATCTACCGGCCAGGTACGTGACCGCACTGTGAATGCGATTCCAAATGGGAAATTCTATTCGATTCGACTCGATTCGATTCGTTTCGATTCACCGAGCGACTGATTAATCTGCTTAACTTTGCTGTTAGCTAGCAAATAAACGACACTTTCGAATGAGTTATGATCACCTTGCCAGCTCGGCACATTCGAGAGATAGACAGAGGAAGAGAGTATCGTAGGGATATAGGAACTGTAGTATCGTTTTCGCATAACACAAAGTCATCAAAGTTGGCATAGTAATTCTTGTTCAGCTCGTACAAGTTCATATTACTCTGGAGTTTGAACCTGTCCGGCTGAAGAGCTGCATAAAGAGCAGTCATAAAATTGTGTATGAGCGTACAGGGTATCTGCATTACGAGTGCTGCTCTCGCATTTGTTTGCTTTTATACGCCTGGTCAATCGTAATGCCGGCATTAGAGTTCACATTTCGCAACTTTTATACGTCGTCATGTCGCGGCAGTCAATTGTGATTTATGGTCGCCTCTTGTGCGAAAGGCAAGTCCCGAGACCAATCTCGCTCTTCAAATGCAAATCGAGCGCAGCCGAGGGCGGGGCGGAGGGACCTTTGTCGATTCGAACTAATGTAAATTGAACAATAAATTGTAATAAAACTCAAATAAAATCTCGTTGACCCGCAACCCGCACGTCCCTTGCGACGAGCTTCAGTCTTCGAGTGGGCAATTTGGTTGCTGTGTGCCAGATGAAATCTATTAGGCCAGAGAGCCATACTCCCAGTACTTCTTTACTCCCTTCCCCCCCTTGCCAACTGCTCTCTAGTATATATATTTCAATAATGTGCGACACTTTCCGATCTCGCATTTTCACTTCATTATGTCAAGTTCTCGTAAACTCCCGTGAAAACAGTATGAGATTGCTGTGGCGGCCATAAAAGTTATCCAACACACACGCAGACACACATACGTACACAAACACATACAAACACACACAGACAAACATGCGTGTATTTGGGCTGCACACGTGCTGCGTACTCGCAGAGACGTCTATAAGGAAAGGGTTACACGCCCATAAACCTTTATGCGTTTTCAATTGAATTGCCTCACTCTCTCTCTGTCTCTCTCTCTCTCTCTGTCTCGCTCACCCATTATTGTTCGCATTAACATGTATTGCCTGTTGTCGCTATTGACTTAGTTGAAGACACTTTTTATTGTACCGCCAACGCAGACAAGAGTCCCATTAGGCCAGTTCAAAGCGAAGTATTTGGGAAACTTTAACTACAACTTATGTGGGGGTGTATGTGTGTGTGGGGGTAGGGGGAGAGTGTTGAACATTAGGCAGCAGTTTGTCAGAGATCGATGCAAATGGCTTGGCAGACAGAGTAAGGGGGGTGTAGAAAGTATGGGAAAGTAAGTTGTAGTCGGAATATATTAATATGAATGTGGGAACACTAATTGATATGTTCGTTTTCTTCATTTGTTTCTTAAGAATATGAGTAATTATTAATATAACTGAAACTAAGGAATAACTATAGTTAAAGATATATATTGTATTCTTCTTCTTTATTACAGGCTTGAAACAATAAACTGTTCAAAGATAACTATCAAGCATAACGAAGGCTACCTCAGGATTTATGTCCATGCAGGTTCTTATATCTTACGATCGAAGAATATATAATGGAACATTATTTCTTATTTTGATTTAAACTGATAAGCTTAATTATTTTTCATATCAGAAATAATCTTCATACAAAAACCTTCACTTTTGTCGATTGTTGCTATGGCAGCTATATGTTATAGTAGTCCGATTTCAATGAAATTTTATATTTATAATGTCTATAGAAAATAAATCCCATGTAGTTAATTTTGTTGCAAAATCTTGACAAATAACAAAAATCGACCGATAGCTTGTATGACAGCTATACGATATATCAGTCCGATCCGCCTCGTTCCGATTAATATACGGCGTGCAGCAACAAGAAGCGTGTGTGCCAAGTTTCATTAAGATAGCTTTAAAACTGGAAGACTAGTTTGCGTTGCAACAGACGGACAAACGGATATACGGACACACGGACAGGGCCAGTTCGATTTCTCTGTTAATGTTGATTCAGAATATATCTATATACTTCATGGGGTCGATAATGTCTCCTAAAGTAAGGGTTATATACTCCTGGCCAAAATTAATATACCCTCTGCAAGGGTATATACAGTTGAAAGTTAACTGTCAATTAATAAAACATAAAGCTATCGTTGGTACTAACGCTTTTATCAGGCCCGTAGCTAGGCGTGTGCGGGTGGCCCCCTGGAGTCATTCACGCCTTCTTCTGCCTGTTACGAGCAAGTTATAAATCCCTCAAACCTTTGTGTATGTGTATGTATGTATAATAATTCCCCAGTACAGTGGGGCAAGAGTGATTTAATGGATTGGCAATATTATCGATCAAGAATAAAAGGGCCCAAGGTATACATTTTCAATATGAAACCGAATATTGTAATAAGTTTCTTTATTTTGTGTAATGTTTTATAAACAACATACTTGCTCTATTTAAAATAACTTACAATAAAGGCCCTCTGTAAGTGTTGCCCAAGGGCCCACACAACCGTTGCTACGGCCCTGTCTTTTCCCTTCATGTATATCATGTGAACTAGTTGAAGTTTCTTGGGGCAGGGTACTTCCCAACCCAGCAAACTTCTGCTGATAAACTTCGCCATTAACTTGTACCCGTCTGGACACTCATTACGTATCTGTTTCCTCCCCGTTGCCCATCGTTTGTCATATTTCGATGGGCAACTTTCCGATTCGTTTCGGAGGAAGGCCGAGAAATTGCCTGAAATTACATGACCCTCCTCGGGGCTACAGTGGGTTACCCTCTCTCTCTCTCTCTTTGCCTCTCTGTGCCTCCCTCAGCTCAGCCCTTTTCCATTTCCTTTGGCATTCCCCTCCTCCTGCTTCGCACCCGGCCAGGCCACCGACCATGTCGTTACCATTTACATTGCTCATCAACGTCGCGAGAGCGCTGACAAATGCTGAAAACTAACTTTGTGTTTGTGTGCAAGACACATGTAAGTGTGTGTGTGTGTGTGTGTGTGTGTGTGTGTGTGTGTGTGTGTGTGTGTGAACACACAGCAGTGGAAACAGTTTCCATTTCCCAGACGCAACCGACATGCAAACAACGACTGCAAAATGTGCTTATACGTGATTTTAAGCATGCCACGCCCATCTCCCATTGCCACGCCCCTCGCCAGCTCACGCCCCACTGCCGTCCGCCTGCCGAACGTCTGAGCAAAGTGTTGAAAGTGGAATTATGTGTGTTTGTGTAGACATTATAATAATGGTTTGGTTAATGTTTATAGTCTGCTCCATGCAAGCGTGCAGCTGTTCGTCCTGCTTGACAGCATCTCTACGTGTGCGAGTGTATCTCTGTATGAGTGTGTGTGTGTGCGTGTGTGTGTGTGTGTGTGTGTGTGTGTGCGAGAGAGTGAGTGCATGCATAAATGTACATAGTCTGTTTGGATTACAAGTCAAATATGGCGACTGTGTGAAGCATAAACAACTTAGCATTATTTATTTTGATACCCTTTCCACAGGGTGTTTCAAGCGTGCCTGTGTGTGCCTAGCTCAGTTACGCTAAGCTGCCTTCCCTCTGTCCTCCAATTGTGCAGGGTATCAACGAGTGGCGACATGCCACACTGACGCATGCTAATGCAGCCGCAGCAGGCTCATGAGCTGCAGCGAGGCCTACGCGGGGCCTGATCCGTCCGCTTTGGGCATACAAAGCAGGTGGGTAGCGGGGAGCGGTGTGGACCCCGCGGAGCATGCACAACGGTAATTTATGAGCCGAGTCATCAGCGAGAGAGCAGGCCAAGCAGGCCAAGTCGGCAGCCCGACACCTTGAGCTAAAAGCCACCGCCGAGAGTGGCAAGCAGAGGAGAAGATGACGAGGCAGAGGCAGAGCAGAAGGGAGGGAAGGGAGGAGAGGAGATGAAGGGAGACTATGTGGGTTGTCAACGCTGTCGGTCTGTGAAAAGCCATAAAGTGCAAATGGAGCCCAGGGGAATCGTCAAACAGCAAAAAGCTGCCATAAAACGACACAAACATGTTGGCAAAATCAACACGCCGAAGCGGGGTGTCTGCACACACATGCACAACATGATACTCACACACACACACACACACACACACACACAGACAGTCAGCGAAGGAGTGGAAGAGGCAACCGGAAATAGATACGCCATCAAGTGGTCACCAGCTTTCTTCTGGCCAGATTGAATGTGCGACGAGCAAACATCGAAGTAGTTGCCAAACCTTGCACGTAGCCAAAGCTATTAAAAGCCTTTTCCCCCGTTCCTCATCCCCTTCCCCCTCCCTTCTCTCTGTGGAAATGAGAGTACTTGGGCAGAGGAGCCAAGCAGGCAAAGCACTCGCAGAGCAACCGCAGGTTAATTGATCCGCCACTCACCCACAATGCTCAAGAAAACCGAGTGGCCAATGGGCGGAGTAGTCGAGATCTGGCACTCGTAGATGCCCGAATCCTTGCGCTGGGCATAGCGTATGCGTAGTGTCCAGTCCTCGGCGTGGGGCGAGTGCATCGCCTCGAAGCGTTGATCCGACGTGTACGTGTAGCGACCCACGGTCAGCAGATGAATGTCCCGATGCCGCACCCAGGAGACCTGCAAGACAAGCAAATGAAACGAAACTCTTATTTAGATTGCATCATAAACAACCCGAAGGCGCAAAAATAGTTAGGGTGACCTTATTCTACTTATTAAGGGGGCTTACCGCAAAGTTTCCAGTTCGTAATGGTATCTGAGGCTTTCCGCTTCCAATTTGGAACTCAGAGCAAACAGACGAAATAGTCAAAGGAAGGAGATAAAGAACTCTATACCCTTTGCTAAAATACAGCAAGGAGTATGTTCGGCTTTGAATGTATGTATAGGTTGAAATGGGGTGATGATAAAGTGTACTTAATCATCATCTAGCAACAATAACTTTGGCGACTTGGTCATGTACTATGTGGGAATTGTGACACCTTGGCATTAAGCAGATCTAGAGGTGTTAAGAATGGAATCTGTTGCAGAAACAAGTATTTGCTTATGTATTGAGGTTAAATATGCTTTTTTTTTTATTAATTAAACCTTAACCTTTCCCATTTTTTTTTCATTAATAAATAGTCTTCATAATGCAGTTACTGAAAGAAGGTGATTTCCTTGATAAAAGTAAAAGTAATGTATAGGCACCTATTCTTTGGCACCTATTCGGTGGTACCTATTCTTTGGTACCTATTCGTTGGTAACTATTCGTTGGTAACTATTCGTTGGTACCTATTCGTTGGTACCTATTCTTTGGTACTTATTCTTTGGTACCTATTCGTTGGTACCTATTCGTTGGTATCTATTCGTTGGTACCTATTCACAAACACTATCCTCACGCAGAGCAAACAGAACAGTCCAGAAGGCACTTGTTTTGCTGAATTCAAACACATCAACTGCTTGGTATCACTGGTACACTGAGTATATGTGTTTACAGGGTATTTGTCATTCGAGCACCTTCACTGCAAGCACTCTCGCTACATTTGTACTTTGCTTTTCTCATTTCCGCAAAACTCTCACGTTGTTCGAAGGTGTACACCACATTTAAGTGCGCCATACTAATTACCTCACGCACATTCCCCACTTCGCACTCCGCACACTCCCCTCCCCCTGCACCGACAGTTATCATTGCAACGCGTCATGTCTACCTGGCACCGGCGAGCAGCAGCTATCAGCGAGGTAAGTGCCGGCTCCGCGCTTGAAATTATTTGCGCTCATTTTCATGCTCTTTGAATTTTATTGTAACAGTCCTGGCCTGCCCTCCACCTTCCCCCCTTCACCTGCAACCCCACCTTCACGTGGCCATCCCTGCAGCAGCTCTTCTAATTAAGGGTCGTAATTACTCTTCGCTTAGCTTTAAGGATTGCCCCGTTGTGCTCGTGCCACTACCCACAAGTTGTTACATGCGACGTGACCATTAGAGGCGACTGCGCTCTTCTACACAGATAATGAGATGCTTCAGATTTTCTTTAGTTTTCTATAAATCTACAATGAGATGGCGGTACACCTTTATATTCTAATTTCCGACAACATATATTCCACTACTCTACACCTTCTATCAAGAATATTACGTATACGCTGAGGGGAAGAGAGTTCTGCGATATGATGGGAACAGAACACCATTTATATGAGTGGCAGGAGGCGTGGCAAGCATTGTTCTTTCTATTCACGTGAATAATTAAAGAGTAGCTAGTGTTACAAGCTCGTTGCTCATTTGGCTTCAATTACAATCGATACCAAAGTATTTTACCCAGCTTTATCTCTGTTTTCCGCTTTTATTTGAGATTGTTTTACACTTTTTTCGTGCTTTGTAATTACGGCTGCCTCTACAGTGCCCCTAACCAGCAATTAGATAATTACAACAACATTATTAGTAAATTAATTTGAATTTAGCGCAGCCTTTTCGAATGACAACAAAGAAAATAGGAGAAAGCACTCGCTAGGTAAAGAGAGAAAAGAGAAGGAGAATGAAAGAAAAGCAGCCTCAGAAGAAGGCAGAGTGGCATGAGAAAGGTGGCAATGTCGCAGCTTTTATCTGGTGGCACACAGCGCAGTGGCGCAGTTTCCTTGGCTCTTTTCCTGGCTGCAAGCCAAATTATTTGGCGAGATTTATTTATAGCTGTTTTCGTCGCTCAACTCAAGTCTGCCGAGGCGGTCTTAGTCGCAGATTATTAGCAAGGCTCCCATAATAGAGAACTTTCCGATCAACTCCATTAAATGAATTGCCGTCGAAAGAGTGTAAATATGTATGTAGATATAGAGCTATAGATCTGAACAGTGCGAACTGTTAAATAATGTTCGACTTGATTTGAAGTAGTGAAGCAGAGCTTGGTTAAGTGCCTGTGACTCTCCCTCAACTCAACTCAAACAGCAGTTCAATTTACAGGGTATCTATTGATGCAGCACACTCAACTCTGCTATGTTTATACTCCCATTAAATTGTTGTTGCTGCTGTTGCTCGGTGCTGCCTCTAGCTGCACTGTGCACTATAATCCAAATACAAAGTTTCACGCAGCGTCAACAAAGTTTACCACAGAATAAAGAGAATTGCAGAAACTCAAATTGCACCGAAGGGTAACCAAAACAAAGAAGCAGCCCAGAGACAGAGACAGAGAAAGAGAATGAGAGAGAGAGCGAGTAAACAAATAAGAAAGTACGACAAGGCCCCATGCGGCATGCTCGTATGACAACGCTCTCATGTAGGGTATATGGAAGGTAGTGAAACTGATAGACGACCTTTAGAAGAGAGAGCTCCAAGTGAGTGATGAGGTAGTTCTTCGCAAAGATCAAGTCTGCTAAGGGGGTATTCAGGCATGTATATGTTTTATTTTAACTCTCTTTCAATAGTTCAATACCTTCTTTGTTTGGTAGTGTATCTTGAAAAGGTTACTAAAGCAGCAAAGAGATTAGCTTAGGTCGTCTGCACTCCTGCTATCATGATACCCTCAATCGAGAGTAGAGATACACTGGGATTGCTTTGCCAATTTACTGGGGAAATGATTTGCATTGCACATGCATATCATAATCAATGTAGACGAAAAGGCAGGGTATTCAAGTAACATGCATCACGACCTCTGGGACAAGCTGAAACTGGGAGGAGCTGACGGGGGAATCGAGCCAGAAGCCAATTATTGGCAGAGTCGGAGGCAGACTGTGCCTCACTGTGTGTCTGTGTATGTGTGTGTGTGTGTGTGTGTGGCCAAAGCGCATTAGCGTGTGTGTGTGTATGTGTGTGTGAGTGTGTCGCGTGGCCAAAAAGTAAGAACTTGAAGCGGCATCTTATCTGTGGCTCAACGGCGCCTCAGCAAACACCCGACTACCCTCCTCATATCCTTCCCCTGCCTTGCTTATACCCTCCCAGCCAGCGTGTGCTTCCCTCCCTCTCTCTCTTTCTCTCTTTTCTCTCAACTTGCTGTCGCCCTGTAATGCGATTTTCATTTGTTTATTCACTGGAATTTTTCTTGGCTCGCCTCGACTTAATTAGGTCACCTCCGCAGCTTGAGCCCTAGCCAGAGTCACCCTGTAGCGTGGCTGATCGAGTTGAATCTGGTTAATGAAAACCCCTCTGATTACATGGGTTCTTCTTTACTTCTCACCTTGTATATAGTCTATGGCACGAGCAGAACATTACTTTGAGCTGCCTTTGTTTCGTTTCGCTTTCGCTGCTCTTCGGCTCAATTGGCAGCAACTTTTATCACTCTCACTTACTTTCTTTCCTTCTTCTTCACTCTGTCTGTCTCCCTCTCTCTGGCTTCCGTTTGGCCCGGCAAAGTGTTTATTTATTCTCATTCAGTTGCTATGTTTTATCCATGTTGTGCATCGCTTTGCCAAGTGGAAAAAAGCCACTTCCGACACTTACAGCGACACCTACGAGGCAGCAACGCCCCCTCTCGGACTGTATTTTACTTAAGGTTCTGCTCGCTTTCTTCTTCCTGCTTTCCTAATTTACTCGCTGCTGCTGCTGCTGCTGCGGCTACTTCTGCCTTTTGTCACAAAACTACGTTGCCAAGTCAAGTTAAACGTGGCTAAGGCGCTCGCTGGGGCAGCCATTTAAGCCAGAAAGTAAACCAATTGTTAGTTTTAATGGAATTTATTGGGTAAATATTTGTTAAGCACAAGAAATTGCTTGTGAACATTTGTTGGCCTTCGCTTGATTTAAGATTAAAAGTTTTTCATCACCCTCCCCACTCTACCAATCCCTCACTCCTCATACTCCTTGTACGCTTGTTTCTTTGCCCCCTATTGGTACGTGTAGCTGGTGTCCAGTGCAGCCTGTACCCAATTGGCAAGCGTGGGCTGCCTCGAGCCTCTGAAATGCCAATTAAGTAGCTGCTCGAACGAGATTATTACTTTCGACTTCCCCCTCTCCCGTACCATCCTCTACCTCTCCTCTAGAGCCCCCGCAGTGCTCGACAATGTTTACATTACTTCTTGATCCTTGACGAGGGTGGCCTACGGGGGGTGGCCTTCCCCCTCTAACATACTTGTAAATAGTTCGTCTGCCAGTGCCACTGTTTCTCTCTCTTTCTTTCTTTGTGTGTGGGTGTGTGTGTGGGGGAACTGGGACCTTTATAGTGAGCTAACCTCAGACAAGTTTATTGCCGACGCCAGCAGCAATGACAAAGCTTTGTTATGCATCTTTTATTTGGGTCAATGATATATGCCTGATTGCGGCTAAGCAAGCTTGATGGAAGGGGGTATTGAAAGGGTGGGGGGGTGCTCGCCAGCTACTTAGTTATGGCAGGCGGAGTCAATGTTAGTTCGTACCCAGTTGAAACTCCTGGGAAACATATCAGGTGGCACAACAAGGACTTTTAGGGATTTGCACCCCAAAGTGAGGCACACTAATGGGGGACAGAGAGGGGCCAGTGTGAGAGAGGACTACTCATATAGGACATCATACCATCAAAGTCATGAGCCCCAATTTGTCAGCGCATGTCCTTGTCGTTACGTCATAAAAATCTTTTTAAGCAGTTGATATGAAAAGTTTGGGTTGCGGTTGTGCTTAGGTCTTTAGAAACTGCCATGGCAAGAATGGACAGCAAGTCGCAGTTGACAGATGTTTAAGTACTTGTTCAATAAAGTCTCCCATATCGATAACAATGATGCTCATGATGACGTTGACTTGAAGAGCTTCAGTGTTCATTGTGCCATCAAAGAAATATATTGGTGCCTATACAATAAAAAAGATAGGGATAGGTGCCTATACAATCGCAAAGATAGGTGCCTCTTCAACCAAGGAGATAGATACCTATACAATCAAAGATATAGGTTCATATACAGTCAAAAGATAGGTACCTATACATTCGAGAGATAGGTGCCCATGCAATCTAAGAGATACATAGGTGCCAAGAGATACATACAGTCAAGGGGATAGGTACCTCCACAGTCGGAAAAATAAGTACCTATACAATCAAAGAGGTGCCTATTATATTTACAATAGATTTAAATAGAACGTTTAAGCTTCAATACGAAGCGAAGTTACTCAACTCGAAGTCAAATTAGTGTAGGGTATTCAGTAAGGCACCTTTTTGCCAAATTCGTTGTTTATAACATTGATAGTGGCTAAGATAAAGGCGTTCATACAGGCAAATATATTGTAGTTGCAGATCAAACACTTTTATTCTTTAAGGGACCTGCCAGGTTCCATGCTGCCGGATATATATGTAGAACTGTCCGACCCGTTATGCTAAAAGTGTTGGGGACCCTAAGGTCCCTAACTACCACTGAGCCCTGATACCCTTTCGAATGTTCTGAGAAGAGCACAAAGTAAGTATTCCCTATTTCGACCATCGATATCTCAATATCTTGGTCGATAATCCAACGAAATAATAGAACTATTATGGTAGAACTGTGTAGAATAAGTTCTCCCTCGTTCGATACAGCACGACTTTAGTTCGCTTCCGACCGCACCTGGGCACCTGCATTGTTATCAATTAGAAGCTGCTTGCTATGCCGCGGCACGTGCTGAACTTATTGGGCAAAAGTAATTACGATACGAATTCCGCACGGTCTCGCGAACACGAACACGCACATGAAAACGATTTGGATTTCATGCGGAATTAGTTCGGCGCGGTAATCAAAAACGAGAAAGAAACGAGAGAAGGTGAGGGGCAGATAGTGTTATTTACTTGTGACTTGAACTTCTGTCGAAATGAACTCTTCGTCACCGAGGGATCTCTCCTTATATATATCAATACCTCTCTCTTTTCATCTGCTTCATTTGCTCTCTCTCTCTCTCTCTCTCTCTCTCTCTCTCTCTTGCTTTGTAGCTTCATTGAAATGTGCCCTGCTGCTCCTGCACCTCCCATTCCCAGTTCCCTATTCCCAGTTCACTGTTGCTTGTACCCAACTTTTACTCTCTCTCTCTCTCTCTCTCCAAATCTCTCCTTTCAGCCCATGCCTCGCACATTCTTCTGGCGGCCCTGCAGCGCACCTCAGTGTCAGTTGTTGTCGTGTCAAAGGAGCCATCACTTTCCTCCATTGTTCGGGCCTCCACAGACGACAACAGTAGAGGTATAAAGCAGGGGGGAGGCAACTATGATTATATCGAGCCCTCTTTGAGGCTCTCTCTCACTCTCTCTCTGTCTCTCTGGGCGGGCTCAACTTCGCATTTGTTCCACTTATTCCACTTCAACGCTTCGTTAAGAGCAAACTTTGGCTCTAATGTTCTTCGGCGACTTTCTTTTCTACAGCTACAGCTGCCCCGGTTCAGCTCCTCGGTTGTTCTACCATTGTTGATGCTCCTGCTGCTGCTTCTTGTCCAGCAAGTGTGGCACAGCTTAACATGGTTGATCTGGCTCGGTCTTAGTGCTTCACGTTTTTCTTTAAAAGTTATTCTTGCCAATTGCTGAGGGAGAGACAGACAGCCAGAGTGGAAGTGGGGTGAGGAAGGGGAGGAGAGTGGAGGCGAGGGAGTGCCTGGGACAGAACACGTTCCACGTGAAGCCTATCAAGTCTTAGCACAGCATGGACCAAGGACACAACTCCGGCTGAATGACAACGAGCCCACAAAGGCAGCAGACAAGCTTCTCCTGCCTCGACAACGACGAAGACGACCTTGTGTGCGTGGGTAGCCCCGCGTACGTGTTTCGTTTAATATTTGCCAGGGCGCCCATGTCCAGCTCACGCTACGTCGCCGTCTCCGTCTTCGTATCCGTCTCTGCAGCCGAAGCAGACCAAACCAAACCAAACCGAACTGAGCTGAGCGCTGTTTAGATTAGCCAACATGACATTAAAGAGCACCCCATGGCGGCGACATCGCACAAAGTTTGCACAAAGCGAGCGACAAGCGACACGGCAAGTACCGAGAAGGGAAGAAGAAGGAGAAGGGAAGAAAGGGGAAGGGGATGGAGGGAGACAAGCAGCAAAGTTGTCGCTGCCAGCGACAAACGGAAATCACCTGAAAGGAGTCGCCCATCTCCAACCTCTCATGCTCCGTCTCCGTACACCCTCCCCCCTCCACCTTGAGCGAGTAACTGCTTCAGCTCTGCTCGTCCAACTCTGACAATACGCCCCCAAAGTATCATGTCAATGGAACGGACACCGGCAACAGGAGTGCAACAAATGCTCGTCGTGTGCTCAACTTTTATGGCACTTTTTTGAAATGTTGTGCGGTTGTCGCGGGGCAGGAGGGGGCCGGAAGTGAGGGGGGAAGGGACAGCATCAAGCGGAAGTGGGGAAGGGGCAACGGGCATTGTTGGGTTTTTAGTTTCAACACGGCAGCAATTTATGTTTATACAATTTTTCGTAAATGTTTTATGACGGCGGCCGCATTAAAGCGAGCAGCGACAGGCGACTGCGACGCAAACACTGACGCTGACGCTGACGTCGACGCTGATTGTGACTGCGAGTGCAAGACAAGTCGGACCCGGAGCCGGAGCTGGAGCCGGGAACAACTGTCGCTGACAAGCTTGTGTAATTTATGATTTATGCCATCGCAATGACAGTTGGCAGCGGCAGTTGGCAGGGTAATTGGCGGACGGATGGGCGATCATACACAGACACACTCCTTCCACAGCTCCCTCTCCCCTTCCCTCTCCCCACCCTCACACACACACTGCATTATTTATTAATAATTAAACTTACAGCTATTGCGGTGACATGCGATGACTTCTGGCGGGTTGATCCGATTGAGAAGCCAACCAAGAAGAGCGGCAGGGGGTCAGGTATAGGGGCTGCAATAGGGGCAGGAGCTGGAGATGTAAAGACTGATACAGAGAAAGACGCAGGGGCGAGACAGGGTGCAGTCCCAGTTGCCCATACCCTGATTGCCTCCACCCAGTGCGCCTCCTTTGGAATTTTTTTTGTTTTTCTTCCCTTGTTTCACCATCTCCCATGTCACCCTTCCTCCTGCGCAGCCAGCACTATGCTAACCATTTGACGTCTGCAGTGTCACTAATGAAGCAGAAGTTTCGGTTTTATATATTTGCGAAAAACTGGAAAGCCCCTCAAGTGTAAGTAAATTTGAAAAGGGTTTGCGCCGCCGGCCCTTGGATTGGGTCCGTACCGCAGCAGACCGGACCTGGCTCGGTAATCCAAGTCCGTGCACAGATACGGAGCCATAACCCAACGCAGGCTACCCAACCACAAATCCATTAAAACTATTCACATGGTCGAGGCGCAGCCTGCCTACATATAGGGGGCGTGGCCATCCTAGTCGGAGTGTTTCTGATTGAAGGCGTTAACGTTCCTGAGTGTGTGTGTGTGTGTGGAAAAACTTGCCCAATGTGTGTGTGTGCGTATGTGTGTGTGTTGGTAAATGTTTGTTTGGGCCTTACGCCTCGGTTTTGCTCGGTCCGCTTGTTGTTACTGTTGATTAATAAGGCAATAAATAAGGTCTAAGCGAGGACTCAACGAACCCGGAAGGGCCCATCTATATATACATATGTACACATATGTATATGGGAAAGCTAATCAGTACAGGGCTGAGAGCACTTCTGAAATTGGTAAAACTATCGTTTATATTATTGTAGTATAGTGCTGGATTTGAGGAGTCTAGTCAACTAAAGCATACTCTACCATAGCCATCCTTAATCTACCTTACCTTTTTTTTACCTTACAGTACCTTACTTCCTATATGCCTTCCTTACTCAATACCGTACTCTGCCATACTCTTACTAACTTTACAATAATCTACATTACTAAACCTTACCTTACATAATTCTACACAACCTTACTTTAACTTACTCTTACTTACTCTACATTAATCTACCGTACTCTTGAATACATTTCCTTTCTCTATCTTACTCTACCTTGGACTACCTCACCGTGCTTAACTCTACCTTACTCTATTTTACTCTACCTTACTTCACCTTAGTCTACCTTATTCTACGTTAATGTACCTTATTTTACATAACACTATATGACTACAGAACCCAACTCTTACTTTCTACGCCTTCCTTCACCATACTTTACCTTACTTAACATTACTTCTACCTTACACTTCCTTACTCTTTGTATGTCTATCTTCTGATACTACTCTTCTCTACCTTTCTCTTATGAAATTTACATTACTCTACCTTACTAAACCTTACTCTACCTTACTCTGTCGTACACTACCTTACTTTACCTTACTCTACCGTATTCTACCTTACCTTACATTCGTCTACATGGCTCTACCCTACCGTACTCTAAATTACATACATACCTTATACTACCTTACTCCATCTTACCTTTCTTTACTATACTCTACCTTACTTACTCCATATTACCATGCAATGCTCTCATCCACCTCATTCTTCTTCACTTTGCCTTACTCCACCTTACTGTACATTATTTTACACTACCTTCTTCTACCTTAATTTTCTTACTCTACCCTACTTTATATTAGCCTAAGTTTTTCTATCCTACCCTACTCTATCTTACTCTACCTTACCCTGCTCTACACTTCCTTGACTTACCTTACCCTGTGGAAAAGAACTAGCTAATAGTTGCAATCACTAGTTCAAAGCTGACTTTACTGTATATGAAAAACAAGGATATCACTTCAGATCTATGCATGCAACATAATGTCCAGCTTCTCTCAGCTCGGTGTGAGTCTTGCTGGGCAGTTTTTAATTTCAGCGGACAGCTGAGTTGACTAAATAAAATGGGACCTTTATGGATTTCACTTTAGCACATTCTCATTTTTCAAATGCCAGACGTGCTTATGTTACGCAGCTCCGCGGGCAGTGTAGTGCGTGAGGGCAGCACAGAAAGAGAAGGAAAGCTGACGCTAGTTCTGCTCAACCCACTGGGATGCCATGACTTGTTAGCATAAGTACGCACTACGTATAAGTAAAAGTATCTAAATATTCGAATTAAAGAAAAGAAAACAAGCGGGAAACATTCGCATTCACATTCGCATTCGCATTCACATTTGCTTGTCTTGCCTTGCGTTGGCTTGGCTTGGCTCGCTATCGTTTATCTTCGTCAATGCTTTTTGATTTACGTGCTCGGTGATTGTTTTGCCAGTTCCCATTTCCACGCTCGTTTTCATTGGTACCTTTGCCTGCCCCCATTCTCGCAACCCCAAACTAAAGTGCCAAGTCAAAGGCTGCGGGCGAGGCCACCCAGGAATTTAAATAGAATTTCCTCGATGCGTACTTCGTCGTTACCGACTTCTTCTCGGCTTGATATACCCTGCACGTATTGCAAATGCTTTAATGTTGGGCGTATACGTTCGCATATCTAGCTAAATATACAATCCACTTCTGTTAATGGGTTAACTCATGGTTCTGATTTCTCTTCTCTCTTCTGGAAATTGGATTATCCCCTATTTTATTCCGGGAATATCCCGATTAGCTACTCCTGCTAAGGCTTGGCTTGTCCTTCTACAGGGTAGCTTCACTGTCGAGTGCCTTAAGCCTTGACATTCCCTACTTGTTTTTAAACAAAAATTGTTTTACGTGCTTCGTGTTAACAGCGTGTTGCAGATACGAATGGGGCGTGGGCTGGCAACGGAGAGGGAGCAGAGGTACTGTGGCAAGGTGGCAGGCAGAGACAGCGAGCAGCGAAGGGTGGCGGAAGTTGTACGACCGTGCTTATTATTATTTCATACCGCTGCCCTTTTTGGTTGTAGTTATTGCTGTTGTTGTTGTCGATGTTGATGTTGCTGTTGCTGTTGCTATTGCTGTTGTTGCTGCTGCTGCTGCTGTTGCCGTCCCGTTGTTGCTGTTGTTGTTTGGTAGGCAATTTTATTCAATTTCGTTATGAATATTTCGCGCCGCAAGCAATCGACTGGCAACAGTTGGCAAGGTGAAAGGGTGGCCAGGCATGAGGCGTAGCCCACCGTCTGGCATCGTTAGCAGAACCATTTGGACAAACGGTAAGCCAAAAAGGCGGTTATCCAACACTACCCCAACACCCCCTTGCCTGTCCCGAGTCCTGTGTGTATCATTAGCAAAGCGTTACGAATCAAACATCGGCCATTTCGGGCAGTTTATTCCTGGCCATAAATTATTAGCTGAAATATGAGCAGCATCTTTGCTTGATGTGCTTCTTATGCTAATTCACCCTCACCTCCCTCCCTCATCCCACCCAACCCCTCCCTGGCCAGTGACGTATGCATGTACAATGGGCCACCGTGGAATAGGAGAAGAAGAGAGCGCACAACATAAAAAATGCATACCCCCTTAACAGATTCAACGAGTGAGGGATATGCAAGGGACAGAGGGGTATTGATAGGAGTCTGAAGGATTATAATGTGTAGCAGAGTCGAAAAGCAACATGCAAATGTGCCACACCCACCCCCCTCAGCCCGTCATGATTGAACAATACCTTTGCGAAAGAGAGAGAGACAGAGTTCGATTGGTAAGCGACACGAGTATTTTACTGTTACACGTTACACACGTGCACCCCAACATATATCACTTGGTATTATACATTACACGCCTGGCAACGGTCTATTGCTGCTGCTGCTGCTATTGTTATTGTCATTGAAATTTAACTGTGACGGGAAAGCTAATGGGAAAGCAAATAGAACAGCGATTGGCAGTGGAAAATAGGTTCAATATTTGCTTGAGATTATTTGAATGAAATATAGCAGAGTCTTCGCTGAACTTATATTGCCCCTCTGCCATCCCTGAGTGTATCTGCAATAGTTATTAGAACTTCAGTATTTTAATATCATTTCTAAAATACCAAATTCACCATCAAATGATTAGGAGTTAACTTTACATTAGCTTCCTTTATATAAACCAAAGAAAAGGTGTTAATTGCCATGGAAGGACTGCATGCTGTGGCCCCGGGGCAGCTACAAAGCAACACTGGGGCAGCCCCGGGGCAACTCTGGTGCTGCTTTTATTGCAATTATCTGTATATATATCACGACGCAACATCATCTCGCTGAGCACGGTTAGTAATATTGGGGGAAGCTGTGGCTTTACCTGCCAGCAAAGTCAACGTTGAAAAATTGACAGCTGACACAAAGGCAGCTGTTGTTATTGTTCTCCTCTCACCTCTCTTTACCCCATCCCCTGCTTCTCTTCATTGCCTGCGATACCTGTCATGGTAACTTTAGCTTTAAATTCCTTGGCATTTTTTCGTCGTATTTTGCGCATCTTCCCGCGCGGTGTTATGTCAAAGCATCTCGTGAAGCGCATAGCGAAAAATATTAAACATTATTTTGATTGATTTGCTTTTCGGTGGCGCACACACATGTGCCCATCCTTTTCCATGATTTTTCGATTTATACGCAAGGGCGCATTCTTATTATCATACCCTTGTAGAGGGTATATTCTTTTTGGCTGGCAGCTTACAATGCATCTTAGGAGACATCTGTGACCCTCTGAAGTATCTAAGTATATTCTGAATTAGCATCAGCAGAGCAGTCAAACTAGGAACAATCGGCCAATATGTCTTCTTCTTCGATGTAGCTCAACTAACACCTACCCATTAAAATTAGAAGACAACCAATGAACACTTGTTCTACTCTATCAAAGTCTGACAACTATATATCCTTCCGATCCAGGGCGTTCCAACTTATTTACAGCTTGCAGCAATAAAAAGCGTGTATGCTAAGTTTCATCAAGATAGTTTTAAAACTGAGAAAAACGGATATACGGACGCACGGACAGATGGACAGGCCTAGATCGATTTCTCTGTTGATGCAAATTCAGAATATATACCCTTTATTCGGTCGGAGATGTCTCCTAAGGTGTAAACTCCTGACCAAATTAATATACCATCTGCAACGGTATAAAAACAAGATCAGAGTTATAAAATGTATTATCATGATAGAGTAACTAGTATAGGAACAATCAGAGGAGATAAAGCCAAAACCAACAAGGATTTTCTTCGGCTTAGTTTGCCACTGCGACTTTCTCGATGGGAATTAACTGACTAAGAGGCTTCACTTGGATATTGTAGAGATTGCTTGAACGCGTTATATGCTCCAGCACCAGCGACGCCCAAGATTGGCCAAAGAGACGGCTTCCCCACGCCCCGTCCGACTGAGCAAAGAAGCCTTATTAAATACATGTTGATTATTTTGAATAGCGTTTTTTAATGAGCAATCAGCATGAGACAAAGCGGCGAGAGGGGGAGGGATGAGAGGTAGAGAGGGTGATCCTGCCTACGCCTGCATATTAAAACGAATTTAATGAATGCACTCACAATTCCCTTTAGTGTACAAAGCGAATGCCAACCAAACACAGACGCCGTTGCCGACGCCAAAGCAGGCATGGGCGGCGTGAGGAGGGAGAGGGTGGCTGGGGGAGGAAGTAGGTCGAAAGGGGGCGAAACATTTTTGTAACTTTTGGCCCACAGTTTTCTTCTATCGTTGTTTCTTTCACTTTCGAGAGTTGCTTTTAGTGACTGTCTCTAGTTGGCTCCCCCTCCATCCGCCTGCCTTTTCCTTCTGCCCCAAGAACGCGACAAAAGTGCATGGGCGTGGCACTTGCCGGTCCGGGAGTTGGGCAGAGCAAAGTCAGAAATTTAAAATAAATGTCTTGAATTTCTTCTGTATGCGTTCCCCGAAGGCAGCAGCAAAAGTTGCCGAAAACTTGGACTCGAATTGGAGCTGGGGTGGCACTGGCACTGGGGTAAGGAAAGATGTAGCTGTAGCTAGAGTTGGAGTTATAGCTGGAGCTGTGTCTGTAGCTGGAACTGGATCTGAGTCTGGGTCTGTCTGCCCACATGAAATCATCGGAATCGCTTACAAAAATCGGGCACAAACAGGCGCCTACACACTTGTGTAGGACTTGTCCCACTGTGTACGGTGCACTGGCCTGGGTACATGTGTACCTACACGAGTGTACACACCTGCCACGGTACCACTCCCCTTTATCCTCCCCCAGGCAAACTTGCCATCAGTGTCTGTGTGTGTGCGTTGGCGAAAGTGAAAAAGGCAGCGGCGCAAAACGGCGTAGGGTGCTCGACTACATCGTTACCCGTTACTCGACTACCCCGTTACCCGTTACTCGACTACCCTGGGCACCCTCTGCGCAAGCCACTGGATTGTTTGACAAAATAAAAGCACAGCTTGAACCAAGTCTGGCAAAAACGTTGTCAGAGCGAAGCGGCTCACACGCCAAATTGCATTTTCAATTGGTTGCGGGCCGGAGACGAGAACGAAGCGCGGCGTCATGAGGTATGTCCACACACACAGAGACAGAGAGAGAGGGAGAGAGAGACAAGCTGAACTGGACTTCAATTTTATTTCAATCGGCTGTCGTCGCCGCAACGTGTTCATCTTGCTCGTCATCTCCGGCGTCATCGTCGCCTCTGTCTCGTAATTGCTCTTGGGCATTGGCAATCCAATTGATGCAACCGCTTCAATTACATACTAATGAAGTGCATGCACTGCGATTCCATCCTGTCCCCTCACTCCCCTTGTTCCTACCTTCGCACCTTAACCGTTACTTGCTGTGTGACAGGCTTCGTTCATGCGGTCGCCCACAAAGGCGGCATATCTGCATAACCACAAATGACAACCGTACCGCAGGTCGCAGTATGCAATCGCAACCCCAGCCCCTGACCCCTAATCCAAGACCCCTAATCCCCCTCGCACCGGGCCTCTCCCCTGCACTTACTTGGCTTGTGAGCGTATTCTTAATAAGCTTCGATTAGGATGATTTCGAACCATGGGAAGGCTTCGGCCTCAACCGCAGTGAGATGAGACTTTCACCAGAAGCACGATGTATCATTATGTTTAGGTGCGCCATTGTTCTTACTTGATGACCCAGTTGCGCCATCTTGGCGTCATTTGTGGTTTACAAAGTTGTCTTAACGGGTTAAGGGGTGCCTCGAATCGCTGATACCCTAACTCAAAACAGAAAATGTACCTTCCTCTTCCTTGAGATCCCCTATGGCGCTTTCTTTGCAGTACCTTTATAACTTATCATTGGGTTGCTTACTGGGTAGAGTTACCTATCAATATAGATGAAATACAAAAGGGGGTTGGATCTCTGTCTCTTCTTTCACGTCCCATAGGGTCATTTTTATGAAGTACCTATGACTATATGACTTCATCATTCGGTTGCTTACTGGGTAAAGTTACCTATCAATATATACAGAAGGAGGCTGGCAGTCCTCCTCTCTTTTGAGTTCCCATAGGGTCCCTTCTGTGTAGTATATAACTTAATCATTGGGTACATGCAGTTGCACAAACGTTGCCTTCATTGTCACCTGAATCGTTCCGCAGATGGATGCGGACAGCTGCGGTGCTTTTTGGCCAAGCTACATCAAAGCGATTTGGGGTCGATTGCCTCCGGTTGAGTTCGCATTTCGATTCGGAACTGCCAACTGGCACTCGCAGAGAAATTGGCCCTAGTTCTTTACGACTCTTTGCGCGCAAATGCGACGCCATTCGAGCGTTGCACACACACTTTACGGCCCCGTTTATTGTTTCGCTCGACGTAAAATTGTCGTCAACGACGAGGGAGACGGAGAAGACTGGAGTCTGAAGACAGGAAACAGAAGAGAGGCAAAGGAGACAGTAGATTCGGGACTTGAGACGAGCTACTTGAGACGGGCGCAAAGTGCAAATCGCTGTTTTAGTAGAACTACTTAATTCTCACACTAGCTACACACCTCCAGCTCCCCCTCTCCCCCCTTGCTGGTAGCACAGTCCCAGACGCATTCGCATACCGTGGCGCAGTTAATTGTAATTCATGAACTTGCAGCTGGCGAGTAATTAGGCGTCTGGGGCATTATAAATGGCAAACTGCGGGCCGTGTGATTAATTATCCTTCAGTAAGGAGTCCGCTTCGATGGACGCTGCTTAACACCAATAAATATGAGACGGCCTCAGGTAACATTGTGCAGCTTAATTAGTATGTGCCGCAAGGGTGTTTTTGCCAGCGAGTAGACGCAACTAATACCCTGTTGAAAGTCACAAGTCAGTAGACAATAAAGAGCTCAGTTCTTGTCAGCTTGCAACTCCACAGAGACTCCTTATCTAGACTAGCCTGAGAGCAGTACATAGTTGATACCTTTAACCCTACACTTACCATACAGTCGAATCGCCAAGGACCTTTCTACAAATCACGAACTTGCCTTTTACGACTCTGTGCTACTCCATTGTGGGGAAAGTGCTTGCGAGTCAATCACAAAAGTCGAAACATGTGAGAGAATTTCACGGCAAATTCTTTAGTCATTCGCCATGACATTGCCCAATTGGTGTGCTAAGTCATTACCTGTTACACCTTCGAGTAAACCGAAGTACCTATCCCAAAGCCCAAAGTCATCTTCCCCGAAATGGTGAGTCTTGAGCGGCTTGAGAGAGGGAACAATTAACCCGATCAGCTCGAGTTCTTAACGCGGGACTAGCACAAACCAGACTATGTCAAGACGTCTTAGTTTATACCATGCCAGGAAAGGCTTTGGCCTTTTAATGCCATTGCAAATGTGGTACTGGGTTGCGAGGGGTGTGATTTAATGAAAAGCAGGTCGGAATGCCACTCACCTAATAAGTCACGAGAGCATGGAAAATATACTATATAACATAGAAAGTTTTTACTCAAGCAGGTGCAAGAGTGCAAGGGGTGGCACGTCTGTGAGAGAGCTGCGTTTTAATACCTTCTTATCACTAATGCGCTGTGCTGTTCTGTAACTAGTTTAGTGCCCCGCAGTGCGTGACTGTTAAAGCCCTGTTAGTATGAGGTTTATGGGGTGGAAGGGGCGATTAGAAGAGGCAGCTAAACATTATTTATAGTTATGTTTACAGGGTATTTGCATGTTGCAGCTGTTGGGCAGCCTGCTCTGCTTGCTGTTTTTTATGCCATGCAGAAAGTTAAAAGTTTAATTTGCTAATTGTTTAACAGCTGCAGCAATAACAGCAACAACAGCAACAGCAGCAACAGCAACTCGAGTACTCCAACTGAGCGTAATGCGACTGCATTTTCATTATGAAAAGTGGGCAGACAAAACGATTTCGAGATGCCGAGCGAGGGAGATAGACAGATGCTCTGGCTCTCGGGCTTACAAGTTTGGGCCGGCAAAGCGACAAAGCGACAGAACGACCGACAGCGCCTGCGACAGCTGCCGTCAGCAAGTGAACTGTGCCCCTTGTGAGACGGGGCAGCAGGGTGAGGGGGAGAGGGCACTACCCCCGCCTACTACTTGGAGGCCTTGTTGCACTTTGCGCGCAGAAGTCCCCTTCCGATGCAGTAACCCCCCCACAGCGCCCCGCCTGTTTGCAGCTGCCGTCGCTCGTCAGGCCAGGCGTAACGCCTTTTGACAAGTTTCCGCTCGCGCTGAACAAGTTATGCATTTTTTACACTTCTGCTCGGGGCGCACTTTAAAATAATTTAGCAAAAACTTCCGGCCAGTTGGCAGCACCAGCACTAGGACTAGCATCAGCATCAGCATCATCATCATTCAGTTGGTTCGTTACTCACCGTGCGATTGCCAAGATTCTTAACGCGACAGGTCATCTTCACCGTCTTGCCCACAAGGCCTGTTATGTTGCTCGGGATGCTCGTGTCAAAGGTGGGTCCTCCTGTGCCCGGCGTGGGCAGATCCTGCAAGAAGTCTGTGAAGAACCGCTTCGAGGCGCCTTCCGAGCTGCCTGCAAGTACGAAGAAACAGAGAGTGAGAAAGACACAAAGATAGAGAGAGAGAGAGAGAGAGAGAGAGAGAGAGAGAGAGAGAGAGAGAGAGAGAGAGAGAGTGAGAGAGAGAGGAAGTGAGTTAACATAGTTATGGCAGGTACTGGGACATCCGGCGAGGATGCAAGATCTTGAAGGTGACTGCATAAATTGAGTTAAGGCAGCTTAGAGTGCAACACAGGGAAATGGGGAATAAAAATACATTAGATTTAGATATTTAAGGTAAATGAAATGCCACTTAGCTTGGTTAATCCATAGAATGATTTAATATTATCCCAACTATTTATACTTAATTGAATATTGATTGATACTTAATATCCAAAATATACAACTGCCAGGAGCAATGCAAATACCACACAAATGTTCCAGTTCAAAGTTCTTAAAACAATTGTAGACACAGCCTTCTATATACGTAATGCTGTACTTCATTGAGAAGTCCTTTAGTTAAGGTGACCATCTCTGAATTCGTCTGGAGCATCACGTGAATGTACTTGTTGTCCAACTACTCGGTGTACACCAATCAACGGAGAAGACTCAATAGCTTGCACCCAGTTGGCCTAACAACCCGTTCTATTTAAGCATTGTAGTTGTTGTCCTCTTTTGAACAGGTTTTTGATAAAGACTTCTTGACTGACATATAAAAATAGAAGCTATACTTACTATCTTTAGTTCTAGCTATATGACAGCTCAGTGTGCCAGACATGTTCCTAAAACATTGCCAGCATTCTCACACACTGCGCACATACTTAACGACTTAAGACATACTATACTATATATACACGTATATGTGTGTGTGTGTGTGTGTGTCTAACCCCGACCTAAGCCCGACTTGAGCGTATATTGGCTGCGTGAGAGTACTATAAAGGCACTTGCTCGAATCGAGAAATATATTAGGTAAATTTTAAAAGCAAAAGAAATATCGCTGTGAACGAGCCTCGCAGGGCACACTGACATGACACATTGCGTACTTGAGTGCCTCAAGAGGCGGCAAGGACAAAAGGACGAAGTACAATGAGTACACGGTGGAGGGAGTGGGGGGGGAGGGGAGGAACGTCAGGCAATTGACAAGTTAACTACGTCATTGAATTGCCCAAAACATTCTCACATAGCGCGTAGACAAGCAGGAGAATGATGATGTGAGTGAACAGGGCTATGCGAGAGGAAGGTGGAGAGGGAGGGGGACGGAGGTAGGGAGGAGCAAGCAGTCATATATGTAAGCCACAAAGTCAGAAGACAAAGGACAAGACATGGATATGCTGCGCATGATGCTGCAAATATTTGTGTTTAATAAAAAAATTATGAACTTCAATTACGCAAAGGAGACCACGATAATGAAGAAAACTTGGAGTACGTACTCGGCCCACGTGCCTGTCACCCACTCTCCCCCCCCTCTATTACTCTCTCTCTCACTCTCTTTCTCTCTCTGTGTGTGACTTTATGTGCTGTGTGTGTGTGTGTGTGTGTGTGCATAAAACACTGAACAAATAGCTGGGTGTCAGTTGGCGCATGATGGTCTTGTGTGTTTGCATAACATAATTCGCGCAAGTTATAAAACCCAAGTGGGGCGAAATGGCACAGCGAGAATGTGTGCGTGTGTATGTGTGTGTGTGTGTGTGTTTGTGTATGTGTGTGAGTGAGTGTGTGTGAGCACGTGAATTGTGGCCATAAATCAGCTGACGACAGCAATGAAATGCGAGGCTGCACCTTCAATTGGCTCTCCCGGCCGATGCATTATCATCATCATCATCATCATCATCATCATCGCAGGGCCACCTTTGGGTTGTTAAAAAAACACACTCCCCAACGCAGCGCTTACATCAATTATGCATTGAGCCATTACCTATAGAAATGCTTTCCAAATTCGCTCAGAATTTCCTGTCGAAATATTAAATTGAAATTGCAATCTGCCTGCATTTCATCGTATCGAAGGAATTTAAATCTCTCTTAATCCCACAGATTCACTTGAATTCCAAGCTCGACTGTGATGTACCCATCTGTGCGAATATTAAACTTAATTTTAAGTGTATTTGTATTTTGTATTGCATACATTGCAGGGTCCGGCTCCGTTAAGCCTTTTCTTTAATAACTCCTATTGTGTAATAATAAAAAAAAAAAAAAAAAAAACTCTTTTATTAATTATCCGTTCGTAACCAAATTTGCAGAAAATATTTAGACAACAATAATTATTTTGTTAACCTGTGTGCACTGTTAAGTCATATTGTCTTAGCTTTCATAATCTCTGAGATATAAGCTTTCATGCTTACAGACAGACAGACAGACTGACTGGCAGACTGACAGACAAATATATTATTAAACGAATATAAAACTTAATTTTAAGTGTATTTGTATTTTGTATTGCATACATTGCAGGGTCCGGCTCCGTTAAACCTTTTCTTTAATAACCCCTATAAAAAAAAAAAAAAATATAACTCCTATATTCATTATCCGTTCGTGTGCACTGTTAAGTCATATTGGTTGTCTTAGCTTTCATAATCTCTGAGATATAAGCTTTCATGCTTACAGACAGACTGACAGACAGACAGACAGACAGACATACAGACATACAGACATACAGACATACAGACATACAGACATACAGACATACAGACATACAGACATACAGACATACAGACATACAGACATACAGACATACAGACATACAGACATACAGACATACAGACATACAGACATACAGACATACAGACATACAGACATACAGACATACAGACATACAGACATACAGACATACAGACATACAGACATACAGACATACAGTCATACAGACAGACAGACAGACAGACAAATATTGATGCTGATTTAGAATCTATTTTTTTTTTTTTGTGGGATCTTCCACGCCTCTCTTTGTCTGTTGAACACATTTTCGAGTCACAATACCCTTCTACACTATGAATAGAGGGTATAATACAGTTAAAATACCCCTCTACTCTATGGATGTCGGGTATAACAATGACTTGACGCTAATTTGTAGTTGCTGTGCCGCGACTCTTTAAGTTCCAAGCGATTTAATTGATCACAAAGATGCACTTCATCGCTGCGGATAATTATGCTGTCGCTTCCGCGCACTCCCCCTGCTCTACCCCCGCACTCCAACACCACTCTCTGTGTCCCCCACTGCAGCACTCCCGCCTTCATTCGCCCACTTGAAATGAAAATAGAATCTGCTGCAGTTGCAGCTGCAGATGCAAAATGCCATTTTGGCAAATGCGGCCGTACTGCAATCTGACTGTCTCCGTCTCCCTCTGCCTCTGGCGCTGGCGATGGCGCTGGCTCTGGGTCTCCCTGCATCCCTCTCGCTCTGGCCATGCCACAATTTAAATGCCGTTTAACACATTGCGATGCCATCGCCAGTTTTCTGCCATTTTGTTTCCTCTCTCAAATTGTTTGCGCCCTCGAGCTGGCAAAAGTCGAACACGTGAGCGCGCTGCCGCTTGCCGCTTTCCACTTGCCACTTGCCACCTGGCGCACTATTTCCGGGGCAAGCACTTTGCCGAGCTATGATATTTTGTTTAACGGAACAAAGGGCCGTCCGTGCCTCTGGCAAAGGCAAAGGAAAAGCCTTGGACTGATTTGCCGATTTAGCTTTGAACGCAAATGGGGCAAATCAAGGTAAATTGTGAAAAATACTAGAAAATACGGAAACTAGAAGAATTCATTTTTGGGTGAGAAATACGTTGGCTTTGCGCTTCGTTGCGCCTGCGAATTTAGCATGGAACCAATGTGCTGCTGCTGCCAACTGTAGGGGAGCGGGCGTCATATGATTTACTGTCGGGCTCAAGAGCGCACACTGGTTCCCATTGTATGGGGAAAGCGGCCAAAAATACTTCTAGATGAGGTAGACACTTGAAACTTAGCACAAAATTTTCTTATTTTTGTAGCAAAATTATATGAAAAAATCAGCCGGATCGGACCACTATATCATATAGCTGTCATATGAACGATCAGTTTGCAAATGTAATTAACGCATTTTTCAAGCCCATCCTGGTCTACCTCGTATCCCATATCTTTAGTGCGTGTTATAATAGCATTCAAAACATTTGCCACTTTTTCTTTAGGAGATTCTGCTTTTCCACACCAAATACCAAATGCATGAATACGGGAAAATTGGCATTGATAAGTTGTACCTTATGTATGAAATTAATAATACACTATGAGCATGAGCAAACCGAAAATAAACACAAATCATAAAATAATACGACATCACAAGAACGAAAGCAACACTACAACAACAACAATACAACAACCCACCAACACAAAATAAAAAGCAACAACAGGCAGCACGTGCTTTTTAAAAACTGAGGTCAGGTTACTTTTTTGTACATATATTGCACGTGGGCACCTGTCGGCACTTGAATTAAACGTTTTCTTAATTTTAAAATGTTAATAAATAATGCACAAAAAGAATTATTAAGTTAAGTGGAAATGGACATAACGAAAACTCCAACGAAAGATAGCAAACATAAACAAAGAACATCTGCAACTGTATACTAATCACAACACTAATTTACGCAAAACACAGAACGTTGTACTTATAATTTTTGTTTTAAAAATAAACTAAATACCATTATTTATTATATGAATGCCTTCCATTGCAGAGTAATGTCGAGTTATAAGGTTTTTTATTAACTTTACGGACAGCTTCACTTGAAAGTTGCTCACGCTGCAATAATCGATTGATATCATGCTGTCTCTTTCGAAGCTATTCTTGAAGCGGACAGTTAGAGCAAAACAAAAACATGAATAAATTTGAATAGCTAGACCAATTATGAGGAAGTAATGATACATTTAAAGTCAAAATTTGGGCTTTGATTTTTTTATTTTTGGCCTATGGGGGGAACCACTGTGGAGCGCACGCAACAATGGCAGCAGCAGCAGCAGCAGCGGCAGCAGCAGACTACGAAATGTTCACAGCTGAGATGGCAGAGGACGATGCTCCTCATCGAGATAGGGCTGTTCGCAAATCTCTAAATTTATCTGCACGAAACATTCGCTTTATGTCAACAGGTATTTTTTTCAGTGCCTTCTAAATGACCAATTGGGCCCAGTTCGCTTTTATTTGTGGCTGAAATTTAATTTACATATTTAAAAAATAATCACTCTGATGCGCGTTGAAACGCGCTCTATTTGCGAGTAATTACTGCATAATGTTGTATAAATAAACAAAACAGACAAGAGCAGTAAAGTGGCGCGAATAAATATTATATGTTTAAATTTTTTTCGCAGCTCGCAACTCGATAATCGCGTCAAAAAACTCAAATATTGCAAAAAATGTGAATTTCTTTTGTTTAATGAAAATTTACCTCATGCAACCGATTTAAGAGGCAGAGAGAGTCCCAGGGAAACTTCTCGGGCTCCCTATTGGAATTGTCTGACTCTCAAATGTATTTATTTTGCAAATTATATTTTATATATTGATTTCATAAAACATTTCACAAAATGAAGAAACCCAATATTAATTACATTTTGATTATTTCTCTCAAAATTATCAATAGTAGAAAACTATACTTCGGGCTCTCCTTGGTTGGTAAAATTTTCATTCATTCAATCATTCTTTAGCCATTATGCTTCCCAATTATATACTTATCCACGACTGTGGTATAACCGCTTCACACGTGACCAAAGCGATTTCTTCAATATGTAACTTTTATGTTTTGCGTATCTTGTGTTGCATAATTTCTGGCAGGGGCTTCTTAAACAACTTTTATCTTAATTATCCGATCGCAAAAAAAAAAAAAAAAAAAAAAAATTCCGATCGCAACCCCAATTTTCAGTAGTTATTGTATTTAACAGTTTATAGTTATTTTGCTTACCAAAAATGAACATTAAAATTTTGCTTGCAATTCGTTTTTTTTTTTTTTTCAATTTATGGGGGCGATAGAGGGCGTGACTAAAATCTAAAATCTATAAAAACAGCGTTAAAATGCTATTTATGTTAAACTATCCAA
The DNA here is from genome assembly GCA_018904035.1 of Zaprionus ornatus. NCBI lineage: Eukaryota > Metazoa > Arthropoda > Insecta > Diptera > Drosophilidae > Zaprionus > Zaprionus ornatus. The sequence goes on from JAEIFZ010000001.1 coordinate 22,307,673, forward strand.
ATATAAATTCGTATGAAAAGCCCTCTCATTCTGCAAACGAACACAAATAGACCGATGATTTTTGGCTGCCCATCAATTTTTGTAGCTATTTTCCGCGGGCTGCAAACTATTTTCCTTTTATTTTTATTCCAGGTGTCAGTGAAGTCCCCTACTGCATTTGACTTGGTCTTTACCCTGGGGAACGAAAGCCATAACCTTGAAATGCTGCTGTTATAAATAAACTAATTGCAATCTATATTGGGAATGCTTTTGAAGGAATTTCAAGAAAATAAGGTAAAGGAGATGAAAAAAGAAACATACAAAACTTTCTAGTAATCTGCCTTAACCTTTTCCAGTTACAACAGAACTTCTAGGTCAGGTTTCTTTTGGGCAGATCCTCTTATAATCGAGATACAGCAAGATAAATTGTATACAAATTGCAATACCGGGTTTGCGAAAAGAATCCGTAGAACATTATTGATAAGGTATGAGATACTACTTAAATTAACGAACTGATTTAATTTCAACCTATTTTGTAATCAAAAACCTATTGTTCTGTCTGTCTTTCCTCTTGTCTAGCATCTCTCCTATCTTATCTCTCCCTGTTTTTATGAGGGGTAGCAGACAGCCTTGAGTTACAGGGTATTCTTGCATTGCATACACGCCTCCATGCATTTTTTCACTTGTTTAAACTTGGCCAACAGTCGCCAGCGCAAGTTCGCCTTGGCCAATATTTGAGCTCGCCGAACGGGAACGGGAACTGGAACGAGACAAGTCGTGACGAAGAGTGCTGTGGAAGGGAAGGGGGGGTTGCGGGGCGCAGGCTGCGGCACGGTGGCGTCTCAATTGCCAGCTGGCGGCCACTTAAATTGAGTTGGCAAAGTTGTTGGGTCGCATAATCAAAGCCAACAACTGACTGCCAACGGATTTCAATCTAAGTTTTAAGCATGTGTGCACGCCCAACTGTGAGTGCATGTGTGTGCCAGGCTGTGTGTGTGTGTATGTGTGAGTGTGTCGCATATGTGTGTGCTATATGCGTGCGATGCTTCTTATCAGCTGTCTTTTTGGCAACGATAAGCAGGCTATGGCAAGAGGGGAAAGACACAGAAAGATTGAGCCAGAGACAGAGATTGAGAGAAAGGGAGAGAGAGAGAGAGAGAAGAGCGAGAGAGGAAGAGTAAGAGAGATAGAGGGAGGAAGAAAGAGAGTTGCTGCTCCTTCACAGCAGCTCGTGCGTCATAAATAAGTTTTCGATGCCAGTTTGGCCAATTTCAGCCGGAAAGTATGCAAATAAAATTGTCAATGATGTCGCCTCGACTTGTTATTGGCAACTGACCGACTTGAGTGGCATATTGACACGGACTTCCATCGCGCAGATACCAATTATCATGGCATACATAGCAAATTGAGACACACACACACACACACACACACAGACACACCTACCGCATTAGCATTAGCAATCGAGCATAAGATATGGAATTGACCTGCAGCATTTTTGCAGTATATATATTCAAAGTGCCACAGCAAAGCGAAGGGAAGTACACAGAATTATTCAGTAATATTTAGAGAGATGCTGTCAAGGTAGGGGGAGGCAAGAGGAGACATTTGTGCGTAGCAGATATATATCTTCTAGTCGAGCACCCCCCGAGTAAAGTGAGTAAACCTTTCAGACGTTCAATGTGTGTATAAATTGACGATATGGCTGAATCGGATTACGTAGCCTCAGTCAGAGCACACACACACACACACACACACACTCGCACACACTTGCTGGATATACTTTTCACTCGCCTTATCTGTATTTGCGTCTAGTAATAGGCATTATATAAAGTTAATCGCATGATACGCCAATAAATTGTATCGGAAACGAAAAGGAAAACAGAAAGCGAGCGAAGTAAAAGTGCCAGGCAGGGGACTAAGGGTTTTCCTATCGAAAGTTGCCAAATGGCAATCCGTAATGACTCAAACATTTCCTGTTCCTCAACAGAGAATGCAAATTCGAAAGCCCCCAAAATACTCTGGCTCAATGGAGCTAAAGATATATATCTTAGGCGACCTATTTACCTTGTCTCTTGGATGAGTTTTGGTGCAGCGGCTTAGAATGTTTAGAATAGCAAAGGCTCTTGAAATACTGAGGCTTGTGTTAAGTAAAGATTGCCACTTCCAGAAGTCTAAGGTGAGCTAAGGTGATCTGATTTGATTGTTGATTTGAGGGTTAAATGAAAGTTTGCTGTCAACGAAAACTGAAACCAAGATCACTTATCCAATTGCAGACAGGCTGAGGTCATATTTGGTCTTTAAATTGAGACTATAAGCAGCTAAAACGACTTAGAACTGACAAATTTCACGATGAATTCAGCAACTCAAGCAAGGACGGAGGGTCTTCGCGAAATATATGCAAAACGCGTAAGCGTTTTAAGCCCAATTGATTCATTATCTGACAAGTTTGCTGGACTTATTTGAATAGATAAGGCCTGTTCCTCTGGCGACTTACATGTGCCATAAAAATGCGAAAAAAAGGAAACAATTCACGGATGGAAACGTCTCTGGTACCCAACATGACTCTGTCTGTCTGTCTGTCCTGTCCCCTCCAGTCTCGTCCTCTCCCCTCCTCTCTCGTCTTGTCGCCGCGCATAGATTTTCAATTTTTGTGACGTTCGTTTTATATAATTTACTGAGTTGACAATTTTTTGTCGGTCTCCTCTCGCTTTTTTCTGCGCACACGCTTCTCGATAATGCCGTCTGAATCGGCCAGAAATTGAACTCATTTGCATACATGCGTATAATATATTTTGTTGACTCCTTCCCACCCCCCACCACTTCCAAGGGGGCAGTTGGTCAAAAAAGTGAAAAGTGAAAAGCGAAACCGAAACCGAAAGTGGAAAACGAAAAGCGGAAAGCTCTGCAGCTTGCCTAATGGCCGAGGCAGCCAATCAACCAAGAACACATTTATAAAAAGCAAACAGTCACTGTGTTGGGGTCCCTTCTCCTTCTGTCCCCCTGCCTTCCTTCCTCATCATAACATCCCTTCCCCCTTTACGTTGTCGATGCGTTCCGAGCATTTGAATGCCAAATGAGTTTTGTGCCAAGTTCAGCAATTTTACATTTTCAATTGGCCCTTTTTCATAATTTCTCTAAAAGTTATTTTTCTCGCTTCGCTTTTTACACTGCGGTGGCTGTTGCAATTTGGATGATGACTCCCGGCATGGCGTGTGGATTGCACATTAGTCAGGGGCATTGGCAACAGGGCACAGGCAACGACTGCGACTGGTGACTTAGGACTGCATTGCAAGTCATTGAAACCCTCGGAAAAAGAGAAATGCGACAAGTAAAGGTTGCAGATTCCGCTCTAGAGACTCTAAATGTGGCAGTTGCTGTATAGATTCTCAGACTCAATTGGAATAGAGGTAAGTCGGAAGAAGAGAAGTTTGGTGAGCTCAATAGAAGATCATTGCGTGAACTTCCAAGGATATAAGGTTTATTACATGAGCATTATAATTAAATTATTGTATAATCAACTGGTATGCAATGTACCAGAGAGGTACGGTTGGCTAACGTACCACTTGAAATCGAAAGAAGAAGACGCGAGCATGCAGACAGATAAAAGAATAGTATGGACATAGGTAGAAGTGTAATATAGGTGTTAATATAGGTGTTATATATTTATATAAATTTATAGGTATAGGTTTATTAGTATACGTGTTTCGAGGAAAGTGAGTTAAATTATTAGATAGGTAAGACAGAATTCAAAGTTTTCAAGTGGCTACAGAGTTGGAGTTTGAAACAATACAGTAGAGAAACAATACTCTAAATGACTCGTGTAGGGCATAAGTACCTATAAGAGTTAGTAGTAAGGTAAGTGATGGGTCCACTGTCATTGGCACCTTGTATCAGGTTTAATTAAGTAATTTAAGTGTTAAGTAATTTAAGTATGGTATTAGAAGAAATCTAACATTCACATTCCCTTTAAGCCCTCGCCAGGTAAAAATAAACGAGAGCAACAATCAAGCGGCACGCGACTGTGGGATACCCTTCGACTTCTATATTCTGTGTAGTTTAATTTGTGAAATTCATTTGCATATACGAGTACATATGTATATGTTATTCTCGACAAATATCCTCGACAGATGGGGCACTTGCCTGCCGTCCTTGTTAACTGACAAAAAAATTGATGTTATGCTCATACTTTCTTGAATAACTTCTGTGTTTATTTTCCGATCGAATTGAAATTTCGAGTATACTTAAATAAAACAACAACGTATGATCTACGGAGGGTATATAGAAACTTTCATTCCAAATTTGGTGTCTATATCTTATATAATAGCTGAGACCTGTGTGTTCATACATACAGACAGACAGACGACTCGGTTAGTGATCTTGAGCAAGAATATATACTATATTGGGTCTCCCACGCCTTCTTCTGCATGTAACATATGTAGATTCGCACAAAGTTAGTGTAGCCTTTTTTAACCATTAAGGGTATAAAAACTTCTTTAGTTCAGATTCAGTGAGGTCTTTGTGTACTGTGTACTAAGAAAACCAAACGTATGATCTCAAGAATCTGAATGTCTTTCAATTATTCATTAATGATTATAAGAATAAGATCTGCCAATTAGGGGCTGAGATCCCAGGAAATATAATCACAGTATGTCCTGCATTAGGCCGTGCGAGATTTGCAATACCAAGAAGGCAGCTTCTCTAAATAAAACGCATTAGGAGTCAATCAGGGGGGGAACTCAATCGAGTTCATGGCGCATGCTGAGCAGGGGTAAAATAGATCTTGAAGATCACAGTACAGATCTTTAATAAGAATAAAATAAGGAAGAATGGTGCTATACGTTTGCAGGTTCCTTGAGTCTCCGATTATTCCAATACCAGTTATATATAACGCTGAAGAATTTGATGGTATTGTGTGTATTATGTGAATATTGAATATTCTTCTTTTGAGTTGTCTTCCAAGGTGCCTTAAAAACTCCTTGTCAAACTGAATATACCCTCTGCAAGGGTATAATAATATTTATTTCAGCTAGTACAATACCTGATTTAGTTGGGCTACCCGAGCTGGCATAACTACCACGCCCACATTCCGCCCTGCCCCATTGTGGAGTATCTTTTGTGGCTTTGAATACGCGCTGCGCTTCGTTTCGGACCTTGGTAACAGTTAATTTGCGACAACCTCGAAGAATAGATCAACTGCTTTGTCGGTGGTACCTATCTCTCTTCCTCTTCTCCCCCTTCTCCACTCTCCCCAAGCACTCGAGAGACTGTCAACTGCCGCTTTGGTTACAAGCGACGGCGGCAATTTGCTTTGTGCTGCGAGGAGCCTTCTCAACCGGCAACTGCGACAGCAGCAACACTGGCGACGGCAGCAACATAGTTAGTTGTTGCCTAATGAACGCCAGCGATGAGTTGCCATTTTCAGCGCACTCCCCCCCCCCTACCCCTCCCCTTTCTCACTGTTCCCTTTTCGGCTTTTATATTGACAAACGCCTCTGGCTGAGGGGGCGTGGCAACAGCACAGCGTACAAGTTGTTGCCGTTGTTGCCACTGTTGCTGTTGCTGCTGCTATTGCTGTTGCCACTGTTGCTACTGTTGCTCTTGCTGTTGCTGCTGTTGCTGTCAGTGACAGATACTCGTTCTGCCACGCCCACAACGCATGCGCAAGAAGCTAATCAGCGCCTGCAGCGCAAACGGCAGCAATTGCCCATCAAAAGCAGCTGCCCAGCCGGGGCACGCCCCATCGCCGCTCCAAGCCAGGCAGCCGCTTCCTGCCCCCTTCACTCTCTCCCTCTCTCTCTCCTTCCCTCTCTCACTTCCTCTCTCCCTGCCGCTGTTGGCACCTCCCTAGCCGTGCTTAACTACCCGTTGTGGTGTCTGATTTTCAATTTCAATTCAAACGACAAATGGGCTCGGTGCGCTGCCAGTTCCACATCCACTTCCCCTTCCCCTTCCACTTCCCCTTCCCCTGCCACTTCCCCTTCCCGTTGCAGTTGCACATCCTCATCTTCTTTTAGTTCCCCTACCCCCCTGCCCAGTGCCAGTTGCTGCTGCTGTTGCTGTTGCTAGGCCAGCTCGTTTATCATGATGTATTCTCGACTCTCTCTGCACCTCCTGCCTCCCGTCTCCCGCCTCCTTCCGTTGCATATTGCTGACCGCAGCATACAGCGGAATTTATGCTTAGTGCTTCATAGTGCAGGCACAACCCCCCTCCACCACCTCATCCTCCTGCTACTGCTCTCCACGCCTGCCCCTCCCCCGCATCGCTTTGTCAGTTTACTCCTTCAAAGCTCTCTCTCTCTCTCCTTCTCTCTCTCTCTTGGCCGGACTTGCGTACAATTTTGATTCCAATTTTTTTTTCGTTTGTCTGCCAGTTCGTCCTGTTCCCCCCTGCCTCCCACCGCCTTACTCTCTTTTCCCGCATGTCATGTCAGCGTTGTCATTGTTGTCAGTGTCATAGCAGCAGCTGCTGCCCCTCGCCAACTCCCATCCCATGCCAACCGGTGGCTTTGCGGCCGCCATCGTCATGGTCATCGCAGTCATCATCATCATCATCTTGCCCACGCTCACGCTTATCCTCCACACCCACCGCACCCTGCACACCCCGCACACCCTGCACACCCCTCTCCACTGCCTTCTCAACCTCCTTCTCCATCGTCGTTCTGCTTGTCATTAGATTTATGTCATTGTTCAGCCAAGTGCGTCGACTACGTAGTTGCAACTATTGTGCCATATTTACTCTGCCAGCACCCGCTGCAACATGTTGAGCTGCCACGCCTCCTGCCCCCTGCCCCCTCCCCCTCCACACTCCTTTGCCAGCCATGTCGCGTGCCTAAATGGGCAATGCGCTGTGGGCCCTGTTCGTCTGGTTCGCCTCGGTCGTCTCGGTCGCCTCGTTCGCCCCGTTCGCTCCAGCAATGTCGCATTGTGTTGGCTTCACGTGCGCGCATCTAAACTGACATTCCAATTATTCTTATCGCATCAGGTCTTCTTCTGCCTCCCACCTCCCCCCTTGCCACCTTCCGCTTCCCCCAGCACTGCACTGAGCTGAGGCCCGCATCAGGCCTTGAAATCCTACGCTCTATTATAAATGGCACAGCGTCTTTTCATTTAAACCGACTCACTTACTCAGCCTTCCTTCTCCCCCCCCTCCCTTCCCCTGTCTCCAGTCTGCCTGAGCTGTCTCTGCGAACTGCTCTCGTAAGTCCATTTCGCGGCTTTGCTGGCATCTTTCATATTTCGCCATTTCTCAGCGCGAACTGTTTAACTCGTTAGCCGCTTCAGCGTCAAATGATGCGCCTTTCTGGCTGCGACTGACTGTGACTGGATGCCACTGGATGCCACTGGATGGGACTGGATGGCACTGCAAGGAGTACACTGACTGCCGGCACTTGATGTGTGTTGCTGCTTGATTTATGTTGCGCCATGGACTGCACTCCCAACTGGCTGAGACAGCGCCTAAGTGGCCCCAGCTCCAACTGATAACTAGCTGCGCACGGGTAGATGGCAACCTCAGTCCCATGTACATCTGGTATTGGCATTTGAGAGAGTCGTTGAGAATAGAAAGGACCTGAGAGTTCGATCCCATTGAAACTCATTAATGATTGCTCTTTAATAAATGAACTACTTAACTTACCACTAACCCCCGCTTTGCATAGGGTAGAAGGGTAGACAGACATGCGCTTAATCGACGCAGCTAGTGATCCTCATCAGGAATTGATTTAATTTGTGGGGTCTACATATAGTACATTCTGGTTGGCACAAAGCTTGAATACCCTCCTACCCTAAGGGCACCGGGTAGTATATTGCAATTAAGGATACCAATATTTATACCCTTGCAGAAATAACTGAACTTATCAGTGTCTATCAAATGATGAAACATAATATTGAATATAAACAATACCATTGAATTCTGCACCATTATATAAACTTCGTATTGGAAAGATCGGACGATAAAGCAATCTGCAAGGGTATAGAACCTTGGACATGCCAAAGGTAGCTTTCGTTCTCGTTTTACAATATGATTTAATTTTTAAATTCCACAGACATTCATCATGTATGCTCTTTCGAATAAAGAAATTCAAATCACTGAATCTAAGATTTCTTAATGCATATAACATATGTAGCTAAGATATGGATTACAAGACTGAAATGGATAAATCTTCAATAGAGACTGACCTTTTCAACCAATCAAACTATCAAATAAAACTTAAGCCCCAATTGTAATTGCTATCGACAATCGAGAAGCGAGTATCGACAATCGACAAGTGAAAATCCGCAATCAGCTTTGGTCTGCGCGCATCAGATGTGTTAATAGCTTCGCTAATACCGGAGGCGACTTACTGATCCCTGGCAGAGGCACCTACAGCGGCAGCGTCTCAACCTAAGCTGACTTTAATCAGGAAAGCAATTTTTCGTCGGTTGACATTTTATTGATTGCCGGCAGTCAGGTTGCACATTAACTTGCCCCAGCAACGGAGGCCACTACGGCTGGGCCCCGCTCGAGGGCCATTAAGACACGGCCAGACAAGAGGGGGGGAGGTGAGTAGGACGGAGGTTCGCAGGGTAAAGACCTAATAATGAGTGGGTTGTGTACGACAGCGTGGCTTTTGCCACATTTGCCTGATTGGCCCGAGGAGCCTTATGCATTTCGGGCGCAGCTTGAATCGAAATGAGATTCAGAATCGAACTTGAATGTGTATTGTGAAGACACGCACCTGCTGCTGCTGCTGCTGCTACTGCTGCTGATGCTGTTTGATTTTCTGCTCAATTTGCAATGCGCTTCAAAGTTGCCGTAGCCAACATTGCAATACCTTTGGAGTAGACCGCCCCGCCCCCCTCTCTCTCTCCCTGCATTCCCCTCTCAGTAATCAAAGCACGCTTAGGGATTGTTATTTTAAATTTTCAGTTCATAAACTAGATGGACGAGTGGATGATATAAAACAATTCCAGACCTGAACGAACCGCAACCGCAGGCAGCCGTTCAGCTTGAGCTTCAGCTTCGGTTTTAGCTTCACTACAGCTTCAGCTTCGGTTTTAGCTACGATATTAGCTGCTGCTCCTGCTGTTGCTGCTGCTGCAGCCTTAGCCAGGTTCAACCTCAGCCGCGCAAGCCAACGAAATTGTTTTTACGTGCCGCGAATGCAAAAGGATGAGAACAGCCCGTTGCCCTTAGACCATGAGCCGTGGCCCGTTGCCCGTTGCCCGTAGTCCGTTGCTCGTTGCCGCAATTGCTCCGGCGGCAACTTTCTGGCCTTTCAGCAATTTCAAATCTCCCCAATGAAGCGTGTCTGCACCGTTATTGACTTGTGTAGTCGCTGTAAGCCTCCAGCCCCGCAGTTCCCCAATGATTACGCAAACCGCGTTACCCATTTCGACTGCATGAGATTTGCGTAGAGGGGCTCAACTGTCTGCCAGTGTAGGTGAGAGCGAGATGGCGTGACTTACCTGCCAGTAGAATTAGCATGCCCAACAGCGTGAGCCAATTTGACGACATTTTTGCAACGAATCTGTATCTATGTGTATCTCGAGGAACTTGTTTTGCTCTGCTCTTCGCTTCCTTCTTCTCCTGCTTCTCCTTCTGCTGGTTTCTTAGCTGAGCCTGCAAAGATAAGTGAAGAACGCCGTGACAAATTGTTGATGAGATAATGTCGCCATAATTGTCAACATTCAAGTTCGCAACTTGTGGAATCATCTTGATTAAAAAAAAAAACAGTTCAAAGTTCGCTTAAAGAATTAGATTGGCATTATTCAAGATACTGTACTTGTTTTATAGGTATGTATAACACCTTTGTCGAGCCGGAGTTAGCCTTTCTTTCTTGTTATACTTGCAACCTACAGGGTAAAAGGGTTTGCAACAGGCAGAGAAGAAGGCAACTCCGACCCCACAAAATAAATATTCTTGATCTGCTTCAGCAGCTGAGGCGTTATAGCTATGTCCCTCTGTATGTTAAACTAGATCTCGAAGGATTATAGATATAACTTTTAAAATTAACCACCATCCAGTAAGTTCCTACAATACTCAAACTCCCAAGTTTAAATCTGAGGGCTATTTGGGTTCGCTTTGACTTTTGCTTACCCTGAATAATGAGTTAGCTGAGGTCAATCAGCTGCGTCCAAGCGAACTTAATAAATGCAAGGTTTTTTATTACAATACGTAGAATACGAAATAATATTAAAATGATTAAGATAAAGAAATAGTCGTTGAAAACCTGAACCTTTACCTGATATACATTTGCAAAATACCAAAATCAGAAGGTGTTTTGTGTGGGCATTGAGTATCGCTCTGTTGGTTATCGTGTTGGGATGCCAATTCAAGATCTTCTTCTCATTCTATACTACTATTACCTAATCAACCTTAACTTACCAATTTCGGAACCATGTCTGTGTTTAGTTCAATAACCTTATTCAAGGGGACATTGGTTGTAATGAATTAACCAATTGGTTCATTCTTCCTAACTATTCATGGAATTATGCCTTGCAAAGGTCACTTGAGGAATTGTGTTAAGACTCCAATAAATTCTACTACTCTGTTGCTTACACAAACTCAAGAGTTATTTTAACATGTTTTTCAATTCCTTAAGAACAAAAATAATTCTCCTCTGCCGAGCTGTCCTGTTCTTCACCCAGCTGCATGGTCACGTCCCGATAATGTATGTAGAAGAAATGAATAATATACGAGTATATATTATATATTGTTTGGACAGAACCTCATACAATTGCATTCATTACACTCCCTTGTCGCTACTCTGTCAATGATGAACTTCTTGCTTACTTGGGAATTAGAGTTGCGATCGATTTGGTAGACTCACTCAACATTCACAAACATTCCCTTTAAAGTTCCTAAAGATTCTTATACTTATTTTAGAGGTGCATGATTTAGTAGCCCCTTTCAATGCATTCATGCCGAGCTCTATTAGCTGAAAGGCAGCCTGCATTTTGGAGCAGAGTTCGCAGTTGACTAGATCGAATACTGCAGTCGCTCTCTATGGGGTGCCTTGGCCGAGTACATATAAAACAGAATTTGGTCATTTTTTAGGAGATTGCTTCGGTTGTTTTGGAATGTGCACACAGTGGAGGAGAACGGCCTAAAAAGCACGTCGCCCCACAGCAAATTGCAATTAAACTCAGCCCGACCTCAACAAACAGGCAAACTTCATAACCATGAAACAAAGAGCAACAAGAAGAAAAAAAATTAAAAAAAACCCCAGCTAAACAAATGGAAAAACAGCGAAACAGAAAGAGAGAGAGAGAGAGAGAGAGAGAGTGGAAAACAAACAAATAAACTGGCAAACCGACAAGTCCGACAAACCGCAAAAGCGAACACAAATAAAATTGTTGCATGGAGGTAACTAAAACCAAAGCCCGACATAAAAATACACTAAGGCAAATTGGTTTGTTAACAGCACAATGGAAACATTAACAGCAGCAGCGACAACAGCGACAACAACTGCTGAAAGGGGGCACTCAGAGGAAGGCAGTGAAATTATTTAATAGAAATTAAAAATCTGCTGCATCAAAATAACATAAAATTATGAACTGAGCACACGCTGCAAGTCCCCATTCAGCCCGACGACAGTCCGAGCCACACTCCACACTGGCCACGCCTCCGTATGCAGTGCACTGCGCCCTCTTGGTGTATGGTGAAAGTTGCAGGTTGCGCATAGTTTTTGCTCATTACACGGTTTGATTTCATTTAGCTGGCATGGCCGAGTCGAGGGAAGCCCGTAAATTAGATGAGATAATAAGCTGCAAAGCTGAAAGCCACTGGGAGCAGACTGGCGTGGTCGCAGAAGCCCCTGCCTGTCTGCCTGCCTGTCTCCCAGTCTCCCTGCCTGTCTGTCCATCGGTCCGGGTGCAGCTGGCAATGTCCTTGCGCTGCCTAATTGGCCGGCGAACAGCAGCAGCAGCAGCAGCAGCAGCAACTGCAAGATGCAAATGAGGGTCGGCCAAAAGGCAGTTGACAAATCAAATGCTAATATAGGATAACCCAACGACCCTGGTGACCCCGACCAGCACTCTCAGCCGAGATACTTTTTGCGCACTTGTCGAGAGACCTCTGCAGCTCGAATTATACAAATTCCCCTACAGAGTGAGTTAGAATTGATAGCCCCAAGCAGTGAGCCCCCAAAGAAGATCATAGACTACTGCGGAGTGGTAGCCTAATCTTCTTGATTATAGTGCATTGCCAGGATTAAGGGAGTTCATGAAAGAGAACACTGGAAAGCAGCTAGAAGAGAGCAAAGTGGAGACAGGTAAGCAATGAGGTTAGAAGGTTAGAACAGTTAGGGGACGAAGGAAAGGTAGATTGAAGACAATTACAATATAGTTCTGTTCAGAGAGAGTAGATTAGACATAGGATAAGATTGAAGACAGCCAGAATAGAGTTTTTTATAGAGGATGGATTGGAGATAGTCTGAATACAGTTCTATGTAGAGAGAGAAGATGCATTGAAGATAGTTATTTTCAGAGAGAGCAGACAGATTGATGATAATCAAAATATAGTTGTGTACAAAGAGAGAATGAGTGGATATATTGAAGACAGTCAGAATAGAGGTTTGTATAGAGAGAGGATAGAAAGAGGATAGAAAGAGGATAGAGAGAGGATAGAGAGAGGATAGAGAGAGGATAGATTGAAGACAGTTAGAATATAGTTTTGTATAGAGAGTGAGGATAGATTGAAGATAGTCTGAATTCAGCATTATGTGAAGAGAGAAGATGGATTGAAGATAGTAAGAATATATTGTAATTCTGCTTAAAGAGAGAAGAGAGATTGAAGACAGTCAGAATAGACTTCTGTACAAAGAAAGAGAGTGGATATATTGAAGACAGTCTGAATACAAATTTTACTTTTTTTTTTTTTTGTATTATTATTATTATTAAGTGAAGAATCCGTACATCACTGTAGCACAGTTATATTTATAGAGCACATAGTCACAACATAGTCAGAACACAGTTCTGTTCTTCACCAGATGGAAGACTAAAGGGAAAGAAATAAAGAAAAAAAACAACTACACTAGTATAGAACAGAATGAAACCATTTGCTCCATTTTCAGTATCTTAAGGAACTTCTTAAACAACTTAAAATCAGATCGGACTGCACTATGGATAATGAGGGCTCATGGTATTCATCTAAGTTATTGCTTAAACAAAAAGTTATATGTATATGTAACTTACAAATATTTATCCTTTGGTTGTAAATTAAAAATAATCTGTGGTTTCGTTTGGTATTCAAGATCAGCGCGTTCATACAGACAAAAAAACAGAAAAATAGACAGACGTAGGATATGCGGCCAAGTATGGCTATTGGTTCTAAGCCTCTTTTAACTCTTGTATAAATAATAAAATATATTGTAACATACATATAGAATATTGTATGAAATATATATAGAATATATCATATTATAAGTGAAGAGGCAAGCCTGGCAGAGTTGCGAACTCTTTTATAGGGCATTGTCCAGTCTCTGTGCAACATTGACCCAGTCTGCACCAGTTTGAAAAGTGAAATCATAAACATTCTTCCTCGACACGGTCTACGTCCACACAAGAGGGACGTGGGAAGGGGGAGGGTTGGGAGACTGAGTGGAGGAGGGCGCGAGGCGACAATTAATGTTCAATCTGGGGAAATGCACGCAACGCGACGCGCCCGGAGATCGCCCGTGGAGTTGGCAAGTCTTTTGGCTCGCACGGAAAAGGGTTAATCCGCCACGAGCTCATTTAATCACGGCTAATTGAATGCGTTGTGAGCAATCGGTGCTAACTTTGCCACTAAGTGCCAACATGCGAATGCGGTGCGGGCGGAAAAGAAAAACAAAAACAGACGCACGAACAGCAACAACAACAACAACAACAGCAGCAGCAACGGCAACAAGAACAAAACCCAAACTGACCATAAAATATTGCCGCCACATCTCCATGGAAAATTGATACGCTCCCTCTCAAACTCTCTCTATCTCTCCCTCTCTCTCTCTTTCTCTCTCTCCCTCTGTCGCTGTCTCGCGAAGTCATCGAGGGTCTGGGGAGATGCGGGCAAAAGTTTTAAACATTCACCGCTCCGCGCTAGCCCGCCCCGCCTTGCCACGCCTCGCTCTGGGTGCGAACATTGAAATTAGATTAAAACGTTGGGGCAAATATAAAATGGCCGCCTGTTTGGATTGCGGATTGTGGGTTGACAGCAGCCTCCAGAATGAATTTCATTTAAACAAAGTCGGCCACAAAACTTTAAGCGCCACAGTGGGTCAAAAGTGCTCAGACCAGAGCGCCAACAAGTCAACTTTATGGCTGTGGATAGCACTGGGTAATAAATTCAGCTGATATTTTTGAATGCGATGTGTATCAGATTATCGAGCAGAGTCCTCTTCTACTTATAAGTATATGTGTCGATATTGAAGTTTTATATTGATATATATTTTTATTTATTATATACATATACCTAACACTACAAGTGTTGCCACTTATAAATTAGAGTGTTAGTCACAATTGGCAGTATAAGTATGAACATTAATTATTTGTTGATAATTAATATAAATATTACTCATCTAATACGATTACAATAAAATCTAATTATAATTAATATTACTCATAAAATACGTTTAAAATAAAATCCTTATCTTCATATGAATATTAAAATAGCTTCTTTTATATCTGCAACAGATCTCTTAAGCTTATTAGCATTACTAATCAATCTAACTCTAAATATATATATTTTTATATATATTTTTATATATTTTTATTTGAAAAAATTATAAAAATATAAAATTATATTTTTTGATATTTTCATAAACAAGAAACTCTTGACATTTTGACAATTAAAATAAAATATAAAAAAAAAAATAAATGAAAAACAAAGGTCGCCCAAACTCTATAATAAAAAAAAATGTGAAAATAAAAAAATAAATAAAAATATAAAAATAAAATTTAGTTTTTAAATATATTTATTTATTTATAGTCGGCTATAGACAGACGACTGATTACAATTAAAATTAAAACTGAAATTGTTACATTTAAAATTTAAAATAAAATTAAGGCCAATTTATGTTTTTATATTTAAATTTAAATAAATATATTTTAAGCATTAATTAGTTTTGTAAAATACTTATTGCACATGGCATATAAATTACTAAATTCCTCAACACTTTTCACAATGCTTTTATATACACTAGTTGAGCATAGGTACCTATGAATAGATACCTTAGTAGAGGAACATATGAATAGGTACCTTAGTATAGGAACCTGTGTTTACGTATTGGCCAAGTAGAGTCGCACACTTTAAACATCACTTCGATTAACAAATATCAATATGAAAATATTAAAGAAATATCTCGATATTTAGGCAAAGATAATATTGCTATTTTTATTCGCTACGATATCGATATTCTGATGTTATATTATAAAATATTTTATACAAACCCTGTTGTATCGAACTCTAACAATCATAGAGTATTACGAATACATTTTTATCACTTCAAACCTCAGTCAAACCCCGATACTTAAAGGTTGCTAGAGTTGAATATTAAATGGCTTCATCTTGTCAGGTTTGCAGCCTTCTCGCAGTCAGTTAGAAGTAAAGAAAGTAGATCGATGTTGCAAGTACTCTCGTGTGCACTCGCATTGTTTCTGCGACTCAATTTCGACTGCAATTGGGAGTCAAGTTAGTCGCGTTGCTCAAGCACGTCAAGGTATCGTGCGAGCCTGCAGATACTCACATACATACGTATGCACATGTATGCATGTATACGAATACGTATTTATAAATATTTGATTGTAAGCGGCTTTGCACCACGGCTCCTGGTGGTGGCGTGTGAACGTGAACGAGCTTCGTGGAATGGCGAGAGGGATAGAGGGAGGCGACGGAAGGCGCGACGACTCGAGCGGTGCCATTTATCATGCGAGTCCCAAGAGAGTACTCAAGGCAATGAAATTAAAAGCTGAATTGTTATTTTTGCCATTACTTTCAGTGGCAATGAGAAAAAGTAGCTCCCCTCCCCCTCACACTCCCCCTCTCCAACTGCCGTGCTGCTGCCTTTGTGCTCTTCCCTCGTCATCTAATCCACGTTCGTGTGAAGCTCGACGACTTGAGCGCACAAATGCAATGATTGGCATTTATGGCTGGGAGTGTTCCCTGCCCTCTACTCCCCTCTGCACCCCACTAATCCCCTCTACACCACTCTCCCCGCCAGCAGAGTTCAGTACTCTGTACTCCCAATGTGAGTTATGGTGCCCAGTTCGCTTGACGTTGCGCTTGGACATGGCTTTTAATTCGGCCTGCGGCCTCTGCCCCTACCTCGTGCCTCGGGCCCCGCAGCCCGTGGCCTGCGGCCTGTTTAATGTGCCGATGCTAACAACGCGCTTAATTAATTAAGCGCGCCATTTGGCCACGAGCCACGAGCGAATAAAATTTTAATGGCAAAATATTTACAGGATAATTTGAAGCGATCTGAATGCGGCGACAACCCTGCGCCGCCCCCTGCAACCCTTTCGGAGGGAGAAATATTGAATTACACGTTGCAAGCGAAGCGTCGCGACGTCTTGGCGCGTATCTGTCGAACTCAGCACACGTGTGTGTCTGTGTGTGTGTGAGTGTGTGTGTGTGTGTGTGAGTGTGTGTGTGAGTGTGTGGGGAGGATATTAAAAAAACATTAAAATCACATTTTTAATAGATTATGCCCGCGAAGTGCAGGACAGTTAGGTGGGTGGCGGAAGTGGAAGGAGGTTGAATTATATGATCACCTTCTGAAGGAAACCCTATAGCCTAGGGCAATGCAGAGAGAGGGGGAGGGGGAGGCAGGGGCGTGGCCTGGCATGTGCATGCAGGCAAGACAAACAATTAGACAATCAATCAATGGCTGAGCCAACTGGCAGCCAATCGAAGCGCAACGAGGCGTATACGTAACACGACCGGGTGCAGTGCAAAAGTGCGCAGATAAGCACAGCGAACTTAATTGAAATCAATACAAACTGCAATCTAATTCGTTTGCAGACGAACAGCCCTCCCCCCCGCCATGCTCTGTTGCAATACATTTTACTCATAACACATTGAAGCAAGTCCCCTGCCCTCCCCCTCTCCCGCATGTCGAACCATCAATGTTTCTGCTTATGCATTTGTGTATGAGCACACACACACACACACGCGCAGCTCTGTGTGATTGCCTTGTTGTGTGCCAAGACGCCAGAAGTTTATGATTATACGCCAGGCAGAAGCAGAAGAAGTGCAGACAAGGGCGGAGGCGGAGGCAGAGGCGGAGGTACAGGGCGCGCAAGGTCGTGCAGGCAGCACTTGAGCAACTTCCAAAGTGGGTTACAGACAATGCAACAACAACTAGTCGCAAAACACACGCGGGGGGGGGTGGGGCAAGGGGTGCAGGAGGTTGTTCGAATAACGAACTATTGCTGCACTTATTGAGATACTCCACTTAAATGCTTTCCTGCTGCCTTGCTCCGGCTTGTGGTGCGCCTTGTTTGCAAACACCACAACGCGCTGCTTATGTCTTGCGAATTACAAAATACCAATGGATTTAAGCCGAGATCAAGATGAGCAGGTGCCAGGATAGTGCCATTGTATGCTCTTGTATGTTAAGTGAAGGCAGCTTCATCTGAAACCGAGTTAGCTCTTGACTGCACTGCATTCAATTCATGATGTGGCAACCTCAAGAATGCCAAAAAGGCTGGAAGTATGTAATCTGCTCAGCACACGTCATGTATTATTGTTAAATAAACTAATAAAATTGATTATAATTTAGATAACTTCGACTTAGCTCAAGCTTCAAAATGTGGTTTACTATTTCTATATTTCTATAGGCATATTTTATCGTATACAAAACATACGTGTTGGGTCGGGTCAGCGGACTCAGCACACGTCATGTATTATTGTTATATTGTATAAAGAAATAAAATTGATTATAATTTAGATAACTACGACTTAGCTCAAGCTTTGAAGTGTGGTTTACTATTTCTATAGGCATATTTTATCGTATACAAAACATACGTGTTGGGTCGGACCAGCGTGCTCGACTGCAATAGACCCGATAGCCTGGTGGTCTAAATGGTTTTAATATCCGTGCAGAGAGTAAATTAATTTTAACCACAATGCAACGCATCTTAGGAAACAGCTGCAACCACATGAAGTATATATTGTAAATTCTTAATTAGCATCAACAAAGGAATCAACTTATTTTGTCTCTCAGTTTTAGCGCTATCTTAATGAAACTTTCCACACATGCTTCTTATTGCTGCATGCTGAATGAGCCGGATTGGACCGATCTTATCTTTCACACGACACAACAAACTTCTTCAAGCAACCCGTGAACAAAGAATACTTTTTAACAGAATTCTCCGTTGATTTGACTTACTCCCTTTATTCACTCTGCCCAGAGTCCTTCTACTCTATCCTTTGCTCCTTACATGCGCATCCTAGCAAACAGATTCCTTATTGATTTTTCCTATGAAAGCAGTGTTTGGAGCAGTACTAGGTGGTAAAGGTTAACAACGAACTCGGCAAACAAAGCAGCCAAGCGGCATGAAGTGCGCAGCAGGCTTCCCATGATGAGAAAGGAGTGTGTGGAGGAAGGTGGGGAAGGGAGCGGTACTGCTTGAAGCCTTTTGTCTTTATATAGATCAAGTGAGCGGGCTCTCGAGCCGGATTTGTTTGTTTCAGCTGATTGCGAGACTCGTCTTTCTGAAAGCCAAATCATCTTTTCCTCTCAGGCAACAAAGCGCAGAGTTTTCTTTATTGTTCCAATTGACCACAAACGAAATACATCAGTGTGTGTGTGCGAGCAGGTAACTGCATATGGAGTTGCAGTTGCAAGCAGCTTGCAACCCGAGCTGAACTCTTTGCATTGCGCATTCACACATGCACATGCACACACACTCACACCCAGACGCCGACCCACACACAAGTACTCACATTATGGCATTCAAATTGTAATCATTTGGTGCTTTTCTCATTTTCCCGTTACAATTTCCACAAATGTGCCGCAAAGCTGGCAGACAATTTCACTCAGCTGTCTGCAGTTGTGTTGGTAAAGTGCAGCATCGATGTATTGTGTCTGTGTATTGTGTCTGTGTGTGTGTGTCTGTGTGTGTGTGTAATGCTTGTTCTATCCCTGCATCCGATGTTATTCAGTGCTCAGCAGTGGCAGGCTCACTTTAAGCCCGACAAGTGGCTGACAAGCTACTGCATTTTGCAAGCAGTTCGCCAGATTAATTGATTGACTGACTGACTGACTGACTGACCGACTGGCTGGTTGAGTGAATGATTGACTGACTGGCTGGTTGACCGAGACAAAGGTTGATTGATGGACTGACCAAACTGAGCAGATAAGGACAAAGTTATATTGCTTTACTCGTTAATTCAAACTCTCTCGAACAGATTTTGAGGCAGCTGTATGACAGGGAAAACTTATCGATAGTCGATAAATGCATTGGTATATTCGTTGTTAGTCCGTCTAGGAATAGATACAGCTAGAGCACTGTATACCTAATGGAGAAGAGTGTGTAATTGAAGTCATCATTATAACAGAACTTTAATCAATGTTATATAATAGAAGTGATATATATATTTTCCTTTAACTATCATAATTATAGCAAGTATTATAGCAGATATTATTGATGCACCATAAAGATGCTGACTGTTTGTTGTTGACAACCGGGAAAACAGAAAACAATTTCCTTATAGTTCCTATAAAAGCTAAAGGATGTAGTTAAATATTTTGAATAATGGATATAGTATTCTTATTGGTACTAATAAGTATAATAAATATAATAATAAATAATATAATAATAAATATAATAATAAAATACTAGTCTTCTAATAAAAACCTACGTTTCGACTAATTGTTCCTATGTCAGCTACATATATGTTATAAAAGTTCGATTTTAATGACATTTTATAAACATATTATTTATGTTGAGGACGGTCGATTTAGTAAATTTGGTTCCAATAAGTTGAATATTAAAAACAATCGGTCGATAGGTTATGTGACAGCTATACGATATATTGGTCGGATCCGGCTCGTACCGACTTATTTCCACTGTGCAGGAAGACAGGGCTAGATAGACACGACTCCAATGCTAATTCAGGATATATACAACATATGTTATGCAGTTATAGTTATAGTTAGGTGTAGGTACGTATTATACTCTACCTTGTAGGGTATATAGGGCTCATAGCTGCATCGTGAAGTGCGTTGCAAACTTCTGACCCACACAGAAATTCCCCTTGCAGGGTATATTCATCACATCCCTAACTGTTTCTACCTTAAACTTGTTTAACCTGTGGTTAATCTGCCGGTTAGTGGGCAATTGAATTTGTGATGAACTTGGGCAATGAATATTTCTCTTCAGAATAGAGATAAACCTTGTCTTTCGTATTTCTAGTCGGATCAAAAGCCTTTCAAGTTGCTTAAAGTGTACTATGTGACTGGAGTTTAGAGTTGATCAAGAATGAACACTCGCAAAGCACTACAGTATAGTACAGTATAGCAGCGTACTTTGGTTGAGCCATTCTCGAAGTACGAGCCATTTTTAAATACGTATTAAACCTCGTTTTATGTGCATGGGGGGCATAAACAAGGCCCCGTTGTATGCGTCGCACTCGCCTTGAAATGGCACTACAAGTGGGTAATGCGAGAGACGTCAAATACGACAATGGAGGCAGTTAACAAAGACGCCGCTGCACACGATGTGCACAAGTGTGTGTGTGTGTGTGTGTGTGTGCGTGAGTGTGAATAGGGACCTGCACACATACAGAGAGACGCCTCGACAGTCTTTGGATTGGCACTCGAGTATCTGCAAGTCGATGCAGCCGGAAGAGAAGGAAGAATTATTTTGTCTTTTCACATAAAACGATGAAGAAGAAGATGAAGAGGATGAGGATGAGGCGAGAAATTAAAAGCGGTTGCTAAAATGAACAAATTTTGAATTAAACAGGAAGTGAAAAATTGCTAGCAATTTATCAAACAACGGAAAATAGTCGTAGCAAATAGAAACCTGTGCCTGACAAGTCCTGCATAGAAAGACAATGGAAATGACTATAATAAAATCGATTATAACACGAATAAATACCGATGGGAAATGTGGATGGAACAGAAAGAAACTCAACTGCAGTTTAAAGGCTAAAAGCCAATACATTAATTGTTGGCAGACACGTGGAACGTTTATAATATCTCCAAATGTATCGATAACTTGATTGGAATTTTATGAAAAGAGAGAAAAATATATAGAATATAGAAGAGTATAACACGCATAAACACAGATGGGAAATGTGGATGGAGAAGGAAAGAACTCAACATATAAATTATCGTTAGAATTGTACAACATTGATAACATCTCCAAATGTATCGATAACTTGATTGGAATTTTATGAAAAGAGAGAAAAATATATTGAATATAGAAGAATATAACATGCATAAACACCGATGGGAAATGTGGATGGAGAAGGAAAGAACTCAACATATATACTATCGTTAGAATCGTACAACGTTGATAACATCTCCAAATGTATCGATAAATCGATTAGAATTGGATCAATATATAAGTTATTGTAAAAATTCGATTCTAAGACGAATAAAACCGATTGGAAATATGTGAGGAACTATAAACAAGAAAACACATAAATATTCGATAGAAATGTAGATGGTTGGTCACACCCCAAATGTACCGATAGCTCGATTACAATCAACCGTAAAGAAAGACAATAGAAATTACCATAATAAAAACGATAATAAATACAAATGGGAAATGTGAATGAAAAAGTTTAAACAGGAATTAAAAGAAAAAACAATCGATAGAATCGTAGAACGTCGATCACATCCACAATGTATCGATAACTCGCCTGAAATTGACAGCAGATACTGTGCATTGCTGCACCACTGTGCGCATGCAGGCAACCTCGTGATTATGTGTGAGTGTGTTTATGCAAATTGCTGCTGCTCTTCTGCCGTAACCTGTATTGCCCTCGTCCACCTCCCTTCATTCCCCCCGTCCTAGGGTGCATGCATAAAATGCCATTTGTGCAAATGATGAAACCGGGCTTAATGCGAAAATCAAAGCAGAAGTTACAAAAATGCTAACAACGTTCGCATCGAGGACCTGCCGCCGTCTCGCCCTTGCACCGTTTTCGCCTTTCGCCGCTTCGCCGTGCGGCGAGTTGCGCCAGTAAAGGACACAGGCTTTTGTGAACCACAATAAACTATCTTTTATTGCCGTGTCAGAGGGGTTTGAGGACGACCAGATGCCTGCATGCTGCTGCCCCTCTGTGTCTCTATGTGTATCTGTGTATGTGTGTGTGTGTGTGTAAGGGGAGAGGCAATAAGACAGAGAGAGAATAGGAAGCAAGGGTGCTGTGGGGAGGGGGGGCTGCGAGGCTGATGGCGCTGCAAAAGGTGCTACCAAGTAGTTTGCGTCCGTTCGCTGCGTTGTCGACCGCATAAAAGTTTTTCAATTAAGTGCCATGCCCTACTTTGGACTTTGTGCGAGAGCTCTCTCACACACATACACACACAGACCCACACACATACACAGCACACACACTCGCAGCGGGAATGGCGCACTGACTATCGCCAAATACATCGTACGACACTGTTCCCGGCTGAGCCGGCGTAGCGGGAAGAGTTCACTTCTTCTGCTCTCTATGCCCCGCCCTATTATTCTATTCTCTGCTCTTTTTATGCATGCACACATAAATACACACTCGTACACTCACACACACACACACTCGCACACACTGACATATCTATGCAGCGGTTTGTATTGAAATGCGTCGCAGAAATGCAAAAAATTTGCAACTTCAGTTTAATATTCCACACGTGAGCAAGAGAGAAAGAAGGCATACAAGAGCGAAAGAGAAAGAGAGTGAGAGAGACAACCAGCGGAAGTGTGAAAATGCGAATGACGGCGGCGAAGAAGGCAAGGGGAGGGGGCGGCAGAGACGCTGAGAAGGAGGAGCTGCACCCGAATGGGGGTCAAATCTCGTTCACTGTGTGTGATTCCTGTCGACGCAGCGCAGCAGAGTTTTCATTAAACACGCACAACATGCACATTGCATTCTTATTCCAGCTAAACAGCAAGGTGAATAACTACTGAATATGTGGCGAGCACACGGTGAATACTCGTTGAATAGCAGGCAAACAATAAGTGAATAACTACACTGCGACAACAGCGGGCGACAGGCAACATGCTCTGCCCGGGGCAACCTCGTCTGTGCAATGCCATCTGCCAAGGGCGTGGGGAAGGGCAGGAAGGGGGCAAAAGGTGGCACAAATTTGACAAAGTGTGACCATCTCATTTGATAATAAAACAAGCAGTTTTCACGGAACTAGTACACAATCTGATTTACAGAAATAAAAAAGTGGAAAAAAGATGTAAAGATCTAAATGAAAACATAATTGTCAGTTTATTGCGATAGTATCGTATGTCACTTGTTAGCTAAATTGCGATTGATGTGTTAAATTGAAAACATTTCTTCAAAAATTAAAACTGAAATTCATATAGTTACTAAAGCAATTTAGTTACAATTATATTTTTTGTAATTGTGCTTTAAACTGTTTGCGCCAAATTATCTTGGGTTCATACAAACATTATTATAACCTTTCAGAGGATATACCTTCTTTCAGGGGGTATTTTAAATTTTACCAAATATTTGGTACGCACCTTGAAAGAGTTATCTGATACTAAAAGAAAAGAATATTTTTAATCAGCATCAGATTCCCCTGTCTGTCTGTTATAGCTCTCTCAGCTTTATAGTTATCGATATATTGTAACCTATCGGTATTACAACCTATTGACTCATTTCTGTTGTATTCAAGACAAAGCAACCAGTTACTGCAATATGTCTTTTTCTATATAATTAATATGCTTAAATATTTCATAAAAATCGGACTGCTTTAGCTTATAGATAGGTTCGATTTTTTGGGCATCAACTGCAATTTTAATGATAAATATAAAAATAATAATTGATTGATATTCTTTCGCTTCAGTTACGGTTCTATTGTACATTCGAGTAACTTCCTCGTATTCCGACCTGATTTCTTTTATTTTATTTCTAACAAATTTAATATATCGACATGTGATGCGCAAGCAGATTTTAATGAGTTTTCTTGATGCGCTCCTCAATGTATATGATTTTTGTCATTTTTGCTAAATGTAAAGCAGAGACACGCTATTTTGTGTTATTTAATAATGTTATTCTGTATTATATATATATATATATATATATATATATATATATTAATACAATATGTAGTTTTTGGACAAAGGGGCAAAAACTGGCAAAAAGCTAGAATGGATGTCCATTATGAATAGTTTATTTAACAACTCCTCATTATTTACTTTAGTCTCAATTCGACTACACAATACGTAATTAAGGCTTAACAAATACACCAACAACACATCAAAAAATGGATAATAACGTACGTACTTCGTATTAATTACATATAGAACAGACCATTAATGTTTTTGAAATTTTATTTTTATATCCTTTGACCATTGAAAATGGTCAAAATTTAATTTAATAAATTAAACTATACCGGAACATACATAGGTCGAAGGGCGTGCCGTTCGACTGTAAATAAGTCAGGGCGAGCAGAACCAGACCGATATTTCGGAACCTATCCACTCGACCTATTTGCCAATTTTTGTTATCTTCAAGTTTTAGCAACCAAAGTTACTGCATCTATCGGTTTTTATATAAAAACATGCTCGTAAAATTTCATTAAAATCGGACCATTATAACATACAGATTACTGCCATAGGAACAATCTGCCTAAATAAGGCTTTTTGTATGACGACCTGTGTTATGTATTTTTCCATAATACAAATTGAATGTATACAAAGCTGTTAAAAAATGCCAGAAAAATGTGATGAAAACCTGCAAGGATACTATAACTTATGGATGCCTGAGGTAGCCTTTACTTCAAGATTAGTTAGTATTCCAATGTCACATTGAGTCGAAGCAAATATTCTACTTGTTTCCATGTTCTACAAACTCCTAGCTAAATTAAGACTCTGTGACTCCCCATACCCACGATGAAGAGAATCTTCGCTTTATTGAAACAGGATACACTTCACACAGTATACGACTTAATAAGTACGATAAATGATGGCATTCGAGTCGTGTCGCTGACTTTAAGTGAAATTCGAGGAACCTACTTTGATTGTAGCCCTAGGAAAGACGTGAAAGAAGTGAAAGTGGTGGATGAAATTGCAATCAAATCCAGCGAGCTGCATGAAGATTTTCAAGTCAACGCCAACTTTGTTCGAGTCACCTTTAAATCGTAATTGAAAAGTTGAAAATTAAATTCTTCCCCGGCATATGTAACATAAGTTTTGGACACATTAATCCCACAAAGCTACCAATTGGCTTTTGCTTGTTTTATTTGTCGTGCAGCTGACTGAATAGCCCCTTTCAAATCGGTGCTTTCTTTGAAATTTGTAACGTCAAATAGCTCGCGGGAGGGAAGTGGGGGGAGGTGTGATTAGGCAGCTAATTGTGCAAAAGTGTTGTGTTTAATCAGACACGATGCCAACCCGTCTCCAGTAGCGACGGGGTAATCTTATATGTTATTGTTTAGCACTTCAAAGAAAAGGCCAATCAATTAGTGCACCGTTTTCTTTGTGGCGAATCTCGGGTTCTATTTCACGCATTCGATTGAGATGAATATGCTGGAATAGGATTAAAAAGGGGTTTCCAATCAATTAGTACAGAAAATAAAACATACTCGCTCTCTCCCTCTCTGTACCTGTCTCTGGCTCAATATATTAGGCTTAATTTAATTATTTCTGAAGAACACGTAGCCTTTACTAATGTATTTAATACCTAGGAAGCGCTTTGCCTGCATTTCGTTTAGAATTCTCAACCTGTTTAAGCGTAAAATGGCTTAAGTCTTTTTGCTTGCAAGCCAAATTTTATATGTATATGATATACACTCTCATGACATACACCTGACATATTCCTCCATATAAAAGCCATAATGTAAAACAAAAAAAAAACAGAATAAAAGAACTAAAAATGTTTACTTGATCTTAAATGTCTGTCTGCATCCATTTATCTGCATTATTAAAGCTCTTTTCACAGTGTATTTCCATGAATTTGCATATTGTTGTCAGTTCTTAAATACCCAGAAGCTAACCGATTGTTTCTGGGATATTTTCTGCTACGTTCTAACATAAAAGAAAACAAATTCCAACTTGTTTTGTCTCTAAGCTTTAACCCGAGCTGGCCACGCCCCCCTGTCATGCGATGCACGGCGTGATCAAATTATAATATACCCTTTAGTGGCACTAAACGAGGCTGCAAGAAGTGCTACAAATGGCTGTGGAACTTTGTTTGGCTTTTATAGGCTTAGAGATTGACAGACGGAGAGACAGACGGACAGACGTGCTGACGAACTTTGGGATACTCATTAGTATGGGCATAGGGTATACGAGGGAGTGAACACACATGCACACACGCACACCAGCAGCAGTTTTATTGAAGTTGCCTCGTATTGTTACAACTAGCTGCCATGCCTGCCCCCCTCCCCCACCCATCTCTTCTCCTCTACTCCTCTTCCTTACTTTCTTCCCTCGCCGTCTTTCGACTTGCAGGCTGCGTCTTCCCATTTGGCAGCATCCACAAACATTCGTCTGGAGGTTGGCTCAGTGCGTTGGTTGTTAACTTTGCTTTATTGGGTTGCTCCTACTGCTGCCTTCTCTCTCTCTCTCTCCCACTCTTTCTTGCCTTCTCTCCCCTTCTCACTCTCTCTCTCTCTCTGTCCTGGTCTTTGCCCACAGTCGTTTAGCTCTGTCATTTACATATTTGATGTATACACACGCGTGTGTGTGTGCCTGCTCTCTGTTTGTGTGCCTGCTCTGTGTGCGTGTGTGTGTGTGTGTTTTAGTTCCCAGCTTGCTGTGTTTAATTTGGCCAACGCTTAGAACTTCAATCAACAAACATAACGTGCACGCATTTTGTGGTTTTGCTTCCTCGTTTCCCTTGCACACACAGCCACCAATAACAACAACAGTAGCAACAACAACAACAACTTCTACTACACTTCGACTAGACCAACAGCCACAATCAACTTCAATAACTTAGACACACACACACACACAGGCCCACAGCAAGTGTATCGTGTGGGGGCCAAGGCGAGGCGAGGCAGGGGGGCGTGTCCTGGCCTCTGGCTTGCATATGTTTATACAAGTTGCCAGCCTGGGACGCAGATTGAGCGCAGGGCAAAGTTCTAGCCAGCTGCAACGTCGGCAGCGGCAGCGACGTCGGCAGCGGCAGAGGACTTGATTTAAATCGAGACATGCGAAAATTATTGTCAGTAAGCAAAAAAGTCGTTTGGCCAAGACTTCAAGTGCTTATCACACACACACGCAGACGCACAGACTGCAACACACATACAGACAGGAGCACACACACACACACACACAGGCAGGCAGACACACAGACAGGAGTACACACGCACACAGACAGGCAGGCACACAGAGCCAGCCAGCCAGCCAGCCAGACAGGCACATGCAAAGTGGTCAATGGGCAACGCATTACGAACATGTTTGATTTTCCAATTTAGCTCGAGCTGCAGCAGCTCAAACAGCCTGGCTGCCCGACTGCCAGATACCCCCGAGCTCAAGCATAGTTTACCACATAAATAGTTTCAAACGAACCAACAACAACGAGCACAACAGCGTCCCCCTCTCGTTATTTGTGTTGTAACTAAAGCATAAATCAATTTCGGCAAACACCTTTGGAAAATTGCACAAAATATGAATATCATATGAGTGCTTGCGAGTACACCTATGTTTGTGTGTATACATGTGTGTGTGTGTGTACTGTTCCTGCTCCCTGCCTCTGTCTCTCATCCTGGCCGCGCCAAAAATCCATTCAGCAAACTAAACAAAACCAATTTGAGGTAAGAACCTCAATGGAGCGAACACTCGGCGGGCTTAAGGGCACCCACACCTTCTCACACACACACACACAAGCTCAGACACATATTCATACATATACTACACACATACAGTTGCTTGTGCCCGCCCTGCATCGACACGTCCCCATTGATTATGATGGCAGCGCGAGCTTTTGAGTATTTCATCAAGTCGCAACTGCCGCAATCGATTGTCGATTCTCGATTGTCGATCTCATATGCAAATTCGATTCAGCCTGCTCAAAGTGGAATAATAAACAGTCGCGATTCCCGAAGATGATTTCGTTAAGCCCCTTTGTGTATCTTCGTCGTGTCGTGTCTGTCTGTCTTTTGTCTCTGCAGGCCGCTACTCACGTAATTCCCAGGGAATTTTAACGATTTCTGCTGCATAAAGTTTTGAGGTTGCGCAGGGTATTAAGATGGCGAGAATGCATCTCTTTTATACATCGTCCTGAACATAAATCATACGTCCTAAATAATATGCACATACACCCAAATATTTATCAATATGTATTTATGTGTTTATGTATATATTCTTGTTTCGTAACAACCTATTTTCGACCTATTATGTCTGTCAGTCTGTATGTCTGTATGTCTGTATGTCTGTATGTCTGTATGCTGTATGTCTGTATGTCTGTATGTCTGTATGTCTGTATGCTGTATTTCTGTATGTCTGTATGTCTGTATGTCTGTATGTCTGTATGTCTGTATGTCTGTATGTCTGTATGTCTGTATGTCTGTATGTCTGTATGTCTGTATGTCTGTATGTCTGTATGTCTGTATGCTGTATTTCTGTATGTCTGTATGTCTGTATGTCTGTATGCTGTATGTCTCTATGTCTGTATGTCTGTATGTCTGTATGTCTGTATGTCTGTATGCTGTATGTCTGTATGTCTGTATGTCTGTATGTCTGTATGTCTGTATGTCTGTATGCTGTATTTCTGTATGTCTGTATGTCTGTATGTCTGTATGTCTGTATGTCTGTATGCTGTATTTCTGTATGTCTGTATGTCTGTATGTCTGTATGTCTGTGTGTCTGTATGTCTGTATGTCTGTATGTCTGTATGTCTGTATGTCTGTATGCTGTATGTCTGTATGTCTGTATGTCTGTATGTCTGTATGCTGTATTTCTGTATGTCTGTATGTCTGTATGTCTGTATGTCTGTATGTCTGTATGTCTGTATGTCTGTATGTCTGTATGTCTGTATGTCTGTATGTCTGTATGTCTGTATGTCTGTATGCTGTATTTCTGTATGTCTGTATGTCTGTATGTCTGTATGCTGTATGTCTCTATGTCTGTATGTCTGTATGTCTGTATGTCTGTATGTCTGTATGTCTGTATGTCTGTATGCTGTATGTCTGTATGTCTGTATGTCTGTATGTCTGTATTTCTGTATGTCTGTATGTCTGTATGCTGTATGCTGTATGTCTGTATGTCTGTATGTCTGTATGTCTGTATGTCTGTATGTCTGTATGTCTGTATGTCTGTATGTCTGTATGTCTGTATGTCTGTATGTCTGTATGTCTGTATGTCTGTATGTCTGTATGTCTGTATGTCTGTATGTCTGTATGTCTGTATGTCTGTATGTCTGTATGTCTGTATGTCTGTATGTCTGTATGTCTGTATGTCTGTATGTCTGTATGCTGTATGTCTGTATGTCTGTATGTCTGTATGTCTGTATTTCTGTCTGTCTGTGAGTCTATGAAAACACACAGATCTCAGCTATAATAAAAGCTCCCATGCCCACCCCCCCTGCAAATCTATAACTAAATTTTTCAATTCAATTTGTAGGAGACGTATAAAAGATGCAACCTGATTCTGATTTCATTATATACTTAGGTTATTTTATTATCCACCCCTCCTCCAAGTTTCTATACGATTTGATAATAAACACAGAAGTTATTTAGGTCACATTACTCCTCAATGTACCGTTGCCTGCCCCTGCTGGTATGCTTTAGTTTTTTCATTCATTCATTCTTACAGTGAGAAAGCAATAGGCGACAGAAGACTTTGTCTCTAGGTATTCGAAGCGTGTTTGTAATGGTTTATCAAAACTGTGCGAAGGGTATCTCACTGTTGGACATGCTCGACTGTAGCTTTCGACTGGTTTTAATTGTTTTCCTCTATTCGTACTTTTGGGATGACAAATTACAATTATCTTGCTGGTACCCCCTACTACAATAGTTTAACCAGCATTGATGCCAATCTCGGCTTGCAAAAGGATGACCGAGTTAGGGTTGCCTAGTGCTGCCCAGGTTTTAATTATTCAATACAATATTATGTATATATTTATACTCTGCTTACACATACACATACATACAAATGTATAATACACAGATATGTGTAGCGTCTGGAAGGAATATTATATTTGCGGGAGGCTTACTAAAATCTTGCAATTTGTGAGGACAACCTTTGCAGCGTGGCAAGATAAGGGGCCTGGCACGGACTGTGGCAGTGGGTGTGGCAGACGCAGCTAGATCATTATCTAACGGTATATTTGGCGAACCCTCACGTAGCGTTCAGGTTGCTTGTGTTTTGCGTTTGGTATTGAAACCTGATTTTCGAAAGCTGCGTCACGTCAAAAGCCAATTGGCTTATAGTAAAATTATGTGTGTGTGTGTGTGTGTGTGGGTGTGTGCACGTGTATGTTGATTTTTGGTTTGCTTACTTTTCTGCACACGCACGTTCGCCAGATTGAGTCAAGTTGACCTTAAATTGGGCCGCCTTGAAATGCACCAATTGCTGTCATGCTGTGTGAGCGAGTGGCTGAGGGGCTTAGGGGCTAAGGGGCGTGGCAAGGAGTCAGGCAACACATGAATTAAGCCAAAAATTGTTTGCCACGCACACAAACACACACACACACATAGGCATTCACATACATGCCACCTGTCACGTATTGCATTTGCCCAGCTGCCTTCTAGGACAAGCTTCCAGAATTGCGTCGAGTTTCGGGCGGAAAGTGAAAATACTCGTAAAAGTCAAGTACATTAACCAAACTCGGCCTTGGGGTATTGCATAAGTACTGCAAGTCTCTGGCCACACTCGGCATGGGGGGAAACAAAATTGATTTCATGTCGAAATCAAATTGAGAGTGCCCTGACCTTGATAATATAAAGGAAACGAAATGCTGTAGGAAAATATAATTGAAAACGATTGAATAGGGTAACATTAAGCTTGCAGTTAGTATAGATTGCAATAAAATTAATAAAAAGAGTTTAAAATAGAGAAGAAGAGTATAAAATATAGAGTATATGTATATATATAGACATGTATATCTCTATATCCTTTTCAAATATAGTATGAACAAAAGTACAAAAATGCATTAAAGCTAAAGCACCTATATCTCTATATCCTTTTCATATATAGTATGGCCAGAAGTATAAAAAACCATTAAAGTTACAGTGATGTACGGATTCTTCACTTAATAATAAAAAAAAAAAAAAAAAAAAATTAAGCTACAGTTGCTTGAAATTTTTGTTGTTTTTTTTTTTTGGGGCGGAAGGGGGCGTGGCCAAATTTAAAAAGCAACTTGATCTGCGCGCATTGAAAAAACATCTTTTCACCAAATTTGGAAGTCCTAGTTCTTACAGTCTCTGAATTTATATAC
This sequence comes from Zaprionus ornatus, assembly GCA_018904035.1. NCBI lineage: Eukaryota > Metazoa > Arthropoda > Insecta > Diptera > Drosophilidae > Zaprionus > Zaprionus ornatus. Next base: position 22,339,168 of record JAEIFZ010000001.1, read on the forward strand.
TTCGTGGAGTCTGCCACGCCTCCTTCTGGCTGTTAAACACAATTTCGGCTGGCCTAAGTTTAAAATACCCTTCTACCCTACCGGGTATATAATGTGATTAAATGAGATTGATTTCAGTCACTTGCAGTCACAAAAAATGCCTCATGATAAAGATACAACTCAATTCGAAGATCTGCAATATAAACTAGGGATAGAAAACTTGACAAACTTGCCTTCCCAAACACTACAGAGTTGGAAAGAGACAGCGAATCAGTGCGCCACAGTTGTTGTCTACATGTCTGAGCTAATGGGACATTTATCTAAAATGAGTCTCGTATTAGCTGAGTACTACTTCGATTATCGCTGTTATTCCATTAAGCAGAAGAATGAGCAACAAATCAAACGTTGTTTAGCTTCATATCCGAATGCGATAAGCTCTCTACGACCTTCTCTCTCTCAAGCTCCATCTCTCTCTTTCTCTTCTCTCTCTTTCTCTCTCTCTCTCTCTCCTTCTCTAGGCTCATTTCCGCTGACCTAAACAACGGGGGATGTCGGCAGCTGTAGAAGAGTTCAGTTCGTAGTTGGCACAGCAAACAATACTAAGTGGAACGGTATGTGGTGTGTGGTATATACTACACACTAGGACTACAATCAATTTACAGAGCAGGGTATTTGGGGTACTCATGCCGCGGGCTTACAATTTAATAAAGTCGTCAAAAACGCGCGGGCCGCAAACAGAAATACAAACACAAGCACACAACACAATCTCGTAAAAAATAATGAATGACATAGCGATGGTTAACGATGACGACGACGATGATGATGATGGTGGGAATGATGACCAGGCGAAGGGCGATGATGACGATGGTGTTATTCTAGAATCAGTTATGGCTATTATTATTATTGCCGTGGCCATTCAGGCTATTTTTCAATTAAGAACGGGGAACATTCCTAAATGAAAATCGAAATCAAATCGAAGCCGACCAAATGTGCTCATCAGCGGATTCTGCTTACCACGAAACACTTATGTGAATGTATGTGTGTGTGTACCATCAATTAGCTGCTGCTAGGCAAATATAGCCTTAAGGGAGAGACAGAGAGAGAGAGAGAGAGAGAGAGAGAGAGAGAGAGGCTGATTTGCGGTCTGGGAAAACTGTGTTTCAGCGCGCATTTGCGACTCGCCACCGCCCTCGGCCACAGAGAAGTGACAGCACAAGTGACATTTCAATAATTTCGCTGTCAGTCGAACAACAGACAGACCGACAGTCGCACAGAGAGTAGTGGGAGTGGGAGGCGCAGCGAATAGTGAGGGGCGGCAGGCGAGAAACTGCTGAGCTCGGCAGAAGACAGTTAAGCCCCCAAATGGTTGGCAAATGGCGACTTTGTTTTTATTGCCTCAGCGGCAGCAATAAAAAATAGTCCCAGCTATTTTGGCGTACCAACTAAATAGATCTCCTCCTTTTCCCTCAAATTTAAACTTCGTCCTAGAAACTTTTTGCCAATCGGATGTTTTTTTATGCCATTTTACTTGAAGAGTTGGAAAAGTCTCTGCATGAGTAATAGTTATGTTAATTGCTGTTAATGCTGTTTCAGCCTTGCAGAGGGTATATTCATTTTGCCCAGAGGTTCGCAACGCATCTTCAACTCTATAAATTAAGTATATATGTTCTGCATCAGCATCAGAGTCAACAGGGCAGTTGAACTAACCATGTCTGTCTGTCTGCTCGTATGTCTGCTCGTCTGTCTGTCTGTTGCAACGCAAACTAGTCTCTTAGCTCTAGGATAATATTGATGAAACTTGGCACACCTGCTTCTTATTGCTGCATGCTGAAAATAAATTGGAACGAGGCGGATTGGACTGATATATCGTATAGCTGCCATAAAAACTATCGGCCGATATTCGTTATTTGTTTAGATATTGCAACCAAATTTACCACGTTGCACTTTTTATATATATGTAATATGTATACAAAATTTTATCCAAATAAGATCACTTTAACATATAGTTGCCATAGGAACAATCGACTGAAGTAAAGGTTCTTGTATGAAGATATGCTCTGATTTTAGAAGTAAGTTAACTTATCAGTGCCAATCAAAGTGTGACATAATATTGAATATAAAAATTAAATTCATTTAGCTAGAAATAGCTAGAAATAAATGTATTAAATATTCTTTAACAATATTATATTATATTAACTCAGCAAATATATAAACCCGAAGGCAGTCTTTCTTTTTGGTTCTAGCCTGTTTCTATTTATTGGTTATTATATCACATAGAAAATATTCCAGTTATATACGATGAATTTAGTTTATATATTTTGATGAATAACGAATATTTGGCAATAGTTTCGTTAATAACTTGCTTTTACTATTTAAATTGATTCAAATTCATTCGCAATTAAATCTTTCCTTAACTAAAAGGTTTATTCCAAATAAATCGTTTATAGAAAGAAAGAGAGAGAGACAGAGAAAGATCTACTTGATTTGGGGACTGAGTTATTATTTATGCACGGCCACAAATCGAAGCTGTGGCAGCTTCGCTGGCTCGACAAAGCCATCCGCAGAAAGCGAAGGCAGAAGGTATCCATGTATCCATGTTTAATGGATGTCGAGCAGCTAAATTTATGTCCTCCCCGACTGCCGATGATATGCAATGAGCTGGCAATGCCTCTAGGCCTCCCACACCTGCCTGACTCTGTCTCTGTCTGTCATCTGTCTGTCTGTCTGTCCGTCAGCCTGTCTGACAGCCACATGCTAATTAACCATTGAGTGGCTACGTTTTTGTATAAGCTGCGGTAAGTCTAGCGCGTGTGTGTGCAAGAGAGAGAGAGATGAAAGGGAGAGCGCATCGTCGGTAAATGCATAAAATGGAAACTAATTAGAAACAGCCATTACGCATGATAACACTTTAAAGAGGCCTCGTTGCAGCAGGGCAGCAGGCGAACAAAAAGCGAACTGATGCGAGTTGATGCGAACTGATGCGAACTGATGCAAATGGCATTGAATCGAAAAATCTTAAATGAAATACAGGTGTAACTGAGTGCCGACAGACCCAACCCTGCTGATGAGTTTTCGAACTGGGTCATTAGCTAAACCGAATCCAAGCCGAGACTGCCTAAATTCAGATTGAATTCGAGCACATGAAACTCTTTTGGCATCTGCACTGGGCCCCAAAGCCATAATCAATGCCGATGATGAGCAGAATGATGGGCATGATAAGTTGCAGTGGACTGCATTGGGGGAATCTTTTTGTTATGTGCAGAGCGGACAGGCAGCAAGGCTTGATGTGTGCTGAATGAGAAGACATAACGCATCAATGTCTGACAACTTGATGTGAGTTGATGTGCTGTGGACAGAACCTTGCGCAAGTCCTGCTTAAATTGTTTCCCAGCAAGTCGAAAAAGTTTGCCTGCGCAATTTTCTTTGTAATTTCTCTGACTGTTTTTACGTTTTTCCTGCGAGTTTTCCATTGCGGCACGGTTCCGGATTGCGACTGCGACTGCGACTGCGACTGAGACTGGTGTGGCCATATTTTAGCTTAATTAACTCGCAACTATTTAATTGGACATCACAAGTGGCCCGCTCTCGTTTTGGATTTCGTTAGTAGCCACAGCTCCCTGCTCGTTTCCACTGCTGCCTCCTCTTGGAGCCTTGGCACATTCAATGACTACAAATTGCGGTCATCAGCGACGCTCGCTCGGGTGTTCGTTTGTCACGTAGCCTGCGACCAAGGAACTGGAACCAGCAGCATCCAAACAGCAGACAAAGGGAATGCGAGGGGAGGAGGGAATGGGCAGAAGGGGGCGGGGCAACGTAGAACGAGGCGTGCAAAGGAAACAAACCAGAAATCAAGCACGTATGCATCGGCAGCAAAAGCGACAGCAGAGAAGCGAGCTCGGCTTCGCGATTTGTATAAAATGAAAATGACGCTGACCGGCGGAGAATGCGGTAACCGAATTGAGGTCGAGAGTTGTAGGCTTGCCACGCCCTCGCGCCTCCGCGCCTGCACTCCCCAGGTGGCCTCCGCTTGAGCAGCACCTGCAGTTGGACTTGCTGCGAGTGCAATGGGAAACCGCTTTGCAGCTCATTATGAACATCGAGATGGCAATGTGAGTGTGAGTATGTATATATATATGTGTGTGTGTGTGTGTGTGTGTTGAGTGTGGAATGTGGAATGTGGCTGTCGTTGTGAACGTCAATGTGGATGCTCCTGTCGCACCCGCTGTCGATGGAAACGTTCTTAATTAGTTTCTGATGTTTTGTTTCCCTGTTGTTGTTGCCTTTCTCATTGTTGTTGCTGTTGTTGTTGTCGTTGCCTTGGCTGATGTAATTTTCTGCTTGTTATTTTCGTTTCGCTGTGTTATGCATTTTCTTCTAATTGGAATTTAATTGAAATGTTTGTCATTTGCGGCAGGCAGCCAAGCAGCAACAGGACGCTTTCCCACACGTTTTGCTGCTGTCAAATTTCAGCTTCTGCTTCAGCTTCTGCTTCTGCTTTCGCCTTTGCTTCAGCTTCAACTGATTTGCCTTACGTTTGTGCCACGCCCTCTCAGCATTGCTGCGGTTTCTTCTGCTGTCTTGTCTTTCGGCTCTCGCTTCCACCTTTCCCTGCTCCGTTGCTCCGCTGCTCCACTTCTCGCTGTGCTTTGTTTATTTACTTTGCGGTTTACTTCCGCTACTGCTTTGTGCCCAACTTGATATATAAGTCTAAAAGACTTTTTTGCCGTTGCCAACGCGACGTATACTCGATATGGAAATGGCTTAAACACAGTTGCAAATGGAAACGGCGACACAGCGTTGCCTTTAAGTAGCCTTTAAGTAAGTTCAATTGTTCGCCAACACGGACAAAGGCCAAACACACACACACACTCTTACTTCTATGCGCGTGTCTATGTGTGTGTGTGTGTACAAAAGAAAACGTCCAACGAATGACGGCTTAACGCGGTGCTTTGACTTCAAAGGAAACACTCTCTATGAATCGTAATCATGCAAAAAAGTCATCAATACATTTGCCCTGCCTTTACTTGCGCATACGTATACGTAATATGCATAAAGAATATGCTACACTGGTGTATATGTATGCTATTTACACTGGGAAATTGATAGATATCAATGTTTAAATCAAACACAACTTATTTCATTTTGAATCATAAAGAAGAAGTTCCAAGTTAACCAATAGAAATAAACAGTCCATATATAGTCGATAGTATTATAGTGCTTCATCGATTTCAGATCTGGAGAAGTAATGTAGCTCGCAAGTTGCTCGTCATCCAATGCTAACTGAGTAAAGTCTTGTATTTTGATAACTTAGAAACTTATCGCTGCTGAGCAGAAAGACAAGCAAGGGGAGCAATCAAATGCACAGATGTAAAACATATGTGATCACTGTCATCATGTACGATGGGGTCGCACAGGTCGCACAGCCTCTAATGCGTCTTCTTGTGTGTGTGCAAGTGTGCGTGTGGGCCCCATTGTGCCGCTTTATTGTTGTTTAAAAACGTTTTCCCATTGCATGGACAAAAGTTATTAAAATAAATATTATGGCAGATCTCACAACAAAACAAGCAAAGCAACAACAGCAACAACAGCAACAACAACAGCGGCAACAACAATAAAAATAATAATAAAAATTGGAGCACAGGTTTCATGCCCTGCGGGCAGTTGGTCAACTGTTCTTGTTTTTGTAAGTGGAGGTTGTCATTGTCGTTGTATTTGTTGTTGTTGTTCTTGTTGCTACTCTCGCTGTTGTTGCCAGTAAACGAATTTTCCGAAAAAGGACCCAACAAAACACAGAGAGAGAGGAAGAGAGTGAGGGAGAGAGAGAGAAGTGAAGTGGAGGGAGCAGGACGAAAGGTGGAAAAGCTCGAAAACGAGTAGAGCCGTAACAACGACACAAAACACAGAAACAACAAGAGTAGAAAAGACAACAACAGAGATAACAACAAACAACAACAACAGCAACAACAACGAGTTCAATTGACATTTGCAAATATTCTCTAAAACAAAGATAGAAAAAATGCGTAACCGAGGCAGATTGAACTCGCAACGCCATCGCCAACAAAGGCCGCAAGCCGCAACTCCCCCTACCACCATCGACCCTTGCTCGATGTCAACGTTGCCGCTCAGAAGCCTAGTGCAATTTCCTGGCCATAAACAATGGAAAACAGTTGCCCGATGTGTCCCAAACACAATAAAAAAAATGCATAAAATAGTTAGTCTTTATATTGATATATTGATATATTGATATATTGATATATTGATATATTGATATATTGATATATTGATATATTGATATATTGATATATTGATATATTGATATATTGATATATTGATATATTGATATATTGATATATTGATATATTGATATATTGATATATTGATATATTGATATATTGATATATTGATATATTGATATATTGATATATTGATATATTGATATATTGATATATTGATATATTGATATATTGATATATTGATATATTGATATATTGATATATTGATATATTGATATATTGATATATTGATATATTGATATATTGATATATTGATATATTGATATATTGATATATTGATATATTGATATATTGATATATTGATATATTGATATATTGATATATTGAAATATTGATATATTGATATATTGATATATTGATATATTGATATATTGATATATTGATATAGTGATATATTGATATATTGATATAGTGATATATTGATATATTGATATATTGATATATTGATATATTGATATATTGATATATTGATATATTGATATATTGATATATTGATATATTGATATATTGATATATTGATATATTGATATATTGATATATTGATATATTGATATATTGATATATTGATATATTGATATATTGATATATTGATATATTGATATATTGATATATTGATATATTGATATATTGATATATTGATATATTGATATATTGATATATTGATATATTGATATATTGATATATTGATATATTGATATATTGATATATTGATATATTGATATATTGATATATTGATATATTGATATATTGATATATTGATATATTGATATATTGATATATTGATATATTGATATATTGATATATTGATATATTGATATATTTCACGTTGCATATGTCTCTCTTCCGTCTCCCTTGTGGCGAATGGCAAAATGACTTTGTCTACAGTAACAGAAGAAGGTGGAGAAGCGAAAAGAGAATCGACTTGAGAATCAGAGAAACCAGGCACGCGCTGAGGGTCGTGCATCATAAGTATGTAGAGCGCAACACACGTGCAAAATTCTATCAAATTTGCAGTCGGCATTGACCACAGCTGAGGCGAATGATCATTTGGCCACTTCGGTTTGTGAACTTTATGCTTTCTACACGTGTTCACATATGGAGGCAGAGGGTGAGGGGGAATGGGCGGAGAGAGACCTGGTAATAATAATGATATTGTGGTATTATCATTTGGCAATTTACTTTTGGCCACATTCACAAACCTGCCAGAGCTGCAACAAAAGCTTCGCCCGAAAACTAATTTCATCTGCGCAAATGTTCTATGCACACGTGGCCAAGAGCCCAGTCCGTGTGCCGTGTGTGACTGTGTGAGTGTGCGAGAGAGGAAAAAAGAGAGAGAGAGGGGGGAGGTGTAATAAAGGTGGTCAAGGGCAGCGCGGAGGGTCGGTTTGCGGAAGCCGCAATGGAAATTTTAAATGAAATTATTGCAGAATCCGCACGGACTACGAGACGGGCCACATCACACACAGTTGGGGGTCGGGATGAAGGGAGAGAGACAGCAGGGGGGGCACTGCCAAATGAAAATATTGAAACAAATATTAGTGGAGAAATCTTACAATTTTCCAGAGCATTAAATTTCACTTTGCACAAAAAAAAAGACAACGCGAGTCAGCAAAGGCAAAAGGAAATGGAAAAACGAGTTTTGCCTGGAAAATTTCGAACTCGCCCAATGACTTAGACTGTATCAAGGGCGAACGAAGAGACAAAGAAACAAACAATGACTATTCCGTGATATGGGTCTGTTCTCCGTTTAAATCTATCACATATAGGGTATCTGCCGGTCGAGCCACACACTGCTGTCTCGCTTGGCTTGTCCTTTTGCCGCGCTTAACTAAACTGAGTGGTTTAGCTGAAGCGTTGCTGAAGTGTGCGGCAGTTTGTTAAGCTGAACGCTTGAGGCTGCTTAGTGGGAAGCCTGCCATGCTCCCACATTACTTCACCTGTCCTCTCTATCTCTCGCCTTCTCTTTCTCTTGCTCCGTCTCTGTCTCTGTCTCCGTCTCTGATTGTCTGTGCTGTGCACTGCGTCTAGTCAATCTGCTCTGTGCGTTTTCCCACTTTGTTCTACTTACCTCAACGTAAATGTCGATGTGATGTCGAGTTCGCTGCACGTTTTCCTTTTCCCACTCTGTTTTTCTTCAGCTGAAAATGAACGGAAAACAAGTTTCGAGCACATTAGTTATGTCTTTTATGGCAAAATATCGAAGGTGGAAATAAGATGCGAGTGCATTAGTCATGCCCCATAGAGAGAGAGAGAGAGAGAGATCAACCTAAGCAGTTCTACATAATGTAATGCACTGTCCATATTTGTATAAGGTACCTATGCTCTTTACTCTTTCTTTACTCTTTCTTACTCCTTAAAGATGCTCTTTACTATATAGTCCTTTCCCTTCTCTACTGCTTGAAAATGCGAGTACATTAGTCATGTCCCATAGAGGGTAAGATCTATCTAAGCAGATCTACATGGAGCAATGCATAGTCAATATTTGTGGTACCTATGCTCTATACTCTGTAGTCTTTACCCTTTGTTACTGCTTCAAGATGTTGTTTACTATATAGTCCTTCCCTTCTTTACATGCCCCATAGAGGGTGACATCTATCTAAGCAGTTCTATATGGAGTCATAAACTGTTCATATTTGTGTGTGGTACATGCCCCATAGAGGGAGACATCTATCTAAGCAGTTCTATATGGAGTCATAAACTGTTCATATTTGTGTGTGGTACATGCCCCATAGAGGGAGACATCTATCTAAGCAGTTCTATATGGAGTCATAAACTGTCCATATTTGTGTGTGGTACCTATGCTCCTCACTGCATAGCCCTTACCCTTCCTAAGCATATAGTCCTTTCCCATCTCTACTGCTTAAAGATGAGAGTACATTAGTCATGCCCCATAGAGGGAAAGATCTATCTAAGCAGATCCATACAAAGTAATGTCCATATTTCTGTATGGTACCTATACTCTTCACTACATCGTCCTTACCCTGTTCTACTGCTTAATGTAGACTGCAAAATGTTCTCGAATCTCTTTAGAATTTTATTCTCGAAAAAAGAAGAACAAAGAACAAAGCACTGCGACGGCATTTGCCATACATTTTTATGAACTTTCAACTATGCATCCATAAACAAATTTATTGCTCTCAAACAGCAAACAATACCCCGGGATGAACCCATTGCCAAGTCCACTTTGTGGTTGCGTTTTTATTTAGCTTTTCTTTTGCTCAGCTTTTGTTTTTCTTGATAACAAAAGCGGGTTCAGCCAGCCAAGCATCCCATAGACCGGAAGACTCTTGGCGAGGGCGGAGGCATGAAGAGGTCACAAGAAGAAGAAGCATCACCATCCGCCTCCTCTCCATCCCTTGGCCATGCCTCCCCCACTTGCCTCGTCTGTAGCTGTGAGTCAATTGCAAGAGTAAACACATTAAAGGTCCGCAACCTTTGGCCATTAATAAGGCAGAAGCTTTCGCCAATCGATAACAATCAGATTCGTCGATTGTAATTAGCAAGAAGAGGCAAGAGGACTTTGGCTCGGCTGACTAGACATGAACATATATGGGCTATAGCTGACGTACATATATCGACTCTAAGTCACAGCTTACACAATGTTGTATCAAACGCTCTCTGACCCATCTCAAACAAAGCAGAGGTCGGGGGAGTGAGTGGGGGGAGGGAAATACCAAAAGCAAACGAAAGCAAAGCAAAGCAATCGCGCAATCTCGAAATGTATGCTTGGGGGGAGGGAGGAGTGTGGTCGGTGTAGGTCAGAGGTTGGCCAGCGTAACGGGATAATAAATTAAACTGTTTGCGTTGTGCGTGCGTGTGTGTGTGTGTGTGTGTGTATGTGTGGCCAAACCGAAGCATAGCCAGGGATGAAAGGGAAAATGTGTCACGTGGAACGGGCGAAGTTTAAAGCGATTTCCCCTTCTCCTTCTTCTTCTTCTTCTCTTTCGAGCTTAGGAACCTTTAATGCCAATTTTATGATCTATGGTCAGTTGCGTGACAGCTCGAGTCAAAAATTTATGTGCGCCTTTCCCATTGTTGCCACATGTTTGCTGAGTACTTGGTGTTGCCCGCCGCCTTTGGATGGTCGCCAATAATGAACAGATTAAGGCGAACATTGTAGAGTAAAGGGTTCCACAAGCACCTTCCCAAGACTGGTATCCCTCGTGAAGATTGGAATAAAGTTAAGCGCACTCTTTCAATTTGATCTCAACTATCTCAGCTGATAGCAAGTACTTTCCAGTTATGTCGGGGAATACTGTATCGAGTGAGCGAAGCATCTTGGCAATAACTTTTCTGTTTGTTGTCGCATTGCTGGGGCTGCCCTTAAGTCGAATACTTTTTAAGCTGTTGCTCCAGCTAGCGGAAAGTTTCCTAAACCAATGTCTCTCCACCCCCCACTTCGTCCATCATGAGCAGGCCTTATTGCTGTAGAATCATCGGCTTTGCCTGGATTTGATTTGTGTGCGTAATGTAAATTCATTAAGCTCCGCCCAAGTCCGCGACTTATGAGTAAGTCGTGACAGCCCCTACCTCCCTCCTTCCATCTAGGAGTCCTTCTTCGAGAGTCGACCTCATAACGACCTCACCACGCAAAGCAAAAATTTATGGTCAATCCGACATGTATTTACAATGACGCAAAGTTTTCTTTATGCATGCAAAACTTGGCCCAACTCGAGTCGCGAAGTTGTACTTTTTCAGCAGCTCTCGCTTAATTACCCTCGTGTTACCCACTGCCCCACTTCCGCTCTCCTCTTAAAGGGTTTTCCCAACTTGTGCAAATGAATGCAAAGTGGAAAAGAGGAAGGCAATACCGGCTCAATGGGAATATTGTAGAGAGTGTACAGTGTCTTTGGCTCACCCAATCTACGAGTGAGATTCGTCCCGTATTGCCTGTTGTTCCCTCGCTCTCTCTCTCTCTCTCGGTTCCAGCCCACTTTATGTACCGATATTAAAAGAATAATTGCTTTTCTCCGACAAATTGCACAGATAGAAAATTGCCTTTAAATTTAATCAACAATCATGCAAAGCCCTAGCAGGCAAGGCGGGACGTGGCGTGTCCTGGGGATGAGCTCGAGTTAATTTATGCCTCGTTTCTTGCGACACCAACACCAACACCAACACCGACGCCTGCCGAGGACAATGCGCAACTTAACACATGGGCACAAACACACTAACACTTACAGAGCACAAACCACAGACAAGCCTATGGCGTCGACTGAAGTAACTGCCTCAGCATCAGCATCAGCATCAGCCTCAGCATCAGCCTCAGCCAGCGCCAGAGCAAGTTGACACATGCCAAACGCCTTCTTAGGCCTGCCGCAGGGCTCAACGCTAGCTCGACTACGGCCCGAGCTCCTGCTTCAGGTTCAGGTTTAACCCCAAATCGTGAATCCCATCTTCAGCTGCTGCAGACATCTCCAAGGCAGACAGAAGACATTAACCGGCTTCATTACCTGCAAGCCTCAAATCAGTTGCGAAAACCCCCCAAAAGACATGAAAACCGCAAACGACGACGGAACCAAACTGATTAGCTGCCACTGTGCCGGATCCGGCTGAAGGAGCTGCCTGCCCGTGCGGCAGTATTCCTGATTGTGACGCTGAGTGTGCGGTTCTGAATGTGACTGTGAGTGTGAGTGGGAGTGTGAGTTTGAGTGTGAATGCGAGTATCAGTCTGAATCTGTGGTCTCTGTCTTCTGAGTTATTGGCTTTTAACCGCCCCCCGCCTCGCACACATCGTTCTAGTCGGCATCTTATAAATAAACCCGGTCGTAACAGTCCCAGCCAAAGGGTTAGTTCTTCTTCTTCTTCTTATTTTTTCACAAGTCTCTAAAGCAGGTACATGCTGCATTATTTATATCAGTTTTTGCTCAAACAATAACAAGCAACTGGAGACAGATACAGTCAATTTGCCGTTTTCCTTTTATCTCTTTGCAAAAAGTGGCCATTTTATTCAAGGTCTGAGACAAGCACAGTTCGAGTTATGATATTTTTCAATGAAATTGGTGGGTTTATACATCCATCCTCTACTCATAGAGTAGGGTATTTATTTAACACTGTGGAAGCCAAAAATGTTACAGGGAGCAGGCATAGATCTCAGAGACTGTGAGAGCTTGGACTATAAGTAAGTTACTAACAATATTTCTCATTTTTACGCGCACATTATAAATTTAAGAATTTAGCCACGCCCCTTTTTACACCCGTAAATTCATAAAAAAAAACTAATTCCTAGCGTCTTTTCAATGCTAGACAGTTCATATTTGATAAGCATTATAACTATAAAAAAAAAAAAAAATTATAACTATCACTATCCAAACGATTTCTGCCACTTTAGTTGCGAACGGATAGTTAACACAGAATTTTTTTTTTTTTTTTATATATTAACACAGAAGTAATTTAAGATATTATATTAATCTACAAGGTACCCAAAAAAGCATCGTTTTGGTTAGGTGTCTAGCAGGAATATACCACGCTGTACTGTTGAGGATACAATTCCAAAAGCTCTCAACATCTAATTATGATATACCACAGATAACTTGGTAAAAATGAATATAAGTTATATTATAATCTTGTTAGTTACATCGTTAATTCAATTTGTTGTCTAAACGTAACTCTGGGAATTTCCATTCGCTCCATCGAGAGTTTTCATGACATAAATTCAATGGAAACTTTAAGGAGAGAAGCCATTAAAACAACCTGTCCCTTCTACAAGACCACATGATATGCGATAAGCATCGGGGCGCAGTGCCTTTGCCACACTTGGAGTCGGGTTGCAAGGAAGGCGAGTGGCAGGTTATCAGTTCCGGCAAAGTCAATTTACGGACAACACATGTCCGAGTTCGCACGACTCGATATTAATAAACACTTAAGCCGGGCTCCCAACAAGGACCAAGGCACCAAGACAATGGGCCAGTTACAACAGCAACAGCAACAGCAGCAGGAGCGACGACAGTGTATAAATGGCTCACACATGTGACTAAAAATGAATGACATCGTTTGCCGGGGAACAGAGTAGAGAGAGGAGAGAAGGAAGCGAAGGCAGCTCGTTGTCCCCAGTAGATATGATATTAAATTCGTATTTCCACGCCGCGCAGTGGACAAATAATGAGTATTTCATTAGAGGGCAAACAAAATGGCGTTCTGCTTGATAAGCTGGCGAACAGGACACACAACACGACATGCCACACACGCTCGATTTGTAAACACTGGCGCAGGCAGAGGCAGAGCCACACATACTCAGTCAGCCGGATGAGCAGCTTTTGTCCTGGCGAGAGTCGCCATCTGCTTAGCCAACCCAGCATCGCATACACAGATAGTCAGGGTGCCGCATTGTCACATAGTTAATAAAATGTCACAGCGCGATTCGGTTCTATTAATGCAATATTGAGCGAAAAGTAATAGGAAGCGATCAATAGGGAGGTCGCTCAGCCTTGGCTTCTCTTGTTGATTTGGACACTCGAGGTAACTGGCAAGCAACTTGCTGATGGGCCGCCTTAACAGAGTGTGAGTTATTTATTGTTATGATGCACAGTTGGACGAGAGGAGAGAGGAAGGTGGCGGGAGAGTGGCATTAAAGTGTCTCAGTTCCATATTCTAATCTTCAAGCGTTGAGTAGGAGGCGGAGTGGGAAGGAGATGAAGCTAGACGGAGCGATCCTGATTCTGATTCTTATCCTGATTGCCTCCCTTGGTGGCAGAGTCTTTGTCTCCGAAGAGCAACTCATCCAGATCGGAATCGCTGTCGCTCCAGAAGCACACGCGAGTCTCCTTGCTGCTGCCCGTGCTGCTTAAGTTCAAGATATCCAGCAGCTCCTCGATCGGCACACTTTTGCTCGAAGTGAAGATGGACACCAGATGCTTGGGATCATTGTCGGCAAATACACACGAGGCGTTAGCTTTCCCGTCGCCATTGCCATCGGCCCTGCCTTGGACGTTGCCTGCCCCATCGTTATGGCCACCGTCCGGCTTATCTCTGTCGTCATTGTCATTGGCATCCCCATTGCCAGCCGCCATTGGATCAGGCTGCACTGCTGGAAGTCTAGTGCAACTCGTGACGATGGCACCATCGCCGACAAGATCGGGCTGACACGCTGCCTTCATTGCCTTGTTGCGGGCGCGACAGCGAATGCGCGGCTTCTTTTCCTTCTTCTTACAGCGCTCCAGGTGGATCAGGCACTGGGAATCCTTTATCGACACCAGCTGCGGCAGACTCGCCAACTCGCATTCGGGCTCCGTGTCGGGCAAGATGATTTCACTAGACTCGCTGCTGATGATGTACACGTTGCTCTGGATGGAGCACTCCACCTTGGGGTAGTACATCACCTTCTGGCCGCCATCCTTCATGGAAAAATGTACCTGCTGTATGCCGCTCAGCACGCTCATCGGCAGCTTCTGTAGGCTGCTCCGCAGACGATTGTCGTCGATCATCGAAGGGCGCGGGATGTGCTTGTGCTTGCGTCGCGTTGAGCCTTTGCCGCCTATGCGCACTACCTTCTCCAGTTGCTTCAGCTTCGCCGGGTTCATGCCGAAAGTGCGCTGCAATCGATGTGGGGGAGGAGGCGTGTTAGCCAGCGACTGCGAGGGCTGCCATAGCAATCCACTTACATTTTACGATTCACTGAAAGTCGGTTTGTTGCGATGCTTCCGATAGGCGACTGGAAAAAAAGTGAGGCATCGCCTACTGTCATCACATTTGACAACGCTCAACTGACATCTGCCAATGACACTTTGCTGGACTTTCAAACACTGCACGAAAGTAACGTTAGTTGTAGCTACCGAAATCGATAAGTTATCGACGAACACAATAAAACTTTCCCAAGTTATCGGGCGATCGCTTTGCGATTCCTTTATTAACCTTGCTTCTTATTTGCTAACAGTTCTGTCAACTTCGAATTCGTATACCCTTGCGAAGGGTATATTCATTTTTGCCAGGAGCTTAGCCATATAATTTAATCGAAATAAATATTTATAGCTGACATTAGAAGATAAGAGTTTTTGATCTAGATCAGTATTGTTTTTAAACCCTTCGACCATTGAAAATGCTCAATTAAGGGTATACTAAGTTTGTGCAAATGTGTGTAACAGGCAGAAGAAAGCGTGGCAGCGCCCACAAATTATAAAGATTCTTGCTCAGGATCACCGGCCTAGTTCCTTGAGCCGTTTCCGTCTGTATGAACACACAGATCTTGGCTATTATAAAAGCTAGAGATATCAAATTTGACATGAAAATTTTTGTTTACTATGCGCAGATTAAGTTTATTTCAAATGTATAGTGCCACGCCCACCGCCCCCTGTAAATCATAGTTAAATTTTAAAACTCGATTTGTAAGCGATGTATAAAAGATACAACTTTCTGATTTCAACACATAGTTAGCCGACTATAATATGAATCTTTTCTTCAAATTTTACTCAGATCAAATAATAAACGCAGAAGTTGTTCAGGAAACTATGAGCATAACACCAAATGCTTGTGTCAGCTAACAAGGGAGGCAGGCGACCACGAGCGCCATCTGTCGAGCATAATTTAAAAAATGTATATATATATATTTGTGTATGAATTTAAAAAAAATAAACTACACTAAAACAAAGGTCGAAGATTATTCCTCGGTCGCGTGCCGCCCGACTGTCATCATATCTCATCAGTGCCAATCAACGTTATTTCGTAACCGACTTACACTCTTTTCATTTTATAGCGATATGTTCTATATCTTTCATAGGTACAATCAGTTAGTAGTTAATATGCCGTATAACATATGTAAAGCAATGAGTCTGTTAACAAAGACAAGAATTGAATTGTGTTTCAATATATATGACTAGTTTAGGAATAGTCGGGGAAATTTGGAGCGAAAACCTGCAAGGGCCCTTTCGCAAGCTGAAGGTAACCTTCTTGTTTAAGTTTGTTTCGTTTGTTTCTTCAACATAGCTAAAAAATAATTCATAAGGAAAATCTAAAATTAAAAACATATTTTCTTTATCAGATTTATTGATACCAAAAACTGTTGATTTAATTAAGAGCCTAACAAATCAATTACTCATTAATTTAATAAAGCCTAATCAAATTACTCGCAACACTTTTTCAATGCATTTTTTTTGTTGTTGTTTGCCACAACAACAATGTCAAGCAGGTGGTTGCCAATTTGTTAAAATGTAATTAAATATGCAAGACTATAAATCAATTTATTGTATTTTGTTAATTTGTGTAACGAGTTTATTTAGCATGCAGAATAAATAAATAATTGAACATTTGAGATATGCAATGCATATTATGCATGACAGTGTAAATGCCTAAAAAGTGCAGATAACATTGTAATAAATACAAAACAAAAACAGAAAATAAACTGCTTTCGGCATGCCGAATGTTTTATACCCTTACAGGTTGTGGCTAAATGTCCTCCGAAAGTCTCTACAGATGTTTTATTGCTGGTACAGAAAAGTATAGTATTGTTCATGTACTCATTAATAGCTACCATTAGTCTAGTGAATGAAATTTGTATTTATAGCTGATTATTCCTATAAGAGCAATAGAATATAGTTTTTAGATTTACATTAAATTGAAAAAGTTTACATAGAACTGTAACTTTAATGAATACTGATTAGTTAGGTTAATCCCAAAACAATATATTTTGACCGATTGTTCCTATGTTCCTATGTCAGCTATATGTTATACTGGTCTGATTCTTGTGAAATTGTATATGCATATTAGATATACATATATAAAAAGTCAGATGTTCTAAATTTGGTTGCATTACCTTAACAAATAACAAAAATCGGCCGATAGTTTGTATGGCAGCTATACGATATATAGCTCAGATTTGATTTGTTCCGACTTATTTATAGCGTGCAGCAATGGGAGACGTGTGTATTTCATCTAGATAACTTTACAACTGAGTTCGACTCCTCTGTTAATACTCATCCAGAATATGCAGACTCTATATACTTGGAGATGTCTCCAAAGGTGCGTTGCAAATTAATATACCTTTTGCAAGGGTATAGGAATGCTGCCAGTAGCTTGGCAATGGGGTGTCAATTAAAAGCTGCCTGCTACGGCAAGGCAGAGAGAGTGGGCCACTCGCTAACTGGGCAGCACTGGCAACTGCTTGTAGACTTATCGATAAATGACCTAACACATGTTGGAGCGAAGGAGGCAGCAGCACGTGCAGGGTATTTTCAGTGTACTCGCTCAACTATTTCAATTATTTGAAATGCTCAAATTGCTTTTATGGCAAAGCACTCATGCTGGTCTGTGTGAGTACTCGCTTTCTGATTCACTTGCCCAACTGGAAATCAAATTAGAATGCTCCAGCCGAAAAATGTACCGTTTTATGAAATGTTCATTTGATTTTATTTGTTTTAATGCGATGTTGGCTCGTCCAAATGCGCTGCCGGCTACTTTAGCGCATTAAATGGCTTTTTCGCCTCCGCAAACAATGGCGGCAGCGCCGGCAACACGCCGCTTCAAGTGCTGCAGCCGTCAATCGCAGTCGCAGTCGCAGTCGACGTCGCTGCTTTCTTTGTTGCAGTCAGTTGCGTCAGAGCATCAATCGCCCGCGGCAGGCAATGCTCATTTGCCAGTGTTTGCATGTGTGTGTGTGTGTGCGAGTGCGAGTGCGAGTGTGTGTGTGTTGTGCGTAACATAAAAGCCATGCTGCCAATGGCAGCCAAAGGAGGGCGCCACGCAGACACATGTAAAACTTGACGTTGCGGTTGCAAGCTTCGCTCGGAGGCAGCAAATAAAAAACACGTGAAAACAGTCGACGCTTTTAAGCACGCATTTACATACGCACACACACCCACAGACACACACACATGAGTGCACACACACCTAGACACACACACACAGACTCAGAAAGAGCGCACAACAAGCTGGACAAGCACTGACCGCATTGCGAACTAACCCAAAAGCCTCAATGAGGTAGCGCATTGGCTTACACGTTTCGCTTCAGCACACAGAAAGGCAGAGAGAGTGAGAAAGAGAGAGAGATAGAGCAAGCACGCTTAGATGTTTGCCCGGAGTCATGAATACCCTTTGCATTAAGCGAGTGGCCAATGCAGTATTCCTCTTCTCTACTCTCTACTCTGCTCCACTCTCTACTCTACTCCTTGTCTCTTCTCCCCTCTTGATGTTATGCAGGGTATATGCCGCATAGGGTGTCCGCTAACGTAACCTGTCCCCAATTCCTTTTTGTTCCCTGATGGATACATCTTTAATCCATTAAAAATAGAAAGAACTTTTCCAAGTGCTTGACAGACAGAATGCGATAAATTCATATTTTCAGCGTGTTTTTTTCTACACGATTTTGTCATCGAATCAATCTCGCTAGCTGCGACCCCATTTTGAGAGATAAAAATACTTTCTAAAGTGTTAGCATTGCAAGCAAACTTTTAATGTGTCCATCTGACAATGAAAAATAATCAAAATAACTTAGTCGACAAGCAAAATGCACTGCGGTTTGAGAGTTTTATTATTATTTGATTGGAGGGAATTGTACTGCGACCTTATAGATCTATTGCACCCCCTGCTGAGCTTGGAGCTCCTTATCCAGTACAGTAACTCTAAACATATCCGGAATTTTCGTGGACTGGTCTACCTTATCTCATTTATTTCGAGAAGGTACCTGCCTAACGACGCACTTCTTTTAAGAGCCAATGCCGGACATACTGTGAGTATGTGCACTGGTGCCTCGCAGAATCTGCATAGTTCATTACTCACTACTCCTAGTTTTCTGAGATGTGCTCTTAGCCTACAATACCCTGTAAGTAGGCCTATGAGGCCATTGGGATTGCTTTACAAATGAGTTCAGATCGGTTATTATGCGTAAAAGTTACGAGGGTCGTTTGATAAGTCCGTGACTTTTTGAATAAAATATATTTTTTTCGTCAAAGAAGCGTTTTATTTCTCAACATAATCTCCTTTTAGCTCTATACATTTAGTCCAGCGTTTTTCCAATTTTTTTATTCCTTCCAAATAATAGGTTTTCTCAAGGCCCTCAAAATAGTCGTTTGTTTCTGTGATGACCTCTTCATTTGACCCGAATCTCTTACCGCCGAGCCATTTCTTCATGTTTGGAAACAAAAAATAGTCACAGGGGGCTAAATCTGGAGAATATGCTGGATGGGGTAGCAGTTCGTAGCCCAATTTATGAAATTTTGCCATGCTGACTACACACGTGTGCACCCGTGCATTGTCCTGATGGAACAGCACTTTTTTTTTCGCCAAATGCGGTCGTTTCTGCTTCAAATCAATATCGAATCTGTCCAAAAGCTCTGAATAATATTCGCCGGTGATCGTTTTACCCTTTTCAAGGTAATCGATGTGAATGATACCTTGTGCATCCCAAAAAACTGTGGCCATGACCTTGTTGGCCGACAGACCCACCTTGGCCTTCTTTGGTGCACGTTCACCCGGAGAAACCCACTGTCTTGATTGTTCTTTGGTCTCTGGTGTGGTGTGGTGGATCCATGTTTCGTCTACGGTAACGAAACGGCGCAAAAATTCGTTTGGATTGCGGTTGAACATCGCCAAACACTCCTTTGAAATGGTCACACGGTTGCGCTTATGGTCGTGTGTGAGCAATCGCGGCACCCATCGCGCGGAAAGCTTTTTCATGTCCAAATATTCATGTAAAATGTGATGTACCCGTTCAGTTGAGATGCCTACAGCCTCAGCTACCTCACGCACTTTCATTCTCCGATCATCCAATATCATTCCATGGATTTTGTCGACGATTTCTGGCATGACGACCTCTTTTGGGCGACCTGAACGTTCGGCATCACTTGTACTGGTACGACCACAACGGAACTCAGTAAACCATTTCTTAACCATTGAAATTGATGGTGCAGAGTCCCCATAATATTTATCAAGTCTTTCCTTGGTTTCGGTGATGGATTTTTTACGCAAAAAATAATGCTTAATTAGCACACGAAATTCACTTTTTTCCATTTTCGTTAAAATTCACGAGATCGTCTGCTTTCAATGCCTATAAAACGCAAACTAAGAAACGCAGCTTTCTCAAAATTTTACAGTCAGCTGTTAATCGATAACTGCTGACAGGAGCAGTGTTGTATTTAGAGCAGGTGCGCGGCAAATACAAAAAGTCACGGACTTAACAAACGACCCTCGTATAGACGAAAGTAGGTAATATGATGGGGCCAACACTATCAGGGAGAACCTAAAGTCTGAGGAGGCAAAGATCCGCGTATTAGACTGAGTAGACTTGCGGCAGTCGAAGCCTCTCTTCGGGTGCTACAGCCTAAATAAGTTTAAACAGTCAATAAAGCTGAATAGGAACCCTTGCTGAGCTACTTACGTCACTATAGGCTAAAAACAGACCTTAGCAAACTAGAAGAAGTAAGCAATGAACTCTGCAGGCTCGAGGCAGTACAGACTTACAGTACGGTATTGCCAAGCACCTTCTCGGGTCTAACGGGTTAAGTTAGACTAGACAAGGCAATATTATAGATTTTCTTAGCATAACTGGACTGGATAGAGAGGTCTAAGTATAGAAGGGAGTAAAGTGGATGTATAAGTTCGTAGTACATTTCCCCCAACCCTATAATAGTAAAGCTACGATAAAATATAAGAGTTGGGAGGAACTCTGGCTAGAGTTTACATCCCTGCCTACCACACTCGACTCTTACTTGTTATTCTTATATTATCCTGAGTTGGGACTGTTGAATGCTCTGTAATTTGAACTGCACAGAGTTCCGTTCGGTTAGGGTTCAGTACATGAATGTGTACTTCGTTCAGGCCTGTTAATGCGGTTTTCTTTCCTGAATAAGTATTAACATTACATAAGTTTGCACTGGGCGGCGTGTAGGACAGGCCGAATTGCTTCCTTTTTTTGGTCAATATCAATATGTGCGCATCCATTACGGTAAGACACCCTCACACACACAGACTCCCACTCAGAGAGAGGAAGAGAAAGAAAAAGAGAGAGAGAGAGAAGAGGAGGGAGCTGCACATGGCTGCAGCGACGTGCGAAAGTCGGAGCAAAATATTATCGTATACAAATATGTGCGGAGTAAGCGAACGTTTGTGGCGCGACGGTGGCGGTACAGGGGGAGGGGGGCAGATGCTGGGGAAGGTACATGAAACATAAATATCGCATTACCGATAAACGCGCGAGAAAAGGGCAACAGCGAGAGGCGAAAGAAAAACAAAAACGTGCAACAATAAATACAGATAAAGCAGCAAACAAATACATAGACACGCAGACACACGCCCGTGCATGTCCGTACATGTTCGTTTTTGGCAAAAGTGGCCACAACACAAGTTTGGGCCAAGAGCAAAAAGCAGCAGAGAAGTGGAAGATGAAACAAGGAAGAGAAGAGAGGGAAGAGGGAAGAGGGGCGATAGAACCTGACCGAAAGAAAACTATCTCGTTTTGAATGCAGACTTCGAAGCAGCCTAATTTAGTTTTGTTCTGCCAGACGAATAACAGGGCAAAGAGGAATCCCCCTGCCCTCAGATCCCTTTACCCCATCCCTTGACTATTACCCACTGTAAAGTGGTCCTGTGGATAAGCCCGGCACCGAACCGGGCACCGGCACTGTGGGCCGCACCTCCTGCATTTGTTCTGCTTAAGCTCGTAATTGAATAAGTAAGCAAAATTTGATTTCCCTTCACTTTATTTCCTATTCTGCTCTCTCTCTCTGATACTGCAAAACAATCATCTGACCACACACACACACACCCAAACACACATGCGACTATATACGATCAACAATCAGTCTGTAAGCCTCAGTTGTGGATCCAATTTAGTGCAGTCAGAGCAACGAATAGTGGAGTCTGCCTTCAACTTCGTGAGTTCTGTACAATCTTGTAGGGAAACTCCAGTGAAAAGCTTTTGCATTTATGCAGAATTAAGAAATGTGCTCATTACAGTTTGCATACGGCTTCTAGTGGTAAGTTTGCTCTAAAAGACTCAAATGTACACTAACTTCTGTAAGTATTCACATAGTTCTCACTGTACATAGAGAACACATCACAGCCTGATCAGTGAGGAGTTCTCTGGATTGTTTACTTTCTTAGAGTGCAATAAATTCATATTAAGCTCGACAGATTCACAACCCTATAGTAGTGGCCACTAGTTCATAGCTAGTGAAATAGGTACTTACTAAGGGAATACCCCTTCTTACTTAGCGTCTATCGCCAAGACCTCGTTAAACAGTAAGAAGAGATTGGGGTACACATGATTGGGGTAGGTACTACAATAGATTAGGTACTAGAGAATTGACAGAGTACTTAGAGTATTCATGTAGGTACCCATGAATGGACTGGAGAAAGAAGTATCCACAATAAAAGTACTTAAGAGGTTATCCATGAATAGGTGGGTTAATAGAATACCCATCACTAGGGTAGTAGGTTGAATAGAGTAACTACTCATGTAGTCAAGTAGTCAGTGAAGTTTTCTATTATTGAATATTATATAAAGTACTTCAAATTATTTTATTGTATTTTTTTTTTTTTTAATTATTTGAATTCAAGTATATGCTATAATAACAAAGTAATGCCTTCATCTCTACTTACAGTTAAGCGTTCATATATATTTATTCTTTTCGTTTATTGAAAATTGTCATTAAGGGGTATACTGACTTTGTGAAAATGTATTTAACAGGCAGAAGAATAGAAGTATATATATTCTTGTTCTAAATCACTTTCCTAGTCGAATGAGCAATGTCTATAAAATATGTCTGTCTGTCTTCCCCTCTGAATCAACTCGCCGATCTCGTTATCATGTAAGCTAGAGATACTAAAGAAATACTCATGGTTACCATATATAGATCAAGTTTATGTTAAATTTTAGATGCAACGTTTGCAGATCGATATTTACCGTTTATTTAGGAACATATTAAAGTCACAACGGTCTACTTCCACATATATATTAACATATGCCAAACGCACATAGTCCCTAAACGCAGAATTTATGTAAGTTAACATTTGCTGTGCAGTTAAAGAAGAGACAGAAGAATATAAATAAAAAGGTCTTTAAGAATTGTACGCAGGGTATCTTGCTGTTGGGCGTAGCCGACTGTAGCATTCGACTCTTCTATTGGTTTATTTCGTTATAAATTTTGTAAATATATTCCTTGTAGTGGTATTAGAAAGGGGTAACCACGCTAAGTAGTTTGAAAATGAGCTTCCCTGTCAGTATCCTTCTCTTCGCAGTGTACATATATTATATATGTATATGTACATATACACAGCTGATCTGTTAGTTCAGCGCTTTGCAGTTGAGCAACGGATATAATCTGCGACCTTGTTGTGTTCCAGCGTAATAAAGCATGCGAAGTGGACTTGGACTTTACATCTAGCAAATGTTATTAGACCCTTTGAGGGGAGAGGAACGCGAACTTGCGCCGGGCATGGCGGGCAGGTGCAACAGTCTGACAGAGGGACAGCCTGACAAGGCAGAGAGGGACTTACTCGATGTCCACATACTCCGTACGCACTGTAAGTATGCCTGGCATAGGCATCCTGACTTAGCATATATGTATACTAAGAGCTGATCCGATCTGAGTCCGCAAGCAAGCTGCAGCTGGTCGATGAGGCAGGCAGGAGGGGAGGGTAGTGACAAAACACTTACAAAACTATACAAATTGGGTTTATCAGTGAGAGAGAGAGAGGGGAAGGAAGAAGGAGACGGAGAGGGAGGGAGTAGATAAATATTTGTATGCACATAAATTGGGACACTAACCACAGAGACCCTTCCACCCGCATTGCGGCCTTACAGGGTATAATTATAATGCATTTCATGTGGATGTAGTGCTAAAATGTTCACCCGGCTTCTGCACGATTGTGGTACCCACCTCTCCCCCTGCCCATGCCCATGCCCCTTCACTGCGCCAGCCAACATGTGCTGCCCTCAGCTAAACAATGCGCTGTCGCCTAGTCGGATGTGCTGCAGCAGCTTAAACAGGATGCTTGTTATCGTTGTAGTAAATGCTACAATGTGATTGTTGTTGTCCACCCTCCACACTCCAAGCCCCCTCCTCTGCTACCCCCCTTCTGCAGCACTTGTTGTTGTTGAGCTGCTCGTTTTTGGCTGTTGCTGTTGCTGTTGTTGTGATTCAAACGCAATTTTAATTTTGCGCCCAGCAAGGTCCCAGCAGAGACAGGGACAGAGACAGAGAGAGAGAGAGAGAGAGAGACAGCTGCCTGTTGCCTGCTTTGTCTCTTTTATGGCCTTGACTGGGCTCTTTTTAGCCGAGCACATGGGTGAGCAGGGAGGGGGCTGAGGGGAAGGCTGTGCAACATACCGCATTTATGTGCACATAATTTTCCAAAAATGTAAAATTCAAAATTAAAGAACAAAATTGCGCGCAATGTCAGCGCGAACGCCTACGATGTGTGACCAAGATCTGCGCGTGGGGGAGTTTTCTTTATGAGCATATTAGAAGCAAACACATACACACACACCCGCATACCCACACACGCACACAGACTGAGGAAAGCATAAAGATTGCGCGAGCTTTTATGCAAAGCGAACTTTTGACGCGTGCCCCGGAAAAAACATTATAAACTAATTAAGACAAATAACTTGGCAATGGGCAAGGAGCAAGGGGCAAGGGGAAGCAGGGGGAAGGCGGAACGAGGGAGAGGGGTAGGCATCACAGAGGACAGACACGGAGATCGTGGAGGGTCGATTGAGCCGAAGACAGGCCAGAGCAGGCTGAAGCCGTTGGCCGTAGGTGATGCCGCGAGGCAACGAGGGATTCATCAACTGTCTGTGTGTGTGTGTGTGAGTCCCACATTCACCACCCCTCCCTCTCTCTCTCCCTATCTTTCCCCCCATCTGTGGCGTGTATTTAGACTAAGGTTAATTACCAAATAACCTTTGGAATGTAATTAAGCCCGCAAGTGAACAGGGAAAGCGCCGGCGGAGATTGAAGGACAAGCGTCGCGGTTTGCCCACAAGTCGCCACAAGGCAAAGGCACTGCGACAGTGCGAATACAAGTACATACATATATGCCCTCGAGATACCCATTAGTCTCGAGTGGGGACAGCGAAAATAAAACAATCACATTTGTCCGCCATATCTAGTTAACTTGATTATAATGAACACACAGTCTGTAGACCTCGAGAACGCAACGAAATATTCCTGATCCAATTAAAAGTCGTGACTTGAATATATATACTATATACAGGCATTCTATAATGACTTATTTGCATATATCTGAAGGCATTCAGCTACACTAGTGATATTCTAGACGTTGAAGAAAAATAAATGCAGAAGGGAAGAAGAGAAAATATTTTGACTAAACAGTTCTTGTGGCATATATAGTATATATATATATATATATAATATATATAAACCATGTAGATATATCTATCAAATACCTATGTTTATATATCAGAGCACTTCTTGTGTGCGGGTTCCTTTGCCCCATATAGGAAAGTGTTCTAATTATTACACGCCTTACTGTGAAACGATAATTGTTAATAATAATTTCCAAAATTGTTCAATATTTTCTTCTTCAATATAGTCTTCTTCCTATCCAATTCCAACTTCTATCAGCGATGCTCAAAGTCGTTTTTAGGCGAAGGACTCCTTAAAATGTCTGATACCCAAGGCTTAGTCTCTTGTATGCTTTGGCAACTCTGGTTCGTATGTGGCAAAAACGGACGATACTTTGGATATATGTATGTATACTCTAAAAGGGTAGCCAAGTCCGTAGCGACGCTGAAGGGGTCCCTTAAGCGGGGGCCCCTTTAAGCGGGGGCCCCTTTAAGCGGAGGCCCCTTTAAGCGGAGGCCCCTTTAAGCGGAGGCCCCTTTAAGCGGGAGCCCTAGTGTAATTACTTTGCTTTTAAAGAGAGTATTGGCATTTGGATTATGAAGATCTGGCAACCCTCTTAAACATTCACTTATAATAGATATTAATCTGTAACTTTATAAACTTTAGAAATTTATTTATTGACATTAAATTAAATTAATTTATTCAAATTAAAATCTTAAGCATCAAGCACAATGCATTGCATCAAATTTACCATCTACAGGCTCAAAGGAAGTAGTCTTATGTTTATTATATCGAATTTGTACTCGATTTCATATTGACAAAATCATCAATGGTTCTTAAGATATCTTCATTTCGGGACGAATAATAATAATGTTGCCAATGTATTCAATCATTCATGTCCATACAAGGTTAGACAATCGAAGGATACTATACAGGCGAAGTAATGCCCTACCCACAAGGTATATACTTATCTATGTTATTAACAAACGGGCGCCCTTATGCACCACATACCCCGCCCACGCCCGGGCTACTGGCCTGGGGAGGGCAGTACAAGCCTTACTTGCCGTGATCATATCGGCAAATGGCCGCTAATTGGCTTAAACTATCTGTTGCACAATAATGGCCTCGGCATCGGTTTACACTCCCTCCTTGCCGCTGACCAATTGACGTGCGCTGCTCACTTGGCGCCAATAAGCCAGCCACATTGAGGTAATCCTTAAAGCGCGCTTCATAACTGAATTGCAAGGGATTTGGCATGCAATCAGGATGGTTGTGGTGCACGGGGAGTGGCAAGGGGAGGGGTAGGTTGAGGCAACTGCCTTGTTGTCACCCTTGTTGCAAAAGAATGAGGAAGACAGTAGACAACTCTGACAGACCCACTGCCTTCCCCCTCTACCTTCGCCCCTCTCCTATCTCTCCCCTCTACCTGTCTTCCCCCTCTTCTTGTGGCACCCCGCCCCATTTGTCCCTGGCGCACGCAACCGCAGCCGCATTCTTATTTACCAACTCATCACCATGTCTCGCTGCGCTTATCAGCAGCAGCAGCAGACGGGGAGTGGCAGAGTGTGGGAGAGAGGGAGAGGGGCAGCGCGTCGGGGGCAAATATGCTCGGCAAATATGGCGGAAGGAAGCAGATTAACACGGCAACGGCAGGTAGCAATGACAACGGCGGCGATGGCGGCAGACGACGATTGCTTTGATTGTTGTTGTTGTTCATATTGTTGTTGCTGTTGTTGTTGCTGTTCGTGTTGGTGCTGTTGTTGTTGCTGTTCGTGTTGTTGTTGCTTTCGTTGTCATTTAATTTGCTTTTTGTTGGTATTTTGCATTGAGTCGGCTGCTTTCACTTGGCTGCCTTCCTGCACAGCACTCACACGCACACACACACACCCCCACACATACCCACATGCATGCAGATGCACATGCACACTCAGCATCTCTGGCACACACACACTCACACACACACACATCTATGTTTGTCATCGATTTCGTTTTATCTGCTGCTCGCTTGCACATCTTGTGTGTGTGTGTGTGTTTTGTTTCAACTGCTCTTGCCTTAAACAGAAAGAGAGAGCGAGGGAGAGACGAAGAGCGAGAGAGAAAGAGTGAGAGGGAGAGAAAGAGAAAGAAAGAAATTCCATTTATTCGATTTAATGGCCGCACCCGCGTCAAGGTAACCGCGATTTAATTCGAACTCATTTCCAATCACGCACAATCACGCGAGCGTGCTGCACAGTAGACAGGGGGGCGTGCAGTGGGCGTGGTGTTGTGGCATCAAGTTGCACGCAACTGCATATTTATATCGACCATCTTCAGGGGGGGGGGGGGAGGTGTAGGATGTCGGAGCTATTTGGCGCTTGGCGCTTGGCACACGCAGCCTGCAATTATGACACCGCCAACGCCGTCGCACAGTGCAACAGTGCCTGCAAAAGTTCCATAACTGCTTGGCCACTCGGAAGTACACCAAGTTCTCTGATAACTTTCCGATTTGCAACGAATTACTATATGCTTTGGCACTTACTCTTTCTACTTTGTGGGGATATGAGTAGAAAAGGTATAACAATATGATGTATGTACATATATGTACATATATATACATATATATTATTAAATATATAAATATTATATAAATAGCGATCAATTTAGAAATTTCTGTCCGTTTGAACGCCAAGATATCACCTAATACAGAAACTAAGGAGACCAAATTAGACTTAAAGCTGTCTGTATACAATACTTTGCCTACTTGTGCTTTTTATTTCCATGCACAGTGGGAAAAAATTCGTTTTTTTCGGCATCAACTCTAATTTTAAAGATAATGATAATAAAAGACTTCGTGGTGTATTACAAATAGTATGTTTAAATTTCGGGTTTATAAATAGATACATATTAATATATTGATATTCTTTCGCTCGAGTTGCGGTCCTGCATTCGTGTAACTCAATGTTATTTCGACCTTGCTCTTGGATGTTATTTCTAGTAATATTTATACGATATATTGATATTTGATACACAAGCCGTTTTACGAATGTTTCTAGAAACACTTCAAAGTGTATATACTTTGAGTCATTTTTGTTTAATGTAAAGAAGAAGGTGGTATTGTTTAACATTTAAAAAAAAAAAAAAAGTGCGAAAAAAAATTGTTTTTCCCCATAGTGCCATGTGCACTGCACACAACTCACAATGGGCCGTCTCCCTGGCTGCGCATTTTATACCTGCTTTGTCTCACTGTGCCTGGGGGCTGAGCGAAGGAGCTCAGCATAAGTATTAGATATGGCGCCCTTTGGGGTATCGCTTGCCAACAGCTTGACCAGCTGGCTGCACTCTCAGTACAAGGTCTAATTGGAGACGAGCAGAGTACCTGAGAGGCAGGCAGGCAGGCAGGCAGGCAGACTGTCAAGCTGGTAACCAGGTACGTTGGCAATGCAATCGGTTATTAATCAAGTCAAACTGCAAGTTGCCAACTGCAATGGGTATTATCTTGCAAAACGCAATCAGCCTTGCTTCCTCCTCCCACTCTGTTGCAGTTGCCACGCGCTGCATGACGAGGGCAAATTGCAAATTACCCGAGGCCAGCAGCAGCTTATTATTGTACTTTGTATAGAATTGCGGAACGTGGCCACTATTAGGCAACAAGATTTAGCAGACTGGCAGGCAGAAACAAGCAGAGACATGCACAGACTGGCACGCACAGGCATCGCGCATTGAGCAGAGCAAATAAGAATCGAAACGAAATGTGTTCACGTATGTAATGCATCAATAATGACAGCAGGCAAACACACTCACACACACGCACACAGGCACAATTAGTATAAACATTGCAACACTAAACACTTGAAGCGCCTCATGTTGTACACACTAGTATTTTTGCAGTCTTTTTGTCAGTATTATTTCACTATTTCCAGAAGGGAGACAGCTTTGAAAATTGCAGAGATACTTGACGACAGTCTGTAACCCTCTGAACATTAATCAACTGCTCTCTTTGCTCTCAGCTCGCTGAAGATACAGTCTACAGTCTCGCCTGTCTATGTTCCCCCAGCCCACACGTAGGACTCAAAGTCTACACGGTCCTCAAGCACACTGACTACAGTCAATGCAGTGCCCAGCACTGTTAACTGTTAACAGCGCTTCACGCACTTATGTTAGCTTGTCTAGTTATCGATAGCTCGGTAGTACGTACGAAGAAGAGGAGAAGAATCAGTTTCTAAAAAAGGTCACCCAAACTGGTTACAGCCTGCTACCTTCTGCTCTGAGCTATACACCCAGAGTAATGCACTACAATTATAAAACTATAAAAATGACTGTGTGTACCTATGTTTATGCCTAAAGCACCCTAATGATCAGGAGGAGAAGAATATTAAGTCACTGAAAAAAGGACCTAAGCAATTTTGGGTTGTAAAATTAGTTACCCCTTGCTACCTTCTCAGACTGACTTGATCTAGCTCTGAGCAGTACACCTATGGAGGAGATACCTATAGAAGTACCTACGTTCTTCTCTAAAGCACCACAACGAAGAAGAGGAGGAGAAGAAGATTAAGTAACTGATGAAGGGGAGCTAAGCAATCTTAGGTTGTGTAGTTGGTTACCCCTTGCTACCTTCTCAGACTGCCTTAATCTAGCTCAGAGCAGTACACTAACACATATGGAGCAGATACCTATAGAAGTACCTATGTTCCTCTTCAAAGGACCTTATCGATAAAAGGGAGTAGAAGAAGATTCAGTCACTGAAAAAGGAGGTTGTATGGTTGGTTACCGCCTGCTACCTTCTGCATCAGACTGCCTTGATGTATCCCAGAGCAATACACCAACACCCATGGAAATAGGTGTTTGTACCTATGTTACCTTTAAAACTCCCCAACGATGAAGAGCAGAAGATTCTGTCACTAAAGAGGGTCACCCAAGAGATCTTGGTGTGTATAGTTGGTTATCCCCTTGCATGAGACTACTTTGATCTGTCCCAGAGCAATACACTTACATCAAGGAGTACACAAAGGAAGTACCTAGGTTCCTCTCCAAAGTACCTTAACGATAAAAAGGAGGAGAAAAAGATTTAGTCAGTGAAGGGGACCTAAGAATTCTTAGTTTAAATAGTTGGTTACTCCCTGCTACCTTCTGCATCAGACTGCCCTGATCTAGCCCAGAGCCCAGACCAACACCTATCGAGCACACACCTATAGGTGTGTGTATGTTCTTCTCCAAAGCACCCCAATGACGTGAGCTGTGTCAAAGTGCCCAGGGCCGATTGGCCAAAGCTCCAATGCTGCATATTCCATAGTCGAATACTTTGAGCGAAGTGCAACGAGCTTAGCAGTAATCGTACGATGAGAGAGAGAAACAGGAATAAAAAACACACACGCACACGCACACACACACACACACAAACACGGGACAAAAAATGGGGCATGCAACGGTTTTCCGCCGTGGGGCTCAATTTTCAGAAATTGTCTACATTTGTGTCGATTGCTTTGCTGCAGAGATCTTTGAAAAACGATTTTACCCGATTGGTTGAAAAAAAAAAACAAAAATATTCCAGTTTTTCCACACTATGTTTTTTAGTACTTTCACACACGTGAGTGGGAATTGACTACCCTGGAGATTTGATGGGCGTTGAGTGCAGGCAAAATCGGGGTCAAACCTCAACAATCCAACTACATGAGGCTTATCTTTCTTAATGCTGGCGGGGAAGTTATGCTATGCATGTGTGTGGGGGAAGTCAGTGAAGTGCAGTCAATCAGAGTCGTCTTTAACTAAGCTAGAGCTGGAATACCTGTGAATAGCTGTGGCCAAGGGGATATGCAGTTGTAGGAATTTGATGTACCTTTAATGGGACAATATATCAGATCTGCACAGCCTAGGCCTTCTAGCAATCTATCTAATCAAGACTCGATTACCTCCTGTCTGTCGCACCCACTTAAGACGCTAGCCTTTTCGATTCTTAAAGATTCCAACATCGTACTGAGTTTAAAGCCTTCATCTTGAACACAGACGCACACACACACACACACACACAGGCATGTGGGCAGACTCACACAACAAAAAACTTTGGTGGCAACTTTAGCCGAAAAGCAAAGCGCGCCACTGTGCACTGTGGGCCGCGGGGAGATTGCCGGCTCACCCGGTCACGTTGCCGAAGGTTCTGTGCGTGATGTCGGCGGCCTTTGGCAGCTTTGGTTGGCATTGCCACTGCCTCTGCCACTGCCACTGCCACTGCCACAGCCTCTGCCTCTGGTGAAATTCAACTAATAAAATATTTGCGAATCGTCAACACATTTATGCGACACTTTCGCGTATTTGCAAATATCAATTTTCAAACATGGAAAATCAATCGAAAGTTAAATGCAAAGGCTGCCTCGCTCACCATGAAGCAAAAGGCTTAGACTTGTATATATCGTATACATATACATATACTCTGTCGATCTCTGATTATTATTGGCAAAGTATTATGAAATTAACTACCAGACTTAGCACTCGATTAGCCCCGAGGCAGCTTTCGTCAATTAATTGTTTAAAATATAATCACGCACTGTCTCATATTAAGTAACCCAGACCGATAGAGTTCTATACACACTGCACAAAATGAAATGGGAATGCATCGAATCGACGCCAACATCGTTCAGTATTAGTCCAGCAAACTGTAATATAGCTAATTATGCAGCCCTACAATATGATAAAATTCTAAATATGTATTGCAAAATTAATCTGCCATTTCATTGGCTGCCTTCATTGAACTAACCAATTATGCAATAACTATGGCAACACAATTATTATGAATTAGAAGGAGGCCAATAAGTGTTCATCGATATACGAGTATTCAATGCTGTGAATTTATATGAATTGTAAATCATCAACAACATGTTTAAGCGTCGGCACTGCACAATTAGAGAGCCTGCACTGATGCAAAATACATTTTATATAATCACTTCGCACACACCACGAAATTAGGAATATCAAGGGGGATGGCTGAGGAGAATGAGTGATGCAACTCCAGTCCGTACACAAACTGAGAGCTGTGACTGTTTTCCCTTTTGCTCGCAGCTGCTGTGCAGGGCGATAATCCGATAATAAATACACTTATCGGGTTAGCATCGATTAGTTTGGTCTATACTCGTATATTCAAAAACATGTGATATATCCATTAAGCGGCTCTCTTGTCATTTGAATGTTGTGTGAATAATAACTGAATGAGTTCTGTTGAAAGTCTGTTGAAAGTATTCTTCATTATAGTATAGCATATGCACCAGGGCTGCCAGATCAGCCTTTTCAAACAGTTCTGTCCGATTATTTAATCGTCTAACCTCAATCCTTAGTCCATAAATTTTACTGTCCGGAAATGTTTGATTTTTTTATTGCTCAAATAAAACGTATTGTTGATATAATTTTAATAAAATTGTTCTCAAAATCACCGTACAACAAGACCACTTCTGTACAACAATTTATCCCGAATCAAGATTAGATTTTATTTCCTAAAAAGCAAGATATTCAAGGAAAGATTTTCAGATATATTGATTTATGTTGACATATTTCGATGAGGCAAATTTCCATTGTATTAAGAGCCATTAAAAAAAAAAAAAAAAAAAAAAAAAAAAAAAATTAAAAGCCATTAGCCAATTATCAATAAATACTGAGAAATTTTATAAATTTAAAAATTATTTTAATGTTTTCCATTATTAATCAAAACCTCATGTATTTGTCTATTTTCCTCTTATCGTAGCCATGTCCGTCTGCCCGTCTGTCTGTCTGTCTGTCTGCCTGTCAGTATCAATAACTAGATCTTAGGAACTATCAGAACTAGGCCTACCAAGTTTAGTGTCAATATGTGTCTTCATTGCACGCAGATCAAGTTTATTTCAGATTTTAGCCACGCCCCTCCCGACCACATGAATCGAAAAAGTGAATTTCAAGCGTAATTTCAATGCAAGACAGCTAAATGATTTCTGAAAATTGGTTTACAATCGGATAGTTAAGATAGAAGTTATTAAAGAAATTCTGAATATGTACTGACTTCGTAGCCCCTCCCTGAAAGTATGCAACACAAAATACGCTGAAAATATAAATTATATATTGAAGAAATTGTTTTTGTCAGGTGTGTAGAGGATGTATCACAGTCAAGCACAGTGGACTATAGCTTTCGTGCTTGTTTCATCTAAGTGTATCCATTTTTATGAGGGGTAACTGAATCGCACATATCTATTCCTCCGTTCGTATGAACATGCTGATCTCTGACAATATGAAAGATAGAGACACCAACTTTGGCACCTTATGCAGATTTCTAAGGGGGTATGCCATGCCTGCTACCCTTACAAAATCGAAAATTTGACATTGAATACACACAAATAGATGTATATGAACTTATTCACTTATCCCATCAAAAGGACAATGGGATCAATTTATGAGAACTGCAGTCAACATATTACGGAGTTACTTGTGTAGAGTAGAATATCAGTCGAGTTGCCTCTTTTGGGACTACACTCAGTTAATGTGCTGCATTCGGCACTCATTTATTGTAACTCAGACATAAATACAAGGGCCGGCCTCGATTTATTTCGATTCCGCAAAGAGGGAGGGAGGGAGAGAGAAAGAAACAAGTCGCAACGAACGTTTCAAGGCGGTTAACAACACAAAGAACAACTGTCCCGACAGGAACTCGCACAAGGTCCAAGCACACGGGCGTACACGGCGTATGATTAACACGGGAATAAAGCGACGACGAATTCCTCGTCATGTTATGCAAAGCGAGTGCCATAAAACTCCTTTAACCGCATTCGAAACAGACTGAGGGAGTAAGAGGGCACTATCGAGAGAGAGGGAGAGAGAGAGATAGCCACATACATAACCTATTTATGTATGTATTATACAGGAATGCAGCTACATTCCAAGCTAAATCGAGCTTATTGGCCTGAGTAAGAGTACTACAAAAGCGGGCAGATTAGTCAGCGAGCATACGAAAAACTTTACGAGAGAAACTTTAAAATTCTTTCAAAATCTCTTCAGATTTATGCGCGCACAACTTTAGCGACAGAGCGGGGGTTGGTGGGGGGAGAGGGAAGGGGGCGGGTCTTGGCCTAACTTTGACCCAAAAACACATACATATTCAGAGATGCACTGAAACTTTAAGAGATAGAAATGCAAAGTTGTCTCTGTCTGTCGCCTGCTATTAAAAAGTTTACCCCCCGTCCCCTCGCCACCCTTTGCCTGCCCTGCCTGGCATCGATTGGGCATATTGATTGCAGTGGCAAATGAAAAGTGAAGCTGAAGAGCGACTTCGCACCTGACTTAAGTTCACTTGAGGGGGAGAATGAAAGGGCACAGATTCCTGCCTCCTACTTCTCAAGCCCAACTGCCTCCCTCAACTTCTCCCTCCTTCTCTCAGAAAAACGGGCTGAATTTGATTAACATTGCGGAAAATCATGGCGAGCAGGCAAAGAAACAACAGCGGGCGTGGCAGGCTGGGCATGACTGGCCGTACAAACACCCTGGAAACATGCCGCACACAATGTTCGCACATAATTAAGTGCCCTCAACTATGGCAGACGCAGCTGTGGCCCACAATTCCAATTCCAGTGAGTCCCAAGGCTGCCCTGCCCTCTGTCGCATGTGGCATGTGGCGTGTGGCATATGGCGCTGGGCACGTCCAGTTTTTGACATGAGTACCCCAAAAAGAAACTGTATCTAACCCTGGACTGGCTGCTGAGCTGCTTGAGCCGTGACTTGCGCTTTGATTGGCCGCAACAAATGAGACGGAACGGCAGCAGCCGAGCAAGCCAAGAAAAGGCACAACGGGGCAGCGATCCATGGAGAACAAATCTTGCTCTATCACACACACACACACACACACAGCCAGGTCAGGGAGGGGGGTTGCACATTGAGTGCTCAGGGTCAGTGGAGGAAGGCTCAACGACAGCAGCAAATGCTGCATTTTGAATGCGATACGAGGCAAGTTGAAGCTGTTTTCGTTAACTACTACTGTGCCTCACAGACAGGCATCAGCTGAGCAGAGGCAGGCAGGGGGGTTGACAGTTACGGGGGCTACCAGCTCATAAAATTCAAATGTTTTTAATACTTACGTGTCCAACTTTTCATAGTTGCCCTGCAAGTTTAAAGATTTAGCGACTACACTGAGTAATTCGAGTTGTCTCTTCACTTTACTCTGTGAGTGCATGTGCCAGCGTATGCGTGTGTGTGTGTGTGTGTGTATACACACATTACCCTTTACATTTCTATAATTAATTTAGAGTATTTCGGCTTCGTTATGCAATCTCTTTTGCTGCGCTTTCGGCACTGTTTTTCTTTTTAATAATATTCAAATAGAATGTAAACAATGTGCCAAAAAGTTAACGCAAAGTTGTCGGCGCCGCTCTAACCCGACCCCCACCCCCCTCCACCTTTCATTACCCACTCTCTCTCTTTCACTCTCCCTCTCCTACTCTCTCTCTCTCTCTCTATCTTGCTTTCATAGTTTTTCAGTGAAATGTTTACATTAATTTGGTTGCTTTGGCTTTGCTTCTTGCCAGTTGCCTTGTTGCTTTCCGTTCCGTTTCGCTTCGTATTATAATATCCGGCTGCCTTCTCTGGCCAGTTTTCATTTGCTCTTGCCTCTTGTTGCCACTTGTAGCCACCCCCTCCCCCTCCCCATCCCCTTTCCGCCCCTGCTCCCCACTTCTGGCCTGAAGTTGACTTTCAAACACAAACGGCTTGTCGGCTGTTTTATTAAACTTTGCACTCCGCTTTGTTTGCATTTTCCATCTCATTAAGAGCATTTGTTTTCCATTTTCGACTCGTCCGAGCGACCTCCTGAACACCCTCTGCCCCCTCTGTCCATGTTCCCAAAAGGTGATCGTCTGCAATAAGACCAACCACAAATACTTGAACCACGGTCGGGTTGAAGCATTGTTTCAGCACAGAAACATCTGTTGCTGCAAGCTAAGAAGAGGATCGCGAAGGAGGCCAAACAATGCGGGTTGAATGTACCTAATACTGACAAGAAGAGACATATGCAGCTATGTACCTATGTCCATATACCTATGTGCATATATGAAAGTTAGGAAGAAGACTCCTAACAGGCAGATGAATCCAATCGAGTATTAAGACTTTTCCAATCCTTGGCTTCATTCAAATGGAGTTAACACTGGTTAACAGCAATATGTTTTACCTATTCCATTTACTTTATATTATAAATTCACTCATCAAAGTATCTCCCAGGGCATAAACATGTCATTTTACGCAAGTTCATTTCCAAGTTTGCCTGCTTATTCCCGATTCCCTTGCCAATTCTAATGCCAAGGTAAGTACAAGTAAACACACACACACACACACAGCAGTGTTTACATATCTGTATGTGTGTGTGTGCGTAGTACCTGTGCTTGACGCAATAGCGCATTATATAGAAATAAAATGACAAATTATTTCCGTTTCCGGTTTGACCGCCCCGCAGGCGTCGGAGTCGAAAACTCTAGAAGAAGCTCAACTGACAGATACCCTGTAAACAGTACAACAAGGTAGCCACATTACCTAGTACTTGCTACTCCCATACACGCACTGCATGGGGAATATGCCTGCTAGCTTGTGATATGCCAAGTGCACTGCCTGCATACCCTATCTGCCTGGGCATAGGGTGTGCAGTGGCTAAGTAGCAGGCGAACCTGGGTACTTCATATTCGTTAGCTCAGTCATACGAATATTAATGAAGGGTGTACGATAGGCCTCGCCCGTCTGTGACACGCGTAATTGATATAGAGCCCGTCGGGCTGTTTCGTGTATTCCGACAGGTGTGGCAACCCCCTCGTTAAAGGATCAGAGGGTATTGGGTGTAGGGTGTAGGCGGGACAGGGGCTTACTTCAGCTGCTTCAACACTCCCTGAACGTGAGTGCGCTTCGAGTGGTGTCCACTCTTTTCGTACCGCTAATTGTCAGCTCGACAATGGGTATTATCCGCTAGTTGTTCAGTTGGTAATTATTTTTAATTTGATTAGCTTGACAAACAAACGGAAATGAAAGCACGACTGAGCACATAACATAATTGCATATACTGGGTTTAATTAATGCATTTAATTGAAAGGCTAAATGAAATATCCAACAATAATACAATAATGACGCAGTTAATTGGATCCCCGATGGACGCGCAAAAGCCACGATGCGATTTGAGTAGTTGATTAAAAGTTCCCCATTAAACCCGATTCGATTTCAGCTTGTGATTTAGCCTTTTTAAAGTTAAACTCACGATTTCGAAACCCGCTAGAATGTTAACCAACATTGTTATGAGCAGCGACATTTCCCATTCTGGAACCCATCGCAGAACATGTTGATGAAATACGCCTTTCAACGCAACACGCTGCGTCCCTTGGGTATTTGTAGGGGGAGTGGAAGAAGGAAAGGCGTAGGGAGTTGCCACTCGGGCTATGGAGGGTTTTGGGCTCGGCGCAAACTTAAAAATAGCATGCCAGACACAAATTAAGCAAATAAACTTGTCAACACACTCCACTTCATTATTGACCCTCCTCTCCCCCTCTCGGGGCACGCCTCGGTGCCTCACAGTCGTAGTCGGACCACAAAGGCTCGAGAATAAATCCCAAAATGGCCGCCCCATATGCTTCTTTGCGGTTTACTCAACGCGCTGCGAGTTGCCCTTGTGGCTGAGACACTTTTTACAGATTGCTTTGCTGGGCAGGGTTGCCACCCACACAGTGAAGGGATGCCAGGCGCCTATCATAATTTAGCACCTATGTCGCCGTCTCGACACAGTTCTATAAAGACGCGTCTTTCCCTCGCTCGAACACACTTTAAATGGAATTCTCTCTCTGTCTCTCTACTATATTTCTTTGCCTCTCTTTCTCTGCCTCTCTCTCTCTCCATTAACTTGTCTATGTCTGCATTTTATTCTCCTTTCTCCTCGATTGAAGTCAATTTTCAATTATAGCAAGAGATGTAAAGGCTTGAAGATCTTTAGCATGGGTTCGCAACCTGCGCCACGCATTTTGAATTAAAGCGCCTATTTTGATAATCCTGATGGAGGGAAATTGAAGCTTTGTGCAAATGTTTGCCAAACCCACTGTGTGTGTGTGAGTGTGTGTGTGTAATATTTATTAGACGTATCTGTCGCCCTGTCTGCCTGTGTGTCTGTCTAAGCACATAAGTCGTCGGCTGTCCAGTTGCCCCGGCAACCTCGCTTTGACCTCTTGACCAGAGACACAATAGAGCACATAAGAATATTAACTGACCTAAGCGCAGCTTAGAAATCATCCACGGGAAAGCTGATGAACCAGATTAGCATAGGCACAAGGCTAATTGCGGGCTACCCCTCAGGCCCCTTGACTCCTACTCTTACTCTTACTCTTACTCTTACTCTTACTCTTACTCTTACTCTTACTCTTACTCTTACTCTTACTCTTACTCTTACTCTTACTCTTACTCTTACTCTTACTCTTACTCTTACTCTTACTCTTACTCTTACTCTTACTCTTACTCTTACTCTTACTCTTACTCTTACTCTTACTCTTACTCTTACTCTTACTCTTACTCTTACTCTTACTCTTACTCTTACTCTTACTCTTACTCTTACTCTTACTCTTACTCTTACTCTTACTCTTACTCTTACTCTTACTCTTACTCTTACTCTTACTCTTACTCTTACTCTTACTCTTACTCTTACTCTTACTCTTACTCTTACTCTTACTCTTACTCTTACTCTTACTCTTACTCTTACTCTTACTCTTACTCTTACTCTTACTCTTACTCTTACTCTTACTCTTACTCTTACTCTTACTCTTACTCTTACTCTTACTCTTACTCTTACTCTTACTCTTACTCTTACTCTTACTCTTACTCTTACTCTTACTCTTACTCTTACTCTTACTCTTACTCTTACTCTTACTCTTACTCTTACTCTTACTCTTACTCTTACTCTTACTCTTACTCTTACTCTTACTCTTACTCTTACTCTTACTCTTACTCTTACTCTTACTCTTACTCTTACTCTTACTCTTACTCTTACTCTTACTCTTACTCTTACTCTTACTCTTACTCTTACTCTTACTCTTACTCTTACTCTTACTCTTACTCTTACTCTTACTCTTACTCTTACTCTTACTCTTACTCTTACTCTTACTCTTACTCTTACTCTTACTCTTACTCTTACTCTTACTCTTACTCTTACTCTTACTCTTACTCTTACTCTTACTCTTACTCTTACTCTTACTCTTACTCTTACTCTTACTCTTACTCTTACTCTTACTCTTACTCTTACTCTTACTCTTACTCTTACTCTTACTCTTACTCTTACTCTTACTCTTACTCTTACTCTTACTCTTACTCTTACTCTTACTCTCTTTACTATCTCTTTTACTCTGAGTCAATCTATGACAGACAGAGTCGCTGGCCAAGTTAACCGGTATTCAAGGACATAAATCACGTTGTGGTCATAAGCTGCTTAACTGCCACATTAAACCTCGACTGGCCCAATTTAGTGTGCTCGTCATCGTGCTACCTTATGGTTAATTAATGTTCAATGCCCCGCGACATTTGCAAATCATTCTATGTACAAATAGGTCGAGGGGGCCTTCGGCGACCTTTAAAGTGTATTGTGCCTGTCCGAGACGGCAACACCATTAACTGTTTCCAAACAAGTTAGTTGGGAAGTAGTAAGCTTGCAATAATTTTGCTACAATTTTGCTATAACTCCGTTTTGCATGAATTCTACTATAATTTCGCTATAAATAAAATATAATTTCTCGTCTTGAAGCTGACACTAAGATGTTTTATTTTCCCCGACGGCAACACGAAAATAATTAAGAACTAAAGCGGGCTCTAGTCGCTTCTCAAGTGCTTCCTGCTTTGTCCCCTTCCCCGTGTTCTTTTGAGACCTGACACTAAACTTGCCCAGTTCTCATTTGGCTGATGATTTATGTGGGTGCTCCAGTTAGTGCCCCAATCATTCTGCTCCAAAACAGGCATGACGCGTTGCAGAGGATACAGTCGAGCGCACCCAGCCCTGAGATACCCTCGACTTTTCGTTGATAGACTTCCCGTTAATCGATTAATAATTTTGAAAGTTAAAAGAGCGTTGGAAGATTTTGTAAAACTCTTCTCTTCTAAATGAACTTGACTTGTTAGTTACCATTATTTAATACCTTTATTTAATACACAGTGTCCCCACTAACCACTCAAGTGACATAAACTTTTATTCTCCTGTTACCTTTGCGAGAATCAGAGCTATAAAAGTCGAAGAGGGAAAATTGCATGCCAAGAGTAATGGAAAAGTTTTTGTTTCGAGTGTTTTGAATTGACCAATGTATTTATAACCTTGGGAATGATTAGAAAACAAGTCGCAGAAATTACTTTCAAGCGCACTCGAGCCACCTCTATGTGCAATCCCAGACAACCCTTGTGCACACAGACACTCACACACACACACCTCGTAACATAAAACTAAGAACTCTCTGTTGATTGCAAAATCGATCCGGGGTAGTCCAAGAGAAGAAAATTTCCTAAATTTAAGAGAAAATGCAAAATGAGAAGGCGGCTTACTGGATTGCGATTGAAAAAGAGAGAGAGAAAGAAGGGGAGAGAGTAGAAAAAGTACAGTTTCAAAGTGAATCGGAGACGGGGTTATGTCCGCTTAAAGATGACCTATCAATTTGCGGACTATCGAAATTGAACAATAACTTCAATAGCTCCTATAGACTCTAAGAGACGAACAAACGTACATGGCTATATCGACTTGGCTGTTGATGCTGATTAGGAATATACTTGTATAATGAAATCTACAAACACCTTTGATATTATGTAACTATTATTTTGAATTCAGACCATATGACAGGGTATACTAACAACTTAACCCGCAGTCGAACAATTCAAGACTACTGGTACTTATCTGATTTGAGAGCATTATGAGACCCGCTCACCGAACAGGGATTTCGTGTGTCCCTTCCCTCCCTTCACTTAAGCATCAGTTCCGGGACTACTAACTGTAACCATATCTGACCAATCATATTCAGATCTAAAGCCGTTGTAAGAACCCTCTCGAACCCCGAGCATGTAAGTCCTTGTCGATCAGACACTCCTCGGCTAAGAAGGTCAGCTCCGGGGAGCGGCACTCAGCTGGGCTGGGCTTGCACCTCTTTGCGCCGGAGGGCAGAACCCATTAGGATTCGTTTAGCCCGCAACAAATGATGACGCCCACATTAAACAAGCTGACAATGCGGCATATAAAGCGCTTTTGTTCCTGCTTCGGTAAATGGATGTGAGGGTCTTTGTACTCGCCCAGCAAGCGAGCGAGTGTGTGTCAGTATGTGTGTGTGGAGCCTCTCCAAATGGGGCGTGGCTGCATGACGTGTGACAAATTTTTGCGGTTGGCAAAGCCAATAGGGACCAACAACAACAGCAACAGCAGCGGGCCAACGACCATGTTGAGGGGCAAATGTATGGCACGTCTGCCGTCTATGGCCGGAAAATTGTTCTACATGTCCGGAACGACGAGGTTGAAGAGAAAGGGAGAGACCCAGAGAGAAAGAGAGGGAGGCGATGGGGGGGCGGCGGCGGTGAAGCGGACGCTCAAAGTGGAGGCCCAGTTCACATTTTGACTTCCCCGCATTGCTTGCAGTTAAATAGAGCGGAAAAATAATTGAACCATTATCAGGCAGCGGTACTGGGAGCAGGATGCGGGATCGGATGCAGGGACGACAACGGGCACACCTCGTTGTCGTCTGCCTGCTGACTGCTGACTGTCGTGAATTGCAGTGCGAGCACATGAATAAATTTCGCCCTTGCGCCATCTTCGGGCGCTGGTTATTACAGGACATGTCCAGGAATATGCAACTCCAACAGCTCTGCTGTCACCATCGTGCTCTTCACCTCGATCCACAGTTCCGTCTTGGGCTTCGGCATGCCTTAAGCCTCTTACAACGGATTGGCTCGCCCACAGCAAAATGGTTGCCTCATTGTAAAAATTTATTTATAAAATTTACTTTAAATTTTCATGTCGAACATGAACGTGAACGTAAACCCTCCACTCTGCCCCCTTTGCTCAAAACTTTCAGTCATCCACCAAACAATATGCTTCACCGGCTCCCGCTGCTGTTGTGATTAAGTCCTCGCCTTGGCTCGCAGAAGACCAATATACGCGTGAATACATGAATAATGTGTATGTGTATAGTGCCGTCCGTCCTTCCGCTCGTCTGTCTCTCCGTCTGTCCGTCTATCCGTCTGCCTGCCCGCCTGCTATAAATTGTATGTGATTTCTGCACAGTGGACCAAATGACTGATTTCTTGACATAAATATGAGAATTTGATTAAACAAATGTGAATTTCCATTTTACATAAGTAGTGGGACAGGCACTTTGGTCACACTGTTAATAGCGATACTCTTTAGCTAACCGATATATTCAAAGGCTATTCAAAGAATGTATCAATATGTTGGTTTAGATAAATATTTAGTCAATGTTTATGTTGAAAGACACACAAGAATCACACGAGAGAAACACTGACTATTACACATATTAAATACGTAAATACGTCGCCTTATAGTTTACTCAAATCATACTGCAGTGCAAAGAAAATATCAATATTCTATTTAATATACCAAGTTTCAGTTTAAGATGTTCAATATTAAATTTTATGCCAAATAATCGGTCACTCAGTCCAGTGTACAGTGCACAAACATGTGCACGCCCCGGGTGTGGGCGGTTGCTGTGAAGATACATTTGCACACAGCACGGCTGGCATTTTCAGTAAGAACTATAGAAAATGGAGTAGGGAAAGTCCTAATAGTAGTTGTTATTATAAATGTGGAAGAAATATTAGAATAAGTTGCACAAGCAACAGATATAGAAAGTAAAACCAGGAAGACAGCCAGGAAGAATATTTGACTCGAATCACTAAATATATAAGACTTGTTTATAAAGAATACTGGCCATCACAAATAAACCTTTATTTCGACAGATTGTTTCTGTGGCAGCTCTATCTTATAATGGTCAGAATTCGATGAAAATGGACGATAATTGTACATTTGGATTGCAACCAATCTTATAGCATAATAATAATAGGTCGCTATGTTGTATGGATACTATACGATATATCGATTGGATCACGTTCGATTTTATAGCGTGCAACAATATGAAGCATGTGTACCAAGTTTTATTAAGGTGCGTTGCAACTTTTGGCTAAAATGAATACACCCTCTGCAAGGGTAAACAACGCAAGTGGTAGTCAAATAAGAAGATAAGCAGTAGTATAAGTGGAAGTAGAATAAGTAGTAGTAGTAGTAGTAGTAGTAGTAGTAGTAGTAGTAGTAGTATTAGTAGTAGTAATAGTAGTAGTAGTAGTATTAGTATTAGTAGTAGTAGTAGCAGTAGTAGTAGTAGTAGTATTAGTAGTAGCAGTAGCAGTAGTAGTAGTAGTAGTAGTAGTAGTAGTAGTAGTAGTAGTAGTAGTAGTAGTAGTAGTAGTAGTAGTAGTAGTAGTAGTATTAGTAGTAGTAGTAGCAGTAGCAGTAGTAGTAGTAGTAGTATTAGTAGTAGTAGTAGTAGTAGTAGTAGTAGTAGTAGTAGTAGTAGTAGTAGTAGTAGTAGTAGCAGTAGTAGAAGTAGTAGTAGTATTAGTAGTAGTAGTAGCAGTAGTAGTAGTATTAGTAGTAGTAGTAGTAGTAGTAGTAAAAGTAGTAGTAGTAGTAGTAGTAGTAAAAGTAGTAGTAGTAGTAGTATTAGTAGTATAGTGGTAGTAGTAGTACTATTAGTAGTAATATTGGCAGTAGTAGTCGCAATAGTTGTAGCAGAAGTATAAATAGTACTATTAGTAATAGTCCTCTCAGTAGTAGTAGTATCAGCAGTAGTACCATTAGTAGTAGTACTATTTATAAAAGTACCAGTATAATTAGAAAGACTCTGTAGCAGTAGGAAAAGTAGAAGCAGACGCAGGGTATTCTCAAGACGGTCACGCTGAAGCGGCAGGCTCTCGCGTGTTTCCAACTGTTACGCACATTCCATGGATATAAATGCC
This sequence comes from Zaprionus ornatus, assembly GCA_018904035.1. Classification (NCBI taxonomy): domain Eukaryota; kingdom Metazoa; phylum Arthropoda; class Insecta; order Diptera; family Drosophilidae; genus Zaprionus; species Zaprionus ornatus. The sequence goes on from JAEIFZ010000001.1 coordinate 22,383,656, forward strand.
ATATAGTATGTTATGTAACTGAGACAATTGCCAAAGCCCGATATCGCTGGCAGCTGGCGCAGCCGCCTGCTCAGCTGGAGGAGTTCGAGCTCTTCAAGCTGTTTGGGGCTGTTGGCCGCGTCGTCCCTGTGAGTTGGATAAGGTCAGTTTACATAACGCTTTTCTTTCTTTTCCGCAATTCTGTCGGACAGTTTATTTATTGGATGCGTCCAGGCATGGTGAGCTACGCCTGCTGTTGCTGCTGTGTTGCTGCCTCATTCTGCATGCCTCCATGCGCGCTGTGGCATGTTGTTGCGTTGAGCCTCATTAAGAACACTTTGTCTGCTGTCCATTTAAACGCGCATTTCCCTCGTTCGTCCCTGTCCCTTTCCCCGTTCCTGCCCTGCCCCCTGCACATTCCCTCAACCATGAAGCACGCTGCTTTCCATAAATTATTTTTAAATGCATACTTATGTGGATTTTTGCCACGCTACAACTTTTCATAATTTTTATTTACACGATGCGTCTTCTGGCCGCCAGCTGACACGGACGACATTATAACGCGGCGTTAACGTGATTTGCAAGGCGGAATCGCATCGTAAATATGGGCAGAGCGGTCAGTTTATGCCCCTTAAAGGGTGCACACATGTGTTTACGTGCCTTGTTTGTGCTTGTGTGTTCATTGCCGTACTTTAGGAATTGTTCTTTGTTGTCTTTACTCAACTTTAAGTTATCTTATTCATTATTCAAGGGAAGGAGTTACAGTTGAATGGGAAAGCTCCAGTTACAAACCTGCTTACCCAGATATTCTAACTTTAATACGCCGGCTTCGGCATTTAAAATAAACTTTATACATTTGTCTCTTATTCTTATATTAGCTGAGATCTGTGTTTTCAAATAGACAGACAGACAAACAGATAAGCAGGCAGACTGAAAGATAGATAGACGAAGAGACAGATAGATAGAGAGCAAGGCAGATATTCCGACAGACAAACAAACACATAGACAGACAGACAGGCAGACAGATAGGCAGACGGATAGGAAGACAGACAGACAGAGAGACAGAGAGACAGACTGACAGACAGACTGACAGACAGACTGACAGACTGACAGACTGACAGACTGACAGACTGACAGACTGACAGACTGACAGACTGACAGACTGACAGACTGACAGACTGACAGACTGACAGACTGACAGACTGACAGACTGACAGACAGACTGACAGACAGACTGACAGACAGACTGACAGATAGACAGACAGACAGACAGACAGAGAGACAGATAGACAGACAGACTGACAGACAGATAGACAGACAGACAGAGAGACAGATAGACAGACTGACAGACAGACTTGCAGATAGACAGATAGGTGGACAAGTAGACAGACAGACAGGCAGACTGACACATAAACAGATAGAGAGCAAGACAGATATACTGACAGACAGACATTCAAACATGACATTCAAACTAGACTTGACTTGTGATCTTGAGAAAGTCTTTGTATACCTTATGGTATCTGTCACGCCTCTGTCTGGCAATGCTGGGGTGCAACGCCGGAGGAACCGCTGCAGGCAACTATCGATACGATCACGGTTGCAGTTGACAGAAATAATCGAGTAGTGAAGGCAGTCGTTAAGTCAATGAATGTAGTTTAGTTGAAGTTAACAGTCTATGTTTGAAATTGAGATTAAGACTCATCGAAGATTAAGTTGTCATACAGAAATCGTCGGTCAGCCTTTTAAAGACACCGATCGGTTTAGTCGGACTTTCGTGTTGCCTTCTGTTGCAAGAATCTGAGATTGATTGTTATTAAAACTGAAGTTAACTTATTATTCTACAATTCGGTTGTGTTCATTAATGATCAAACTAATATTTCAATAAATATTACATACTTATCCACAAAATTACAATAGTATACCCTTCTTTGATTATTTTGAATGGTCGAAGAGTGTAGACTAACAGGTAAAGAGCAAGAAATAAGTAAACATTGTTTCCGGCATCAGCACCATAATAATTTACGTGATAATCTGCATTCGTATGGTGCTGGTGTTCATCCTGAACACCCCCTGTACCACCACTAGCCCAGGGGAACGGGATCTTTAATGCTTTTAATTGAATTTGTTGCTTCGAAAATTGTTGCCAACCATAGGCATTAGAGAGAGTGCAGTTCGCTTTAGATGCTATGAAATGCCGCAGACTCAAAGAGACATACATGCACACACACACACACATATGCTCGCACACCGACACAGCAAGGCATTTTGCTAAATTATTTATTTTTAAATAAGGCTGAACGATGCAGCTTGCACAGTGGGACAAATCACTCAGCTGACGGGTAGGACTATAATGCAAAGGTGCCCAAAGAGAAAGGCTTTCCTACTTCGATTTCTATGTTTCCTTTCTTTGTAACATTAACTAAATAGAAGACTCTCTCTTCCTATTTCTTTCTTCCCATTCTTGACTATTTTTATGATACTTTCAAATTTAATATTTCTTTCTTCAAAGCCTAAGTATTCCTTTTCTTTCTTGATTAAATTCTCTTATTGTTTGCAGTTCCTTCCGAGCTGAGCAAACTGTTTACAGTGTGTCTTTCCCCTTTGTATCTCCTCTTCTTTGCTAACTTTGAGCACTTCCTGACGATCCCCAGCAAGTATTTATGAGCACCCTTGTATACCGCAAACATCAGTTTACAGTTAACTGTTAACTTTTACAACTGGAGCAGTTCGATGTATTCGTTATGGAAACTTGTTATTTTAAATCGCTTGCAAAAGGGGGGAACAGCACGAGCACATAAACGGCAGGGAATGTTCCACTTTTCCCCGTTGTGCTTTGTCCTGCCAGCTCTTCGGGCTGTCCAAGCTGAGGTCGGTACGAGATGAGGTGCACCTGAAATATTTAGTAGACAGAGGCCACGACCTGGCAACTTCACCTTCCATATACATACGCTCACACACACACACCCATCCCATATACTCGTTCGTCTGTCCATCGATTTTCGTACGCAGCTCGAGTGGAAATTGTTATAAATTTTATTTATTTATTCACAATTTGCTGTTGTTCGTTTTTATGTGGATTTTCACTTATGCCACGAGCATTAGTGTGTGCGTGAGTGTGAGTGTGTGTGTGTGTGTGGGTGTGTGTCCCTCGTGAATAATGTACGGCATCCGAGTCCTAGACCACTTAATTACTTAGGAATCATCAGCGCGCAGCCTGCTCGCTTCAAGTTTAAATCACAGCGAAGTATTTGAGTGTGGCATGTACCACGAATACACGTCATATTAAGAAACAGCGGGACAGAATGAGAGAGAGAGAGGGAAAGAGAGACAAAAGGCAGATATGCAAAAAAAAAAAGGAACGAATCTTCCAGGATACATCTGCACCTGGTTCCTTCGACAGTCACAAAAAGCAAATTACCTAACAATTTTTCATTGAGATTTTTAATGCAGTACCCCTTTTATTGCTAGAGATTAGCAGTTTCTTGATGTATGGGTTGTTCAAGTTTATAATAATTGAAAGAGCTTATATTATAGAACCAGATATTCAAATGTTCCGCACTTCATTAAAATATAAGGTAAAATACCCTACTACACCATAAGGTAGCGGGTATTAAGAGTGTTATAAACTACAACGGAATACCTCATTCTCACGAGATTCCGTTTATAAATAGCCATCCCTCATCTTAGACCCCATAAAGTACTCGTATACATATTCTGCATCAGTATAACCAGGGGAGTCGATCTAGCCATATCTGCCTGTTCGTCCGTCTGTCTGTCCGTCTGTTCATCCGTCCGTCCGTCTGTCCGTCTGTTTGTCTGTTGTAACGCAAATTAGTCCCCCAGCCTTAGAGCTATCTTGATGAAACTAGGCACAAATGCTTATTACTGCAGCACGCTGTAAATAAGTTGGAAAGAGCCGGATCGGACCGATCTATCGTATAGCTGCCATACAAACTATCGGACGTTTTTCGTTATTTGTAAAGATATTGCAATCAAATTTACTGCATCTGACTTTTTCTATATATATAGTATACATATATAATTTTATTAAAATCGGACTACTATAACATATGGCTGCCATGGGAACAATCGGCCGGAATGGAGGTATTTTTATCCACCAGTTCTGATTATAGAAATAACTAAACCTATCAGTGCCAATCAAGACATAATGTTGGATATATACAACACCATAAAATCCTGCAACATTATGTATAACTAGCATTGGAACAATCGAAAGGGATAAGAACCTGCAAGTGTATAAAACTTTCGGCAACAATTCCCTAGTTAATATTGTTTATATTAAGCACCTGTCTTAAATCAAAATGAATATTGTACACATTTTTACAAAACAAAAAAAATTAAAACTAAAGCAAAAGTTGAGCACAGTCGATAGTAGAATATCCTTCGAGCTATGTTTAATCGTGAAGAGTACTTAATTGTACGACAAACAGTGAACAGACATGGCTCAATCGACTCTGCAAGTGCTGCTGAGACTATATATACTTTATGAGGTCTGCCACGCCTCCTTTCGCCTCTTACATACATTTGTACAAAGTATACACTTTATTGGCCAGTTCCAATGGTCGAAGGGTATAAAAACAAGAGAATACCCCATAATTTTCACGATACATCATTTCCCATCGCAGTAATCGGTTGTAGACTGTTTTGCCTGTGTTTCTCAGACTATAAACAGTCAGGCTAGCATATCTACAAAGCAGCAGTCACACAAACACAATAAAAATATATATATTTAGAAGACTCTAAGTCTCCATAACTCACAAAACGCCAGAACTGAACAGTCGCTAGAAAAGCCAACAGAATGTCGCGCCTATCTGAGGAAATGGTAATTGCCCGCTCGAAGCAGTCGAATCTGGCCTTGATAACAAAGCTCAATTGTTGGGGCAGTGATCTCTCCGATGTGAGCATACTGAAGCGCATGAACAGTGTTGAAGTCTTGTCGCTCAGTGTCAACAAGATCAGTTCGCTGGCTCCCTTTGAGGACTGCAAGAAACTGCAGGAGCTGTATTTACGCAAAAACCAGATCGAGGACCTCAAGGAAATATGTTACCTGCAGAATCTACCAGATCTGAAGTCTTTATGGCTTGAGGAGAATCCCTGCTGCGTTACTGCTGGATCCAAGTATCGCTCTATTGTGCTACGCTCATTGCCCAACCTTAAGAAACTGGACAATGTGGAGGTCACTCCGGACGAGCTGGAAAATGCCATGCGCGAGGAGGCTGCACCACCAGTAGCCGAGGAAACTGCCAACGACGCACGGCTGCAGCAGCAGATGGAGCAGCAACAGCTGCAGGAACAGCAGCAAATGCAGCAACAACTGCAGCAAATGCAGCAGCAGCAACAGCAGCAGCAGCAACAACAACAGCAACAACAACAACAGCAACGCCAGCAGCCATCATCGGCGTCCAAATACAAAACCATAACCAAAGAGAAACGCGCTCCCTTCCAGCAGTATGATGACGCACTGGGCCTCGATCAAGAGAGTCCCCATGTTGGTTATCAAGATTTGCGGGCTGCAACATTGCCGCCAGGCGTATCCACACACTCGATGAACGAATTCAATCAAAACGAGCGACCCTCGGCTTATCCACAATACCGTCACAGCCAGACCGATCTAACCGACTGGGAGGATCATCATCATCCACTGCAGACTTCGGCGCAGGTGCACCACAGTCCCTATGGCAGTCAGACGCATTTGTCATTCCGTCGCACTGCGGGGCCAGAGGCCAACGGAGATCGCTATAGCTACCGCAATGGTATTAACCGTGAGAATGGAAGTGTTAATCGCAACTCCAACTTGCTATCGGCCACATTGAGCCTTGTCAAAGAACTGGACTTTGGCAGCCTTGAGGTGGTGGAGCATGCTGTGCGCTATCGCATGGATAAACTGGCGGATGAGTGATGAAGACGCGTCTCTAATCACATTACAGAACACTAAACAACTTGACAATTGTTGCTAAAGATCAATACGAAGCACACGTTTTACACAGACAAACAAGCACTAATATAAGGGGATACAAGGGTTGTCATAGTTCTATATACAAGAATATATAAACCGAATACTCTTCATATCTCTTTAAACCAACTTTGTATTCACGCTTTATCCAATTGTGCTCGGGTAGAAGGATGTTATAGTTTTATGCCGACCGATAATGTATAAGATATATTTATATCCTTGCAGAGGGTGCATTATTATTGTGGACAAGAATTTGCAACGCACTTTAGAAGACATCTCCGACCCTATAAAGTATATATATTCTAAATCAACAGATGAATCGTCTGTTGCAACGCAAACTTGTCTCTCAGTTTTGGAGTTATCTTGATTAAGTCGGAACGTGTGGATCGGACCGATATACCGATAGCTGCCATATAAACTATAGGCCGATTTTTATTATTTAAGATATTGTAACCCAATTCACTACATCTCAATTTTTCTATATATATAATAAGCATCTAACATTGTATAAGGATCAGACTGCAATAACATATAGCTACCATAGAAACAATCGACCGAAATTAAGGTTTTTGTACGAAGACCTGTTTTGATTTTAGAAATAACTGAAGTTATCAGTGCCAATCAAAATTAAATTCTGCTCCATTATATATAACTAGTATTGGAAGGATCTGAGGATATAAGACACTGCAAGGGTATAGAACATTCGGCATTTCGAAGCTTTTCTTTCTGGTTATTCTTAATCTGCTTCAACAATCGAACTGGTTAACCCATGTCTGTCTATCCGTCCATCTCACCTTTATAAACGCCCAGATCGGTCATATATTTGATGCATAGACATATATTCGTTAGCAGTTCTTAGATCTCATTTTTTTTTTTTTATTATTATTATTAAGTGAAGGATCCGTACATCATAATATTGTATCTTAACATCACAGGGCTTTGATCTCATTAAAATCAGACTCAATACGAGGCATACTGGTGCCTGTAAAGCGCAGAGCATCTGCTCCTTCTGTAACTATATCTATATCTATAGCATAGTAAACTTAAATATGCATTCAATTTGCAATCATCTCGCCGGGTTAACGAGCTAACATCATCATCAGAAAATCGAGAGTAAATTTCATTGTAATTTGCATGCGCACTTTCCATTAATTTGTAATCAATTGTAGTTCCATAAGCACTTGTAGTCTATTCCACTTGCTGTCCCTCCTCTCCCCCTTCCCCTTACTCTGTGCCCAGTGTCGTCCTCTTCCCCCAGAATACACCATGCCGGGGATGCCCACTTGCAGAGCAAGTGGCGAGATAACTCCAGTTCCGGCTGTTTCTATTTATGTTGTTGCTATGCGAGTTGCTGTAGTTGTTGTTGGTGTTACTGCAATGGCCACTGTTGTTGTTGTTGTTTTGTTTTGTTTTTGTCTGCTCGGGATTACACATAATTTAAATTCCACGCCAGTTTCGCATTGGTTAGCGCCAAAGTTGTTTGCCATGCGAGGCACACACGCAGCCCGTCGTCAACGAAAATGTCCGCTCTACCATCTTTTTCTATGTGTGTGTGTGCTGCCTGAGTGCGTGTGTGTGTGTACGTATGTGTCTGCATACGTGAGCCGTAGCACGACGCTATTCCGAAACTGGAACTTCAATTCAATCAATTACGCGCTAATGCACTTCAAAGTGTAGTCCATTATACAAAACAATAACAGCAAACATATCTGGCAGCCCGAAGCATATGGTCAGCTAGTTTCGACTTGTAAACACCCTGTAGATACCTCTTTAAATGTAAATTCACATTGTAGTCACTGCGAATAACCAGCAAAGGTGGCCAAACTGCACAGCTTCTGCATCGCTGAACCTCTCAAAAATGTGCAACATCTTCTTTAGCCAAACTTTGATTCGGCTAATGAATATATATACTATATATAAAGTGTAGTTGCTGTGCAATACTCTGCAAAGGGTGTAAACTGTTTTACATCTGCAGCAATGATCCTTTCAAAAGTGCAACAGTTTCTTTAGCCAAACTTTGATTCGGTTTATGAATATATATTCTTTTAGCCAAACTTGGATTATGAATATACATACTATATATAGTGTAGTCGCTTTTAAATATCCAGCAAAGGGGGCCAACTGCCGAGCTTCTGCATCGCAAATCCTCTCAAAAATGTGCAACAGTTTCTTTGACCAAACTTTGATTCGGCTTATGAATATATATACTATATACAGTCTACAAGCAATGCTTGTTGTCGAGCATACTTCGCTGTCAGCTCGAGAGTTTTCGGGGAAATAAATAGCAGAGGGTCGAATCCGCGGTTCGAACTGCCACACGGAAATGCAAAGAGTTCTCGGGGTTGTTGTCAGACAGGTGCGACATGTGGAGAATGTGTTGGATGGGGTAAATATGGGGTGCAGGGTGAGGGGGTTGCAGTATGGAGTGCAGAGTGTGTGGGGAGGGGGTCCAACTGGCACATTCTCGTTTGCGTTTCGTTTGGCTTAGATGCGTGATATGTCTTTGTGAGCCGGCTCAAATGTCAGCAGAGACGAGAACGAATAACAAACAACGAGCGGGGTCTAACCCTTGTAACCTGTGACCTTTCGGCCTCCCTCAGACAGCGTGTGTGTGGGGCTGTGCGTGCGTGTGTGTATACCCATTGTTTGTCTGTGTTTACAAGCGAAAGAAAAATCCATTGAATTTCAATTTAAAGCGCGTTGACAAACGTTTGTCACGAAGCGACGACGACGTCGATGACGACGACGACGACGACGACGACCGCTTAATGAGTCAACGAGCGACAGGCGACCCGCTTCGACAGCAAAGTGGGCGGCATTTAGGCGGGCGTGGACGACAAGGATGTCAACTGGTAGTGAAAGGCAGCCCAAATCCTCCACCCACCAGCAGCCCCTTCCTACTTTTCGGATGTTTTCAATTCATTTCACCAGACATTCCCGGCGATAGTCGAGTGCGAGATTAATCAATAGCAGAAGGGATGGAGAGGGGGCACGGTGTGCACAGGTATCGATAACATCGTTAATCGTCGTCACAACAGGAAATCAACTTTTATTGCTGCGTTTTCTGCTTTGCTCAGTTTGTCCTTCCTTTTTGTGGCGAAACAAGGAAATAGTCTTTAAGGAAGGGCGGATGGAATAAAGAAGCAGTTAGAGAGATTATTTTCGATATATTTATCGAGAGGGGAGTTTCGAAAGTTGAGTATTATCGGCAGTTAATTAACAATTCACACTTTAATCGGTCCATCGACTTGACCATGTTTACATATATTCACTTAACTGCGAAAGTACAGAGCCAATTTCGATGAAACTTGGTCATTATGTGTAATCTGGGTGCACTTGACTGGGAAATGAATATGAAGTGCAATTGGCAAAGTCGATATTCAGATAGTGGTGGGGGTAATTGAGTAAGACAATACGATTCAACATATTTTCCCTTCAACAACAATTGCAATCATCCAATTATAATTCAAACATTTTCCACAATTTATTCTTCTCCCTTTTGTCGGGTTAATATGCCCATTTTGATCCAATCAAATTCGGTTTAATAGTGTGCTCGGTTTACCTAATTACATGTAATGGCGTACACCCCCTCTGTCTCTCTCTCTCTCTCTGCCTTCCACCTTGCACCTGCCCCAACCCATGTCGCCTTCGCAAATTGATTGGGAACAGAACTTGAAGCTTGTAAAGTGCCTGCAAAGCGATACACGAGCTGGCGCACTCGAGTTTCAGGCAGTACTGCGACTGCCTGATCCTATTGATGTTGCCAGGGGCGGGTGGACAAGGCGCCCCCGGTGGGGGGTTGTGCCCGGAACTGAAGCTGAGGTTGATGGCATAAAACCAACTACTCGACTTTGCTTCCTTGCCACTCACAAGCAGCGGACCCTCTCTGCCCTTCTCTTTAGTTGTCTTCACCATCGCTCCACTCTTGCTCCTCTATTCTCTCTGCATCCCTGGCTAGCTCCCCCTCTTACTCTCTCTTTGTCAGTACTTAAGACGTTGACAAGCGCGTCCATTGTTGCCATTCCTTCACTATTTTCCAGTGTGTGTGTGTGTGTGTGTGTCCTGTCTGTCTGTCTTGTCTTCTTCCTATTGGGATTTCAAATTAACACTTGAAACGCAATGGGGCGTTGCCGATAACTGAATAACTTGATGCGGCTGTGGATGAGGATGGAGCTGGAGCTGAGACTGGGGCTGCGGGTGGAGAGGGGGATGTGAATCAAAATCCAAATGCGGATGCAGAACTGGAAATGCTTGTTACCAGAGACTCATCTCGTTGACTTGTCAAATGTTTGTCCAGTCCGTTACCCCCACTCCCCCCCCGGCACCCGTTTTCGATCTGATGCCATTAATGATCGGCAGCACAAGTCATTGTTGTATATGGTTGGTGTCGGGGAGCTGGGCAGGGGAGTAGGTCGTAGGTCAGGGGGTAGCTGGGGGAGACGCTCACATCGCACTTGGCCTTGCAGAGACAATCTCAGCGATGGCATTTGCTTTATATCTTCTTCTGCTGCTGCTTCCCGTTGTCGCTTTAAAGTATTTGGCAACACTTTGTTTGTCATAACGGACTGTCGCAGGGGGTGTACTGCCAGGGGAAGAGAAAATGAAGAAGCATGGCCAGAAGGGGGGGAGGGTCTGCGTGTAGTTGCCGCAACGTTGTCGATTTCATTTGCGCTTCGCTTTTGCTTTTTGTTTGCGCAGCTGCCGCTCGACGTTTTTATTTATTTTATTTTCTATACACAGGCGTACGTATGCATGTGTGTGTGTGAGAGTATGTGTACGTGTGTATGTGTGTGTGTGTGTGAGTCAGTGTGTGTGCTCTTCCTTTTTTTGTTAAAATAATGATGGCGGCCAGGGGCAAGTGGAAGTTGCCATGGAGAGCACACGCCTATCGCCTGCCCAACCACCTCCCTGACCCCCTCTCCCTACTCCCCCCTCTCCATCATGTTCCTCCCGTTGCCTGCGGCATGTTGACTGAAGCTATTTTATGTGTGATTGTGTTTGTCTTTGCCGCAAACGACGATGACGAGGACGACGAAGACGACGAGACGTGCGGCTCAGCTTCAGCTCGAGCCGCTTATCCACGTCCTCCCTGTCCTCCCCCCGCCTGTCCGCCCGTCTAGTTGGCCGTGTTTGTTTGTCTTATTGTTGGGCAAGTTTATTTGTCGTCATCATCGGAGCGACAGCTATTGTCTCACATGAAAGCCAAAATCTTATTTGTGTGCAGGCCCATCCGGGTTCCCTCCCCCTGCCCCCCTGTACCGTACCCCCGCCCTCGCGCATACAGCACTTAACGGCGACTCAAACAAGCCATTTAGAAAGACAGTTAAATGTTGCAGTTATCAACCCCCCTCGCCGTGCCTCGCCTCCCCCCTGTCGCCTACATAAATAATAAAGTCGCCATAATGCGGACAGTTCAGCGCGCTCAACGCTTTCCCGCATACTGTCAAACAGCGCGAATGCGTGTGGCATCAATCAAACCCGCCAATAATCAATCAATCAATCAATCAATCAATCAAGCGAGTCAAGCCAAGCCAAGCTGCGCCTGCCACCGCGTCGCGTTTGCCTATTTTGACCTTTGTTCTTGTCCTATACTGCCTCGCTGCTCTCCAATACGTCTCAATCTTTGACTCGAGATACCCATTAAAACACAGTGACTACCTTGAAACACAGCGCGGAATGTGTTAAAGAGGAACTCGAATATATTTGCCGCAAAAAGTGCTGCATACTTTGCGGGAGAAATAAAGAAATTGTAAGAAATTTGAAAAGAACGAAAGATAGATGGATAAATATAATATATAGATTTATTACTGGATAGATAGATCACTCGATAGGTGGGTTGACAGATGGCTAAATGGTTAGCTAGATGCTGGGTAAATCGTCGCAAGCAAATGGATAAAGGTGTGAATGGATAGCAGCACAGGGGGTTACATAGGTATATACACATATAATGAATAAGCATACATATGTACAAATAAATAAATCAATAAAATAAAATATTATAGATATTGATTTCACCTAAGTACAGAAATATTTTTTTTTTTATATATATTTTTATAAGTTAAGAGTCCGCACAATTACAGAAATATAGTTAAATATTGGTAGTCATATATGGAAAAACAGTTGTAAATGAAAATCATAGAATACTTTTGAGAGAAGAGAAGTATGTTTGCTATGAATGTATTTTTTTTTTTTTTTTTATGTATGTGTTAAAAAAAAGGAATGATTGGATAATAATAGTTAGATTATTATTTAGCATTATTTTTATTTATCAGATCAGATTAAGTTTCCCAAAAAGGGTAATACTAGTACTATGCAAGTCCAATTATATTAAAAAAAAGGATGTATTAGTAAATGAATGAAATTCCTCTTTTTCATATAGCAGGCTGTCCCAATAACTATAGTTGAATCTGATGTTTGTATATTTTCCTCAGTTTACATTTGTACTAAATCAAGCTTGGTTAATCAAATTTCCCTAAACTAAAACATGTAAAACCTTAAAAGCGTTGTGTTTTTTTTTTAATTTTCCTATTATAGAAAAGCACAATCTTTAACTGATGTACATATACATAATTTAACTTTAATTTAATTTCAAATGTAATTAATGAATTATTATAAGCTCATGCAAGCATCTTTATTGAATTGTATATTATTGTATTATTGCAGTATGATATGAATATTATTTACAACACTTAATAAGATTTATAGAAAATCCTTTTAATCCGCTAAATATGGCAGACATATGTGGAAGTTTAGTCCGTGTTAATATTTGCAAAAATACATAGTTATTAAACTAAAGCTTTGCATTCCCGTTCAATGCTTATACACAAATTAAAATAGTAATAGAATATAAAAAAAAAACTTGTATACTCTACTCCGTCCGTATTATACGAGTACTGTTCCGATTATGCATGCTTAGATCGACCCCTCTGTTGATGTTGTTGCTATATTAGATGTCAAACTTGCAAACTGAATGATTTGGAAGATCTATTAATAAGTAGCTGAAGATATGAAAATCTTCTATATACACAATTATATACTACATGCTACTATATATATGTACATTAAGTTCCTAATCGGGGATCAAAACAAGCTCAACTAAAGCGGAATCATAACAATTTGTAAACAGTGGTGGTGGTACGGGTGGCAACGCTGCAGGCAACTATCGATAAGATCAGGGCTGCAGTTGACAGGAACAATCGAGTAGTGAAGGCAGTAGTTAACTTGAAGTCAATGTTAGAAGTTAAACTTGAGAGTTGCAGATGAAGAGGAGTCGTTGAAGAAAGTAGCTTAAGAACTTGTTGAAAATTCGGATAGGTCGGTTAGCATTTTAGAAACGTCGATCGGTCAAGTCGGGCTATCGTCGCAAATCGAAGATATGCTGCGCGAATCCATCAGAGTTTGTTAAAGTAAAACTGAACGTTATCAACTTGACCTATTGGTACTAGCTATAACTAAACTGTAAAACTGTTCGCTAAATAATATCAATAAACAACTACTTAATATATCAATAAATATCAAATATATATTATTGAAATATGTTTAAATTATACTATTACATATATTAATATTTTAAACATTAAATAAAAACAATTTTTGCAAGCTCTGCAGTTTTTTAATAAATTAAAAGCAATTAATTTATTCTCGGATATTTGGCGTGATTTATTTGCACGAGTTAAGCCGCTTGTAGTCGACTTTTTTCTTTGGGCTTCAGTTGCAGGCGTCACTGTTAATGCATTTTTTACCGCAGCGAATTGGAGGAGGGGCTATTAGGATCGGCATTAATGTGTTTTTAATGTGCGGCAAATCTCGCTCTTTTCCTCTCCCTTACTCACTTTCTCCCTTCTTCTCTTTATCCCGTCTCCTTCTCTCTCAGCTCGTTTAGTGCAAACAATTTGCAAGCCTCTTTCGTAAAATACTTGTTTACATATGTAGGTATATGTACGTCTAAGGGTATGTATGAGTAAATAGAGTATATATTATCCAAAAGAATGAAAAACTGTTAATAGTTTATGGTAAGTGTTTTTATGCGCTTGCAGAGGGTATATTTATTTTGGCCAGTGGTTTGCGACAAACCTTAGAAGACAACTCCGACCTCATAAATAATTAATAACTGAACTTATCAGTGTCAATCAAAGGGAGACATAATATTGAATAAACCCAATACCATTCAATTCTGCACCATTATATATTGGAACGATCGGAGAATATACGAGCCTGTAAGAGTATATAACCTTTGCCTTTCTTTCTGTTCTCTATTTATTTTCTAAAGTTACTACTTAGGAGCTGCCAAAAATCGTTGCTGCAACTGCTGTGTTAATCAAGTCTCTGTCATCAACAGATGAGCACACACTCACACATGCGTAGCTTACCCCTACATATACAGCATAGCTACACATTCATGCCCCGAAACATGCTTGCAACAACGATAGCCGCACTTGCCCTCGCGTGCTATTCAATTGAATTTGATGCATGTAACTAAGACAGCGATGCTGGAACAATGCAGCAAGTCGACCAAAATGTCGATTGCGCCACTTGTTGATGCCACTCAAACAGCAATTCCACCTCCCCTAAAAACCCACTTCATTCCTTGCCCCCGGGTACACACAGACACACACACACGCGCTCAGCGCAACGCTTTCAAGGCCAAAAGGCAAACGCTGACTGACAACATGACGAGACAGAGGCAACCCCTCAGAGCCCCCCTGCCTGCCTGCCTGCCTCCTCACTCGCGCCTTCGGTCACTGACTCGAGAGTGAACTCAGCTTGAACCCCGACTCAGTACCCCATGGAGCAGGCAGTGGCAGCTAGTCGGGACTTCTGCGCCTTGACGAATATGTCAATAGCGATATTAAAAATCATTTAGATTGTAAGAACTAAGCAGCTGTGCGACGTGTGTCTGACAGCCAGACAGGTGGGTCATTATCGACCTGGTATTGTTGATGTTCCACTTGCTTACTCAGCCTCAGCCTCAGCCTCAGCGCCAGCCTCAGGCGTAAGTATTTTCCTTTTCTTCTGCTTCTCTCTTTTTGTTTTCAATTTTAAAATGAACAACATGTTTATTTCTGTGTGTCTAAACCAGTGTGTGTGCGTGTCTGTGTGACTGCCATTGAAATATGGAAATTAAAATGATATTAACACATTTTCAAACCTAGCAGGGGGTATTATAATTCCGACACGGTCTGTTCGACCGGGTATATAGGATATGTATTGTCTGCCTACATCAACCTCATTAATGCATGTGCTTGCCGCACAAAGTACCTTTTGTTTTTACAGGGTATTTACACTTCGATTTGCCAGAATGAACTGTTTTTCTTGTTACAAGCAAAACACGGTGTGTTATGCTTTTACCTGAATATACAAAATAGGCATAGAATGTGGCACAGAGCAAGGGCAACAAAAGCGTTTACCCATGAGATACCCTGTAGTGAGAGTTTCGTGCAGGATCTAGCAGACTAAAGTAACCTACATATATGGTAAATGAACAAAGCACTAGTTATTGCAAACAAAACATTTCAAATGAGCGAAACACTGGGATACCTCTTCTTCTCTTTCCTTCGTGCCCCTCATCTATCTGTCTTAAAAGTAACCTATTGTCTTGGTAAAGCAACCTATTGTTTGTGTTGCATTATATTAACATATATGGAATATCCACAACATTGGCATTCATCAATCATCTGAACAGACGCCAATAACTACTGCCAAGGAGGAATAGACCTAATGGAATAGACATAATGATATACAAAACATACGTGTACATATGATACACATGCATACGTGTATATGTAGGTCGTATATTCATATTAGTTATGTAGGTTCATCAACCGTTATGACAAGCACAACAACGAGCAGGAGAAAGAGAGCTACATCAAAGTAAATTTACATATGCATATGAAAATAATCAAAATTTAATCTAGATTATAACTCGAAAAGCAAACATACCTTTTTGTCGGCCTCTTATTCCCAGATGTACCTTACCACAACGGGCCGTGGTTGATGCTGTTGCTGATGCTGATGATAGTTACATGCAGTTGGACAAATTTACTATACCCATTTGTACCTATTTGATGGGTAGATGGAGAATAAAAATTGTTTATAAAATATGCAATTGTGTAACGGGAATAGAATAAAAGCTGCGAAAGCAAACGAGCCACAATCAAAATACACACAATGCCAACTGCCCTTTGCTCTCTCTCTCTCACACACACACACATTTACACTGACAGAAACGTATAAATACAGACAAGGTTTGGGTCCACGGAGAATTCGGTGCTGTTGACGCAGCTGCGTCCCAAGTGGAATTTTCACACATTCGCACACACAACAAAAGGCAGTCCCCGTGTGAGTGGGTGTGTGTGTGGGTGTGCGAGTGTGTGTGGTGTTATTCTATTTCATATTTCTGCAACTAAAAATAAAAACTAAAACTAATTTCAGTGTTTAGTTTATGCCACGTGGAATGCTGCCAAAGGGCTTACAATGCGACTACAAAGCTGGGCAGTGCCACAAGTAGCTGAAGATGCCCCTAAAATATCATTCGGGCTGCAGTGGGTGCTTCATCAGGCTTTAGAGTGTGACTATTTCGGACCAGGGCTATTGAATTTCAATTTGCAAAACCCCCTTAAACGATGCAGCGACGTGAAACGGTTATGAATCAAGCTCTTTTTTTTTGGCAGTTTAAGCTAATCGCAAGGCGACTCGTAGTGGGATTCTATGAGAGAGGGGTAACTGGTTGGTCAATCGGAGTACTGTATATGAATATATATATTATATAGAATACATTATCATAATTATCATAGCATGGTCAGTGGTTGCATTACGATTCTTATTGCCACGCCACACACTTGAAGGGGAAATCCAAGAAGCTTTATGTCTTCCAACAGCTTGCCTGCGACTCAATCTTGCTCTCGAGATTAAAGAGCACTCTGGCTGTATGGAAATGAAAACATGTTCTGCAAAGCTGCGCTTGTGTCGGGTACTTCAAACGCGACCCTCGCATGGCAGGGCACTTAGAGCGACGCTTGTGAGAAAGACTGCGAGTGAGAGAGTGGAATGGAAAAGCGCACGGACTGTTAATCAAAAAGCTCACGGAGTGTTAATTCGTTGTTGATTTAGGAGGTCTGCGGGGAATGCTTACGAAGAGGCTGCTCCAATTGTCCGGGGTCAAGGGTCAGCGAAAAGCGTTTGCGACTAAAACTGCGAAAACAAGAGATGGCTCGGGCGATAGTAAAACTCAAGTGAAGACAGAGCTCGAGACTCAATGCAAATGGCGCTTGAGTACATTAAGTTTTTATTGGGATGCTTTACTGTAACGTCGCACTTTAAGGTCCTAACTGGTTGCCAAGAGGGCGGGCGAGCGAAGGGGGTTCTATTGAGTACCCTCATTATCATGGCAAAGACCTTCAAATCAATTGATAGTCCCCTCTCCCCATTAAAAAGCATCTTTCCATTGCAATTAAATGGGAGAATTGAATCGATTATGAATGGATTGCGAACAGTTTTCGGTTTATGGATCATCAAAATCTTCTCGACTTTAATGCGATAGTATCGACTAACTGATTATTGGCGGAACACACTCAATTGATGCTTGGCCTTGGCGGCATTCATCATTGATGCTTTTTAGCCACCTGCTGTTGCATTGCCACACCCACCAGACAATTGGCCTTATCCGATTACGTTACGTAGGTAGCATCTTTGCCGTATTCCATTGCCCATTTTGAGGCAACTATCGCCCAATTTCGTATCCGATGCACACAACATTTCGAACGGGCAAATACAAATTAAAATTGCACCGCAATGTCGCACGACACTGTTGCACCGATACCATTATCCATCGCCTTTCCCCCAACCCTACCCTCTACCCTCTGACCCTCCTCCATTTCGACTGCTATCGATGCCATTCTTGTTTGTGTTTGCGCGCGTGTCAACTGCAAAAGGAACACGGATTATAAATAGCTGAAATTGCTATCGAAACTCAATCAAAATTAAGCAACATTAAGGGAAACCAGACAAACGCTACAGTCGGGGATTCCCGATGGTAAGATACCCTTCAAATACACTGAGAATTTCATAAACAAAGTCCTCTGTAGACTATTGAGAGCGACAGATAGACATACAGACAGATAGACAGACAGACAGACGGACAGACAGATAGACAGACAGACAAAAAGATAGACAGACGGAAAAACTGATGGGCAGACAGATAGGCAGACAGACATACAGACGGACAAACTGACAGACAAATAGAGAAACTGACAGACAAACAAAGATACGGACAAACATACAACGAAACAGCCAAACAGATAGTCATTCAAAGAGACAGATAGACAGACATTAATCCTAAACAAGAATATATATACTCTTTATGCGCACGTCTCCTTCTGTCTGTTACACAAAGTCAGTATACACTTTTTGACCATTTTCAATGGTCGTAGGGTAAAACAAGTTAAAGGACAGTGTTTAAATTGCTAGATACCCTGTTTTACGCACAAGAATATGCAATCACGTTAGACGAACCTAACCCCTCAACTTCATGGGTAACCAAGAGACAGGGTAGCTTGTTGCAGGGAGTATCGTTGATGCAACTCTGATTGGCATAGCACACTTATTGGTGGCGTGCATTCAGCTGGTTATGGCGTAGACTGTTCGACATTAGATAGCTGATTTGTTGGGTTATGCAGTCGGTCGGTTTACGAGTTGCCTGACTCGCCAGACTCGCTTCACGTCCACCGCGGTGCGGTGTCTTTGCATTAGTCGCGCCAGTCGAACGTTCGCATTAGGTTGGTAATTTATTTCGGTTCTGGCTGGGGCTTCCTTTTTGGGAAACTAACTCACTCTTCCCCTCTCTCCCTCTCCCTCTCTCTCGCTCTCTCTCTCTCGCTCTCTCTCTCGCACTTGCTGTAGCACTCTCGCTCTTTAATTGGTCATTTTGTACAAGCTTTTATGTATTTTAGCCAGGCAATTTGTGGTTTTCCCGTTGTTATTGTTGTTGCCAGCCATTTGGATTTAATTTGATGAGCTTTTGGATTTCACTATGTGCATATTTCGAACAAAATCCAAAGAATGGCCCACTAAAATGAAATTGAAAATTTCATGTGCAATCTGCTGGAAAGGGGTGGGGAAGGGGCACAGCAGGGGGAGCCAAGAGAGGCCGAACTCTGAACTCGGTATATAGCGCACGCTATACATATGTATGGACTGTATGTAGCTGGCTATATAGACACTGTCTGTAGTGTTGCTGTGTGTGTGTGTGGATTAGCAGTGGGTCAATGCACAGACAAGTTCTCGGCTAACGGTTCACCGTTTAACGCTTTAAGCCGGACTCCGCTAAGTACTAGACGAAGTTTCCAATGCGACGCGAGCATATTTCAATTTTAATTAAATGCGACGAAGCCAGAAAAACGCGATGACATCGCCGACGACAGAGGGAAAGAGGAGAAAGCAACAGCAACAGGAGGGGAGTAGGTGCTATTAAATGCGCAGCTAGACACAGTGGGGAGGGGGAGAGAGGAGGAAGCTACCGAATTACGTGACATAATTTAGAGGCAATGCCAGGCGAGGATATCCTAATGACAATTTGCCTTTGTTTACTGCGCTCGTCTGTCCCCCAGACAACCCCCTCTGCCCGCCTCTGCCCCTTGAACCCCTCACCTACTTCAGGCGACAGCTATCGTTGTTGTTTGCGGCGTCGTTACTTCTTTTTACGCCACCTGAACTGAGCCATGGACGGAATGGTGTCCCTCCTCTTCTCCCCTGCTCATCCACTCCTTCCCCCTCTCCACGCCTCGCTTCACCGCCTGCTGCTGCGTCTGAGTTATGAGCAGCTCTGCCAGTTATGTTAAGCTCTGCAAATGGGCATTATAAATAAGCGCTGAGGCAACTCGCAATTGGAACTCCGTGCTGAGAGGAGCAGGGAAGAGGGAAGTGGGAAGCAGCAGCGCTACTTTGGTGGCAGACAAAAAATGGCTTTGAATTGCGCGGATGTATAAATGCTGTTATGAATATTATGGCAGGAGCATGCAGGGCAGTGGGTCTATAGGCCTACACGGGTCCACGGGGAGGGTTCACTGTGTGTGGAAGGCAGACTGTCTTCCAGGCAAACCAATCAGCCGCATTATGGTCGGAGTGGGAGTCGGTTAGGGTGTGCAAGAGGGGGGAGGGGAGGGGGTTGGCACAAGGCGAGCGTCAAGGCGTGAAATGCTCACATCGTCTGCGTGAAGCGGCTGCAACCACTCGAACCGCCGCACCACGCCCCGCTGCGTCCCCAGCGAGACGAGGCGACGCGACACGATGCGAAGCAACTCGGCTCGACTCGTATGGCGGACGTTAATGAAAGCGCCCGTTTCCGCTTCAGTTTACACACTAGCACACACGCACACACACACACTCTCTCTAACCCACATGCTCTTTTTGTGCCTGCGCTTTTTACTGCGACTTTCATTTTCGGCTTCGCTTTTCGGTTTTTTCGCTTCACTCTTCTCTTTTTGTTGTTTTCTCTTTCTGTTTCTCTTGTTGTTGTTGTTGTTGTTTGTGCGATTGTTTTATGGGATTGTTGTTGTTTAAGATCCTATGAAAATGCAAATTAAGTTAGATGTTTACGTGTTGGTAATCAATTTCAAATGCAAATATGAGTGACTACCCCCAGGAGGGTGGGGCCCAAAGGGGACGAGGGAGGGTTGTCGCAATCAGCCAGCCCACTGGGTGTGTGTGTTCATTTACAGCCACATATGTATACACGTGCCTATGTATAAGCGTATGTACTCTGAATATGCCTATATGACAAGAGGGTTTCAGAGCACAATTTACTTAATGGATTTCGGAAGAAGAGGTAGGGTATCTGCTAGTTGGGCTTCCTTGGAGTGAGGCACCTAAAGCTGGAGGGCATTAACGAATCTGTGAATTGTATATCTTGTATATCTCTCTATCTGACTCCCTCTCTGCATCTATATCTCACTCTCTCTCGTTTTTAAGCTCTTTAGCTATCTGCCTGCATATCTGTATCTCAATATGTCTTTTTCTGTTTCGCTATCTCTCATTCTCTTTATCTCCCTCTTTCTCTCTCTCTCTCTCTTTCTCTCTCTCTCTCTCTCTTTCTCTCTCTCTCTCTCTATCTCCCTCTCTCTCTATCTCCCTCTCTCTGTCTCTCTCTCTCTACTTCGCTATCGCTCTTTCTCTTTATCCATCTGTCGATCTCTCTTTCTATCTCATCTATTTATATCATCTCATCCCTATCTCTCAATCCCCATCTACCTCTCTGTCTCCATATTCCTCCCTAAGTCTATCTCTTAGTCTTACTCTCTCTCTTTTTCTATCTCTCTTTCTGTCTGTCAATTCTCTATTCTCTTTCTCCCTCTCTTTCGTTCCCACAATCTATATCTCTCTATCTTTATCTTCATCCATAGCTCCATCATCCATCTTCATCTCTATATCATCTCTCTCATCTCCCTTTCTACCAGTACTAATATTCATCCTTTAGTATCTACAACATCAAAACCGTCCCATGTCATCTCACTCTTCACTCAATTAGCACTATATCAATTATAATACCCACTGAAAGGCCTTAAACCTCCCACTGAAAAGGGTCTAAACAAAAAGAACGGTATTAAATAACGCACTCCCTCTCGCTCTCCCTCCCTCTCTCTCGGTCTCTCTTGGTCTCTCTCGGTCTCTCTCTCTCTCTTCTTCATAACCTTCGTCTCATTTGCAGAAACAGAGGACCTACCCTACTTTCACCAATGGATCGCAATTTTGCTTCTTTATTCGGGGCGTTTCTCGCATGATTTGCCCCAATTTCTGCACCATTCTCTGACCTTCCTGCACCTCCTTTCACCTTAGCCAACCTTCTGCCGCTAATAGAGCACTCCGACTGTTTGGATTATGTGCATATATTTATCTGTATGCGTGGTCGTATTTTTCTCTCACATTTTTAATATCCGGATCCGCGAATTGATTATACCCTGGCGTTGTCAGCTTATAAGCGAAATCGGAACGCCGCGACGTCGACGGGAAGAAGACGGCGGCAAAGACAGCGTGAAGCTGCGGGTGGGATGCCTTGTGGGGTGTCTCCGTTGTTAGGTGGTTAGGTGATTGGGTGGTAACTGCGATTGTCGGCTGTGCAATCAAGTAAATTACGAGAATTTATAACCTTGGAAGCCGACACAAGCGTGTCACATCTTTTCCTCGAAACGGGAGTGGGAGTGCGGAGTGGGGTGGAGGTGATGTCAAATGGGGTACCAGGAAACCGGGAAGTTGGGCCACCCTACTGAATCACATGGTTTGTGTCCAGGCATTTTGGTTTGTTTATTTGTTTGATTGCGCTCGCAAATTGCCGTCGCCTCAATCATAAAATTGATTGCCACGCCCACGTCAACAAGTAGGTCTATTTATACTGGCGAGTGTGTGTGTGGGGTCGAGAGGGTAGGCAAATCTGCTCCCCCAAATCTGCGACCCCCTTCCTGAACATAATCCGCCTGGTGTCGTCGCAGCGAAACCATAAAACTGATGTTGTATTAAATTATTGAGTATAAATTCAAAAAGAAACATACAACATAACAATAATAATAAATAAATAAATAAAAAGCGAGGCCTAAAAAAAAAGAAAGAGCAACCCAAGCACAAGCTGACAAAACGACACCCTCCTCTCCCGCCTTCCCTTGCCAACCACGCAACCACGCCCAGCATATCAAATAAATAATAAATAAATAGCAGTCGATAAAGTGTTGTGGCTGTGGTTGTAGCGCCAGGACAGGACAGCACTGGCCAGGACACGACAGGACAGGACAGGACTGGACAGGCCAGAACATGCCCGGACATGGCAGTACATCGTCGGGCGACAGCATAATAGAGCGATTCATTTGCAGATTTCGCCATCGCACAAACATTTTTATGTGCTGGCGAAAAAAAAAAAAAAAAACAAAATAAAACTACCCCGACGCGCAGTGCAAATATTTGAATCGTGTTCAATGCCGGATTCCAACGGGTGGCATTATAAAAATGTTATTGCTTTTCATTAGTCCCGGCCCCGGCTTCGGCTCCAGCCCCGTCGACAGTCGCCAGCTTAGTTCCGCTGCACACTCGGCTGCTGTTTCTGTTTTCCGTTTTTGTTTACCCAATCGCGGGCGCAACAAATGCAGTTAACCACTCCATAAACATGACTGACAAATGTGCAGCAGGAGCAGAAGGGGCAGAAGGAACGGCAGGGGCAGTCGGGATGCGAGGTTCATTAATCACACAGCAACCCGTAGCTCAACCCACTCACCCACAACCTAACCCACTCTGTCTGCCCCATTTCTATTATAGACCAAAGGGATTTGCCATCAGACGTAAATGCTGCTAATGGAAAGTGGTCGAGCGGCAGCCCAAGAAATTGCTCAGTCTCTGGCTGAAGAGGGACTGTCCTTAAACGTACATACATAATATGGCACACATATATATATAGTATATAGTTCTGTTTGTGTTCCCGGACTAGCATTATTTCATACTCACATTTATGGCAGACATTTTTGCCAATTACAAATACGTATTACGCAATACGAGAATGTAACCAACGTGGTTCACCCATCTTTTTGCAGCTCGATGTCACCGAAGAGCACCCTCACCAAGGAGGGAGGTCCCAACAAGCAGTTACCCAGTAAAGAAATGTGTAGACACTTAGCTGCATTAGGTAAGTATAGATTGTAGCCCTACGTCATGGCTTACAAACCATACATATGCTAAGTATAATCTGATTTAATTATATAAAATCACCTGCTACTTTTAGTCAAATTAGCTGATTATTTTACAGCTCTTGCCATAAATAGCTGCTATAAATATAAGGCGTGCTTAGGGGTAGCTAACCTGATTGGACTGAACTGTTAATATTGATTATAGCCTAGTTATAAATAGACCTAAGGGCTAAACAGCTAGGGGTGAATGTCGCAGAGAAGCCAAAGAAACATTGACAAGTCAGGTGAGTCAGGCTAAGTTCTCGTAGCCATAACTGACTATTCATACGTCAAATGGCTGTCCAAAACTGTGGCTGGGAGTACGTTTAAGAAGTCGCTTCAGGATGTCTCGCTCAGTACTAATCACACGGTATCTCGGAGGCTTGTTCAAATGACGCTTAACCCATTGCTGTGCTGTGCTCTTTAAGTTCACTTATGGCCCTGCAGCTCTTTGGGCCGGCATTAAAGGCTGTCACCACCAAGCCCAACATGCGGTCGTGGCCGCTTCAGCTTCTTCAGCCTCTTTTGAGCGAGGTAGGCTGTTTTTTGCGGCTTTCTGATGAACGTAGCCTGCCAAAAGCTTTGCGGCTTTATCGCTCTACAGTTATGGTGCTTGTTCTTGCTGCTGCTGCTGCTGCTGCTCTTGCTACTGCTGCTCTTGCTGCTTTTGTTGTTCTTGTTGTTGTTGTTATTACCAACGTAGTTGTTGCCGTCATTGTCAGGGACGTCTGACAGCCGGAAGTGCCTCAGCATTCAGTACCGGACGTTTTTGCGTCCTTGCCCAACATTGGCCATTCTTTAACTGCTGCTTGTGCTCATTTTGCGTCATGGTTTTGCAGCTCTGGATGCACATTTTGCCCACCGTATCAGTCCCTAAAGCTAATGCCGGCTGCTATACGCAGTGCGGGACTTTTGGGGGTAGATTCAACCAGCCTGGCAAATGGCTACGGTTATCGGGCAGATGTGCGCATAAATTAAGGGGGTAAAAATTCCTGACTTAGGACTTCTGAAGGCGGAATACCCTTGCAGACCTTAGGTTTGACATATTATATAGATATTGCCGATGTACTTGTGGGTAGATATGGCGATGAAGTATATGATAAAGGTTGAGATATATTTCAAGCATAAAGAGCACATGAGGAACGGAAACAAGTTAAAATAATGTTGGATAAGGAGAAACATGAAAACTTGTTGAAAGATGAAGATAAAGAAAGACTGATGAACAGGAAATAAGAGGAAGATAGAAATTGGACTGTGGGCTGAGCAAGAAATGGACGGAAAGATGCGAAAGGAAAGATTACTAGGACAGCGAGAGGAAAGACTTGAAGGCATCTTAAGAAAGAAGTAAAAAGAGAGATATCATATCAATGAATGAAACAAAGTAATACAGAGAACTTCTTATAAAGAGAGAGTATGTCACACTGAAACTTTGATGAAGAACAGAGTCAAACAAAGATGAATATAATCGTGAATACGAATACGAATAAAAAACGAAGGGGAGAGAAAGATACAGAGATGGAGAAAAACAGACTGCCTGCGAGCAAGAATGCAAAGTAGCCACGAAGCTTATCAGCGCGAAAGTGAGATCAAAAACAGCGATATTTTGAAGCAGGGGGAACAGAAGTAAGAGAGAAAGAGAGATGATGAAGACAGAGCAAGAAAAATACAGCTAACAGAGAACGCAGTGGGGTTGTCCAAGCCCAATAGGTTCTTGTGGGTCAATTTACCTAACAGTACATCCAAAGAGTTGCGGACAATGTGGCGACCGTATACCGATCGCTCTCACTGGTTTAGCAGCTCTGGCCGCGAGCAGTCCACAAAAGCGAATGGACAAATGGGCGAATGGACTTGCCAAAAATTGGAAACAGATTCAAAATCTATTTAAAAGTTATGGCCGCAAATAGTTGCAGACGCCCGACAGCAACACCCAGGACATGTGCTTGAGCTTCCGCACCAACTCTCTCTAGCCCGACTAACCCATTGCCCTTCCCGTTCCACAACCTTTCCCTCTCTGTCTCTCTCTTGCTCGCGCATTGTCTGTCTCTCTCAGCTGTCTCTTATTGAAAGTGGCGCTGTTGATGATGCCGGGTGACGCTGCAAAAACTTTTTGACACTTTAAAAACTTCACACACACACACCCACACATACAACATGCGGCGATTATGCATGCCCCCACCACACCAACATACACCAACACACGCAGGCATACACAGTGACACCATAGTCACATATTTGCCAAGCCTGGTTTTGAAAGTTACGTTAAATGGTTTTAAAGGTTTTGGTTTAGGTGCGCCCTCGCTGCCAACTTGTGCTCTCTAGGTCCGCCCTGGGCCATTCAACAAGGGGTTTTGGGGGGGTATGAGAGGCCCTCGTTGTAGCCGCTTTTTGTTGCAGCATCCACAACATTTCTGCTCTGCATTCGATTTTTTATTTGTAGCTGCTACTGGACTCCAGACTGGACCGTACAAGCCCAGTCCAGTGCAGTCCACTCCAGTTCAGTTCGGTCGTTTTGTGCCCCGAGCAAGTCGCATTCCATGCAGACATGGCCATTGCATAGCGAGGTGGTGCGGGTGTTGTCGCATTTGTCAGTAAGTTTGCATGCGATGTGACCAATTTCTAAAATATTAGCCGACATGGCTGCCACGTTAAATGCTGCTGTCAAATTGTCGGCCAGCTCGTGTGGCAGCTGATTGCCCCCAGGGACCAAGTTTCAATTGAACGGAAACTGCAGCTTGAAAACTGACTTAACCTAAAATGGGCGCCCAACGTGGGCTGCGTGAGTTGTAGGTAAACAGTAAACAAGACGTAAGGGAGTGTGCTCACGATGTGGCCATGATTAATGTATCATTGTCGGACACGCTTTGTTGCCCCTCTTTATTTGTATATCGTTTTTCTATATGCTTAATTCATGCAACCCACGCAGACTACCTCCCTCTCTACACTCCTGTGCCTCGTGCTTCTTACGGCCTAATTGGGCCATCAAATTTGCGACACCAGTCGCCTTTGACGGTCAGTGTATCCCACTCATAACTGCCATGTCATGCTTCCAAGTAGCCCTAGCCCCACCCTGAACACCCTGCCCCGCCGTCTACCCCTTTTTGGCACGTCTCAACAGCTTGCAGCTTAGTAAACGTTAAAAAATTAACTGCCCTAGCTTAGCGGTGTCCGGAGAGCTACCGAAAGCTCCTAGCCCCACCAGCCCCCCTTTCCGTTACTCCGCAATCATGTGCGTCTGCAGGATCAACCCACCGCACCACCCACAGCCAATTAGCACACATGGGCTTTGCCCTTAGCATTTCGCATGCTGCGCATTACATTTTCTGGGTCCGCGTCGTATTTGGAAGCTAAAGAAGACCAAAACTTGATGGTATTCGCCTAATAGATACCTGGGGAAATAGGAAAGTATTAGGAAAGGCATAAAGAAAAGCCCAAGATGTCTTGACACCTTATGGAACAAGCAGACAGATCCCCTCACGGAATCGATACGAATGACTTAAAATTGATAACAAAAAGAAGGTGTAGTCTTTCTACGAATGAATTTTCAGCTTTTTTTTGGAAAGAGATTTTAATTGTGAACTGAAGATTGCAACACTTTGTAGGAGACGTCTGTCCGATTGTCTTTCGTAATAAAAAACTAGTCCTTCAGTGCTAGAGCTATCTTTATGAAACTTTACACACCTGCTTCTTATTGCTGCACACTGCAAATAAGTCAGAACGATTTAGATCGGATGGATATATCAAGTAGCTGTCATACAAATACATATTGTACAAGATTCCTACGTTTTTATTTTTTCACTCCTTTTACAGGTGGACAACTATATCGAATGGCTTTCATTGGAACAAACACCTAGAATTAAAAATGTCCTTAAAAAAGAAATATATGTATGTTATATTCAGATATAAGAGTAATTATCAAAGCTCTTAACGTGTACATATGTAAACAATGTACTAATTGTGTACCATTCCCTATAACTAATAAAGGAATGATCGGAGTAAATTGAGCCTGCAAGGGTATGAAACCTTCGTCATACCCAAAGTATTCATTCATTTTGGTTTTAATCTTTAATAATTCCATCGATTTTCATTCTATAGATCTACTAAAGAGATTTCGGCTGAAGGAATTGAATGAAGAGGGAAATCTCTTAAACGTTATTCCAACAATTTTTCACTCTGTCGAACAGAATCCTTCTGAATTCCTTGTACAGAATGGACCGGATGAAAAGGAGAATGTGCTATACGAACCTATCATGGCATGCATCCCCGTGCCCAGTAAACTTACGCTGAGCGACGATAAATCAGTCGAGTCAGTCGACACAAAGAGTTTTATACACTTGTTTGTCGAGTTGCTGCCTACAATACCATTTGGACAGTCGTATAATATGCTTCATTCTCGTGGTACAGGGTATAAAGGGAACGGAAAATAAAATAAACTATACGCCAAAACACGATACAGAAAACATGACCGAACAACGTTGCCCGGCAATGAAATTTTGTTTTTTTCTCTCTCTCTCTCCCTCTCTCTTTACCTCACCTCACCTTTCCTCCCTCTCTCTCTCCCTCTTTCTCTCTTGCCCCCCTGCCCGTTTATGCGCTGACGGGGCACTTATGCATAGGATGCTGCCTATACCACCTACATACATATATCGTATACCCTCATCAGGCTTTACACCTTTGGTGAAGCCAGAAATTTAAATTTACAGCAAAAGAAAAACGGGATAAAATGAATGTTTTTTGGTTTATTTTCGGATTATTTTTTGGGTGAAGTGTGCGGGGAATGCGAGGAGTGCGGGGAGTGCGGTGTGTCCGGCCAGCTACAACAATGTATGGGGTGTGGTTTTGGAAGCGCAGCCCAGAAATGTCAGAGGCTTACACGCTTCCATGTATTTAGCTGGACAACCGGGGGGTCAGAGGAGTGGGAGAAGGGAGAGGGAACTGTGGGAGATTTGGCATTTGGGGGCAAGCTTATAATCAGCATAACAGGCGCAACAATGCCCATTAAATTGCTACAACTAGAGTACAACTTGCTGGCGAGCAACGAAACTCATTTTTATAACTGATACAACAACAACAAGCACAATAACAATAACCACAACAACAACAAAAGTAACAACAACAACAAGAACAGCAAGAATAACAACAATTGTCGTTACAACGCAAGCATAAATCTGTGCGCAATGTGCCTGACGTTTGCTTGATGGATGCCTCCCACCCGTTTTATGTTTACCTCGCTCACTCTTACACTCTTTCTCTCTCTCACACTCTCTATCTCTCTCTCTCTCTTGGTTTGTTTTAACGTGTCCGCCATTTCTAACTAGACCACAATAAAATGTATATATATTGTTTAGTTGATTGTCGTTCGTAGAGTATTTAAATGGAGTATGTATTCAAAACTTTAAGGCGTCCAAATTGCTAGAGGCATATTGCTTGTACCCAAATGGCTGTACATACACGTGTATAAAGCCTCTATATATGTACTTATGAAGCATAATAGACGCCTGCATGAATGCCTCTAAAACAGCAAATGAATCACTCATTAACAAAACAAGTACCCTTTTTTGTGTACAAACTTACAATGAGTGTGAGTGAATTTAAAGTTGAGTGAGTGTGTTTGTACTAACTTGTGAATTACTTTACTCATTCATTTGGTAGGGAGTACAGTAGAGTGTAGTATATTAAGTATAGTATATTAGTGACAGTCTGTACTGTACACTTTATATTACAAAACTGGCCAATGTGGTACTTAGTTCATTACTTTTTGTTATTCAAGTCTGTAAAACACTCACAGAACAA
The DNA here is from genome assembly GCA_018904035.1 of Zaprionus ornatus. Taxonomy (NCBI): domain Eukaryota; kingdom Metazoa; phylum Arthropoda; class Insecta; order Diptera; family Drosophilidae; genus Zaprionus; species Zaprionus ornatus. The sequence continues at coordinate 22,413,095 of JAEIFZ010000001.1, forward strand.
GTGGAAAGGTTTTCATCTTTTTCCATTGTGTTCTTTGCCCACATGAATTGACCTATTTCATAATTATTTTTAATGTACCCATTCATTTGTTGGGGTACTTAATTTAAAAAAGGTTTTCAAATGTGTACTCTAAAAGGTGTTGATTTTTCGTTTGAATTAAATGATTTATTGTATAGTGAGTAATGAGTATAGTAAAAAATGAGTACAGTACAGTACGGTACGGTACAGAGCCCCTGGAATGAAGTAATTCATGCAGCACTCTAATACTATATATCTACAACTAAAATGCTGTACCTAGAAGGGTATAGGTGTATGGGTATGGCATTACTATTGAGATTGAACTCCACCAGTCTATTAGGTACCCATGGTACCCATTATTGGTCATGCAAAACCATTAAGTAGTGAGTAGCATTTTAGACTAAGACTGTACTCTACCAATAGGTCAATGACTCGATCTATCATATGCCAATAGCTTGTAAGTTAGAGCAATACATATGAAGCTGTCTCTATAGACGTAACTTTGAAGCGCTACCGACTACTGAAGCTATGTTACTGTACCTAATGGATAAACCTTAATTATTTTGCTTAATAAATGTAACTAACTGCACTTATTTATAAAATTGTAACCAATCCAACCTATGCAATCTTTTTTCTTTTCAATTCATGAACCTACATTTGATTTTCCGCAGTCATTTCACCTATGACCTCTTTCTATCCTTCCTCTCCCTCTCTCTCTCAGTCTCTTTTTGATTTTTCTCTCTTTCTTCTGCTGTGGTTTGTTTTTCCATTTTTGGCTTAAGCTTTTGGGCAATGCGTCAGTTTTACGGCTCGTAATACTTGTAATTGATTGTTAATGCCGCACTTAAAGCAGCGCCCAATGGGGACATGGGCCAGCACGTCTACCCCCTGCCCGCTCACCTTCCCTTCGTGAGCACCCACTTCCCCCAGCCGACCTTCACTTGTGTCGACTCAAAGGTTATGAATATCCAACTGGGGCAGTGTATTGTAGAATTGTCTGCCCCTTCTTGCCCTTGTTGATGTTGTTCTTTATTTTCCTGCATCTGTGTGTGTGTGCCAGTGTGTGTGTGTGTGCGAGTGTGTTGTACTTGTGCGTGCCTTGGCTTATTTATTATTAAATTCGGCATTGCGTGTGTGGCTGCCATGTGGACAAGGAACCACACTTTGTCCCAACTAGATTTAACTCCTCATCGCACTCATAAACCAAAAGCAACGAGTACAACTGCATGGCCGAAGTCTGGACACACTAACAGGTGGTTGCTATATAAACAATACGTGGTAAGGATGTATTCCTTAGCCTTAGCACATATGTACCCATGATGCTGAGTTCATTTGCAATTAGAGAATCTTCTTTGAAGTTTTCTTCTTCATGTTGCACTGACTCGTTATGAATGCGACAGCAGAAGCTGTCATCCGCCAAATTTCATTCAGTTTGTGTACACATAGATGAGCACATACGCGTACACATGCTTGTACGAACGTGCTCGAATGTGCCGCTCGAAGCGGGCTTGCGAGGGGAAGCATGAAGCGGGCAGAAGGCTAGACCAATTGTGGATTTTCCTTAAAAAACCAGTTGAGAAAATACAAAAAAAAAAAAAAAAACACAAAAGGCAGGAGAATCAGTTAAAAATAACAAGGGGGCAACAACAACAAGCAGCAACAAACAAGGCCAAGGAACGGTGTACTTATCGCTCGCCTCAGCTCAGGCCGGCGTGACCTGCCAGGCCCGCCGTGCCCTGGTGAGGTCCGACTTGGCCTAGCATCGATATGGCCTGCATATTTCATGCGTCTCTGTGTGTGTGTTTGTTTCTCTCCTTCCCTCCCTCTCTCTCTCTCTGTGTGTGTGTGTGCATAACTGTATAACGTCCTTAAAACGGAAACGTTAATGCTAGCAATATAATAAAAGGATAATGCAGCTGGAATTGCAGCCTCAGCAAGTACAGCCTGGACAGGACTTGTTTTCACTCCGTCTCGGCTTACTCTGCCTGCTTCTGCTCCTGCTCCGGCTAAACCCACCCCGCCCCTCCTGGGCTGCGTTGACTTGAATCGACGGCCGCATTCCTTGGAACACAAGGAATGACAATAAACAAGAATGCCAAAAGAGGGCGGCAGATAGCACGAATTGTTGGCTTGTTTCTACGTTTCATTCATTTCATTTCATATCATTTTCGTTTCGTTTCGTCTCATTCCGTCTCGTTCCGCCTCATTTCGTTTCGTTTCTTGCGTTCTGCTTTCTACTGCAGCTGACAACAAAGGATATCAATTGTAGCGTGCTTTTCTGCTGAAATACACCACAACAACAACAGCAACAACAACAACATGCGCAACAATGAAAGAATATAAGAGCAATTTTAATTGCAACAAACAACGGCGAAAAGATTTTGACAGCCCAACAGAAGCTCAGCGTTTGCACCATGAACGTGAATTCGTGATGTTCGTGCAGTAAGTTAAGCGATTAAAGTCAACAGCTGCGATATTAATCGATAGTCAGTCATCTATCCGACAACATACAATATATGACTTAGTCGATTTATTCGCCATAAGTTATCAATTTATACACAAGCCAACATGTTTTCGAATACTGTGATAGTATTTAAAACAACTGCTGATAGTTTGTTATACATTTGGGAACTTACAACGTCTGGCATTGCATATGACCAAGTGCCATATATCGCCTGGCCTTTCTAAGTATGTTATGCGGGTTGTACTTGAGAAATAGTACAACGTATATGAAAAGGTACCAGATTATACCAATTTGTTATATGTAATTTTTTCCCAAGTGAAGTATATTCAATACGGCATGCATATGTCCACGTGCCATATACCGCCTGGCCTGTCAATGTATGTTACTAAGTATGGCATGCGAGTTTTATTTTAGAAATTCCATAAAGTATATGATAAAGTACCAGATTATATCAATTTGTTATATGTTACTTGTTCCCAAGTAAAGTAGATACAATATGGCATTGCATATGACCACATGCTATGCACCTCCTGGCCTGTCAATGTATATTACTATGTCATCCCAGTTGTACTTAAGATATACTACAAAATATATGAAAATGTACCAATTTGTTATATGTTATCATATCTGAACTGGAGAATCATCGATGTAACATCGATAAATATCGATATTTCATATGGAAAACCTTAGCTAACGTCGCTGTATCTCCAGCTCTAGTCTGTACATATTTTCGAACAAGTCTGGCGACTCCTCTCTGCTATTAGTTCTGTTCTTTCTCATCATATTTCATCTCCACGTGCCACATGCTGCCTGAGCTATTCGCTAACATTTTGTCCGTCTATTCATATGCAATCTATCTACCCCTTCATATAAATATCGTGACATATCGCCATACCGATAAACAACTTATCGTTATGTGCTGACATCCAATCTAGCGAGATTTCATTACGGGATAACTCCCGAAAATGTTCACCATGCCAGAATAGCAGCAAATGCACGACTTGGACACACCCTTTGACCCCCTTTTCAGCACTCTTCTTAGTCTACTCACGAGTATGTCGTGCCACTGTGTGGGGCGCGTCACGAAAGAAACAACACATGACAAACTGGCGAACATGTGTGCTGTGGAAACGTGTTGAAATGTGTTGCACAGGGGCGTGGGTTGCCCCACCAGCTTGTGGATGGGGAGGGGAGGGGAGGGACTTTGCATTCTAGACTTAACCAAATTAATTAGTCGCTGTCCGCAACACAGATAAACTCGAAAACAATTACGCCACATTGAAAGAAAACGGAATGAACAGAAATATATACGATCTGATGATAGATTCACTTTAAAGTAACTAGGCCAGATGGAGATAATTAATTGTGGCTATGCCAAGAAAGGGGGATGTGGCAGCAGCAAGGAGAGCAAGCTACGAATTAAAATAAAGATGAAATCACATGGAATGGAAAGCACAGCAACAAGGGGAAGGATGAGAAAGTAAACGAGGCGAATTTCTCTTTTGGCTATAAACGAAAAGTGAACTCGAATTGAAAACGAACATGGAGACGGACATGTACGGATTCAATGTGAATCCGCAGTTGAACATGATGGCGATTGCGGTTGCTGAGTGTGCTGAATGTGCTGAGTTAGAAGTGAGTGGTTCGAATAGTTGAGTAAATAGTTTGAACACTCAAGGCACCTTCCTCTGCTGGGGAGGAAACACGGCGCAGAATTCTCATGTTTGTATTTTCAACTGCAGATGTCTTGCCTTCCCTACCTACCCCTACTTCTGCTCTCTTCCCTTCCCCTTTAACCATGTTCCTTCATGCAGGTGAGAGAAGAACGCTAATGAATGTAAGCTAAGCTGAGTTGAACTAAACCAAACTGAACTTGGGTCAGCTTCAGTGCAGCGGATAGCAACTCGGTCAGTTCAGGGTAGCTCGAGAGTGGTGGAGGGAGTTAATGGGTAGCTCTTGGCGGACAGAAGAACCTCTTGGAAACAAATTACGCTGAAAAACAATCACGCATAAGTGGAATACAAATACAAACAAGTTTATTGCTTTTCCTGTTGTCCTCGCTGTCTCCACATGCCAGTTAATCAGCGTGGGACCCGTCCTGCGTCCTGCGTCCTGCGTCCTGCGTCCTGCGCCCTGCCCCCATCTTCCTCTCCGCCTCTGTGTACGGCACCCAGCCCAGCTCCGGCGTCCCGGAAGGATGCAGCAAAATGGCTGTGCAGTAAAATGAATGCTTAAATGGAAGCTGTTTAAGTGCAACTGCAGCGAGAGCAGAAAAGGTAATTTATGAGCGATACCTACTACGTCGTATACACCGTACGTCCGTGCTATGTATATAGTATAGTAGATATTGATGGCGAGGAGTATAGCAAAAGAGGAGCAACAAAAACGAACATACTCAGGAGTATGTGCACACACTCACACGCATGCACACACACACACACACACACTCATGAGAGTAAATAGGTAGAGCAACATATTCGAGAATTGTGAACAACATTTTGCTCTAAGCAGTTGCTTTATACATATGTTTATAATCTTGTTATAAAGGTTTTCCCCCCCCCTTTGTTCACCACCAAATCGATAGTATTGCAATAATATTTCGAGTGGATCAAAGAGGTTTTGTTGGCCAATCAAACGGAAACTCGAGACACAAATAAAGTAAAGTTCCTGTTTCAAGTGAACCTCTTACGTAAAGGCCGAAAAGTTCAAGATAGTCAAGAGTATATCAAGAATTAACTGACAACATAAAAATCTTATATGTATAATAAGATCAAACTCGAGAGACGTTTGTATACTATACATTCATAATTGATTCTGAAGTATCCTCAAAATATTTATAATATTTTAATTCTTCAAATCAAATCTTTTTTATCTTATCATGATTAGATAATGTGATTAAGCCAACTAGTATTAAGATTTACTATATATAAGCTCATCAATGTGATTAACGTGCTGAGCTCTCCGCACATAGGTCGCAATGAAATAGGTCGTTTTAGAATAGGTCGTTTTAGAATAGGTCGTTTTTTTTTAGGTGTCCCTTGAGTTGTGGACAGCCTGACAACATTACCATATGGAATACTTCTCTGGAGATTACATCTTATTATGGAAACAAAGAAAAGTTCTTAATATTTGTCTAAATTTCATACACATCTTCAATCCTCAATTATCAAATAGTTTAAAGTTCTACAACTGTTGCTCCACCAGTTGAAATTTCAACTCATGTTAATTTGTTTTGTATTGTTTTCACATTATTAGGCGTCCTCCCTTTTCCTTCTCCCTCTCTCACACTCTACCTGTTACCTGCGTTTTCCAATCGATTAACCCATTATGCCATTTGGCTGCTGCGTCTGGAATGCAGCTGAGCTGATGAAAGTAAGTTGCATCGTTGTCATAGATTGCCAGTTGCAATTAGCAATCGGCGGAAATTGCGCAAAGCTCAGCAAAAACGAAATAATCTGTAACATGAGAGTATTAGACATGTAAAGCAAGGTTCCATTTGTTTTTTGTGAGCTTGAAACTCGTTTTATTTTGCTTGTCTCGCTCGCATGGAAAACTTCTTGACATTTATCTCAGAACAAAACATATCAAGGAAAGTTCAAACTGTACTCTGCACTCCGCACTCTGCACTCTGCACTGTAAGGCGGGTAGTAGTTAGGGGCGGGGGGTGAGGTGCAGTCGACGGCTGACACGAGTGATCACCGATGCCACTTGGCAAAGCGAACCTAACCAAGTCATACCGAATGCGTCCGGGAAGAGAGAGAGTTACAGTTATTAGCCCTGTGGCAATTTGGACATTTGAGTTAGGAACTCGAAACACACTCGCAGCGCGTCAACGCATTTGGCACAGCACTCTGGCTCGTTTTTTGTGGCACTGGAGGACACTTTTAAAGGTACCACAAAAGGGAAAAACAGACAGAGAAACAGACGAACGGCAAATAGACATTTTACAGTGTTAACAGTCGGTTAAGCCCAGCGAGAAGGTGGAGGAACGACGGTGCATGCGACAGAGATATGACTGCATATAAATGGTATTTCTTTCTATATGGCGGATAGTTTATCTTCTTAGATTGACTTGGGTGCGGCAAGGGAAGTACAATACATAAGGAAAGGGAAGTACATAAGTGTTGCCTTATTGCTAAAAAATTAACAAGTTTGTCGTATGTGAAAGAGATGACTGTATAATAAACTGTTTTTGGCTATGTTAGAATCAGTTAACTATGATTTCTGATGAGCACAATGAAACACAGTAATACAGGTATTCCCACTTATTTGAATGCTCTGTTGCAAATCCGTTAAAAAGAGCGAATTTTGATTTGAAGTGAAGAAAATGTTCGCACTTTGTCGCTTAGGAATCAAGGCAAGTTTCTCTTATGGAAATGTTTATACATTGTATATATTAACGTTGAGCCTAGTAAAACAGGTGTTCCCACATGGTAGTACTGTCTATCACAAATAGAGACAGATATGAAACATTTACTGTAGATATAATTCCAAATACATATAGTAAGGAGTGAAGTTCCCGCTCAGCAGTTAAGCAACTGTTCCCACTTGTTTTATAAAAGACACTCGAAATAGTCGTGCTGTTCTCGATTGTTTTCAAGCCACACTTATCTCACATGCTCAAGCTCACAGGGTACCCGGTAACTTAGTCGCAACCTATTGACGTGTCGCCTATTGCTGGCATTCGTTCATAAAGTGTGCGCAGCAATAACTTGATGCCCCATCGCAGGCGGCGGCTCGCTCGCGAATTGCCATTCATTTTTATTGTCACACTTACCTGCTGTTAGCTGCTACTTAACGCAAGAGAGGAGTGGGAATGGCGGATGTGGGCGTGGCAGGTGTGGCAGTAGTCACAGCACTGCCAGCTCTACCTTTGTATGGGTGTCCCAATGTCAAAGTCGAGCCCGTTTACCGTTTGCTTTCTATAAATGTCTCTCTAACTCTCTGAGAGTGTCTGTGTGTGAGTGTTTCTGTGTGTGAGTGTGTCTGTGTGTATGTGTGTGGGTGTGGAGGTGGGGTGGGGAGTGTAGATGTAGGTGTGGAGCACTTTAATCAGCGTTACCAGCTGCCAAGACAAGCCGAACACGAAAAAGATGCTGAGTCGTGGAGCGTCTCGGTAATGCAACCAGGTGAGCCTGCCAGGCAAGCCTCGTTGGCTAAGGAGTGTGCCACGGGGCTGCCTTCAGCCTCTGCTACTGCTACTGCTGCTTGTTGTGCTTCTTATTGCTGTTGTTATTCTTGCTGCTGATTGTTGCTGCTGCTTCTGCTGCTGCTGCTTGTTGCAGACTGTCTATCAAATTTCGTACAACACTTGTAGGCTGCCTGTGGGTCATAAAATGGTTCACACACGCACACACGCGCACACACCCACATATGCAGATGTGAGCATATTTATGTGCGCGTGTGTGTGTGTTTATCTAACTGATTGACGATATCTATGCGCTGTTTTTTGCCACTTTTATGACCAGTCGAACTCAACGCATCGATACCAGTCCAACTGTCTGCCTCGCACTCCCTCTCCCTCTCTCTCTCTCTCTCTCTCTGTGTGTGTGTTGGCCATTTTCACTTCATGTTGCATGTTGTGTGGGGCAAGTTACCCCCGTCGCCTACCCCTAAATTTCGCACACTTTCCTTCAATTTGGCCCCAGCCAGCTGCCTTTTTCGGGTTTATTTCGCGTTTTGCATTTTATTGTGCCAAATTGATGGCGACTTTATTACCCAACTGGATTTTGACATAAACACAACTTTATGCATATACAAATACAAATACAAATACACATATGTACATGTATATGTATATAGTACAAATACCCCTGCACACACACACACACACACACACACACAGCTGGGCAGGGGAAAGCGCATTGAGAAGAAGCGCGAAAAGTTTTTCATTTTTCTTGCGGAAAGTAGACACGATGCGGGCGCGGCATGAGATTCAATTATAGCGACATTCGACGGTATATAGTATATAGTATATACAGTATATATGTACATATACATCAGCTTCTATATACTTGCATCTTAAGAGTGTCTGCCACAAATTATGCCTAGTTCCAGAGGGAAAGTTGAAATCACATTTACCAAGGAATACCCCTACTGCATCTCTCTCTCTCCCCATCTCCCTCTCCCACTCTCTCTCTCTCCGTCAGTCTGTAAATTTGGCAAATTAAATTCAATTGATTAGCGCCGCTTTAGCGCTGAAATTCCAGCATTGTCGCCGTGCTTTCCCTCCCCTCACTTGCCTGCTCAAACTGTTCCTGGGCACAGTTGCAAATATTGGCTGCAAATTAAACAACAACGACTCATTTAGCCGGCACGTGCTGCAGGCCGCCTCATCACACACACACACACACACACACACGCATACAGACAGTGGCATGCACATGCAGTGGGAACACTTACACGTTGAGTAAATTATTATTGGGCCAGCCGCCGGCGGCGCAGTGTGTGCTCTGCTTCTGCTGCTGCTACTGCTGCTGCTGCTGCTGCGCTTGCCACAAATCGGGGTAACACGTTTCTGGCTGGGGAGCAGCTCATGCACGGAGCCCGCGGCTCGGACTGTTTACATTTCACTTGTTTTGCCGTGCAGCAACAAAAACAAAAACAAAATTCAAAAATAACAACAACACGTGAAGGCGACCGTTGAGGGCGGTAGGCGGGTAGGCGGTTAAGCGGAGCACGAGACTTGTCCAAGCCACGGACAATTTGTTTGCTAATAATGCGGGTCACTGCCCAGTCACTGTTCACTGTTCACTGTTCACACTGTTCACTGATCACTGTTCACTGTTTAGCGCTCACTGTGCACTGTCACACTCAGTCAGTCACTGTCGAAGGAATCACACACAGCAGTCGCAGTCGCAGCCGACCAGCGTGTTGGAGCTCTGTTTATCGGGGGCAGTTTGGCGCGCGTCGCGTGCCACAAACCGTCGCCTTCGAAATCCTGAACGAAACTGAATCGGAGCAGCGCAGCGCGCAAAACTCGGCCAATGGTACGCGTGTTCTGCGCCCGTCTCTCTGTGCCTGTGTGTCTATGTGTGTGTGTGTGTGTCTATGTGTGTGTGTGTGTAGAATAGCTGTGCTTATCCTTAGGTTCCACAAGCACACGGAGGAAGTCCGCACGCATACGCGCACCTTTGCCACTTTGGCAGGTCGACGCCGACGTCGTCACCGTCGTCGTCGTCGTCGTCGTCGTCGTCGTCTCCCTTCGTCCTCAGTCCTCGTCTCCGGCATCGTTCGGCACAGCGCCGCGTGGACTCTATTCGCCTCGGCGCATGCGCCGACTGCGCCAAGTGGAACCCATGTGTGGATGCTATTCGCTCTAGAGATGTGCCACATTCCGATAGACATCGACAGCAGCGCCTCAGCTAAGCACATAGCGCTGCATCTTGAATACCTTCCAACCCTCTTCCACCCCCCCACACACCCAGCAGGCTGGACACCTGCGCATCTGCGCATCTAAGCATCTGCTCACATGCAAATCCACTGCTGCTGCTGCCGTCGCCACTGCTGCTGCTGCTGCTGCGACTACATTGGCAGAGTCTCTGGCCACTGCTGCCTGCTGCCTGCTGCTCTGCCGCCGGACAATTCGTCAAGTTATTTCTCTTTTCTAAATTAACAAAGGCCGAACCAATCGCAAAATTGAACTTAATTGTTGCAATACAGTTGCAGAGCAGATATCTCGGACAGCTCATAAAGCATAAGTGTAACTATATATGCACATTGTATATAAACACATGCATTTATACATATGTTCTAGATAGATCACAGGCATCAGTGTTATTTCTTTTCAATGCAATAAATTCTTTAAAATGTAAAGTGTTCTCAATGAAACTTATCTGTGACAACAAGTGTGTAGTTAGTTATATAGTGTATATTTTATCATATCGTATTTTATCGTACTATAATTTAAATACTCACAATCCCTAAAAAGTAATGCAAATAATATTTCTGAATCATCACCCTAATCTTATAAAGAGTAATAATAAGCACTGCTTGTGAGCTTCGAGCATATTATTATCCGTTGCTCTTTGATTCCATTTCTATATCCACAAAAAAAATACATCCTACCCCATTGTATATTTCCCAACCAGCAACAACAGGTGTGTTAAACTATCTTCACGTGTTTTTCTTTCTGTCTGACTGCTAAAGACCGCCAAAAACTATACGAAAAATCACTAAGCTTCGCCGTCGGCAAATTTCTGAGCGACTTACAGTAAAACTTAAGTAACTGAACTAAACTAAGAGCAGCTTTAATATCTATCTCTTAATCATTTAGAAACTTCAAATCTATACTCAAACTATCTTAATATACGAGGGTCGTTTGATAAGTCCGTGACTTTTTGAATAAAATATATTTTTTTCGTCAAAGAAGCGTTTTATTTCTCAACATAATCTCCTTTTAGCTCTATACATTTAGTCCAGCGTTTTTCCAATTTTTTTATTCCTTCCAAATAATAGGTTTTCTCAAGGCCCTCAAAATAGTCGTTTGTTTCTGTGATGACCTCTTCATTTGACCCGAATCTCTTACCGCCGAGCCATTTCTTCATGTTTGGAAACAAAAAATAGTCACAGGGGGCTAAATCTGGAGAATATGCTGGATGGGGTAGCAGTTCGTAGCCCAATTTATGAAATTTTGCCATGCTGACTACACACGTGTGCACCCGTGCATTGTCCTGATGGAACAGCACTTTTTTTTCGCCAAATGCGGTCGTTTCTGCTTCAAATCAATATCGAATCTGTCCAAAAGCTCTGAATAATATTCGCCGGTGATCGTTTTACCCTTTTCAAGGTAATCGATGTGAATGATACCTTGTGCATCCCAAAAAACTGTGGCCATGACCTTGTTGGCCGACAGACCCACCTTGGCCTTCTTTGGTGCACGTTCACCCGGAGAAACCCACTGTCTTGATTGTTCTTTGGTCTCTGGTGTGGTGTGGTGGATCCATGTTTCGTCTACGGTAACGAAACGGCGCAAAAATTCGTTTGGATTGCGGTTGAACATCGCCAAACACTCCTTTGAAATGGTCACACGGTTGCGCTTATGGTCGTGTGTGAGCAATCGCGGCACCCATCGCGCGGAAAGCTTTTTCATGTCCAAATATTCATGTAAAATGTGATGTACCCGTTCAGTTGAGATGCCTACAGCCTCAGCTACCTCACGCACTTTCATTCTCCGATCATCCAATATCATTCCATGGATTTTGTCGACGATTTCTGGCATGACGACCTCTTTTGGGCGACCTGAACGTTCGGCATCACTTGTACTGGTACGACCACAACGGAACTCAGTAAACCATTTCTTAACCATTGAAATTGATGGTGCAGAGTCCCCATAATATTTATCAAGTCTTTCCTTGGTTTCGGTGATGGATTTTTTACGCAAAAAATAATGCTTAATTAGCACACGAAATTCACTTTTTTCCATTTTCGTTAAAATTCACGAGATCGTCTGCTTTCAATGCCTATAAAACGCAAACTAAGAAACGCAGCTTTCTCAAAATTTTACAGTCAGCTGTTAATCGATAACTGCAGTGTTGTATTTAGAGCAGGTGCGCGGCAAATACAAAAAGTCACGGACTTATCAAACGACCCTCGTACTATACTAAACTAAGCTCTATCTACAATATACTATATAAACAATAATTTCAAACTAACATATTTGATAGGTTGTGATAAGAAGCTCCAGTCTGCCTTTGGTTTTAAAACTATCTTTAATATATGTATGTTAGGTAATTACAATATTTTGTTATAATGTTTCAAATGAATTCAGTAAGTTAATTAATTACAAAATAACGGCGTTACAACTTCTGTATTTTTACAACTAAATATCCGGCAACTTTTACAACTTAATAGCTATCGATAATCGCAAGTTCAACTGTCAACTTTATTCACTCGACCACTCTTTCTTTCTTCTCCCTTCTGGCAACACTCGCAAAATTGCCAACTTTCCTCAATTGCCGAGGTTGCCAACCTCCATTCAAGTATACCATCTTACATATATGTCAGTCGAAGCCTGCCAGATTGAACCGATATTCCGCATAATTGCCTTAAAACTATAGATTTTTCATATCTTTCCAGATATTGGAACCAAACTAATCACATCAGACTTTTATGTACTGTGTGTTCATAGTTTTTTGTACAATCTTATCAAAATCAGACTATAACAAAAAGGTGACGTAAGAACAGTCGACCAAACTGAGGGTTTTTGTTTTAAAACCAGTGGTTTCTTTCAAAATATCGCACTTCATTAATACTAATTAAATATGTATAAATATTTGTATATCCTTCTTCATTACATGAAAATCAGTAAACTATTGTTGAAGCTTTCATTTGAACAATCAGTCGAAAGTAAAAGCAGTGTTAAAACTGAGAAAATGTTGTTTACCTTACAGAAACATGTTTTGTTCGAGTCACCTATTGATGCTTATGCAGAAAATCTATATAAAACAATCACTATCTTCGACGGGAAAAAAATAGAACCTTAACATTTAAATTTCACAAATTATCGCACGAAAAAATGTTGCACAATTGCATTGCTCGGCTAAATTGCATTGACTGTATAAATAAATTATTGTATTAAGACATTGAAATTGAGTTTTAACTTGTTTAAGTAGATGCTAAGGGAATTTTTTTTATTTTTAATATATATCTTTTTTATAGTTCAATCGTAATGAGATTTTTAGTTAAACTTCACAAAGAAGTGTTTGTTATGTGTTTAATGGTTGTGACCACAATTGTGGTCGTTAAGTTTCAATATCACCGTTGAAATAGTATTAACTGATTTACTTGACAAAATTTTGAAAATGTTAAGAGCTTGCAATACTTACCAGTATTGTTTCAAATTTGGATGGCTCTAGTTCTAATAGTCTTTGATACATAAACGCTCATACAGACAGACGGACAGACAGACAAGCCTCAATCGTCCGGCAGTTCATAGAGAATATGTTGCCAATAAGTTTTATTATTGCATGTAGATCAAGTTTATTTCAGAATTTGGTCACTCCCCCATCCGCCCCCATAAATTAAAAAAAATGTAATTCCAAGCGATAGATAGATTGATAGTTAATTTTTGGTAAACACAATTACTATTGACGCAGAAATGATTTCTGAAAGTTTGGTTGCGATCGGGCCAATAACAAAGAAGTTTTTTTTTTTTGTTTTTTGTTTTTTTATTATTATAAGGTGAAGAATCCGTACATCATAATAAACAAAGAAGTAAGTAATTTAAGAAATTGTGCACCCCAACGGATGCAATACAAAAGAACGCAAGCTATAGTAGTTATATATTTAAGAAATCGCATTGGTCACTGGTGAGAGGCTTAGTACTAATATTTATTTGTGTAATTGCGCTGTTATGTTACTACTCGTATTAATGTATTGTATGGATTCATCGCTTCTACTTAATAAAAAAAAAAATAAAAATCGTATTATTCAGGTAGGTAGCGGGTAGATAGATGATAGATTTTCAAACCGACGGACAGAAAGACGGACAGACGGACATGGCTATATCAACTGGACTGTTGGAGCTGACTTAGAATTTATATAGCTTGTAGAATCCGCCACGCCTCCTTCTGTCTGTTTCATACATTATCGGTTGGCACAAAGTTATATGTAATACCCTTCTAACTTAAGGTTAGTTAGTATAAAAACAACAGAGAATTCGAATTAGCCCTGTCCGTCTGTCCGGGTGTCCGTGAGTTCGTCTGTTGCAACGCAAACTAGTCTCTCAGTTTTGAAGATATCTTAATGAAACTTGTCATACATGCTTCTTATTGCTGCTTGCTGTAAAAAAGTCGCAACAAGCCGGATCGGGCAGATATATCGTATAGCTGCCATACAAACTATCGCCCGATTTTTGTTATTTGTTAAAATATTGTAACCAAATTTACTACTTTTTCTAGATACATACTATGCATATAAAATTTCATAAGAATCTGACCACTATAACATAAAGGTCCCATAGGAACAATCGGCCGAAATGCAGGTGAACTTGCAAGGGAACTTTCGGCGTGATGAAGTTAGCCTTTCTTTCTGCTTTGAAGTGTTAAAATATAGTTTAACTCAGCGCTTCTCCCAACTATATAGTTGAGAACTATACAGGTTGGAATATCTTATGTGCCTGATCGAAATGAATTTAAATTATAATTTAACATATACTATATTCCTTTATGTGTATGCCAAAAAAGAAACTTGAGTTGAAATATTTCACTTAATAATCGCAAGTTTTTGATTAACAACCGAAATATAATGTTAAGATGATATCAATTCAGACAAACAGACGGACATGGCTTTAAGACTCGTCTTATGCTGCTGATCAAGTATATATAAACTCTATAAGGTACATACATTTACACTAATTTAGTATACCGTTTTTTTATAATTTTCAAAAAGGTGTTCAAAAATTCCAAATATTTTAAGAATTTCTTTTTAAGATAAATATTTAGAAATATATCAAGCAGTTTTATACTGACTACAGTAGGAAAACAGATACTGAACTTACCCGAAAATAAATTTATGCAATATTCCGAACACTAGATTTTATATAAAACCGATTTCGACTGACCATGATTGCACTCATCACAGGGTTAAAAAAAAGACTGATTACAGATGATGACGTCTGAACAAGAAGTAGGTGTGCACAAGACAAGCGAATAGAAGCACATAGAAATTGTGACTATAGAAAAATAGAAGTATTGCCACCAGGATTTGGCAGTATAGGAAAGCCAGCGTCATCTTGACGCTTCCTTATATTGTACTATGTCTCAATAGGCTTTGCCACTCAATTAGTCTGCACTAGTCTTCTGCAGTACGGTGACTGATTGATGCCTCACGGTGGTCGCCAGCTCAATAGCAATGATTACTGTTAAGTTACACTTGAGGCATATACTGTAAACATATGCAACATATTTGTACATAACGTGTAGAACATACATACATACATGCACGCACGCACGCATGCACGCACGCACACAAATGCAAATGCTTCTCCCCTTGATAAGTCCGACTGCGACTGCGACTGCGACTGCGAGTGCATTAATCGCCACATTCTTAGTGTCATCTCTTTCGCGCGCACACAACCACACACACGGAGGGATGTGGGACGCATTGACGTCGTGTGGCGCCTTCGTGCAAAAAGCGTTGCCAGTCGTGCCCGACTCGGCGGCTCGGCAACACGTCGCAGCGCAGCGCGTCGGCCAGACGCGACTGTTGACGATGTTCGACGCGTCGCTGGCACAGCGTCGTTTGCCGTTCGTCAGTATTGGCGTCGTTGTTGTCGTCGTCTCCATCGGCATCGGCATCGACGTCGACGTCGTTTATCTTTCGTCGTCAGTCGCTGCGATGCTGCAAGTTCAAGGGAATTTTGGGCGACGCGCGACTGACGGCGGCAGAAGGATGCGTCGCCAAAAATAAATTACACACGCGCGCACGCAACCAAAATGCATGCAAATTAAGATGGCAGCCACCGCAGCGCCCACGCAAACAGACGCCTTCTTTCCCCCCCTAGCCTATAGCCCTGCCCCTGCCCCTGCCCCTGCCCCTGCCTCTGCCCATGCCCCTGCCCCTGCCCCTGCTGGTGCTGCCTTCGCACACATGCAAGGTAAATAGCTCCAAGTCGGGCAGTGTGTCAGTCGCGCAGCTCAGTCTCCTCATGCTGCTCCTACTCCCCCCCCTCCTCCTCCTGCTCCTCCTCCTTCTCCTACTCCTCCTCCACCTTCTTCTTCTTCTTATCCTCCTGCACAGCCTGCGCTCACTTGACCAATTTTTCTCGCCTTACAAAGCTCGCTTTTGTTTTCCCTCTTTGCGCGCTGCTTTTGTTTGTTATTTTAATGTTGCTGCTTGCTGCCACAGTCAGCGTCGCCGTCGCCGTCGCCGTCACCGTCTCTGTTGCCGTCGCAGCCAGCGTCGCGCATCACCGCACAACATGAACTCCCAAAGATTTTCGACTGGCAGCAACGCGGTGCGAGTTGTCATTAAATAATAGCACACTGCGCTGCGTCAAGAGCAAAAGCGGCAACTCTGTTGCATGACACCCTGCCACTCCCCTGCCCGCCCCCACGCAGCAGCCTTGTGCAGTGCTTTGCCGCGTTGCGGCATTAAAAGTGCAACAATATCAACCTATGAAAAGCGTGTACGCCGCGGGGAAACGGAACGGGGGCAGAGGCAGGTGGCACGATTGAAGTGCTTGTCAGTCAAGTACATAGGGAAAAGTCTGCTTCTTATATATATATATATATATATACTCGTACAATATGCATATGGTATATATGTATATACATTATTTTCGATTTGAATAGAAATTGTTGCAAATGCGCAGTTAATGTTCAATTTAATGAAATACCCTGTACATATGCGAGCTTAGGATATAGTCGTTTCACCTGATTGAATACGGTTATAACAATTTGAAGAAAGTAATTTTTTTTTTTTTTTTTCTTTAGATTTTTATTATTATTATAGTCATTGGGAATCGTTCAGTTCCTTCTGAACTTAACCAAATTTGTAGCTTAAAAATAATATTATGAATAATGTGCCTTAATAATAATATATACATATAAATCTACAATTGAGGGATTAAGCTATCTTACGAGTAAGAAGTTCATGGGAATATATTCTCTTCAGACGTCGTCTCTGTGCTTTACGTATTTGGTGTTGCATACTTTGCAGGGGTCGTCTTATTAATCAGTAGCGCATTAATATTATTTATATAGTCATTTGACCTGCAAGTTTTAATTTTACATCACTTTATAATTAATAACTTTAATTTCAAGTCGACTGTCTGTCTTAGTTGATTTAAAAGAAATAAGTAAATAAATTGTAGCACATGTCTATACATATATATCCATATATATATATATATGGAGCTATAAGCTATATTAAATTTGCAAATATAAAGAGAATTACAAGTAAAAGTAAAAATAAGTACAGGGTATCTAGAGTGCAACAACTTGTTTATCTACTGTCGACTTCCCATTTATACATACGAGTATGTATAATACATACAATTTCCCAGTCTTAATCCCATATATAATAATCAGATATTCACAAATTTCGGAATACTTTGCTCTGAGATTTGATATGATTGAAGCCCGTCTAATTTACAGTTAAATTGTGACAGGACACAAGGCACACACAAACGTTACATCGCCTATTTGGTCAGACATAATCTCACTCCTATTCCACCACTGATTATAATTCGTGGCGTCTTTGCGTTGACAAATGCAAAGCGGATTCTGCCAGCTAAGCAAGTGAGAGCTCGACTAGGGCATATCCTGTTAGAAGCTAGAGAACACTGCGAGTCAGTGCGGCCAAGTTAGCTTAGATTTAGACAAGTCTGTCCGTATGAGCGCACTAATCTCAGCAACTATCAAAGCCAGAACTGCCAAATTTAGCAATTAAATGAATGAATATAATTTAAATAACATTGTATATATATAAGTTTATTAACATCACTAAAACTCTATAGAAATGGCTGATAAGCCATTACTAATGAAAAGCATCGCAGCATGAAATATCAGATTGTGAAAAGATATGCAGGCATAGCAGGGTCTTCGTCTTAAATGGAAAGTGTTTTCCTGAGATAATGTCTAATAGAGTACTGCATGAATGCATTCAAAAGGGCATCACTTACTGTTAAAATAGGTACAATTTGTTGAGTACAGTTTAAAATGAACTTAAATGAATGTTAATGAATGTTGCACGGGACTTCAATGTTGTACTGTACTTAGTGTATGTACTGCATGAATGTTTTCAGGCTGTGACTTCTGAACTCCTGTTTGTATTGCTGTGTGTGCATGTTTACCGAGCTGAATCAATGTAAATATTTGTTAATTAGATATTATTAAACCGGAATGTGTGCATTGATTTGATTTATTTATCGCACAAGCCACAAGCAGCATCAAAAAAGAGATGCAGATGCAAATTCAGAGGGGACTACTCAAGCGGATACCGTGGCAGATGCAGGTGCTGCAGCACTTACTAAGAGAGCAGGAGATGCAGAAGGAGGAAGTCTCGAGGCCCCTTACAGCTGTATCATATATCAAACAGTCTAATTCAATAGAAATTAATGATACAATTTAGCCAAATATTAATCAAATTGAATACAAATAGCAAACCTCAAACACATAACCTCAAATTGATAACCGCAAGTGAAAGGAGAAGGCCGCTTTAAAAAGAAACTGTAATGGCGCAAACAATAACGAAAAGGGAAAACAATACAAATGACGATTTAATGAACATTTCTCGCATTCCAACTGAAAGAAAACTGTTTCGCGAATGATGCCAAGTGCGTTACCTATCTTAAGTAATTGCTCTATCTAAGGCATTCTTTACAATGCTAAGGACTATGAAATTAGAAATATTTGCCATGTCTCCCTTTCCCACTCTCTCTTCCTTTCTCTCTCTGTGTCTCTTTCTCCTTTTCTTGTCAGAGCATTCAGATTTCGCTGGAATAAGTCGAAGATTTCTCTGTCAACTTGTTTTCTTGGCTTTTATGTTGTTCACATTGCAGCTGCTGTTACTGTTGTTGTTGCTGCAACAGTTGCTGCTGGTGCTGCTTTTGCTGCCACTGCTGCTGTTGGCATTGTTCTAGCCTCCTGCTTTGTCTTGCCGCAACTTCTGCGACGACGACGAGGACGACGACGACGATGGCAACCGCGGCGACGCGTCGCGACGTGCTGCTGTCAGTGCGCTGTCTCCCACCTGAACGCCTTCAGTCTGCTGCAGTCCCCCCTCCCTACCCGAACCTGCCTCACTGCCCTCATTGTGGGCACCCTCTGCGTCTTCATCTTGCCTCCTTTCCGCTGTCGATTCGATTGTTTCGCCGCGTTTTGTTTCACTGCCGGCAAAAGACTGTGCTGTGCTTGGCGCGACGACGACGCTTGCTTTCAACTTAAGTGAAATAAAATACAATTTATTTGTATATTGTTTTGCTGTTGACAATTCCGCGACGTCAGCAGCAACTGCAGCGACTGCAACTGCGACTGCGACAGAAAAGATTTGACTTGTTTAGCTCGTCTCGTGTCCGGCTGCTGTTTTGGACGCATTCGCCTCATTAGTGCCAAAGCTGCACCTGCACTTGCATTGTTTCTCAACTGCTTCTGCCCTCTACCCTCTACCCTCTACCCTAAACACCTCCCCCTCTCCCGCTGCTGCAACAGCTCGACGTGACTTGAGTGCGCATTCGCTTAATTGTGTTGCCTGTTTGATGAAACTGTCCAAAAATTCTTATCAACCAGCTACGTAATCATCCCTTCGCCCTAAATCACATAATATATCCTTTTGCCGCATCTGACTACGACTTCAATGCAGCCATCCTATGAAGCTGCGAATGAGTAGCTACAATTACGAAGCAGTTAGCATGACAATGGAGAAGAAGACAAGACGAAAGAATGAGACAGACAGACCTTAGCAGACATCTCCGACTCTCTAAAGTATATATGCATATTCTGGATCAACATCAACAGGGCATCTAGGCATGTCAATCGCTTCATCGTTCTGTCTGTTGCAATGCAAATGAGTCTTTCAGCTTTAGAGCTCTAAATGAAAGCTGTAAACCTATACCTATACATTGTTTAGCCGATATCTGCCAAACTGACTACATCGGCCTCTAATAATGTGCTTATAAGATTTCATTAAAATGTGATTACTTAACATGACATACGAGGGTCGTTTGATAAGTCCGTGACTTTTTGAATAAAATATATTTTTTTCGTCAAAGAAGCGTTTTATTTCTCAACATAATCTCCTTTTAGCTCTATACATTTAGTCCAGCGTTTTTCCAATTTTTTTATTCCTTCCAAATAATAGGTTTTCTCAAGGCCCTCAAAATAGTCGTTTGTTTCTGTGATGACCTCTTCATTTGACCCGAATCTCTTACCGCCGAGCCATTTCTTCATGTTTGGAAACAAAAATAGTCACAGGGGGCTAAATCTGGAGAATATGCTGGATGGGGTAGCAGTTCGTAGCCCAATTTATGAAATTTTGCCATGCTGACTACACACGTGTGCACCCGTGCATTGTCCTGATGGAACAGCACTTTTTTTTCGCCAAATGCGGTCGTTTCTGCTTCAAATCAATATCGAATCTGTCCAAAAGCTCTGAATAATATTCGCCGGTGATCGTTTTACCCTTTTCAAGGTAATCGATGTGAATGATACCTTGTGCATCCCAAAAAACTGTGGCCATGACCTTGTTGGCCGACAGACCCACCTTGGCCTTCTTTGGTGCACGTTCACCCGGAGAAACCCACTGTCTTGATTGTTCTTTGGTCTCTGGTGTGGTGTGGTGGATCCATGTTTCGTCTACGGTAACGAAACGGCGCAAAAATTCGTTTGGATTGCGGTTGAACATCGCCAAACACTCCTTTGAAATGGTCACACGGTTGCGCTTATGGTCGTGTGTGAGCAATCGCGGCACCCATCGCGCGGAAAGCTTTTTCATGTCCAAATATTCATGTAAAATGTGATGTACCCGTTCAGTTGAGATGCCTACAGCCTCAGCTACCTCACGCACTTTCATTCTCCGATCATCCAATATCATTCCATGGATTTTGTCGACGATTTCTGGCATGACGACCTCTTTTGGGCGACCTGAACGTTCGGCATCACTTGTACTGGTACGACCACAACGGAACTCAGTAAACCATTTCTTAACCATTGAAATTGATGGTGCAGAGTCCCCATAATATTTATCAAGTCTTTCCTTGGTTTCGGTGATGGATTTTTTACGCAAAAAATAATGCTTAATTAGCACACGAAATTCACTTTTTTCCATTTTCGTTAAAATTCACGAGATCGTCTGCTTTCAATGCCTATAAAACGCAAACTAAGAAACGCAGCTTTCTCAAAATTTTACAGTCAGCTGTTAATCGATAACTGCTGACAGGAGCAGTGTTGTATTTAGAGCAGGTGCGCGGCAAATACAAAAAGTCACGGACTTATCAAACGACCCTCGTATATTTGCCATAGGTACAATCTGTAGAAATTTTGGTTGTATTATATGTAGCACAGTATTCTTTTTCTGAACTAATCGAAACCAATGTAAGTTAACCGATGTATAGGTTTCCATTTTATAAAAGTCGGACTAGCAAATCCAATAACTTTTATGGAAACAATTAGTTAAAAAATAAAGATTTTCATAAAAATAATTATATATGTCTAGTGTTTGGAGTCATTATAGCTGTTAACTAATACTAAAACTTAAGCAATGTTATCGATTGCTGTACCAAATTAGCAAGGGCATAAAACCTTCGGCATTTCAAATGTTGCCTTTCTTTATAGTGTTATCTGTATGTCCACCTCTGTGTGCCTACCCCTACAACCCTACTTGGCTGCAGAAGTCAAAGGATAGGTAAACTAATCCATTTATCTATAATCCCGATAATCCTCTCATCACAATCACCTCCAGTTCCTTATTGTTTTCACCGTCTTCACGTCTAACCTAATGCAAAGTCAGTGAAGCCTCTCACAGCACGCTGCACGACGCGGATTCTGCTGGCATCAGGTGTTAATTGCCCTTTTACCCACACTGTTTTTGTGGAGGAGTGACAGAGAGCAGCGAAGAGTGAGAGACTGTAAGCGAAGCAGACGAACACTACAAACGGGAGTGCACGAGTCTTACATACCCCTTGCCTAGTTTTATATGAATAGCTTCAGTGTTTTTTTTGCCCGATCGGATTGAAATTTGGGAAAGAAGTAGATAATATAGATAGTATAGTCAGCTTAATATAAGCCAAAGTCAGTCTGTTGTATCTTCAATAAGTCGTTTTCAAAACGAATTAAAAAATTATAATATTGATTTGCAGGGACGGTGGGCGTGGCAGCCAACATTTGAAACTAACTTTGTCTGTGTACGATATACAGCAACCTTTATGCCAAATATGGTGTCTCTAGCTTTTATTATAGCTGAGATATTTGTGTTCATACAGACAGACAGACCGGAAGACAGACAGACAGGCAGATAGACAGGCATACAGACAGGCATACAGACAGACAGACAGACTCATTTGACTAGGATAGTAATCCTAATAAAGAATATAAATACTTAGTGGGGAGGAAAGGAAAAAAATGTGAGTTATTAAGAAAGAGAGGAAGCTACCTAAGACCAGGAGAGAGAGAGAGAGAGAGAGAAAAAGAGAGAGACAGCAAAATCAATAATATTAGCAAACAACGCAAGAGTGTTTATTTAAATTGTTTGGTTGCGCGCAAATCAATCAATTTGTACAATTACAATCACATTCACAGTCGCATTCGCGCTGACATTCACAACTCATTCGCCCTCCCATTCACAATTCAATTCGATTCCGATTCCAATTTGAATTGCAATGCAATTATAAGCTGCAGCAAAAGCTGCTTACGCACTCGAAAAATCAATCACACCCCTTATCTCCCCCAGGCCCCAGTCTCTCACTGCCTTCTGCAACTGCGGCTCAAGATGGCGCCACACAACAACAACAACAACAGTCAGTGAGTTCTTTGTGGTAAGAACAACAGCATCTTTGATGAGCTCAAGTTAATTACGCGACCGAAGGCAACTCGACTTGATTCGCAATTGAAAAAATCAACAACAACAACAGCAACAACAATGGCAACAACAGCCACAACAATATGCCAATCGTTGCTGCTGTCGACAACAGCAGCAGCTGCAACTGCAACCGCATGTTTATGCCACATCCGGTAGGCAATAATACCAAGCATATTACAAGTGCCCCCTCTTCCTCTTCCACCCCCCCTCCCACACCATGCCATGCTATGTCCCCGCTCTTATCGCCTGTCCCTAATTATTGTACAATAATCAAAATTCGGAAATTTATGTTTTAAAACGTATTCGATATGCATAAAATACCAGCGCACATCTGTTTGTACTTCGTGTGTGTGTGTGTGTGAGCGTGCATAAAACAACACCTCTAATGTGTGCCCCTATCACCGCCTTCCTTCCCCTCTACACACTGTATGCCGCCTGTTGAAAGCCTTGTTCAACACACTCGACGACGCGTCGCAACGCACACTGGGGCAATGGCTCAAAATCATGCCATAATTCAAGGCAGACATGTAACAATTTTTTCTATGCCGCATTTGATCAACTTTTGTTTCTATAATTTTTTATACAACTTTTTTTATTTAACAAAATAATGTAATACGACAGTTACATGATAATTGTCTGATTTTAACTCACATTAAAAGACAGAAAGACTTGTCGAACGTTCCATACCCTTGCAGGTTCAAGGTTCAAATTCAAATTATATATAATATAATGGTGCAGAACTTAAAGGTATTGTTTATATTCAATATTATGACTGTGCTTGATGGACACTGATATTGCTAAAATCAGAACATGTTTTCATACAAAAATCTGCATTCTGGCTGATTTTTCCTATGGCAGCTATATGTTATACTGGTCTGATTTTGATAAAACTTTATATGTATATTATATAAGTTGAAAAAGTCCTATGGAGTAAACTTGGTTACAATATTTTAACAAATAACAAAAATCGGCCGATAACAAATATTTCAGCTATAGGATATATCAGTTTCGATCTGACTCGTTCCGTTATTTGGTTATTTACAGCGTGCAGCAATAAGAAGCGTGTATGCCAAGTTTCATTAAGATAGCTTCAAAACTGAGAGACCATTTGAAACAGACGGACACACGGACAGACGGACAGGAGTAGTTCGATTCCTTTGTTGATGCTGATTCAGAATATATATTTTTTTTTTATTTTTATTTTTTATTTATTTAACGTCAACTAAAACAGTCGACTTAAAATTAAAATTAAAAGTAAAATAAAATTATATTTTTTAAATTAAAATTAGAAATATAAAAAAGAAAAAATAAAAGTTTACGATTTAGATTTTAAAATTAATTTTGATAATAAATCACAAATTTAAAATTAATTAAAAATATAAATTTTTAAATTTAGGCTTTATAGAGTCTTAGATGTCTCCTTTATACAAATCATAAGATATAATAAGACACATAAATATACTCAGTTATTTATTTTAAATACGATATAGTATACTATATACGATATATACACCTTTCCTTTTTGCCAGAAATCGCCATTCTTGAAGACCAACAAATTTCCGACAACCACAACTAGAAGAGTAGGGAGGAGGTGGCAGAAGGGCAGGCAGGCTAGTTCCACACTCTCCGACAGACGGAAATGCCGCTATACCGTTGCATACGTAGAGGCGCCGGCGGCTGTAAACGTGGCATTGGTATTTAACTGCGAACGGATGTTATGGTCGGCTGAGTGACAGGCGAGGGCGTGACAGAATCGCAGAACTCGCCAGTGAATAGGGAAGAGGGGCCACAGCGTGGCGACTGGATACGTTTCTAATTTATTGATGATTTTATCGGCGAACAATAACAAACCGCAGCAGCAACGGTAAACAAATTCTTGGCGGAAAACAGCAACAACAACAACAGCAACAACAACAGCCACGCTGGACAGCACAGCCAGCTGGTTAGAGAGAAGCGTTTTAAAAATTTGCGTTGATTTGTAAAACGCGTCAGGTGCGGAAATGACGCCATTTTCGGGTGCCGCGTGCGCCAGCCAT
This sequence comes from Zaprionus ornatus, assembly GCA_018904035.1. Classification (NCBI taxonomy): domain Eukaryota; kingdom Metazoa; phylum Arthropoda; class Insecta; order Diptera; family Drosophilidae; genus Zaprionus; species Zaprionus ornatus. Next base: position 22,438,130 of record JAEIFZ010000001.1, read on the forward strand.
TTGCAATAAATGCCAAATGCCAACGTCCTTGCAATCGTCCGGCTGCCAGGCAGAGGCATGCAGCCCTGTTATCCTGGAGCTGCAGCTGCAGTTGCACCTGAAACGTGAACTGCAGTGCTTACAAATGCAAATTGAAACATGATAATTGCTCTCGTGTGAGGGCCCCTTTGTATGTATGTTCCTACCTAGTCTGACCGTGTGTGTGTGCGCGCATGTGTTTGTGTGTGTGTGTGTAGAGCGGGTGTTTTGCTGGTGTTGGGCTGTGTGTAGCTCGGATTAATTCACTCAACTGTAAAACCGCTCATTGCTGTAACATTTACGCAGCGGCGCGTTCTGCGGTCAGTTCGGGGACATCTACTCCTCTCGCTCCCGCTCTCTCTGTCTCGCATTTTGGCCATGCACTGCCAGGGCGACCCCTTTTTGAAAATGATAGCCCTGCGTAGAGAGGAGCGCACGTTCATGGCGCAATTATGGGCGCTTCGTGTAGCATTTACAAAAGCTTAGCTCAGGTTTACACCAAAACTACAGGCAGGAGTAGCAGCAAGAGGAGGAGCAGCAGCAGCAGCAGGAGTAGCGACAGTAGCAGCAACGCTGCAGGCAGCTGAAACAACAACATGATTGCCGAAAAGCGACTTCCCGTCAAACCCTCAAACCATCAGCACAGCACCGACGCCAATTGATATTTTTGCTAATTGTCTGCTCTAGGCCAATGCGAAATGTGCAACGTGCAACGCGCAACGCGCAATGTGCAATATGCACAATCGTAATTCGCAATTCGCATTGCACCGTTCGCTCTGCACCTTTTCCCATTTCGCAATTTGCCAGTCACAGGCAGTCAGAGCTGGGGAGCCAGTCACAGCCGCCACAAACACTTGAACACACACCGCACCGTGCCATAACGTCGCCACCTTGCCAAACGAGGATTACAGCAACCGCAGAAGCGCACTTGCGAGCTGCCTTAATGCCCCAAAACCTTGGCTATGCTAAATTGCACACCATGTCTGACTTTTGATCAAACTTACCTCTAAATAGTGCGGCAAACAATTCGATTAAAGTCGAGTTTATCGATTTATTAGTGGCTTGTTTTCTTGAACCCTTCGACCATTTAAAGTGGTCTAACAAGGTTAAGCTACCTTCGTGCAAGTGTATGTAACAGGCACAAGGAGAGATGGCTATGTATGCTTCAGTTATTACCGTAACTTATAAAAAAGAATTGACAAATATAGTAGTCTTTTAAAAATTATAAATTAATGAAAGACAGGTTCTTTTGGTAAGCCGAATATTTTATACCCTAGTAAGTTTTGATTATTCCAATAAATGTATTAGATATAATTGTCCAATTTATAGATAACTTTGTAACTTTGGTTGTTTATGATAAGTTAACTTCGATTGATTTTTCCTATATTAAATTGTCAAATTTTGTTGCAATTTTACAAGCAAATTTTAGGAATATATAAAAAACTGCCGATGTATTTAGTTTTTTTTTCAATTTATTAAAAAATATCGAATACCGGACATTAGTTTCTATGACATGCACGATTTCACATATGTATGTACCATATATGTCCGATTCGATTCGTTCCGACTTTAAAGCAATAAAGAATTTTTGTGTGCCACGTTTCATCAAGATATCGTAGCTTAAAAACTGACAAACTAATTTGCTCCTCTATTTATGCTGAATCCGAATAACTTATGTACAAACAAGCATACATACAATAATACATTCATACATAAGGTTCAGAGATGCAAAGCAATCTTCTGTCCAAAATGAGTATCCCCTCTGCAAGGGTATATAAAAGTAAAAAACATCGTTTTTTTTGCAACTCTATGTAAGCTGCTGTTTATTGTTATCGAATTAGATCAAGCGACAGCTGAACGAACTAGTTGAACCACAATAAAGATCTAAGCTCTCCAGTCTAGTTCCCACTCTTTTTTTTTCTCTCTCTCGCTCAACTCCGCACAAATCTGCCAACATGCAATTTTCTCTCACACACACACATGCGTAGGTAAATGTGTACATTTTGGATAATAGTGTGCAATCAACGGCGTTCATTTTTGGAATATGTGCCACCTTTAATTACAAACTAATTTGAGTCAATGAAAATAAATGCCCAATAATAGCCGCTAAACTGCAGCAATTACAACAATAGACATGTGTCTCTTCACACGCGCATCCACTACCTTCATAAGTATGTATGTATGTATGCATATGTGTACATTTGTATGTATGTATACATGTTCGCATGTTAACATGGGAACAAAAGCCAAAAATGTTCATGCTCGCGTTTATCAGTTTGTTACGTTATGCACGTAAGTACATACGTAACTATGTATGTTAAATATGTATATGTGTATGTATATATGCGCATGTCTGTCAGCGTGTGTGTGCATAGGTGTATGAATGGAAGTCTTTTCGGCACTGCCACAGGATTAAATGCTTATTTATAATATTAACATTAAAATTCCATTCATTTCAAAGTGTGTGTGTCTGTGTGTGTGAGTGTGCGGCACTTGCAATTCGCCGCACTCTTTCAAGCATTCGCCGCGATCTCAATGGACATACACAAGTATTTGCACAGTCAAAGCTGTCTCTCGCCCCCCATCTCCACTTCTCTCTCTCTCTCTTTCACGCCTCTTTGACGTGGAATAAAAAGTCAATCTGGCGCGATTCCCGCTAGAAACGACTTTAAAAGGCTGCCTTCTCGACTGTCAGCTTGGCTGACTGGCACATTGTGTGTGGAGTGGCCGTGTCTTTGGCCTTTTAGGCTGATTTCTTGCCTTGTCAGTCGGCTTTGTTGGTTTCGCAGCTCAGGCTCCGCAAATGTTTGCCGCCATATGCATAAAGCAAACGTTTGTGGGCGAAGGCGTAGACAGAAACAGAGCAAAGGAGTGGGCAAGGAGGCAGTGCTGACTGGGAAAAGAGGCATAAGGGCGGTCGTTTCTCTAATAAGCCGCTGCCTCCTCCTACGACTCCTACTCAGGCACAGACGCGTTGCCGTCACCGATTCTTTGTGCTGTTTTCTGCTAATTGTTTCCACAGCCTAAGCACAGCTCCGGGCTGGGTGGCTGCCTTGGTAATTTTTAAACAAACTTTGCGACATTGCGCGCGCGTTTTTCGTTTGAAGCTGACGTCGCTGCCGCCAACGCCGGCGCTGTTGCAGACGCCGCTACCGCCAACATCTTCGTAGGCAAACTAATTACATTTTCGTTTTCAATTAGAATAAAGTAACACGAGCACGGAGCGCGCACAGACAGCGCCAAACGGAGCATGCCCAGCTGGGATCGGGCGCAGTGCCGGCACAAAGGGTTGCCTGCCCGGCTGCCGCACGCCCACCGCATTGTCCGGCCTAGGCGCTGCTCCTTTCCTCGCCTCCCTTGACCCTCCAGCGATTAGGAACTGCGAGTTCCGGCTGCCACACCACTGCACCGGGAGCTGGAAATTAAGAAAATTGCTATTGCAAATAAACAGGCATAACCTCCCCCCGCACCATCACCCTTGGAAGGAGTTAGGCGTCGACGTGGGCGTGGCCAGGCAGCAGCGTGAAATGCGAATTGTTAAACGCGAAATACGAAGCATGTGAAAGAGCGTAATAATTTGGTAATGAGGCAAATCACCAACAAATATTATTTCAAGCAGGTTGCAAGCGTGACTAACAGGATAAATACACATCTCCTCTTGGGGCGTTAAAGATGTATGTATATCGAAGCACTGCGATACGGTACATTATGAATAATGATGCACTGCGATACGATACATTACGTTAAGAATATCGATGCACTGTGATACGATACACTACGTTATGTATATCGGTGCACTGCGATACGAAACATTTTGTTAATAGCTCTGAAACTCTCATAATTTATTATTTGGTGCTGTACCCTAGATCTATACTAAACTGAATAGTTTAGAGTGTATCCCAATCTAACTATTAAACTTAACTTATATTAAACTAATATAGTTGTAACATTATATTGATTAGGTATTGGCAAAGCAGTTTCTGAAGAAACGAGTAGAATATATACATGTTAAGAAAACAACCTATTGGTAGAAGTTTTACTGACCTAAGAAGCACCTATACTTATAAGCACCTATACTTATACACCAATATAGATCTATTATAGCTCCTACTGAGCTTAGAACTTCCTATTAAGTCCAGTTATTCTAAGGAAAACCGTACTGCTCGACCTTAACTCGTTAACCCCGAGAAGGTGCTTGCCAATACTAGACGTACTGCAAGTACGTGCTCAGGTACGAGGGTCGTCTGATAAGTCCGTGACTTTTTGAATAAAATATATTTTTTTCGTCAAAGAAGCGTTTTATTTCTCAACATAATCTCCTTTTAGCTCTATACATTTAGTCCAGCGTTTTTCCAATTTTTTTATTCCTTCCAAATAATAGGTTTTCTCAAGGCCCTCAAAATAGTCGTTTGTTTCTGTGATGACCTCTTCATTTGACCCGAATCTCTTACCGCCGAGCCATTTCTTCATGTTTGGAAACAAAAAATAGTCACAGGGGGCTAAATCTGGAGAATATGCTGGATGGGGTAGCAGTTCGTAGCCCAATTTATGAAATTTTGCCATGCTGACTACACACGTGTGCACCCATGCATTGTCCTGATGGAACAGCACTTTTTTTCGCCAAATGCGGTCGTTTCTGCTTCAAATCAATATCGAATCTGTCCAAAAGCTCTGAATAATATTCGCCGGTGATCGTTTTACCCTTTTCAAGGTAATCGATGTGAATGATACCTTGTGCATCCCAAAAAACTGTGGCCATGACCTTGTTGGCCGACAGACCCACCTTGGCCTTCTTTGGTGCACGTTCACCCGGAGAAACCCACTGTCTTGATTGTTCTTTGGTCTCTGGTGTGGTGTGGTGGATCCATGTTTCGTCTACGGTAACGAAACGGCGCAAAAATTCGTTTGGATTGCGGTTGAACATCGCCAAACACTCCTTTGAAATGGTCACACGGTTGCGCTTATGGTCGTGTGTGAGCAATCGCGGCACCCATCGCGCGGAAAGCTTTTTCATGTCCAAATATTCATGTAAAATGTGATGTACCCGTTCAGTTGAGATGCCTACAGCCTCAGCTACCTCACGCACTTTCATTCTCCGATCATCCAATATCATTCCATGGATGTTGTCGACGATTTTTGGCATGACGACCTCTTTTGGGCGACCTGAACGTTCGGCATCACTTGTACTGGTACGACCACAACGGAACTCAGTAAACCATTTCTTAACCATTGAAATTGATGGTGCAGAGTCCCCATAATATTTATCAAGTCTTTCCTTGGTTTCGGTGATGGATTTTTTACGCAAAAAATAATGCTTAATTAGCACACGAAATTCACTTTTTTCCATTTTCGTTAAAATTCACGAGATCGTCTGCTTTCAATGCCTATAAAACGCAAACTAAGAAACGCAGCTTTCTCAAAATTTTACAGTCAGCTGTTAATCGATAACTGCTGACAGGAGCAGTGTTGTATTTAGAGCAGGTGCGCGGCAAATACAAAAAGTCACGGACTTATCAAACGACCCTCGTATCTCCTGCTCTAACTCGCAGAATCCGCAGAGTTCATTCTCTCTATTTCTAGTTTGCTTAAGTGTGCTCACAATGACCTGTAAGAAGTCCTGTTATGATTCTCATTAGGTTCTTAATCAGCTTCGATAAGCTTAAGCTTTAGCAGCCTAAGAGGGACTTATTTTTACCTGGTGTACTTATCCAGTCTCATACGCGAAACTTTACCTCCTTTGATCTCAGGTACTGCCTGATAGTATTGTGCACTCAGCTCCCGCTAGTGTAACAGCTTTCTCATTAACCGGTACGCTGATGTGTCCTGGTATCCATCATAAAGTGTGGGTGTTGTTCTATCCTAGGGTTCGGTTGTAACTTCACCTAGTAGTTTTGACTTAATTTTGCAATTACTTATTCTATTCAATTCAAGCACTCGACATTTACAATCATAATTCATCCGGCTATGTGTTTTCTTTTAAAACTGAACGAAGGGTACCTTACCGTCTGCCTCGCCCCACTGTAGCGTAGAAATCCATGCATTATACAGTCAAAATTTGATTGTAGCCAATCGACTTGGTTCAGACAGAAAAAGGAAAAAAGGTGATTAGACAGGTACACAACAGGTAACTAGATATGTATATCAAGCATTAGGTGTTCTTGTCGAAATATCAGCACTATTTGAAATTAATGACAAATAATGTTAATAAATGTAACAGGAATGCCAGTATAAACACACACACACACAAAGGGTGGGGTACAATTGATTGACTTCTGACAGCTGGAAAAGCCAATTGCGTTAATGATTGCAAATTTTCTGATCGAGCTGCTGCCGGCCACAAATTGCTCTGGGCTGGACCCATAGCCGAAGCCAGGACCCCTAAATGTATGCAATAAACGCTGTCAGGCTTCGATCTGTGAGACTCCGGGCAAGTTCAATTGTTTGCCTAATGCAATTTGCAATGCGACAGCTGCTTCTACTGCTGCTGCCCTGCCGCTCTCCTTTCCCCCCTTCTTAACCAGTCAAGGTAATCAACAATCAAAATCGAAGCAGTCGTCGCCAATGTCTAATGCTAACGTGACACTACCGCATCGTGCATATCTCCCATCCGAATCTATCGTACTGTTTCTAATCAAAACCTCAGCCACCTTCCTTATCCGCCCCCCTGCTGGCAACTCCCGTGCCCGCTTGCCATCCGGCGCTATCCATTGGCCGTTGCGGGTTATTTGTGCGGCTGCCTCTGCTCGTTTGGGACGCTGTTGATGACGACAATTTGCATGTCAAGTCCATTAGGAGCATGTTATCATCTTTTTTGCCCACAGAAGCGAAAGCTGCCAAAAGCTGCCACGGCAATGGCCACTCCCCCTTTCGCCGCCTTAGCCGCTTCTTCACTGACTGTCCCTCGCGCTCCTTCCCTACTTCTCCTCTTCCCAGCCCTTTCCTCTTTCAGTGGACTTCTTCCCACATTCTGCCTGTCTGTTTTCTTTTTTTCACTGCATTTTCTGCTCATTTTTTGTTTCGGAATTTCCCGCTGGTTACTTCTTTTAGCTTGTTAAGCGCAATTAGTCGGTATTGACCATGCCCAAATACACACCACCTCGCACACACACACCCACACACACACAGTCAGCCAGCGCAAGGTGCGAATGCAAGCGAATGTCAAAGTTTGATGCGATTCCGATTGGGATTACTGAAATTTAATTAACGTTCTAATTTCGGTATTCGTAATTCAACGAATTTTCATGTCAGCTTTAAAGATGGATTTTGAAATGAAAGAAATATCTTCAAATACTATATATTTATAATAAGATATAATGGGTTTATTTTGTACGAATAAAGTTAGGAGAGATTTATTATTTATTTATTCATTGTTTAACTGGTAATAAGAATTGATTCTATAAACATACTTTTATAATAATGTGGCTCCATTAAGTACACATCTTTATTAATAAACATCTTATTAGTTACATATGGCTTATTCTTCACTTAATAATAACACAAAAAAAAAAAAAAAGTAACATGGCATAAAAAGTAAGAGCAGAGACTTACTCTTATTACACTTACAACTTTAATACACTTCTTTAACTAATTATACAGTGCCGTTGCAAGACTGGAATAACACTTCTAAGTATAATATACTTATGCACACGTATATTTACCATACATGTTTTGATTTTCAATTATGGGCCAGTTTAGAATCAACATTGCCGTCTTAATGACGTCTAAAAATTTGGTTGCAATCGGATAATTCTCACAAAGAATTAACAACTTCTTTTTTTCAAGGGCCCCGATTTCCAAGGATTTTCCTGCAAAGTAAGCAGCAAAAAATACTCTGAATATAGAAGTTACAGAAATATAACTACTGCTTAATACCCTTTTACCAAAACAAAAAATAAAACGAGCGCACTCGTAAGATTCCCTTCGACCTATGTTCTGATGTAGTTTTAGTTCGTTAAATTCTTCCACATAAACATATGTACATACTTTCGAATTATACTCGACAGATGGCGCTCTTCAGCCAATTGACTGACGCAAAAACTTGCTATTATTTTCGTACTTTTTTGAATAACTTCTGTGTTTATTGTTTGATCGGATTGGAATTAGAGGATACGTAGATATTACAAACAACTTAGTATATATTAAAGTTATATATTTTATACGTCGCTTACGAATCGAGCTGCGACCATCCAGACAGACAGATAGACTCAAACGACTTGGCTAGTGATCCTGAGCAAGAATATATATACTTAGTAAGGTCTGCCACGTCGCCTGTTACCCTTTTTCGACCATTTCCAATGGTTAAAGGGTACAAAGAGAACAGGTAAGTAGCGAGTATTTGACAGTCGATCACACTCCACTTTTGCTTTCGTCTTTGTCTCTGACATAATTCAACCAGGCAACAACTTTGGATTACTACTCTTTACTTAATAACTATCACAGTTTCCCCTCATATTTCGTACTATCATTGATAGTTGTCCAAATCAATTTGCTAGTACCAATGCAAAGAACTTGAGGGTTAGAATATGTCAGCACGACGTTAAGTGTCTAGAGCCGATTTCGGTGAGCTTAACAAATTGGCTCGGATAATGCGCTATTAATTTGCCCAGCACTTGAAATGCAGTCCCCAATTATACTGTACATCATTGGGGCAGAAGTCGAGCCGGGAATGGGTAAGATATTGCAATTGATTTGGCCGGAAAATGCTTTACTGTCAATTTCAATAAGCAGGGCAATATGTAAAGGAATTCCTCCTTTATCAGTGTGGGTGTGCGTGATTCTGTGCGTCCGTGTGTGTGTGTGTGTGTCCGTGTGTGTGTGAGTATTAATGAGAAGCTTAGAGCTGAGAGTACTTGAAATGCTGGCAATTTTTGGTGCACTGGGAAAACAATGCCAGAGACGTTTATTTACGACTTAAAAGTTCCGTACGTAGTATACCAAGCACTCAGAGGACGAGCGACAGACCTAAATAGAGTAATCAAGTAATGGGTGCGTGTGTGTTTGTGCTCAGCTCTCAATTTGAATAGCATGCGAGTTATTCGCAATACGAGTCGGTATGCTGAACTGAGGTGAATACGTTATACGATTATAATGCTTATGTGTCGTCGCAGCGGCAGCTCAAGCAAAGTGAATTGCCCAATTGAGTTTCGGCTCAGCTGATTAACAAATTGTTGTGTGCTTGTGTTTGTGTGTGTGTGATGTTGTTCTGCCAAGTTAAATATTGTTAATAATATTTCAACAATGACATGAACTGTTAACTGCGTCCTCAGTTCCTAATTCAAAAGCAAAGTCTTAGAACTATAATTAATTAGACAAATAGAAATACTAACTAAATGTAGCCATGGGTATAAATAGATTATATGTTGATACTATTGAAATGTTATCCCTAAATGATATTGAAAAATTTATAAAACAAGAAAGGCTACGGCATGACAAGAATCTGACATCCTTTCATGTTTGGGCATTGATCTTCTACGATTGTTCCTAAGCTAGTCATAAGTATGAATTAAATATAATACTAAAGTTAACAGTAACAGCTTTAGTAACTTTAATCGCTTTTTTTGACTGTTTGTTCCTTCGAAAGCTAGAGGTTTTAGCTGTCCAAATCCGATTCAATTTCAAAAAGGAATAAGAAAGTACAATTTGAATTGTTAATTATAAGTTGAGTTAATTAAGTTCCGTCGATGTGAGCTTTAAATTTCAGTGGTCTGGTTTTTAATAAGTTTTACAAACATAGTAGTTTGTTAGTTGCAATACCTCAAAATAATAATCAGAAAGAAAGGGTAACTTCGGCATGCCAAAGTTCTTATAGTCTTAGAGCTTTTGTCTTCAATGTTATCTGGCATTTGCTTTGCCTATTACATATAATGGAATAGAATCTTAGAACACTGTTCATGTATTCGTCAGTTTTGTTAAAAAAACTCTAATCACTGGACATAACGTATAACGTTTTTCTTCTTACTTTCTAACTGTCTTTTATGAAATGCATTAAGTCTACATAGTGTAAGAGTTTTACTGAAAGTATTCAATAAATATTGCTATACGATAATCATAAATAATTAAGTAACGATTACATTCTCAAAGTAACAATCTGGCAACTTTAATTAGCAGCATTGCCTGGCAGCGCCAACAGATGAAGAAGGAGCGAGTGAGGGACATTCGAATAAAGAAAACAGACGTGGCAAGCCGTAATTTTTGGCGAAAAAGAAGAAAGTTTTAAAAAATATAAAATATGTATATAAATAAAAATAAAACTCTTTTAAAAAATATAATAGTGTACTCTTATACCCTGACAAACAATTACTGTATAATTTTGATTGGTTATTTCGAATGAATCTGAATATATTAATTACTTATACTTTATAGGACCAGATATGTCTCCTAATGATGAGAGATGAGTTGCAACCTGACTAAAATGAACATGTTCTTTGCAAGTGTATTAAAAATAAGAGTATATAGAAGACTTAGGAAGAGCGATATACATATGTAACTAATTCACTTATCGTGCATTGAAACGATCAAATCTAACTTCGACTAAAGCTCTTTTGTAAGAAAGCTCAACCATGTGAACATCCCAAAACGCGTTTTCGGTGTGGAAGTGTTGCCCCTTCCCGTCAATAAGATCAGTGCGAAGGAGCATGTAATACCATCCAGAAGGATGTCAACGGGGCTTCACAATCCGTGCTCACTATGTCAAGCTCACCTCCACCTAAACATACATACATATATTATAAACTCCAGTTACATATGAATGAGCTCCAGTTTCCATGACTTGAGATGCCAAGTACTTAAGTAAGCCGATAGGAGATCTGATATAGCTTGGAATTATAACAATAACAAGAAGGTGCTTACATTATGGGTGGCTAAGGTTAAGTTGAAGGTAAAGGCTATGTTGATAGTTACCTACAGCTCGTGCTCATCGTATTATTTCGCTCAGTTGATTCCCACTCCCACTCCCCTATTTATTTATTCAATTTGAACCACCTCAGGACAACTCAGAGCCCAATCTTGGTCGCACTGAACTCAGCCTGAACTATTCAAAGAAAAAAAGGGTTTCGCATTCTTTTCGGTTTGTCTTCGGTTTGCGACCTTTACGATTTCTGCGAATCGACAGTTTTGATTATCCCATGTCAACAGCCTCAATTAAAACGCGTTCGTGCTCCATACCCGGAGACAGTGCAAGGAAAAAAGATTTTCTGGCCCAGGAACCGGTACATTGTAAGTTTATTTTTTCAGCTTTCTGTTTTTTGCTCTCGCTCTCTCTCTCTCTCTCTCTCTCTCTCTCTCTCTTTGTGTTGCTGCTGTTGTTGTTGCTGTTGTTTTTCGCTTCTGTTGAGCCTAGTCATAAATTCAACTTTTGCCGTTTTCTGTGCGACATTTCATTAAAAATTTAGCATGGCCACCTTGTTAGGCACCTTGCAGGGCACGTGGGAGAGCGGGTTTGACGTGGGACGTGGGTAGCGGACTATAGGATGTGGGACATGGGATGGCCAGGGCTGTAAAGTGCGTTTGTCGGAAGGCTGCTCGTAGTTTATGGCACCCGCGCATGTAAACACGTGGCCAGGGGGCCACTTCCCGCTTCCTTTCTTCCACATTCCACTTCCCACTTGGCAGGCGGCACTACAAATTTTGCAGCAGCTTTGGGCATATATTAATAGGGCGTTTGCGGGCGCAGGCCGAGGAGGAGGTTGCGAATCGGGGCGGGGTGCTATGCCAAGCTTGAGTCGCAGCTGCGTGAAATGCTCCTTCTCGTTCCGTCCATCACGCAGCACCCGCAGGCCACACAGCCAACGACAGGGTACGCCCTTTTCCGACGACGACCAAGACGACTCCTCATACATTTTTATGACTCACAGAGAGACAGTAAGACAGACATAGCTATGAGTATGTGTAACTGAATCTGTATCTGTGTGAACTACATACATATGTATGTGCTTTTATATCTAGCTCTGTCGAAATCTCGCCGGGCACTACGCAAACTTTATCATCAACTTTAATAAGACGACGCGTTGCGACCCAGACAAATAGGCCAAGGGGGAGTGTGACGGGGAAGGACGGGCCAAAACGACAAGATGAATAAACATGCCGCATACCGAGTGGCGACTGTCCACTGGTCCACTGGACGGTCCACTTTGGACCACATTAATAATGCCTATTTACTTTATGTTATTCATTAACGTTTGATCATCCATTACGCATTCTTATTAACATCCCATGATCGGCTCAATTGAATTGATGCGCCCAATCGCAGCGAAATTGCCCGAAAACAGAAGCAGAACGAGAAGAAGAAGAATTATAAGTAATGGAAACATGAAGAGTAGAAGTATTAGAAATTGTAGAAGAAGTAGAAGACGTTGAAGTAGGAAAGATAATAAAAGTTTTTATTGCAGTAGAAGTCAAAGACGCAGAAGAAATTAAATAAATCAAGAAAATAAAATATATGTATAAAAAGAAGAAGAATTATAAGTAATAGAAATAAGGAAAGTAGGAGAGTATTCAGAAAAAAAGTAAGAAAATAAAAAGCCATAAGAAGAGTAGAAGAAGTATTATAAGTTGTAGAAGCAGTAGAAGACAAAAATTAGGTTAGTTAATAGAAGTACCAACTACAGTAGAAGTCAAAGACGCAGAAGAAATTAATTAAATCAAGAAGAAAAAAAAATAGAGAAAAAGTAATAGATTTATAAGTAGTAGAAACAGAAAGAGTAGAAGTATTAGAAGTTGTAGAAATAAATAGAAATAGATAAATTATTACAAGTAGGAATTGTAGAAGAAGTAATAGACGCAGAAAAAAGTAAGAAAATTAAAAAGCCAGATGAAAGCTTAAGAAATATACGAGTAGTATAAGAAATAGAAAGAGTAGAAAATGTATTATACGTTGTATAAGTGGTAGAAGACGTAGAAGTAGGTAAATTAATAGAAGATGGAAGTGTAGTAGAATTAAAAGACGCAGAAGAATAAAATGTAATTAAGGGAATAAAAAAGGAACAACTAAAGAAACATAATTCTGCGAGAAAAGGCTTAAACATTTTAGGCATATGACTGTTATTTGTGCATAAATTAATAACGAACTCTTTCAAGCTGGACTCTTCATAATTTTAGCCCTCTAACAATAGCTCACCAGTCGAGATAGAGCCAACTGGCCTACGCACCTATTGCTCCATTGTTCTGGTCTAAACAAAAGCGGCTCTTGTCTACTAGAACTCCCATCGAGTTCTTTCAGCATAGAGTTCCCAGTGACAAAGCTAACTGAGTGTATTCTCGACTTTTGTTTTCCCCGACACCTGTGACAGGAGTCAAGCTGCGCGACATGCATTTTTTGAGCTCAGTCTCAGTTTTAATAATACTCCGTTGCGACTGCTACAGAGACCTGTAGCTTCTGCAAGCACCTTTTAAAAGGGAATGGTTCAAATAGGCACTGAGATTGAAATCTTTTACGTGACTAGATATTTAAATTGTTTCTATATTGTCTTTCTGTCTACCATATATATGCTCGAACCCCTTCTAATAGTGTTTGCTTTTATACCTTTTCAGAAAAGTTGTTCTACCTTTGAAAAACTATACGTGTACTTCCCAATTTTCCACTTTACCGCTAAATTTGAATTGCTCAATTAACTCACATGTATAAATCTATATGTTCACTTTATCAACATCTGTATCTGTTTTTGGCGTAGTGCATTTATTGCTGTCTTTTTTTTCTTCTTTAATATCTGCCCATAGCTTGAAAGGTATTATAACTAACTAACTTTGTGCAAATTCATGTAACAGGTAGAAGGAGGCGTCGCAGACCTCACAAAGTATATTTATTCCTGCTTAGGATCACAAAATTCTGGACCTGACAAACAATTGAAAATAATATCAATTTAAAAAAATTTCAAATTTTATTTTTCTTTATCACCAGGTTGGATTCCTTGACTACAACCGAATGGATAATAGCACAATCAACAACGAACCGGAAGATGCATCTAACGACACTTCCAATGGCGGGTTTGACGATCGTTCAGTGCTTGAGAATTCCCCGAATTCCGTTTACTCCGCTAGCGAAGATATTTCGCAGCAACAGGTGGAGCCTTCCATTGATAATAATCACATGAATGTTGAAATAGCCGGCATATCCGACATTGTTGCGAGTGCAGAGAACGATCTAGTCGAGCACTCATCAACGTCGCGGAATGGACCCACACAGACCTCTCAACGTGCGGACAACATCGAACCGCAGCAACAGGTGGAGCCTTCCATTGATAATAATCACATGAATGTGGAAATAGCCGGCATATCCGACATTGTTGCGAGTGCAGAGAACGATCCGGTCGAGCAGTCATCAACGTCGAGGACTAGAGCCGCACGGACCTCTCGACGTGCGGACAATATTGAACCAATCGCTATAATTGATCTATCAAATTCCGATGCATATTTCCATTCACAATCTGTCAGAACTCGTTCACCCGATGCCATCATTGATCTTTGCTTACCAGAAACTCCCATCAGAGCGAACCTAAAACGCCGCAACAGCTCGGTGCAAAAGTCAAGTGCCAGCAATGCCTCATCGCCGAAGCGTGCACGCTCAGCCGAGGTAGATGTGGTTTACAAGTGCCCCGTTTGTCTGGAGGATGTGCGCACAGGTAATCCGTGCACGACCAACTGTGGTCACATCTTCTGCAAGAGGTGCATCGAAGGCGCTGTAAGGTCGATCAAGAAGTGTCCGCTGTGTAACAAGAAAGTCACCAAACGCAACATACTCCGCATTTACCTCTAATCTTTTCTTATGATCTATTTTATTTATAACTTAATCGCATTACTATTTTTATGTTGCACCTCAATATATTTCCTAATGATTATTAAATACATAAGATCTCAACTGTTCCATCACATTGCACTATAGATCCTTATACTACAAAGTTACTTTAAGCCTTTCTTGTTCCTACAATACTTCAATTTTGCGTGAGGTCGCCGTAAAACCAGATGCAACAAGATAGAACTAAGTATGTTCAAGCAGAATTTCTTCTTCTTGCTTCTGCAAGCACCTTTTAAAAGGGAATGGTTCAAATAGGCACTGAGATTGAAATCTTTTACGTGACTAGATATTTAAATTGTTTCTATATTGTCTTTCTGTCTACCATATATATGCTCGAACCCCTTCTAATAGTGTTTGCTTTGAAAAACTATACGTGTACTTCCAAATTTTCCACTTTACCGCTAAATTTGAATTGCTCAATTAACTCACATGTATAAATCTATATGTTCACTTTATCAACATCTGTATCTGTTTTTGGCGTAGTGCATTTATTGCTGTCTTTTTTTTCTTCTTTAATATCTGCCCATAGCTTGAAAGGTATTATAACTAACTAACTTTGTGCAAATTCATGTAACAGGTAGAAGGAGGCGTCGCAGACCTCACAAAGTATATTTATTCCTGCTTAGGATCACAAAATTCTGGACCTGACAAACAATTGAAAATAATATCAATTTAAAAAAAATTTCAAATTTTATTTTTCTTTATCACCAGGTTGGATTCCTTGACTACAACCGAATGGATAATAGCACAATCAACAACGAACCGGAAGATGCATCTAACGACACTTCCAATGGCGGGTTTGACGATCGTTCAGTGCTTGAGAATTCCCCGAATTCCGTTTACTCCGCTAGCGAAGATATTTCGCAGCAACAGGTGGAGCCTTCCATTGATAATAATCACATGAATGTTGAAATAGCCGGCATATCCGACATTGTTGCGAGTGCAGAGAACGATCTAGTCGAGCACTCATCAACGTCGCGGAATGGACCCACACAGACCTCTCAACGTGCGGACAACATCGAACCGCAGCAACAGGTGGAGCCTTCCATTGATAATAATCACATGAATGTGGAAATAGCCGGCATATCCGACATTGTTGCGAGTGCAGAGAACGATCCGGTCGAGCAGTCATCAACGTCGAGGACTAGAGCCGCACGGACCTCTCGACGTGCGGACAATATTGAACCAATCGCTATAATTGATCTATCAAATTCCGATGCATATTTCCATTCACAATCTGTCAGAACTCGTTCACCCGATGCCATCATTGATCTTTGCTTACCAGAAACTCCCATCAGAGCGAACCTAAAACGCCGCAACAGCTCGGTGCAAAAGTCAAGTGCCAGCAATGCCTCATCGCCGAAGCGTGCACGCTCAGCCGAGGTAGATGTGGTTTACAAGTGCCCCGTTTGTCTGGAGGATGTGCGCACAGGTAATCCGTGCACGACCAACTGTGGTCACATCTTCTGCAAGAGGTGCATCGAAGGCGCTGTAAGGTCGATCAAGAAGTGTCCGCTGTGTAACAAGAAAGTCACCAAACGCAACATACTCCGCATTTACCTCTAATCTTTTCTTATGATCTATTTTATTTATAACTTAATCGCATTACTATTTTTATGTTGCACCTCAATATATTTCCTAATGATTATTAAATACATAAGATCTCAACTGTTCCATCACATTGCACTATAGATCCTTATACTACAAAGTTACTTTAAGCCTTTCTTGTTCCTACAATTCTTCAATTTTGCGTGAGGTCGCCGTAAAACCAGATGCAACAAGATAGAACTAAGTATGTTCAAGCAGAATTTCTACTTATCGCCTTCTGTTCTTTCAAATAGATGTAGACTTTCCACCTTTGTAGATTCCTTCTAATTAACCTACCTTCTTTAACTGACGTCCTATTATGTTGAGCGTTATGTTTATCATAAAACTAATAGAGTACAATATAGAATAGATTCCTTTACTCTGCTTTACCTTTACTATACTATACTATACTTTACTACACTACACTATTTATATTATTTACTTCAGAGTCCTCTCTTGATTTTATTAATCTCTCTTTCTGTTGTTCCAGTCTGGAATCCATGCAGAGTATTATGAAGTTTAAGTAGACAATTCGATATCAACCCGGATTCCTTTTTTGATCGATGTTATACCATTTGCATGCCTTATGCGATCTACCATCTGAATGATAATGAGGCTAGCAACAAGGAGAATAGTTTGTATTGACTTCACCGTGAGGATTATGTTTTTATTGTTTTCGTTCTCGGCTGTAATACCTTAAACTCAAACTTCATGTGGTCCAAGCTCGGACGTTTAAGTAATTACATACACAGTCGGTCGGACGGTCAGACGGTGGAACAGACGCACACACAACTCAATTACAGAACTCTGTGCGCCATGTGTATTCGATGAAGAATTTCATTTGGCTGGCAAGTCACGTGATGTGCAACAGCAGACCGCACCGAACCAAACCGGACAGGACCGGAACGGAACGGACTGGCAGAGCAGACCAGGGCACGACAGGGTAGCGCCCCACCTCGCCTTGCCCTGTGTTGGCTAGCTGCAGGCGCAGTAAGTATACGCAATGTTGGCCAACAGTTTGATAAACTGCGCCCAACTGAAAATAGAAGAAAGCCGCAAGACTTTTGGCAATGTCCAAGCCTCTGCTCCTCCAACTTAATGCAAAGGAGCGCAAATGAAGAGAGAGCCTGTCGCTAATTTATGTATGTTATGTTGCCCCCTTAACATTCCCTCCCCCTCCCCCTCCCCCCTTACACTGTTGGCATCCCTTAAGCAGCTCGTCGCTTTAGTGTTTAACATGCGCTTGCTGCGGTCAAGTGTTCTGCAAGATGGCGAGAGGTGGGAAAGGGGGAAAGGGAAGTAATTCCATGCTTATGCACAACACATGGCACTGTGGCACTGTGGCACCGTGGCACCATGGCACATGACATTCCCAGCGGCACGCTTCGCAAGCATCAATATTCCTGGCGCTGCCATTGTCTATAGACGCGCTCGGCCACTTTCGAAGGTCACAGAAGGCGGCTATGGCGACGACTACTGCCAAAGGCGAGTTGAGGCAAATGCGCACACATAAAGACAAACCAGGCCATACCAGGCAGTGCATGCTCACACACACACACACACACACACACATATATATATACATACATACATTTGTAGTCGAAATATTGACACGACTTGCTCCGACTCTCACCCTGACGACCCGGCTAAGCGAATTGTTGCGCCTTATTGGCAGAGCAAAAGACGTGCAAAGCTGTCGCTGCCGGGGAGACGGAGACGGAGTCAAAGTCGGTATGCCTGATCCTTGGTCTTCTTCTCCTTCCCCTTCTTCTTCTTCCCCTTCTTGTTCTTCGCCTTCTTCTTCTTCTCTGCCTGCCTGCGCCCTTCTTTTTAATCTCATTTTGCCGATTTTAAAGAGGTTTGCGCCACGCTATAGCACCAGTAAGCAACAACCAACACAGCCCATCTGCAGTGCCCTTTCTGCCTTGTTTCCTTGCCCTCCTCCTCCTCCTCCTCCTCTGTTTCCAATTGCCTGAATTCGAAAATTCGTTTACTTCAATAATGCCAAATAAAGGCTAAGATTATGTTGTGCGATTTATATTAAACGGCAAAGCCATATTTATGCATGTGTATGTGCGCGAGTGTGTGCATGTATACATTACACAAAGCAGGCAGCCAACACACACACACACACACACACACACACACACGCAGAACACTCACACACACAATGAGAGATGGCAACTAAAGCGAAACTACCCAAATGGAGAACCCTGGTGGAGCCCGCAATACTCCCATGCGCTGGGAACGTGAAGTATGTATAAAATATAGCCGGTATTTTATATTTGGCATTGTATTTATATGCGGTATTTATATTTATACCCTGTAAACAGGAAGCGCACATTGTTGTGGACATGGAAAAATATACCAGGAAAATACCAAATTAACTACGCTTTATTTTAATGAACATAAAGAAGAGAAAGTCACAGACCCTAAGTGAATATTATCAGGGATGCTATTCAGATATTATTAATTAATTATTAATTAAGATTATTCATTTAATTATTTTAAGTGCATTTTGAGCAGTTGACTACTTTTTATTTATCCATATATTGTTATGATATATAATACATTTGAAATGAAAATTAATTTAATTATATATAAAACTTCATTATTTTTTAACATATTTTTCTCTTTTTTTTATATTATTTTTAAAATTACATTTCTGTAATCTTTGGAAATTTTCTTTGAATTTGGTTTGACTGGTCGATTTTAAATAAAATAAATTAATTAAAAATTTACAATTTTCATTTGTATTTAAACATTGAAAGTATATTTAAATTAAATTAATTCGTGGTATTTTCTTTACTGTAAAGTGAATATTTAATTTTTATATTTTTATAATTGATGTGGTATAAAAGAGTAGAGGAAAACCAAGATATGTCCAATCCGATCAGGATAGAGATAATAATTAAAGAGTTTAAGATTAGTAAGATATGTTAGTTTGCTAATAAATCACTAGAAACAGCGACACATTCAAACCGGAAATGATGAAGAATGGGAAGGGTAAATCGGGAAAAAATGTCTAATTTCTAGATAAGTTGAATATATTTTTGAATCTAAAGCACCAACGGAATTTGTGTTAGTAACAATGCAGTAGAAATTATTGAAGTCCAAGGCATATTTCGACGTATTATTAAGAAGAGTTCTAACTAGTTACGGGTTATTCAACAAGGGAAAAAGCAGTGTAACCGGCTTGCCTGGTCAGCACTGTTTAAGTCCCCTTGCATAAGGTTATTGATAAAAAGTACTCACACAGGCATGGCTGTGCGGAAAATAAATTGGCTATGGACGGAATATGTATAAGGTAATAGAAGTCTACTAGAATAAGAAGGTAGTCTTCAGTTCACATAGAATATTTCTTACACAAATCTACAATGTTTCGAAACGCATTAATCAATTATAAAAAAATCGATTGTACTTATTCATTTGGAGAACCATTTCTGATGGGGCATTGAGTATATTTAATCATAGTTCATATCTAAATAATTCATCAGATTTTCTTGCTACTTTATCGAGCTATGCTAGTCAGCGAAAGTATCTCGAAGTCAGTCAGTTTCTAGCAAAGTATTTTAACTTTCGCACTTATGTATGCATGTACTTATAACAAATGTGTGTGAAGAAACATACATTAATGTAGGGTATATGTACGTAGTAGGTGTGGGTGTCTGTCTTGGCTTGTGTGTGTGCTTCGCATGTTTTGGCCAAATGGAAAGCGAATTGTTCACAAGTCAACCGTGCGTTTTCGCGATACATTATTACAAAGACGCGAATATTGAAATAGCTCTTGAGTAACAGTCGACTTAAACGCAACAAATGTCAGCACGAAAGATATTTCCATATGGTATACGTGTATATATGTATTTATAAATTCGATATAAATATTATGATACTATTAGAATATACAAATTTATGCAATGAAAATCATTAAATAAACATAAAAAATTAAAATAAATTTTCTAAATGTTTGTAAATATTTTTCCATATTAATTTCATTTTATTTTAATTATTTATTTATATATTGAAAATTCAATTTACATTTAAATATATATTTTTATCTTTGAGGCGATACATAATAAATAAAAAAAACATATCAAAAAAATATTATTTATTTATTATTTATTTTAAGACTTTACACAAAGTTTAAAGAGTGTAAGAAAAGTGTGGTTTGTATTTCGATATCATCTCTATAAGGTTGCCAACGGATGACAGACTCAGTCATCCATTCAGTGACGACTACAGGGTATGCGAGTGTGGCCAACCATTTGTTTAATATTGAAATCAGTCAAACTGTCAAATCGGAAAATCTCTGCTGATTGATTTTTGCATGCCGATGTGTTTGTGTATGTGTATTTGTATGTATGAATGTACAATATGTATATATGTATTGAACATATTGTACGACATGGATAATTAATGCATATATTATTATGCAAGCCACGACTTTTTCATTATTTATTTACTGCGTTCTCTTGTGATGCGACACTGAACCCAAATAACAACAGCAACAGTTGCTTATGCTTCAATCACAACAACAATAATTGCTGATGCAACAACAGCAACAAGCACTGAAACTTGGTATTAGGTTTTAATTATGCCGTATCTGATCGCATTAACCCGCTCATGTGGTTATTCATGCGAGGCATAGCAGCATTCACAAGTTTCGGAAAGGAATGAAAGCTAAATGAAACGAAACGAAATGAAATGAAACGAAATATAATGAAAGGAAACAATAACAAAATGGCAGATATTCGAGAATATGCAATGCTGAAAACCGCAAAAATGCAATTTAATACAAATCTAATAGGAGTTACACACACACACACACAGACACACAGACACACACACAAAGCAGCCAAGCGATGGCATAGCTTGTAAGCCCCCTTTTCTTGTTGCCCCCCCTGGCCAACGCACCTGTCCTGTCACAGCAGGCAGGCAGGCAGTATGGCAGTCTGGCAGTCGGGCAGGCTGACTGGCTGTCTGTGTGATTTTTAATTGAAGGCACGACTTTTGGGCCTTGGCCCACAAAACGGTAGGTAGCTGCATAAATTTCATTAGTAAACTTTTAATTAGAAAATTTTCGGAATGAATTTAATTAGTGCAAATAGACAAACACGCGCGCATACGCAGCACCAACATTAATGGCAATGCAATATAATAATAACAACAAAGCGTCAGCAACTACAATAACAACAGCAATAACAGCAACAACACCACCATCAAGACTTACAACAACAACAAGAGCAACAGCCATAACAACAACATACCACATAGCTACAGAGCACGCAAACAAAGTCAAATTTAATTTAATAAAACGAAAATGAAAATGAGATGCAGCAAGTAAAACACCATAACGGGCAACGGCAGATCCAACAGCCCCCAATCCGACTGCAGCGCCACTGACAACTGACTGAAAGCGAAATAATTGAAATAATTTGGACAAACCCGAAAATATGCAACATTCGTCTCAAACACGTTCTGCGTGTCCGTGTCCGTGATGACATTCTACGGTCAACGAACAGTATAAACACGGTTGCAAATTCGCCATAAATTTGCACATATTTTATGTAAATACTATACATACATATATACCATACATATACATATACATATACACATATGGTTAAATTGTATAAAGTATTTGCTTATACATATATCAAAAGGAAGTAGGTATTAAAAACGAAATATTTCTTATGGGACAAACTGCACTAAGTCCCTTTTCTGTCCCTCTGCCACTCGCATCGCCTAATTAGTCAACTTGGTTATTGCATTTTAAGAGAATATGTTATTACAAACCAGAAAGAAAGGCTACCTTTGACGTGCCGAAGATCCTATACTCTTTAATCTCCTCCGATTGTTCTTATACTCGTTATATGTAATAATACGGAATTTTAAAACATTGTTTAAGGTTTCGAGCTGTAATAATCTTTTATTACTGATTATAATATTCTATATCTTTACTTTATTATCTTTACTTTTAAAAGCTGAAAGCTATTTGTTTTATATGAATTAATGAAATTGTGTATGCAAATCATTTTTATAGAAAACTGCAGTTGTAGTAAATTTGTTTGCAATATCTTCAAAAATAAAAACCAGAAAGAAAGATTACCTTCGGCATGCCCAGGGCTCTTATATCATTCGATCGTTCCAATACTAGTTGTATATAATGGTGCAGAATTGAATGGTATCGTGTATATTCAATATATTTTTTTTCCTGATTCTGAATATATATACTTTATAGAGTCGAATAAGTTTCCTAATGTGTGTTGCAAACTTCTGACTAAAAGAAATATACCCTCTGAGAGGGTGTTAAAGCCCTTGCTGGCCAAACGACTCTACTAGACCTGTGTGCTGTGGACCACATAGTTGAAGAGAATCACAAATTACAAAAGCACAATAATAATTACAAAACTTTTCTGCTGTCTGTTATATTATTCGAATCATCTGCTTTGCCAGTTGCCACCAGGTGTAATTTTTAAAGTCATCACACATTTTCCCATCGAGTGTCATCGAAAGAAAATTTGCAGGAAAACAAAACATCAAAAAACGGTTCACTTTCTTTTGTAATGACAGTTCGGATTTGCATGAAATTTGGCTTAGACTTATTTGTTTCTTTGCGATTTTAGGAGATCAACCTAGCAGGAAATGTACTAATTTGTTACACCTTTCGACCATTGTTTTTACATAGATATTTAGAGAAAAATGTACATTTAATACAACACTTAATCAAACAGGTACTTGATTTCTAAAAGTACTTGTAACTAGAACTTTGATTCTGTGTTATATTTAACTATAGTTTGTGATCTAACTATATATTCTTTAAAGAAGTTGTGTTGTTGTTATGTGTTATGGAAATAACTTGTTTTAAATTATCTTACAACGTACGATACGAATCATACCACTTAAAATTTGACTTGTATGTAACATATACGAGTACACTATCTTAAAAGAAGAAATTATAAACTTGTAAGATACTTACGTTATATAGAAAGTTATTGAGTAAATTTGGTGTAAGCATTGCATATCGATTCAATTCGCTTGAGGAGCGCTTAGAGATTAGAGAAGCAGTTTAATTGAAAGGGAACAATCTGTAAAGTAGATCATGGAAATTGAGATGCGAGCATAAACTTCTTAATTGTTCGAGTTTCAGTCTATCACACAGAACAGTGAACACTCTGAACGTTTTCCATTTAATCCAACGTGATGGGGATACACGCAAAGTGCACACAATGAGGAAGTTGCGAGCTTCGTTAATAAACTATTAATATAAGTATTAAGTAATACATAAAATACAAACAAATATGCTGAGTATTGTGCAGCTTATGAGGAGAGTCTATGCCAGCAAAACTACCCCGAGGCCAGAAGTTGAGTAGCGTATTAAAGCGTCTCTTGGCTGGAAAGTTTTTTTTTTATTTTTATTTTTCTGCGTTTTGATTGAGAAATTGCAACGTTAGCACTGACAACGCACAGTGGATTGTCTCTTTGGAAATACTAAAACAATCTTCGTTCAATTTATCTTTGACTTTGTGTGAATTCAAGACCATATTCAGCAAAGTTTACCACTGTGCAAACGCGTCGGGGCAAAATCGTTTTTTCGTGATTAATCATTGTTTTTTTTTTATGCAAATTATAAATTATCGGGTCGTCTCGCGACTGGAATTGCGTCTGTGGGTAATTTACTCTAGAAACTATCATTTTGTTAACTTTGATTGTAGGAAGAGAGTTATTATTGAGTGCCTTCCTCTATGATTTTCTACTCCACACGGATTCACACAGAAGTCACTGAGATGCTGCTTACTTGCCTCTCATTCATTTGGTACTAGCTATTTATTACGTTTCGATCCGATATAAATTCAGCAGTTTAAGAGAGTGGTATCTCTGCGTTCTGCATTACTGCAATATAATTAAAATTCCACGTTCAATTACATTATTATTTTCCCACAATTCCCGCAAGTTATTCTGGAAACTTAGTTTGACTGGTTTCATTTCAAGCCGAGAACATTGTTAGAAAGTGTAGTGCGGGATATTCCCGAGATAATTGACTTGTTTTATTGTTTGATACGCAAAGAATAATAAAGCTACCTCTGTTATTTAATTCTAATAAGTACGATGGCAATGGACCGTAGGGTTTTTCTCTCAAAGCCAGACAGATAGACAGGTAACGAGAAAAGTTAAGAGTGACGAACCAAGGTTCAGATGCTTTGCTCACGCAGCGACCTCTTGGCCAAGAAGTTCAATGTGTAGCCTTGGTTTAATTAAGTGTATCCATTATTATTATTATTGCAGAAATCATAGTTTAGTTGTTATTCTTTGTTAGCTTCATACGCTATCCGAAGGTGACGTTTTATTTACTCGTGTGTTTATTGAATCTTGCTGTAATAAAGTTTTTCAACTCTTTATGGACTGCACATACAAGACTTCTCCCGAATACAGTTTAATTGGATTATAAAGTATTAGATTGTAGGTTTTCTTTTACTCTAATGTGTAGTCTAATTTAGTTTTGTGTAATGTAATTTTTAGGTATTTTAAAAGTTGAATAACTTGTAATTAGCACTAAGTGAGCTTGACTGTGGATTTTCAAACTTTTTTCCAACACATGTTTGGGTTATTTTCACTCAGCACCGTGTGAGAAGAGACTGTAGATACCACTCAATGAATTTGTGAGGAGTGTACATGAAGTGTACATACCATACATTGGTGCAGGGTGTTTGTCCGTTGACCACTCTGCCCGTTGAAGCCTCTTAGCTCGCCTATGCATAGCTTTGAGTTAATTATGATAATGGACAGTGGGCATACAAATTCACTGTAGACTCTGAGATTTTTCTCGTTCTCTCACTTGGGTCATTCGACAAGGCAATAAGCAGAACTTTATTATACTCTTTTTACACAATTTTAATTGGTACATCTTGGGCAGTACATCACGCTATCATTATTCTGTGCTTTTGTTAGTATATTTTGCATAATTCATAATAATTCTTTAAGTTCTTTTGTTGTTAATTTAATAATTCCATCGCATTGTTATTTTAATTAGTCGCGATTAGCTCAGCAGCACGTTTAAGCCGATACCTTCTTCCAATCTCTGTTGCTGTTTCGTTGTGGTATCTGTTTATAGAATGCTGTGCTAACGGCACTTTAACTCTGAAGACTCGACGTGACGTGACGTGACGCGATGCCGCAATTCAGTCTAACATGGCCAGGCAGAATGGCCAATAAATCCCCGACATGCCTACTTATCGCCATTTGCCTTGAAGCGGGCATTTTTCCCACAGCTTGCCGCTTGATTACAGCATTTACATGAAGCATCATAAAGCACGCCTGTCGCTGGGCTAGCCAACAAACCGGTTCACTAATGCACTCCACCAGTTCCGGAAGCTGCCCGAGGGCAACACTTAGACGTTCTGCACAAGAAAGCAGAGTCGTCCAGGGCTGCAATCATACATATATATGATTGAATGAATCGAATAGAAAACCAGAGGGAGCATATTCCTTAAGCCGAATCTCGAATTCTCTTTCTTTGTGAAAAGATCTTACGACTGATCGTTCAAAGTAATCACTATTTTGACACATATATATTTCGTTCCCCTAGCTTGTCCCATAAGCCACAACGAGTTCCAGACTGATGAACGGCATTAACCTACTTTCATAGTTGAGCTACAACAAAAACATAATTTATGAACTAATTCAAAATCAAACAATTAAGAAAACCACTATCGAGTGTGCTTGACTGTGAAATACCCTCTACTAATCTTTACTTAATGATGAAATCAGTGAACATTCTATGTTAGTTTTAAAAATACGCGTAAGATTCGATTTTATTAAAATTTAGGGAGTAAAAAAGGCGTGGTCAAACTCCTAATTTATCTTGATATGATTTCGAAGTTGGTAGACGGACAGAACATGAATGCCGCTGATCATTCATATACTTTATATATACACTTTATGGGTTAAGAGATGCCTTCTTCACTCTGATACACACATACCATAAGTTTATTGTTGGCTCAAAGTTATAATACCCTTCCACCCGATGGGTTGCGGACGTAAACAGGTTTGACTCATAAGAACTCTCAACACACCCAGTTAAGGCTCTGTTTAGAAAAGCAAAGAATTCTTTTATTTTCACTATTTGATATAACCTTGTTGTCTTTGGTTCTAAATGTGTTACAAATTTGATGCAAAACTCAGTATACCTTCTCGAAAGGCATACTAACAAACCTAATATGATGCTGCGAGGGATCGTCTTTCGGACTTTCAACCCTGTTTACGGCATCGGCGTCGGCGTCGCTGTCGACTTCAACGCTGACCGTTCACAATTCATAAAGCAAAACTAACGTGAAGCCTGAGCTCAGTAGTCAACAGACTGTCGCGATGCTGAGATTAGCCAACAAGTGCAGTCCTGGTCTCAACTGGAGCCACTGGCCAACTGCAGTGCTGGTGCTGATGCAGCTCTACATGACGCTTTCGGCAGCCACAACGGATGTCGAGTCGCCAACGGACTACTGTGCCCCATCGCTGTGTGAGATCTTCAATGGCACCCATGTACTGCAAATGAAGAACACTGCCTGCGGCAACAATGGCAGCTTTGGTGCCAGCTGCGGACCTAATCCCAAGTTGCTATACATGAGCGATCGTCGCCGCCAGCTTCTGCTCGACATGCACAATCTGGTGCGCAACAAGGTCGCCAGCGGCGAGGTTCCTGGCTATAAGTCTGCCACCCAAATGCCCTTAGTCAAGTGGGATGCTGAGCTTGAGCATATGGCGGCATTGCATGCCAAGCGTTGCCAGTTTGCTCACGACGAGTGCCGCAACACGCCGAAATTTCCGTTGAGTGGACAGAATATCGGTTACTTTTGGATCGGACGCGAGTTCAAGTCGCATTCGCGACGCATGAAATCCTTTGTGATTAACTGGTTTCGCGAGTACAGAGATGCCAATCAGAGTCACATCGACAGTTTTCACCAACACTTTGAGGGGTAAGTCGGAAACAAATAAGCAAAAAAGTTTCTGACAATATAATTGAATTTATAATTTTTATTTCAGTAAAAAAATTGGTCATTTCACTTTGCTGGTCGCCGATCGAGTTCACCGCGTTGGCTGTGCTGGTGTTCGGTTTCTAGAGCCCACTGCAAATAGATTTCAGTTTCTGTTGACCTGCAATTATGACTACAATAACATATACAACGAGCCCATTTACCAAACTGGTCCCACAGCCTCTAAATGCATCTATCGTGTCAGCGAACAGTATCCAGCTCTTTGTGATTGGCGAAATTCCGCTGATTACTCGGAAGAGAGTGTTGAAGACGAAAACGCCGTGGACAACAACATACCAATTTGAGGAGAGCGGACGTATTAGCCATGTTAGTATTTAGTTAATTACTGCTGTGTAATGCCAAGGGGAACCTAAGTTTACTGTTACAGTTGTCTACATCTACTTAGTATATTATTATCCATCTCAAATATTGAGCCACTTAACATTCCATTAAGTGATGGCAATACTATTTTCATCTTTGATCAACATTAAATATATAGCATTCATATTCTTAAGATAATATTTTTTTTTCTGTACGTACACAAATTAACCAAGTTTTTTAAATGAGCCATTTTTAGTTTAATATACCTTTAAATATATTCTATTTTAACGCCTTATTGTGAATACCACATGCAAATTATTTGTTTAACTGTCGTTTATTATAATAAAATGTAATATATAATTTGTTCAGTAAATCAAAATAATAAGATATAAACACAATGTATATCAAAAGGATTTAAATCATCAAAATCGAACTTTAGTAATCCTCATTGTCAGAGCCTGACACCGTAGACTTCACTTCGAATATGTTGAATGGTGGTAAGGAGTCCGTTGTACTGCTGTCAATGTCCGTTGTTTGCCTGTGAGTAGTTGGCTCAGTTGGCTCCACTGTAGTTGGTTTGTGGGTAGTTGGCTCAGTCGGCTTCAGAGTGGTAGATTGGTGAGTAGTTGAATCAGTTGGCTTCAGAGTGGTAGGTTTGTGGGTAGTTGACTCAGTTGTCTTCAGAGTTGAAGGTTGAAGGGTCGTTGACTCAGTAGTCTTCACAGTGGTAGATTGGTGCGTTGTTGGATCAGTTGGCTTCAGAGTGGTAGGTTTGTGGGTAGTTGACTCAGTCGTCTTCAGAGTTGTAGATTGATGGGTCGTTGACTCAGTCGTCTTTAGAGTGGTAGATTGGTGCGTTGTTGGATCAGTTGGCTTCAGAGTGGTAGGTTTGTGGGTAGTTGACTCAGTTGTCTTCAGAGTTGAAGGTTGAAGGGTCGTTGACTCAGTAGTCTTCACAGTGGTAGATTGGTGCGTAGTTGGTTCAGTCGGCTTGACTGTGGTAGGTTTGTGGGTAGTTGACTCAGTCGGCCTGACTGTGGTAGGTTTGTGGGAAGTTGACTCAGTCGGCTTTAGAGTGGTAGATTGGTGAGTAGTTGGGTCAGTTGGCTGCAGTGTGGTAGGTTTGTGGGTAGTTGACTCAGTTGTCTTCAGAGTGGTAGATTGATGCGTAGTTGGTTCAGTCGGCTTCAGAGTGGTAGATTGGTGAGTAGTTGGGTCAGTTGGCTGCAGTGTGGTAGGTTTGTGGGTAGTTGACTCAGTCGGCCTGACTGTGGTAGGTTTGTGGGAAGTTGACTCAGTCGGCTTTAGAGTGGTAGATTGGTGAGTAGTTGGGTCAGTTGGCTGCAGTGTGGTAGGTTTGTGGGTAGTTGACTCAGTTGTCTTCAGAGTTGAAGTTTGAAGGGTCGTTGACTCAGTTGTCTTCAGAGTGGTAGATTGATGCGTAGTTGGTTCAGTCGGCTTCAGAGTGGTAGATTGGTGAGTAGTTGGGTCAGTTGGCTGCAGTGTGGTAGGTTTGTGAGTAGTTGACTCAGTCGGCCTGACTGTGGTAGGTTTGTGGGAAGTTGACTCAGTCGGCTTTAGAGTGGTAGATTGGTGAGTAGTTGGGTCAGTTGGCTGCAGTGTGGTAGGTTTGTGGGTAGTTGACTCAGTTGGCTTCAGAGTGGTAGGTTTGTGGGTAGTTGACTCAGTTGTCTTCAGAGTTGAAGGTTGAAGGGTCGTTGACTCAGTAGTCTTCACAGTGGTAGATTGGTGCGTTGTTGGATCAGTTGGCTGCAGTGTGGTAGGTTTGTGGGTAGTTGACTCAGTTGTCTTCAGAGTGGTAGATTGATGCGTAGTTGGTTCAGTCGGCTTCAGAGTGGTAGATTGGTGCGTAGTTGGTTCAGTCGGCTTGACTGTGGTAGGTTTGTGAGTAGTTGACTCAGTCGGCCTGACTGTGGTAGGTTTGTGGGAAGTTGACTCAGTCGGCTTTAGAGTGGTAGATTGGTGAGTAGATGGGTCAGTTGGCTGCAGTGTGGTAGGTTTGTGGGTAGTTGACTCAGTTGTCTTCAGAGTTGAAGTTTGAAGGGTCGTTGACTCAGTAGTCTTCAGAGTGGTAGATTTTTGTGTAGTTGGCTCAGTCGGCCTGACTGTGGTAGGTTTGTGGGAAGTTGACTCAGTCGGCTTTAGAGTGGTAGATTGGTGAGTAGTTGGATCAATTGGCTGCAGTGTGGTAGGTTTGTGGGTAGTTGGTTCAGTCGGCTTCAGAGTGGTAGATTGGTGAGTAGTTGGATCAGTTGGCTGCAGTGTGGTAGGTTTGTGGGTAGTTGACTCAGTTGTCTTCAGAGTGGTAGATTGGTGCGTAGTTGGTTCAGTTGGCTTCAGTGTGGTAGATTTGTGGGTAGTTGACTCAGTAGTCTTCACAGTGGTAGATTGGTGCGTAGTTGGTTCAGTCGGCTTGACTGTGGTAGGTTTGTGGGTAGTTGACTCAGTTGTCTTCAGAGTGGTAGATTGATGCGTAGTTGGTTCAGTCGGCTTGACTGTGGTAGGTTTGTGGGTAGTTGGTTCAGTTGTCTTCAGAGTTGTAGATTGGTGAGTAGTTGACACAGTCGTCTTCAGAGTGGTAGATTTTTGTGTAGTTGGCTCAGTCGGCCTGACTGTGGTAGGTTTGTGGGAAGTTGACTCAGTTGTCTTCAGAGTGGTAGATTGATGCGTAGTTGGTTCAGTCGGCTTCAGAGTGGTAGGTTTGTGGGTAGTTGGATCAGTTGGCTTCAGTGTGGTAGGTTTGTGGGTAGTTGACTCAGTGGTCTTCAGAGTTGTAGGTTGAAGGGTAGTTGGTTCAGTCGTCTTCACAGTGGTAGTTTGGTGCGTAGTTGGTTCAGTCGGCTTGACTGTGGTAGGCTTGTGGGTAGTTGACTCAGTTGTCTTCAGAGTGGTAGATTGATGCGTAGTTGGTTCAGTCGGCTTCAGAGTGGTAGATTGGTGAGTAGTTGGATCAGTTGGCTTCAGTGTGGTAGGTTTGTGGGTAGTTGACTCAGTCGTCTTCAGAGTGGTAGATTTTTGTGTAGTTGGCTCAGTCGGCCTGACTGTGGTAGGTTTGTGGGAAGTTGACTCAGTCGGCTTCAGAGTGGTAGATTGGTGAGTAGTTGGGTCAGTTGGCTTCAGTGTGGTAGGTTTGTGGGTAGTTGACTCAGTCGTCTTCAGAGTTGTAGGTTGAAGGGTAGTTTGCTCAGTCGACTTCTGAGTGGTAGATTGGTGCGTAGTTGGCTCAGTCGGCCTGACTGTGGTAGGTTTGTGGGTAGTTGACTCAGTTGTCTTTAGAGTTGTAGATTGATGGGTTGTTGACTTCACTGTGGTAGGTTGAAGGGTCGTTGACTCAGTCGTCTTTACAGTGGTAGATTGGTGAGTAGTGGTTGGTTTAACTGTGGTAGGTTGCGTTGGCTGAGTAGGTTGAGTTGGTTGGGTGTGCGGTGGTTGAGTTGGTTGCGTTGGCTGAGTAGGTTGAGTTGGTTGGGTGTGTGGTGGTTGAGTTGGTTGCGTTGGCTGAGTAGGTTGAGTTGGTTGGGTGTGCGGTGGTTGAGTTGGTTGCGTTGGCTGAGTAGGTTGAGTTGGTTGGGTGTGTGGTGGTTGAGTTGGTTGCGTTGGCTGAGTAGGTTGAGTTGGTTGGGTGTGTGGTGGTTGAGTTGGTTGCGTTGGCTGAGTAGGTTGAGTTGGTTGGGTGTGTGGTGGTTGAGTTGGTTGCGTAGGCTGAGTGGGTTGGGTTGGTTGAGTGTGCGGTGGTTGTGTTGGTTGTGTTGGTTGTGTTGGCTGTGTCGACTTAGTTGACTCTGTAGGCTTCACAGTGGTTGGCTCATGACTGCTTGGCTTCGCGGTCGACGTAGTAGGCTCCGTAGGCTTCAAAGTGGTTGGCTCATGAGTGCTTGGCTTAGAGGTGGACTTTGTTTCCTCTGTTGGCTTGGCAGTAGTTGGGTTAGCGGTTGATTTAGTTGCCTCTGTTGGCTTCACTGTGGTTGGCTCATGAGTGATTGATGTTGAGGTTGACTTAGTTGCTTCTGTGGGCTTAAAAGTGGTTGGCTCTTGAGTGCTTGGTTTAGAGGTGGACTTGGTTGCCTCTGTTGGCTTGGCAGTGGTTGGCTTAGCGGTTGATTTAGTTGCCTCTGTTGGCTTCACAGTGGTTGGTTCATGAGTGATTGGTTTAGAGGTGGACTTGGTTGCCTCTGTGGGTTTCAAAGTGGTTGGCTCATGAGTGCTTAGCTTCGCGGTCGACGTAGTAGGGTCCGTAGGCTTCAAAGTAGTTGGCTCATGAGTGCTTGGCTTAGAGGTGGACTTTGTTGCCTCTGTTGGCTTGGCAGTGGTTGGCTTAGCGGTTGATTTAGTTGCCTCTGTTGGCTTCACGGTGGTTGGTTCACGAGTAATTGGTTTAGAGGTTGACTTGGTTGCTTCTGTAGGCTTCAAAGTGGTTGGCTCTTGAGTACTTGGCTTAGCAGTCGACTTTGTAGGCTCCGTAGGCGTCACAGTAGTTGGCTCATGACTGCTTGGCTTCGCGGTCGACGTAGTAGGCTCCGTAGGCTTCAAAGTGGTTGGCTCATGAGTGCTTGGCTTAGAGGTGGACTTTGTTGCCTCTGTTGGCTTGGCAGTAGTTGGGTTAGCGGTTGATTTAGTTGCCTCTGTCGGCTTCACTGTGGTTGGCTCTTGAGTAATTGGTGTTGAGGTTGACTTAGTTGCTTCTGTGGGCTTCAAAGTGGTTGGCTCTTGAGTGCTTGGTTTAGAGGTGGACTTGGTTGCCTCTGTTGGCTTGGCAGTGGTTGGCTTAGCGGTTGATTTAGTTGCCTCTGTTGGCTTCACAGTGGTTGGTTCATGAGTGATTGGTTTAGAGGTGGACTTGGTTGCCTCTGTGGGTTTCAAAGTGGTTGGCTCATGAGTGCTTGGCTTCGCGGTCGACGTAGTAGGCTCCGTAGGCTTCAAAGTGGTTGGCTCATGAGTGCTTGGCTTAGAGGTGGACTTGGTTGCCTCTGTTGGCTTAGCGGTGGTTGGCTTAGCAGTTGATTTAGTTGCCTCTGTTGGCTTCACGGTGGTTGGCTCATGAGTAATTGGCTTAGATGTTGACTTGGTTGCTTCTGTGGGCTTCAAGGTGGTTGGCTCATGAGTGCTTGACTTAGAGGTGGACTTTGTTGCCTCTGTTGGCTTCACAGTGGTTGGCTCATGAGTTATTGGCTTAGAGGTGGACTTGGTTGCCTCTGTGGGTTTTAAAGTGGTTGGCTCTTGAGTGCTTGGCTTCGCGGTCGACGAAGTAGGCTCCGTAGGCTTCAAAGTGGTTGGCTCATGAGTGCTTGGCTTAGAGGTGGACTTGGTTGCCTCTGTTGGCTTAGCGGTGGTTGGCTTAGCGGTTGATTTAGTTGCCTCTGTTGGCTTCACAGTGGTTGGCTCATGAGTAATTGGCTTAGATGTTGACTTGGTTGCTTCTGTGGGCTTCAAAGTGGTTGGCTCTTGAGTGCTTGGCTTAGAGGTGGACTTTGTTGCCTCTGTTGGGTTGGCAGTGGTTGGCTCATGAGTAATTGGTTTAGAGGTGGACTTGGTTGCCTCTGTGGGTTTCAAAGTGGTTGGCTCATGAGTGCTTGGCTTCGCAGTCGACGTAGTAGGCTCCGTAGGCTTCAAAGTGGTTGGCGCATGAGTGCTTGGCTTAGAGGTGGACTTTGTTGCCTCTGTTGGCTTGCCAGTGGTTGGCTTAGCGGTTGATTTAGTTGCCTCTGTTGGCTTCACAGTGGTTGGTTCACGAGTAATTGGTTTAGAGGTTGACTTGGTTGCTTCTGTAGGCTTCAAAGTGGTTGGCTCTTGAGTACTTGGCTTAGCAGTCGACTTTGTAGGCTCCGTAGGCGTCACAGTAGTTGGCTCATGACTGCTTGGCTTCGCGGTCGACGTAGTAGGCTCCGTAGGCTTCAAAGTGGTTGGCTCATGAGTGCTTGGCTTAGAGGTGGACTTTGTTGCCTCTGTTGGCTTGGCAGTAGTTGGGTTAGCGGTTGATTTAGTTGCCTCTGTCGGCTTCACTGTGGTTGGCTCTTGAGTAATTGGTGTTGAGGTTGACTTAGTTGCTTGTGTGGGCTTCAAAGTGGTTGGCTCTTGAGTGCTTGGTTTAGAGGTGGACTTGGTTGCCTCTGTTGGCTTGGCAGTGGTTGGCTTAGCGGTTGATTTAGTTGCCTCTGTTGGCTTCACAGTGGTTGGTTCATGAGTGATTGGTTTAGAGGTGGACTTGGTTGCCTCTGTGGGTTTCAAAGTGGTTGGCTCATGAGTGCTTGGCTTCGCGGTCGACGTAGTAGGCTCCGTAGGCTTCAAAGTGGTTGGCTCATGAGTGCTTGGCTTAGAGGTGGACTTGGTTGCCTCTGTTGGCTTAGCGGTGGTTGGCTTAGCAGTTGATTTAGTTGCCTCTGTTGGCTTCACGGTGGTTGGCTCATGAGTAATTGGCTTAGATGTTGACTTGGTTGCTTCTGTGGGTTTCAAGGTGGTTGGCTCATGAGTGCTTGACTTAGAGGTGGACTTTGTTGCCTCTGTCGGCTTGGCAGTGGTTGGCTTAGCGGTTGATTTAGTTGCCTCTGTTGGCTTCACAGTGGTTGGCTCATGAGTTATTGGCTTAGAGGTGGACTTGGTTGCCTCTGTGGGTTTTAAAGTGGTTGGCTCTTGAGTGCTTGGCTTCGCGGTCGACGAAGTAGGCTCCGTAGGCTTCAAAGTGGTTGGCTCATGAGTGCTTGGCTTAGAGGTGGACTTGGTTGCCTCTGTTGGCTTAGCGGTGGTTGGCTTAGCGGTTGATTTAGTTGCCTCTGTTGGCTTCACAGTGGTTGGCTCATGAGTAATTGGCTTAGATGTTGACTTGGTTGCTTCTGTGGGCTTCAAAGTGGTTGGCTCTTGAGTGCTTGGCTTAGAGGTGGACTTTGTTGCCTCTGTTGGGTTGGCAGTGGTTGGCTTAGCGGTTGATTTAGTTGCCTCTGTTGGCTTTACAGTGGTTGGCTCATGAGTAATTGGTTTAGAGGTGGACTTGGTTGCCTCTGTGGGTTTCAAAGTGGTTGGCTCATGAGTGCTTGGCTTCGCAGTCGACGTAGTAGGCTCCGTAGGCTTCAAAGTGGTTGGCGCATGAGTGCTTGGCTTAGAGGTGGACTTTGTTGCCTCTGTTGGCTTGCCAGTGGTTGGCTTAGCGGTTGATTTAGTTGCCTCTGTTGGCTTCACAGTGGTTGGTTCACGAGTAATTGGTTTAGAGGTTGACTTGGTTGCTTCTGTAGGCTTCAAAGTGGTTGGCTCTTGAGTACTTGGCTTAGCAGTCGACTTTGTAGGCTCCGTAGGCGTCACAGTAGTTGGCTCATGACTGCTTGGCTTCGCGGTCGACGTAGTAGGCTCCGTAGGCTTCAAAGTGGTTGGCTCATGAGTGCTTGGCTTAGAGGTGGACTTTGTTGCCTCTGTTGGCTTGGCAGTAGTTGGGTTAGCGGTTGATTTAGTTGCCTCTGTCGGCTTCACTGTGGTTGGCTCTTGAGTAATTGGTGTTGAGGTTGACTTAGTTGCTTCTGTGGGCTTCAAAGTGGTTGGCTCTTGAGTGCTTGGCTTAGAGGTGGACTTTGTTGCCTCTGTTGGCTTGGCAGTGGTTGGCTTAGCGGTTGATTTAGTTGCCTCTGTTGGCTTTACAGTGGTTGGCTCATGAGTAATTGGTTTAGAGGTGGACTTGGTTGCCTCTGTGGGTTTCAAAGTGGTTGGCTCATGAGTGCTTGGCTTCGCAGTCGACTTTGTAGGCTCCGTAGGCTTCAAAGTGGTTGGCGCATGGGTGCTTGGCTTAGAGGTGGACTTTGTTGCCTCTGTTGGCTTGGCAGTGGTTGGCTTAGCGGTTGATTTAGTTGCCTCTGTTGGCGTCACAGTGGTTGGCTCATGAGTAATTGGTTTAGAGGTGGACTTGGTTGCCTCTGTGGGTTTCAAAGTGGTTGGCTCATGAGTGCTTGGCTTCGCGGTCGACGTAGTAGGCTCCGTAGGCTTCAAAGTGGTTGGCTCATGAGTGCTTGGCTTAGAGGTGGACTTGGTTGCCTCTGTTGGCTTAGCGGTGGTTGGCTTAGCAGTTGATTTAGTTGCCTCTGTTGGCTTCACAGTGGTTGGCTCATGAGTTATTGGCTTAGATGTTGACTTGGTTGCCTCTGTGGGTTTTAAAGTGGTTGGCTCTTGAGTGCTTGGCTTCGCGGTCGACGAAGTAGGCTCCGTAGGCTTCAAAGTGGTTGGCTCATGAGTGCTTGGCTTAGAGGTGGACTTGGTTGCCTCTGTTGGCTTAGCGGTGGTTGGCTTAGCAGTTGATTTAGTTGCCTCTGTTGGCTTCACAGTGGTTGGCTCATGAGTTATTGGCTTAGATGTTGACTTGGTTGCCTCTGTGGGTTTTAAAGTGGTTGGCTCTTGAGTGCTTGGCTTAGAGGTGGACTTGGTTGCCTCTGTTGGCTTAGCGGTGGTTGGCTTAGCAGTTGATTTAGTTGCCTCTGTTGGCTTCACAGTGGTTGGCTCATGAGTTATTGGCTTAGATGTTGACTTGGTTGCCTCTGTGGGTTTTAAAGTGGTTGGCTCTTGAGTGCTTGGCTTCGCGGTCGACGAAGTAGGCTCCGTAGGCTTCAAAGTGGTTGGCTCTTGAGTGCTTGGCTTAGAGGTGGACTTTGTTGCCTCTGTTGGGTTGGCAGTGGTTGGCTTAGCGGTTGATTTAGTTGCCTCTGTTGGCTTTACAGTGGTTGGCTCATGAGTAATTGGTTTAGAGGTGGACTTGGTTGCCTCTGTGGGTTTCAAAGTGGTTGGCTCATGAGTGCTTGGCTTCGCGGTCGACGTAGTAGGCTCCGTAGGCTTCAAAGTGGTTGGCTCATGAGTGCTTGGCTTAGAGGTGGACTTGGTTGCCTCTGTTGGCTTAGCGGTGGTTGGCTTAGCAGTTGATTTAGTTGCCTCTGTTGGCTTCACAGTGGTTGGCTCATGAGTTATTGGCTTAGATGTTGACTTGGTTGCCTCTGTGGGTTTTAAAGTGGTTGGCTCTTGAGTGCTTGGCTTCGCGGTCGACGAAGTAGGCTCCGTAGGCTTCAAAGTGGTTGGCTCATGAGTGCTTGGCTTAGAGGTGGACTTGGTTGCCTCTGTTGGCTTAGCGGTGGTTGGCTTAGCGGTTGATTTAGTTGCCTCTGTGGGTTTCAAAGTGGTTGGCTCATGAGTGCTTGGCTTCGCAGTCGACGTAGTAGGCTCCGTAGGCTTCAAGGTGGTTGGCTCATGAGTGCTTGACTTAGAGGTGGACTTTGTTGCCTCTGTTGGCTTGGCAGTGGTTGGCTTAGCGGTTGATTTAGTTGCCTCTGTTGGCTTCACAGTGGTTGGCTCATGAGTTATTGGCTTAGATGTTGACTTGGTTGCCTCTGTGGGTTTTAAAGTGGTTGGCTCTTGAGTGCTTGGCTTCGCGGTCGACGAAGTAGGCTCCGTAGGCTTCAAAGTGGTTGGCTCATGAGAGCTTGGCTTAGAGGTGGACTTGGTTGCCTCTGTTGGCTTAGCGGTGGTTGGCTTAGCGGTTGATTTAGTTGCCTCTGTTGGCTTCACAGTGGTTGGCTCATGAGTTATTGGCTTAGATGTTGACTTGGTTGCCTCTGTGGGTTTTAAAGTGGTTGGCTCTTGAGTGCTTGGCTTCGCGGTCGACGAAGTAGGCTCCGTAGGCTTCAAAGTGGTTGGCTCTTGAGTGCTTGGCTTAGAGGTGGACTTTGTTGCCTCTGTTGGGTTGGCAGTGGTTGGCTTAGCGGTTGATTTAGTTGCCTCTGTTGGCTTTACAGTGGTTGGCTCATGAGTAATTGGTTTAGAGGTGGACTTGGTTGCCTCTGTGGGTTTCAAAGTAGTTGGCTCTTGAGTGCTTGGCTTCGCGGTCGACGAAGTAGGCTCCGTAGGCTTCAAAGTGGTTGGCTCATGAGAGCTTGGCTTAGAGGTGGACTTGGTTGCCTCTGTTGGCTTAGCGGTGGTTGGCTTAGCGGTTGATTTAGTTGCCTCTGTTGGCTTCACAGTGGTTGGCTCATGAGTTATTGGCTTAGATGTTGACTTGGTTGCCTCTGTGGGTTTTAAAGTGGTTGGCTCTTGAGTGCTTGGCTTCGCGGTCGACGAAGTAGGCTCCGTAGGCTTCAAAGTGGTTGGCTCTTGAGTGCTTGGCTTAGAGGTGGACTTTGTTGCCTCTGTTGGGTTGGCAGTGGTTGGCTTAGCGGTTGATTTAGTTGCCTCTGTTGGCTTTACAGTGGTTGGCTCATGAGTAATTGGTTTAGAGGTGGACTTGGTTGCCTCTGTGGGTTTCAAAGTGGTTGGCTCATGAGTGCTTGGCTTCGCAGTCGACGTAGTAGGCTCCGTAGGCTTCAAAGTGGTTGGCGCATGAGTGCTTGGCTTAGAGGTGGACTTTGTTGCCTCTGTTGGCTTGCCAGTGGTTGGCTTAGCGGTTGATTTAGTTGCCTCTGTTGGCCTCACAGTGGTTGGCTCATGAGTAATTGGTTTAGAGGTGGACTTGGTTGCCTCTGTGGGTTTCAAAGTGGTTGGCTCATGAGTGCTTGGCTTCGCAGTCGACGTAGTAGGCTCCGTAGGCTTCAAAGTGGTTGGCTCATGAGTGCTTGGCTTGGAGGTGGACTTGGTTGCCTCTGTTGGGTTGGCAGTGGTTGGCTTAGCGGTTGATTTAGTTGCCTCTGTTGGCTTTACAGTGGTTGGCTCATGAGTAATTGGTTTAGAGGTGGACTTGGTTGCCTCTGTAGGTTTCAAAGTGGTTGGCTCATGAGTGCTTGGCTTCGCGGTCGACGTAGTAGGCTCCGTAGGCTTCAAAGTAGTTGGCTCATGAGTGCTTGGCTTGGAGGTGGACTTGGTTGCCTCTGTTGGGTTGGCAGTGGTTGGCTTAGCGGTTGATTTAGTTGCCTCTGTTGGCGTCACAGTGGTTGGCTCATGAGTAATTGGTTTAGAGGTGGACTTGGTTGCCTCTGTGGGTTTCAAAGTGGTTGGCTCATGAGTGCTTGGCTTAGAGGTGGACTTTGTTGCCTCTGTTGGCTTAGCGGTGGTTGGCTTAGCGGTTGATTTAGTGGGCTCTGTTGGCTTCACAGTGGTTGGTTCATGAGTAGTTGGTTTAGATGTTGATTTGGTTGCTTCTGTGGGTTTCAAAGTGGTTGGCTCAAGAGTGCTTGGCTTATAGGTGGACTTGGTTGCCTCTGTTGGGTTGGCAGTGGTTGGCTTAGCGGTTGATTTAGTTGCCTCTGTTGGCTTTACAGTGGTTGGCTCATGAGTAATTGGTTTAGAGGTGGACTTGGTTGCCTCTGTGGGTTTCAAAGTGGTTGGCTCATGAGTGCTTGGCTTCGCAGTCGACGTAGTAGGCTCCGTAGGCTTCAAAGTGGTTGGCGCATGAGTGCTTGGCTTAGAGGTGGACTTTGTTGCCTCTGTTGGCTTGGCAGTGGTTGGCTTAGCGGTTGATTTTGTTGCCTCTGTTGGCTTCACTGTGGTTGGCTCATGAGTAATTGGTTTAGAGGTGGACTTGGTTGCCTCTGTGGGTTTCAAAGTGGTTGGCTCATGAGTGCTTGGCTTCACGGTCGACGAAGTAGGCTCCGTAGGCTTCAAAGTGGTTGGCTCATGAGTGCTTGGCTTAGAGGTGGACTTGGTTGCCTCTGTTGGGTTGGCAGTGGTTGGCTTAGCGGTTGATTTAGTTGCCTCTGTTGGCTTCACTGTGGTTGGCTCATGAGTAATTGGTTTAGATGTCGACTTGGTTGCCTCTGTGGGTTTCAAAGTGGTTGGCTCATGAGTGCTTGGCTTCGCAGTCGACGTAGTAGGCTCCGTAGGCTTCAAAGTGGTTGGCGCATGAGTGCTTGGCTTAGAGGTGGACTTGGTTGCTTCTGTGGGATTCAAAGTGGTTGGCTCTTGAGTGCTTGGCTTAGCAGTCGACTTAGTAGGCTCCGTAGGCTTCAAAGTAGTTGGCTCATAAGTAATTGGTTTAGAGGTGGACTTGGTTGCCTCTGTGGGTTTCAAAGTGGTTGGCTCATGAGTGCTTGGCTTCGCGGTCGACGAAGTAGGCTCCGTAGGCTTCAAAGTAGTTGGCTCATGAGTAGTTGGTTTAGAGGTGGACTTGGTTGCCTCTGTGGGCTTCAAAGTGGTTGGCTCATGAGTGCTTGGCTTCGCAGTCGACGTAGTAGGCTCCGTAGGCTTCAAAGTGGTTGGCGCATGAGTGCTTGGCTTAGAGGTGGACTTTGTTGCCTCTGTTGGCTTGGCAGTGGTTGGCTTAGCGGTTGATTTAGTTGCCTCTGTTGGCTTCACAGTGGTTGGCTCATGAGTAATTGGTTTAGAGGTGGACTTGGTTGCCTCTGTGGGTTTCAAAGTGGTTGGCTCATGAGTGCTTGGCTTCGCGGTCGACGTAGTAGGCTCCGTAGGCTTCAAAGTGGTTGGCTCATGAGTGCTTGGCTTAGAGGTGGACTTTGTTGCCTCTGTTGGCTTAGCGGTGGTTGGCTTAGCGGTTGATTTAGTGGGCTCTGTTGGCTTCAGAGTGGTTTGTTCATGAGTAGTTGGTTTAGAGGTGGACTTGGTTGCTTCTGTGGGTTTCAAAGTGGTTGGCTCATGAGTGCTTGGCTTATAGGTGGACTTGGTTGCCTCTGTGGGCTTCACAGTGGTTGGCTCATGAGTGCTTGGCTTAACGGTGGACTTGGTTGCCTCTGTAGGCTTCAATGTGGTTGGCTCATAAGTGATTGGCTTGGAGGTCGATTTGGTTGCTTCTGTGGGCTTCAAAGTGGTTGGCTCGTGAGTGCTTGGCTTAACGGTGGACTTGGTTGCCTCTGTAGGCTTCACAGTGGTTGGCTCATGAGTGCTTGGCTTAACGGTGGACTTGGTTGCCTCTGTAGGCTTCAAAGTTGTTGGCTCATGAGTGCTTGGCTTCGCGGTCGACGTAGTAGGCTCCGTAGGCTTCACAGTGGTTGGCTCATGAGTCGTGGACTTGGTTGCCTCTGTGGGCTTCAAAGTGGTTGGCTCATGAGTGATTGGCTTATAGGTGGACTTGGTTGCCTCTGTTGGCTTGGCAGTGGTTGGCTCATAAGTGATTGGCTTGGAGGTCGATTTGGTTGCTTCTGTGGGCTTCAAAGTGGTTGGCTCATGAGTGCTTGGCTTATTGGTGGACTTGGTTGCCTCTGTAGGCTTCAATGTGGTTGGCTCATAAGTGATCGGCTTGGAGGTCGATTTGGTTGCTTCTGTAGTCTTCAAAGTGGTTGGCTGATGAGTGCTTGGCTTAGAGGTGGACTTGGTTGCCTCTGTTGGCTTGGCAGTGGTTGGCTTAGCGGTTGATTTAGTAGCCTCTGTTGGCTTTACAGTGGTTGGCTCATGAGTAATTGGTTTAGAGGTGGACTTGGTTGCCTCTGTGGGTTTCAAAGTGGTTGGCTCATGAGTGCTTGGCTTCGCGGTCGACGTAGTAGGCTCCGTAGGCTTCAAAGTGGTTGGCTCATGAGTGCTTGGCTTAGAGGTGGACTTGGTTGCCTCTGTGGGCTTCAAAGTGGTTGGCTCATGAGTGCTTGGCTTCGCGGTCGACGAAGTAGGCTCCGTAGGCTTCAAAGTGGTTGGCTCATGAGTGCTTGGCTTAGCAGTCGACTTAGTAGGCTCCGTAGGCTTCAAAGTAGTTGGCTCATGAGTAGTTGGTTTAGAGGTGGACTTGGTTGCCTCTGTGGGTTTCAAAGTGGTTGGCTCATGAGTGCTTGGCTTCGCAGTCGACGTAGTAGGCTCCGTAGGCTTCAAAGTGGTTGGCGCATGAGTGCTTGGCTTAGAGGTGGACTTTGTTGCCTCTGTTGGCTTGGCAGTGGTTGGCTTAGCGGTTGATTTAGTTGCCTCTGTTGGCTTCACAGTGGTTGGCTCATGAGTAATTGGTTTAGAGGTGGACTTGGTTGCCTCTGTGGGTTTCAAAGTGGTTGGCTCATGAGTGCTTGGCCTCGCGGTCGACGTAGTAGGCTCCGTAGGCTTCAAAGTGGTTGGCTCATGAGTGCTTGGCTTAGAGGTGGACTTTGTTGCCTCTGTTGGCTTAGCGGTGGTTGGCTTAGCGGTTGATTTAGTGGGCTCTGTTGGCTTCACAGTGGTTGGTTCATGAGTAGTTGGCTTAGAGGTGGACTTGGTTGCTTCTGTGGGTTTCAAAGTGGTTGGCTCATGAGTGCTTGGCTTATAGGTGGACTTGGTTGCCTCTGTAGGCTTCACAGTGGTTGGCTCATGAGTGCTTGGCTTTACGGTGGACTTGGTTGCCTCTGTAGGCTTCAAAGTGGTTGGCTCATGAGTGCTTGGCTTCGCGGTCGACGTAGTAGGCTCCGTAGGCTTCACAGTGGTTGGCTCATGAGTCGTGGACTTGGTTGCCTCTGTGGGCTTCAAAGTGGTTGGCTCATAAGTGATTGGCTTATAGGTGGACTTGGTTGCCTCTGTTGGCTTCGCAGTGGTTGGCTCATAAGTGATTGGCTTGGAGGTCGATTTGGTTGCTTCTGTGGGCTTCATAGTGGTTGGCTCGTGAGTGCTTGGCTTAAAGGTGGACTTGGTTGCCTCTGTGGGTTTCAAAGTGGTTGGCTCATGAGTAATTGGTTTAGAGGTGGACTTGGTTGCCTCTGTGGGTTTCAAAGTGGTTGGCTCATGAGTGCTTGGCTTCGCGGTCGACGTAGTAGGCTCCGTAGGCTTCAAAGTGGTTGGCTCATGAGTGCTTGGCTTAGAGGTGGACTTGGTTGCCTCTGTGGGCTTCAAAGTGGTTGACTCATGAGTGATTGGCTTATAGGTGGACTTGGTTGCCTCTGTAGGCTTCAATGTGGTTGGCTCATAAGTGATTGGCTTGGAGGTCGATTTGGTTGCCTCTGTAGTCTTCAAAGTGGTTGGCTGATGAGTGCTTGGCTTAGAGGTGGACTTGGTTGCCTCTGTTGGCTTGGCAGTGGTTGGCTTAGCGGTTGATTTAGTTGCCTCTGTTGGCTTCACAGTGGTTGGCTCATGAGTAATTGGTTTAGAGGTGGACTTGGTTGCCTCTGTGGGTTTCAAAGTGGTTGGCTCATGAGTGCTTGGCTTCGCAGTCGACGTAGTAGGCTCCGTAGGCTTCAAAGTGGTTGGCGCATGAGTGCTTGGCTTAGAGGTGGACTTTGTTGCCTCTGTTGGCTTCAAAGTGGTTGGCTTAGCGGTTGATTTAGTTGCCTCTGTTGGCTTCACAGTGGTTGGCTCATGAGTAATTGGTGTAGAGGTGGACTTGGTTGCCTCTGTGGGTCTCAAAGTAGTTGGCTCGTGAGTGCTTGGCTTAAAGGTGGACTTGGTTGCCTCGGTAGGCTTCAAAGTGGTTGGCTCATGAGTGCCTGGCTTCGCGGTCGACGTAGTAGGCTCCGTAGGCTTCAATGTGGTTGGTTCATAAGTGATTGGATTGGATGTCGATTTGGTTGGGTCTGTGGGCTTTAAAGTGGTTGGCTCATGAGTGATTGGCTTATAGGTGGACTTGGTTGCCTCTGTGGGCTTCAATGTGGTTGGCTCATAAGTGATTGGCTTGGAGGTCGATTTGGTTGCTTCTGTAGTCTTCAAAGTGGTTGGCTGATGAGTGCTTGGCTTAGAGGTGGACTTGGTTGCCTCTGTGGGCTTCAAAGTGGTTGGCTCATGAGTGCCTGGCTTCGCGGTCGACGTAGTAGGATCCGTAGGCTTCAATGTGGTTGGCTCATAAGTGATTGGATTGGATGTCGATTTTGTTGGGTCTGTGGGCTTTAAAGTGGTTGGCTCATGAGTGATTGGCTTATAGGTGGACTTGGTTGCCTCTGTAGGTTTCAATGTGGTTGGTTCATAAGTAATTGGCTTGGAGGTCGATTTGGTTGCTTCTGTGGGCTTCAAAGTGGTTGGCTCTTGAGTGCTTGGCTTAAAGGTGGACTTGGTTGCCTCTGTAGGCTTCAAAGTGGTTGGCTCATGAGTGCTTTGCTTAGAGGTCGTTTTAGTTGCGTCTGTGGGTTTGGCAGTGGTTGGCCCATGAGTGCTTGGTTTGGAGGTCGACTTTGTTGGCTCTGTAGGCTTCAATGTGGTTGGCTCATATGTGATTGGCTTAGAGGTGGACTTGGTGGCCTCTGTAGGCTTCAATGTGGTTGGCTCATGAGTGATTGGTTTAGAGGTTGACTTTGTAG
Source organism: Zaprionus ornatus (assembly GCA_018904035.1). Lineage (NCBI taxonomy): Eukaryota > Metazoa > Arthropoda > Insecta > Diptera > Drosophilidae > Zaprionus > Zaprionus ornatus. Next base: position 22,481,962 of record JAEIFZ010000001.1, read on the forward strand.
GCTCCGTAGGCTTCAATGTGGTTGGATGATAAGTGCTTGGCTGCGAAGTAGTCTTTGATGGCTCTGTTGGCTTGGCACTGGTTGTCTCATGAGTTATTGGCTTGGAGGTTGACTTAGTTGGTTCCGTAGGCTTCAATGTGGTTGGCTCATGAGTGCTTGGCTTTGAAGGTAACTTAGTTGGCTCCGTAGGCTTCAATGTGGTTGGCTTAGAGGTTGGCTCATGAGTGTATGGGTTGGAGGTTGACTTGGTTACCTCTGTTGTTCCTACGGTAGTAGAACCTGTTGTCTTTAAAGTTGTAGTTGTCGACGATCCTGGCTGCGGTGATTTACTGGTTGAGTAAGTGATTGGAACTGATGTTGTTTGTGTGGTCTTAATTGTTGTACTAATGGTTGTCTTGTAGGTTGGTCTTGGAGTCGTTTCCTTTGTCGTTGAAGTGTCAGTTTGACAATTATGAGGTGTGGTGGACGTTGGGTGATATTTGCATGTTGTTGACGGTGGTCTTAGTGTCGTTGAACTAGTCTTGTTGTTGCACGGATTACGGAAATGCAATACGATCTCATTGGGACTCTGGCCGGGGGCAATTCGAATATGGGGTCCAAAGAGTGTAAAAGCGGAGCCTGTTGCAATTAACAGGCAAAGTATTAAAAGCTTCATTGCGACAACGTTTTGGACTTCTTTGCAATTATTGCTATCCCGACTTAAGCTTAAGATATCCTATACAAGCCGACCAGCGTGTGAACAGCTTGACGACACCCTGGATACTAACGTTCAGTGTGTTCAATGTTTAGTATTTAAATGATCTTCGATGGTTATTGAGTGTAAATGTATTGTAATAATTCGCATATTAATTTCTAAAAATAAATTACCGTATTCCAAAAACGGCGTTTTTCGGATGTATGCACTACGACAGGGCACGCGCCGCCTCATCCACAAACCTTTTCAGTCAGGCTTGCATAAGACTCAATTTATCAGAGTGCCAGGTCAGTGGCCAGCTCTATTAGTGTGGTATTGAAGGGCCAGCAGCGCACGTAGCCCTGTGAGTGAATACGACATATACAAATTTACTAATACCCACACGCTTCAAAAGAATTTTTTAAAAACGTTCTGCAATTTCAACGATTTTTATTACGCTTTTAAATTGTGTACTACCTTTAAGTATCTACAGGTGTATTTTTGTGCAGCGATCTCAATGAAATTTCGGCTTACTCGTTTATATTCTCGATGTTGGTGAAATTACACAAGCCAGTTGCATGTGAACTGTTATTGGCACCGGTTAAAATGAACGTGAGTGCGCGCAAAACATACCGAGATTATTTGATCGACTTTGGCAACGTAGTATATAGTAAATGCGAGCGAGCGAGATAGGAAACATATCTTATATTGTCGAATATAATCTTTGACATTATTGTTTTTATAAGAAAGATGCTCGGCTCATGTTAACATCATGTATAATTGTATAATTTTTTCCGTGCTTTTGGCAAACATCGGATTTCTGTGTTCTTATTAATTATTATATGTAAGGACATAATAGGCATCATGTTTCAAGTGTATACATATATTAACATATATTCCATTTTCATATTATAACGATTATTTGGAAGAAACTATACCTCACTGTTCCTATTCAAAGATCTACACCATTACAATACTTATATTCTAATCGTCTGACAATTAATTTGTTCATTAACTGATGACTTTGACCGCATGGCATTCCACGTATAAATTTTCACTACCCGTAACAGCTTTACATACATAAATATGTTTGCAAACCCAGCGAGTTAAGGTTATATGTAACAAAGTTTATCCATCTTTAGTCTACGTTAGAAATTACAATATATATAAGCAACAGCAAAACATAAATATATTTATATTTAGATTAGTATATTGTGCGTGCCCCGGAATAGCAAATCGCTCTTAACTATTTATTTTACTATCGTATATTTCTAAATATATATGGATCTAGTGTGATCTATCTAAACAATATTCGCCGGTATTTACATTATTCATTATGCATGTAGGTAAAACCACGTACATATAAAAAATATTTAGGTCACCAGTTTGTTTAACTTTGTATGTAGGTTTCATTTAGAGCACTTGACGGGATGTGCATTCATAGACGTATGCAGATAAGAGATTGAAAAGGGAAAATTATTCAGGGGAGTACATTTATATAAATATGAATCGATAATCAGATGAGACAAAGATATTCATAAATAAAATACTCTGCTAATTTGGCTCATTTCATAAAAAGAAAACTCAATAACAACATCAATATTTAAAACGCATAAAGAGAATGACAGATGAAGCAATTGATTTTAGCTATAAACCAACGTGACTTGTACCCCATTGTTTGCATTTGTAAATACGTGAACTTATTCGTGTAGTGCAACATGTGTTAACAAGAATGAGAATAAGTTATTGGGTATCCCAAGTGTGTCATTTCCGATTACACATTTCAACAATAGATTTTGGAATCCTTTTATGTAACCCCTGCTACGTACGCCCTTGGCAACATCACCTTCTACAATACGCATCGATAATGTCGCAAATATTAAAAGTGATTGCTATAATCAAATACAAATGTTGAAATTCCTTTTGCCCTGTTACTCAATTCACACCTCGTCGTCGCTGGACTGTGTGCAGAGGACCTGCTCCTGCCACCAATCGTGCACCTCGTACACCGCATTCGCCTGGTTGTTGAAGGGCAACAATTTGCCGGTGCTGCCAATCAACTGGCTCATCATGGCTGAGGGACTGCTAAGAGCGCCATGATGATGCTGATGATGATCTCCATAGCCATGCATGGCAGCTGCAGCACCAGACGTGTTAATAGTCGGATAATGGAACTGCCCAATTTCGCTGTTGAGCTGCGAGAAGAATGTGGATGACTTGTTTGGGTCCCGCTGCTTGCCTAGCTGACCCAACTGGGTGACATGTGGCAATGTAGTCATGGAGTTTTTCTTTCGCTGCTGACTACTGATATGCAGTCGCTCTTTGTCACTTAGTGTGGAACGTTGCTGGGGATCACTCGATGTGGGCGCCAAAAACTTTCGGCCCGCCGAACTGCCCGTCGAATCACTACGATTTAGGGCATAAGCACGCTTGCCCACGGCCATAACATGCCGTACACTCGTGGCATGAACATCCGCATGGGGCAGCACAACTGCGCTACTGCTGGCATCCTTCTCATCGTTCTCTGTCGAGCTAAATGTAGGCGAAAAAGCGTCACTTGTGGGCGGACAAGTTCCGGCAACGGCGCCACTTATTGTGCTAATGGCTGATTTGTCTATCAGGCCACTAGACGCCTTTTCCTCTTGCACATTCGGTCGCATCACAGGCTGCTCGTTGGTAGCACGCAGTCCGGCAATCAGTGAATTTTGTTGCTTCTGCGAAAAAGAAAGGGAAACGTTTTAAATGTAGCACTGAAAAAGTGAAAGCGAAAACCTACGCTAGCATTCTGAGCACGTATCTTCTTCAGGCAACCCTCCAACCAGGTACGTATTGTCATCTTGGCCACCTCCTCCTCTACCAAATACTCAAACTCCTCACGCGCCAGCAATTCCTCCAGCTGCAATGCTTTGCGTATGTCAACAGAGCGGTACGATAACATGCTGCAAAAAAATGATTACAATTTTGAATAAACCTTCTATTGAAGCAATCTATAACTAACTTGATGACATCGTGAAAGGTAACATCCTCGCCGTTGTGCAGTTTGTCGAGCTCGTAGCACATGTACTTGAAGAGCAAACGATCCTTTTGCGGATCACACTCGAGACGGCCTTTCAATAGGCGCAAAATAAACTTCACCCTACGCACTGGAATGACACCACGTTGATGTATATCAACAATGTTCCAAGTGTTCTGGAAATTTCGTATGTCTGCGTAGGACAACAAGGCATCCTCCTCGTTTGAGTAAAATAACGAAAAGTTCTCCATGATAATAGCTGCAAGAGAAGACACAAAGTTAGGAATGTAAATTACAGTGGAATATTTACGTGAGTCACTTACCCACTAGCAGATTAAGCACAATGTATGTTATGATCACATAGAAGGTGCAAAAATATATCAAACTTGCTGTAAAGTTACCACAATCGGTTTCCCAATAGTTGCCACCCAGTGTGCAGTAGGGTGGCTGCACCATGCAATCGTGCATGATTTTATTCCAATCTTCGCCAGTAACAATACGGAATAACATCGCCACCCCAGTCACTGGTGAGCCAAAGTTTGCTCGTCGCCCAATTCCCTCGCCATATTTAACGGTACCTAAGACAATTAACATAGATTAGAATAATCTCTTTTGATATCATCATTATTTTGGGACCCACCAAATAATATTGTGCCAGCCAATGCATAAAAGAAAACCAATAGAAACATTCCGAATATGATGAAAAATGATTTGCAAACCGACACGCCCACCGTCAACATGAGCATTTTCAGTGTGGTATGTTTTCCCGTAATGGTGAAGAAACGCAGAATGACCACCATGAACCCAAAGAAGTACGATAAGTCATTCTAGAAGTGGTTGAAAATAGATCGATTATAAATCAAATGCAATACTAGACTAGATCATATCATGACATTTATCAAACTTACCCTCAAAATAGTCTGCAGTATTATCCAAATGACGCCGGCAACTGTTACCAGCAAATCGTATCGGTTACGCCGCGACTGCCAGTACCCGCGAGGTGTGAAGGCAATGTTCTTCATCACCACCTCGATGACAAACACAAAGGTAAGCACAGCGCTGACAACGACCAGGCGCTCTGTATGCACCTCCCCCTTGATCCACTGCAAAAAAAGATGATGAGCATAAACGTTATTCAATGTCAGTGACGAAATTATCCTGACCAACTTACCGTTATGGATAGTAACATACTGTTGATCAATACTACGACTGCGATGACACGTTTAAAAATAATATGCTGGGTTATGTCGTAGGTGAAGGCACGAATCTTGCGACCATCCGGACGTGGCGGCAGATGAAGTGGCTGAGCGATTTTTAGACGCTTCTTTAGATCACACCAACGACGCTGATCGACGGTGAGCAGAGCGGTTCCCTTGTTTTCCGAGTAGTTTGCAATGACCACGCCCACGAACAGAGTTAAACCAATCATGCAGCCCAAGAATATATAGATATGAATGTAGATGGCGTGAATCTAAAACAAAATAAATCTAGGTGTCAGTAGGAGCAGGTGAAACTTCAATATATAATTGCATAATTTACCGGTCCGACAGCCTTGATGAGAACATCTCGCACATCTAGCCAGCCCTTAAAGGACAATACCTCGAATAGTGTCAGCATAGCATCACCAATGTTATCGAAATTGAAGCGTCGTGGATTGGCCCAAACACGCGGCACCAACATGGCCGGATATGACTCATCGGGTCCCGGTGTTAGCTTCATTTTGGTAACAAAGACACGTCGCATAAAGACGCCCACACAATCCTCACGGCGCAATATGGTGGGATCATTGCACCGCGCCAGGCGACCGCCGTACAGCTGTACGCCATAGCTGGCAAATATGAACATAAGCAGAATGAGCAGTGTGGATACCAAAAGGATTTCCTTGAAGCCACGACAAAGCTCGTACACAACCTTGCGCATGTGTGGCACCAGCGTAAAGATACGCAACGGTCTCACACATCGCAGTATCATCAGTAGCTGAGCAGCGGAATTGGTGGGTATGTTGTGTGGCATCCAGCAGAGGAACGACGTAGACACTACATAGATAAAGACATCTAGTGCAGCGGCCACATCCTTAATATAAGCCTTGGGCGTAAAGAACAAACCATCGGCGAGAATCTTCAGTGCCAGTTCCAGACTCATGAAGATCACAAAACCATATTCGGCAATCTGCAAAGTGGGATGATCCATCAAACGGTAGCTCGGCGTCTCGAACATCATCGATATGCACGACAGCGTAGTGGCAAATATCATAACCCAATCCAAATAGGTCACCAGCCCCAGAAAGTTGCTATTGAAAGCCGGACAACAATAAGATCAATACGCAAAACCTTAACAAATCTATTACTTACTGTAAACTCTTGTATTGCACTTTGCGTTCCTTTCCGGTTAGCGGATCCTTGAGTCTTGCATCATATCGAGCATGGACAATCTTCTGGCAGACCTTACGAAAGCGACTCTCACGCGGCACCAAGAACAGCGGGGTATCAAAGAACGGATGATTCTCACGCAAATCCTCCTCGCGCTGATTGCGTCGCATCTCTGCCTGCTGACGCTTCGCCTGCAGCAGCTTAATGTCCAGATCATGTGGCCTGGCTCTTCCCGAATTGGCACGCGGTGCAGCTGCAATGTCTCCGTTCTCCATGAGATGCTCATAGGTCTGCTTAAGCTTGATGGATCCCGAGCGCACGCTGCGACGTATGGAGCGGGAGCCAAATCTGTGAATTGGTAGCGTACACACATCAAACGAAACATGCCACTTACGGGCAAGAGGCACTTACTTCTTCTGATCGACCCGCCAGGGCTTTGAGTGCGTGATGGTGCCTTGCGACTTGAGGCCGCCCTTAGTGCCCACCACAGGTAGCATGGCTGAATCACCAAGCATAAGCCGCTGATTGTTGCTATCACTGAAAGGGAAAGAGAAGACAAGCGTCAGTAGGAAATCACTCCCTACTCCTAATCCTCCTACTTACTTGATGATGTGAGTTATGGCCAACTTGCGTAGACTGCTGCCAGCGGATCGCACCTTGGCGGTCTTGTTCATGATACGCACCGGCTTCTGCTTGCGAAAGACCACATTGGACTCCCAGCACTCGGACATGGGTCGCTTGCAGTTCTCCACCAGCGAGGGATCGTCTGTCTCCAGTTCGATAACAAAGTGTTTCATGAAACTCTCACGCACCTTGGGCAACATGAAGTCATTGGGAATGCGATGCAGTATGGTCATTTGCGGTGAGTCTGGAAATTTTTCGAAAATGCGCAAGCGGAACGGCAACGTCTCTTTGATTTCGGCGCTCTGTTCGCGAAACTTGAGCTGCTTTAACTTCTTGATATCCTCGTCTAGCTCCAAATTATCCAAAATGACCGCCACGAAAAGACTGAGCACGATGAGGGTGACAAACAGATGGTAGAGTATAAAATAGACAGCCACCAGTGGTGTTAACGTTTTGCTGGTCCTTATCATAGTTTCGTCCATAACCTCAACCCATGCCTCCTGTGTGAGAATTTGGAACATGCTCATGAAGGCCTCAGGAAACGATTCGAATTTGGTGAAGTCGCAGAGGAAACAGAAAAGTTGCATCGATATGCTCGAGCTAATAATCAACAAGCACATAGTGAATATGATTAGTGAGCCCAGTTTCTTGCCAGGTCCAAAGATTTTGTACACAAAGCCCTCCAGTATTGGAGAAGCCTTAATAAGCCGCACCACGCGCAGCACTTGGAAATATGTTAACCCAGACAAATAGAAGATAGGAACTATATGTAGTGTGGTGCCCGCTGCAAGGAGCAGCTCAAATTTGTGTATCGAATGCTTGTAGTAGCCACGCCAGCCCAGGCAATAGATCTTGAACAGCGTCTCCAGATCAAGCAGGCACGTGAACACTACCTCAATGTAGTAGTACTTTTCGTAGAACACATGACGTGGTCTGCCATCGTGCTTGAACGCCATGGTCGCTGTCACAATCCCATTGGCCAGGATCACCGACATGACGAGCATGCGAAAATATGGCGAACGTAAGATCGCATGACATGTCTCCGGTGCCAGTCCGCCATGCTTATTATCATCGATGGTAACCAAACGCCAACCTGAATCGTTACCGCTCAGTATCTGCGATGCTGCCGTCTTCTGTATGTGCCCACGTGCGCCCCACATCTGCTGGAACTGCACCCGTATCTCGTTGAAGGTCTCCGTAATGACAGCAATGAAAACGTTCTTCACCAGCCAGGCCAAAAAGAATATCATTGTGCTGAAGTAAAAGGCAGCACGCCATGCGGGTAGCGAATCGATTGCACGATACATTATGAATACCCAACCCTCCTGCGAGGCGGCCTGATAAACGGTGAAAATACTTGTCGCAATATCCTCAAAACCATTGAAACCGATCACGTAGCTGCTCAGGAAATCCATTTTCATGCAGCGCATGCCCGGCGAACACTGATAACCCGAGTCGGGGTCCATTGAGCAGAACGTATCCGGTATTGCCAGCGAATTGATGGTGAGTTTACTATGCACAGAGAATAGCGTGTAATAGTTATACAATCTTACTATATATAAATATACTTACGGTCTGCCCTCATCATCATAATCTGTATTGTTCATAACACAGTGATTCTTCAGCTCTCCAAAGAACTGCACACCAAGCAATCCATACAACGACATGAAGAACAGAAAGAAAAGCGTTACATTGTAAATTTGTTGGCTCGAACGCCTGGAGAAGAAAAAGTGAGAGAGAGAAGAGAGATCACACTTTAGATGAGCCAAAAGATAGCGGTAGATGCACCACCTACTTGAAAATCTGATTGATGCGGCTCTTAGGCATACTAAACTTTAGGAAGACCCGTAGAAAACGTATCATGATAAGCGGACGCGGCGCTCGCATAATAGACAAATAGGAGAACCTGTTGGGAAGAGTAGAAAAAGTATCCTTGAATGAATATGAAACACTTGCATCGGACTCAGTCTTGGTACTCACTTGGGCACAATTTCGAGCACTTCGAAGATTTGCAATATGATGGAGACCCACAGAAAGCTAACCATCGAAGCGTCGAACTGACACCAATGATCCTTCAGATAAGGCACCTCGCCCTGCAAAGCAAAAGTCAATGTTGAGGTTCAAAGTCGTGCCAAGATCCGTCACGATGCCGATACTCACATGCAACACGCCGCGTATGTGCATCTTGGCAATCATCTCCGCTGTGAAGAGTATCGTCACAGCCGTGTCCGAGACAAAGGTTATGTACTGCAGCGAGGGATGGCGCTCAAATGTCTTGGGCGTGTTCAGCGAAACGGAGGCCAGCGAGACCAAGGCACACAAGCGCATTAGACGCCGCACCCACAGCTTGTTCACCCACTCAATGTCGGCGCTTTCGTTGAGCGACTCCTCCGGCCCGTAGTCAGCCAGAAAGGGTTCGCCGCCCTTGAGGCTTTGCTTGCGTCCGAGCATAATCTTATTGCCGATACCAGTAGCAATTCCCAGGCCAATTGGTGGTACGCCGGTAATCGCAGCACTGCCGACGGTGCTGCTGATGCCACCACAAATGCCCATGCCTGCTGAGGCTGCGCCGCCACCCAGGCCTCCAATGCCACCAAGCAGATTAAGGCCGCCGCCAACTGGACAAACCGGGGCATTGGCTCCATTGTTGTGCGCATTACTGGCATTCTGGCTACCAATTCCGCCGGATGCTGCCCCCGACAATATCCCAGCTCCTGCAGAACCCACTGTTGCTGTAGATGAGCCGCCAAGCTGCAGCTGCTGCTGTTGATGGTGCTGCTGCTGCTGCATCCCGAAGGCAGTGCTGCTACCGCCGCCACTGCCGCTGCCCGAGTTCACAATGGTCGTCGGACTGTTGAGAGTGCTGGTCACATCTTGCCGTGTGCCCAATCCGTTGCCAGGACTGCTTCCCGGCGATGGATTGAAATTGAAATGGCTGCCACTAACGATCTGCTGCTGCTGTTGCTGAGAGCTTCGCAGATGCGTATGTGGATGCTGGTGCGACGGATGATGATGTGGATGCGTATGCGTATGGGTATGGGTATGGGTATGGGGATTCGATAGCCCTGAGTGATGTGAGTGTGAGTGTAAGTGTGGGTGCTGGTGCAGCGATTGTTGCGGTGTCAAGCTGTTGCCGCTGGATGAGCTGGTGCTAGCTGTCGCTGGCGTCGTTATGCCACTGGCTGAGTGAAAGCTGCCACCGCTGACTCCCCCGACGCTGCTGCTGCCTCCGCCTCCGCCTGCCGTGCGTTTATTTCTAGCAGCTGCACCCAAGCGACGTATCTGTAACCGGTCAATCATTCAAGCAACGCATCCTGCTCCTGACTCTGCGCGGGTATATTGTCGCTGCAAGAGGGAGGGGGGAAACACATACACAAAATTACTTCAAAATAATCAACAAACCATTTGTATGTTTAGTATATTCGCACATAAAAGACCTGCATGAATACATTCATTTTGTTTACTGTCCCCAAATATAGTGTACTCATTTTTCACTGTACAAAACAGGCAAAACTTCACATTCATTAGAAACTGTACTCAAATATTTGTACCCATTTGTTAATGAATGATTGATTTGCCCCATTGAATGCATTCGTGCAATACTCCATCACACATCCATATACATATGTGTATGTGTGTTTGTGTACCCGCAAAAAGGTGGGACGCCAATTAGTCAAGACATTTGCCGTCAATATTTACATTGGACAGCTGCCAATGCGAAGCACAGCCACAGTGGCAACCCCCGTGCAGGACAAATGTACAAACATATATGTACATACATACACGCACATTTTGTGTGTATTCTCATACCTATACATTACATTCTTATACATAATAATATGTTGCAGTGCAATTTAGGTATTAATTGAACGAAACACACGTACGAAAACATATACATACATATATGTACATATGTATGTATGTACATAGTCTGCCTGGTGTGCGCTTGCGTGTGTGTGTGTATGCGTGCGTGCGCGTATGTGTGTATTCATTGATACTTTTGCGGCCTATACTTACTTTTCCTTTGAGGCGATTTTCGCGCGACTCTTATCACATTGCCCCATTTATGAGGCACTTCGCAACGGGACTTAACGCTTCAATCTTTAACAATGGCACACAAAACAAATGCGAACAAGAACAACTATGTGCGTTTATATAGTATGTTTATGTATGTATATGTATGTATGTATAAACCAGAGTGGCAACTCACACAGCAGTAGTAAATACAATTAATGAAATCGGCAACAATGGCTACCTATGTACATAGGTATGTATGTAAGTATGTATGTATGCGGTATATACTACGTTTGTTTGGCTTGCTGTGTTGTGTGTGTGTGTGTGTGCGTGTTTGTGTGACTGTGTGACTGTGTGTAACGGTAATTACGAGAAGAATCCGAATTTAAAACTTAAGCCGAAGTTCGCAACAAAAGCACGCGTCGGACAGCAAACAACGTCTGACAGTTCGATTCCTACCGTCTTGCCATCCTGCCGTAAAAATGAAGATTCGATTCTGGCGCCTGCGTACTGAGGAGCTCCAACGTAACGGGTCGATGACAATGCAAAGTGTCTGGAGGGGGTTTCAGCCAGTGTTGCCAATTTAGCTATTTTCCCATATATCGTTTTGCAATTAGCAATTGCGGGTTCAATTGTTAAATATGGGCTAGTAGAAATGATAGCTATTTGTTACTTAAAATTGACGCAATTTTAGCCTTTTAATAACATCTAGTAGTTCATACATTTTTATACCTTACAATGGCACACATAAGGAGAGGTTTAGCCGTAAATAAGCCAGATTAAAAAAAAGGATCACTTAAATATTATAAAGAAATTACTTTAATTCCTAACTTTAGTTTCGGGATATAAAGTATTTCGTTCCCAATGCACTTTGAATGAAGTAAATCGGATCCGTAGATCAAACCCTACTCTTGTATCAGTGCCAAAAAAAAAACATGATTCCGAAATAAACGCGATCAACGTGTTAACAATATATAAATTTTCACATATTATTATTTTTGATTGACGAACGAACTTTCATTTGCTGCATATATTTCTTTGTAAATCTGCAAACAAGAGACGCTATTATGTCTATATATTCCCACACATTCATCTGTCAGTCGTATTGACCATTAGGGATTGATGGGAAGTTTTTAAAAATACTGGATTAAATATATAATTATATATATACATATATTTACAGTTTCAATACTCAACCTTTCAGTTAAACCTACAAGATTTTCAGGCTATTTATAGCTTTCAAAGGATAGCTTAGCTTTTTTATGGGCGGAAAAGTTGGCAGCACTGATGGCAGCTAAGGAACAAAGGCAACGGTAACGGCAAGACAGTTATTCCAGTGTGGCTAGTTTCGAGGCGGCAGCACAAGTTAAAAAATGGGTGGCACGGCGTCGTGCAAGAAATCCGCTGGCAGTGGCTACCCGGAGCACGATGATCCGGGATACCGAAAGTGCCAGGAGCTGAAGGCAAGTCCGCTGTTGAGCTGCGTTAACAGTCTGTTTTTTGCATAACACACACACACACTTTGTCTGTCTGCAGATGGAGCGCTGGATACAGATGCACTATCAGATCAAGCAGAGGGAGCAGGCATTGGCAATTGCCCAGCACCGGGAACTTTTCTACTGGCTAAGTGGATTCTATCTGAGCACCGTCTATGGCTGTGCCAGCTACTATCAGCGTGTCAAGCGAGCCTCAGTGCTGGCCCCGTTGCTGCCGCTCACCTTTGTCATGGGTTACTACACGGATTGGGCCTATGGGAGCAAATTGCACCGCATACAGGGTGAGTACGGCTCGATTAGCTTCGATTTAATGTTTGCCTCATTCTGGTCTGTTGCCCGCACAGCGGAGGCAAATATGATAATGGAGCACGAACAGGAGCTGCTGCATTGGCCTGGTGGTCTGCCTACTGTGGCTGGTATTGATGAGGCACGTGTGGAAATCGAAATGGAAAAGAAAATGCATCCGCACCACATGTAGATGGCTACGCCGTCGTCATAATCATAGTCATCAACATTACGTTCATTCCATGTTCGTGTAAACAACAATGCTCATTTTCATTGCTCAATCAGTCCACACAATGATTCATCGACACATGCATACATACACAGACACACACACGCATGTATATACGTATATACATTCACACGTATGGCGAATGTATGTGTACATATGTACATACGTACAGCGGCTTCGACAGACATACATACGCACAAATGCTTTGCTAGTCATGTTTCGTTGATTGTTTGTATGTACATTAGCACATGCTGACTTATCCACTTGTATGTACATTCATCAGTTTATCACCTATGAAAATGCATAGATAGAAAAATATTTTATATTTGCATATGTATGTACATAATAGTGCTGCATAATTGTGCAAAGTACTTTTTTCAGTACTATCGATAATTAAAAAGTGATTCTATTTATATTGCATTATGTTAATGTGACAACAGAATGTATTTGCAAATATTTAATATCAATATTTTTGCCAAGCTCTTTTAAGCGCAGATTTAAATATATTAGAAGCCAATGTAAATGGCAAGCTTTATCGATTGCACAGAAATTAATTCTTTTGCAACACTAATACTCAATACTGATGTAACGGTTGAAGTCAGGTTTCGAATAACATACCTTCGTGTGGCACGTTTGCTTTAGAAAATAATTAGCATTTTGTTGAATTTTACATTTAGTATAAACGAGAACAATAATAATATTAGGTGATCAAACTGAGGGAACATATTTGTAATATTAAAGGGCCAAAATTAGTTTGCAACGTTGTTCATTTTAACGAGTGTTGTATTTAATTGTAGCAATTTAATTAAAGAGGAAATATGTTGTGTTAAATTATGTTTATTGCACTACATGCACATGTTAGAATGAATGTAAATACACCAGTTTTTGCAGTTCTTTTTCGAAATTTATTTATTTATTTGGCTATAATTCGAGGTAAATTCACTCTCATCTGAGACACAGGTCGCATGTACGTATGTACATATATGTATATTAGTGTACTGACGAATGTGTGTGTGTGTGTTTGTTACCACACTGTGTTTATAAGGTTTTGGTATTAATCGTTAAGAAATAACCATTTAAGCTAAACTCTTTTACTACATAGCTTTATATAGAAAATATTTCCAAGTGACTCTTCTTTATCGGCAATTTCTCCAGACTATAATATTGATATATGAATGTATGTGTAGTTATTTATCGATATATATATTGTGTATGTATACAAAGCAAGCAAATGTAGCCTAGAGCATCCAAAAATATATATTGCGGCTACTTTCCAACTCAATCTTGTTTGTATTTGTTGAAAATAGAACATTAAACATGCAAAATGAAAGAGCTCTGCATGAATGATCTGGAAACGACCTTTTATGTGTTGAAAGAAAGAAAATATAAATCTATTTCATACTAAAAATAAAATTAAAAGTGTATTATTCAAATAAAAGAAGATGGGAAAGGACTGCTGCTGCTGTTGTTGGATGCCTATGATTCTGTTTTTTAACAGTAATTAAAATTACTTTCACACCTGCACCTAGAAATGTAGAGGCTCATCGCCCAGCAGGCTGTTCTCGATAAGGGCACGAGTATCCTTCTTATAGTGCGCCTCACAGAACTCGGCAATACGGACACATGCCTCTTCAATCATGGCAGCTGGCACCGTGAGCACAATCCGGAAATATCCAGGATATTCAAAGCAGCTCCCGGGCAAGCAGAAGACACTTTGCTCGTTCACCAATTCCTGGACGAAATGGTTATCGTCCTTAAAATCGGGAAAGCGTTCGGTACACACGCCAACCATCATGTACATAGCTCCGTGCGGCATTACCGGATTTAGTCCGCGCACCTGTTTCAGTATCTTATATGCCAGTTGAGCATTAGCCTGCCAAAAGGAATGACAAATAAAAAAGTATCAATAAAAGTGAAAATAAATAAAAACGAGGAAGAAAGACTACCTTCGGCATGCCGAAAGTTTTATACCCTTGCAGGTTCTTATCTCCTTCGATCCTTGCTATACTAGTAACGTATAATAGTGCAAAAATTAATAATATTGTATTGATTCATTGACAGGTACATATAATAACTCTAACCGTTGGACATTTTGTTTGACATATATGAACATTTTTAATGCCAACTGATTCAAGCTTTAGGATAAAGTTGTCAGACTTTTATACTTTATAAACTTTATACTGTTTAACTTTGATTGGTATTTATAAGTAAAATTATTTCGAAAAATGATACTTAAAAAAATGTTCATTATGGCCGATTGTTCCTTCGATAGCTACATGATATAGTGGTCCGATTTAGATGGAATTTTATATGCAAAGTACTTATAGAGAAAAACCAGATATATATTTAGTGACAATATCTTGAAAAATAAGCAAAATCAGTCGATAGTTGGTCTGGCATATATACGCTCGATCCGATCCGGCTCGTTCTGACTTATTTACAGCGTACATCAATACAAAGCATGTGTGCCAAGTTTCCCCTAGAAAGTTCTAAAACTGAGAGACTATTTTACACGGAGTGATTGACAGACATGGTTAGTTAAACTCCTCTATTGATCCAGATTCATTATATATACACTTTATAGGGTTGGAGTTGTCTCTTTATGTGCGTTGCAGACTCCTGGCCGAAACTAACCTACCCTTTGCAAGGGTATAAAGAATGCAAGTCAGGCGCAGTGCTTGCGAGGGACACACTGATTTCTGTTTCTGTTCAACTTACGTAGAGCACCTCGATCACTCCGTCAAAGTAGCTCTGTGGCGTCTTCGATAGTATGTCAGGCAGTGCACCCTGTATGATCGTATTGGAGCCCAGGATGCGGCCACACATGTTCTTGAGGCCAGCCAGTGCGGTGCCCAGTCGTTTTTGCTCATCGTGTACAATAATCCAGCCCATTCGCCAGCCAGGCACCAGGAAGCGTTTGGTTAGTCCACCGCAGGAAAATACAGGCACCTCACGGGTCAGACTGCTGACTGCCACATGCTCCGAGCCGGGGAATACGAAGTGCTCGTATATCTGCAGGGGAACAGAATGAATAATTTAAATCAATTATTAATGGCGCCCATACTAGCACAGCTTACCTCGTCGGCAATAATGGGCAAATAATGTCGCTCACAGATGTCTACAAGATCCTGCAGATGCTCTCTGTCATAGACACTGCCACATGGATTGCTCGGATTGTTGATAAGCAGTGCGGCTGTCTTGTCATCAATCAGTGCTTCCAATTGCACCAGATCGGCGCGCCATTGTTTCTCCGGCAAGAGATCATAATAACGCACCTCAATGTCGAGCCCTTCGACAAGAGTACGGTACAAACAGAAGCCAGGCCGCGGCAACAACACATTCTGGCCCCGATCGGCCAGGGCCAAAATGCAGTATTCTAAGGCTGACGAGCAGCCGCTGCAGAGGATCACATCGTTCGGATCAATCACTCCCTCTGGGCGCTGATGTGCACTGTACTTGGCCACCGCTTCGCGCGCCACCTCGTGTCCCTGTGTGTGTGCATATCCGTTGTATTTGCCACTCTCCAAAGATCGCACTGTCGCCTTTATCGTTTCATCGGCGGCCTTCAGATTGCCAAAAGTAGTGGGATCGCCTAAAACATAGAGACGTTGGCTTAAACCATTTATAAATTCAGAAATTCAAATAAATTGAATCGACACTATTATCGATGATCGATCAAAACTTAGATTACTTGATTTTATTTGAATATTCCTGTTTTCGTTGTTATGTCCATTATTTTTTTTTAAGAAATTCAAGATGGCGGTCTCTTTTAGTAAACAAAATTAAAAAAATTACTCACGTCCTAAACTTAAATTTTCTGTACAAAAATTATGCGAGTAATGGTCGCTCGTACACAAAAAACCTTTTTCCACCTTAACCTCCCTTAAAAACTATAAATAAATTACATTAATTAGTAAATTTTAATTCGGGAAGCAAAAAAATATGAATTTCGTTTCCATTGCATATCGAATGATGTAAATTTGATCAATATTAAAATGTTATCAATTAAAGTCTCCCCCTATATAGGCGTATTAATCAACTATATATTGTATATCCTCCTATTAAAGTAGTCATTTCGAGCAATTTTCCCGCCTAATCTTCAGCACGGTATTTGTTAACACGGGCAGCGGTTATATATGAACATACATACATATGTACATATATACATACAAATCGCTGTACCGGCTATATTCTTGATTCGATTCTTGATCTTGTTTATCGATTCTTGAAAACAGGTGAAACTACATTTTATGCAAATGCATCGCAAACGCGTGCGCGCGCGCCTTGACAATAACAATATGTAACAACACTATCCAGACGTCGGATTCTGTTAATTTTATACACATTATATACATATGTATATATGTTTATATATAGTGGTCGGCTCATCTAGTTAATATTGCATAAATTAATTAGAAACTCGCAATTCGAAGGCACCACAAAAATGCATATTAAGTTGTTTGTTTTTTATGAAATCGACATGTAAAAAGCCCTTACTACGAAAGCGACATCTATTGATGCATTTAATCGCACTTGTACACACTTACAAACTGTTTACAATGCAAAATTAAGTAAAAAAAAATTAATTCATGTCGCTCTGTTCGCCAAAACAAGTTTCGGCATTTTATGTAAAACATTTATTGAGAAAACAGCACAACAAAAATACATATGTATGTACGTATTCGTAAATAAAAAAGATATACAAAAGTACATATATACATACAAATACATGTACATATGTATATAAAAGTGAGCTCGAAAGCCTGGAAACAGCAGATTGAGCCGACCAACTGGAAACAAGCATGGCTTTAACGGTATTTGCATACATGCATATGCATATGGATTTATAAGACATGTGTTCGCACAGGGCACATTATTTTGGTTTAATACATGGACACTTAGCCTTAGTCGGCAATTTTTTGTCGATTGGTATTTTTTAAGGTTATGTTGCATTAACAAGATATAAAGTAATGAAATCAAACTAGTCATGTAAATAGAATATACAATACATACATACATATCTGCATATTTAATAATAGACAATTGCTTTAAATGATTCAAAATGAATGCGAATAAATTTTGTACTTTTGCCTGTTTTGACAGCTATTGCACTCACGCATTGTAATGTACTGTGAAAAATAAGTACAGTATTTTTGGGGGCAGTAAAAACTTCTATTAAAGTACTGTCAAGTAAAAAATGAATATATTCATATAGAACTCTGGTACATACATACATAAATAATTATGTATCTACTATATCTGTAAAAATCCAGGAATCGTGTCCATTTAGCATTTCTTGAATTGTTTGATATTTATTCTGATGGTCAAGAAGACGATTTAGATTGTACTAAGTATTCGATTCAGGAAGGGGATCTTAGATGATCTTATTGGTGAGGATGGATGGTAAGTCTAGTTATTGATTACAATGGGAATCATACGAAAATATTTACATATATGTATGTATGTATTTGATATCAAAGAGATTGAGTCTTCTTCGCCTCAGACTTACCTATGGACAGCGGTATCATGGGCTTTTGCGGATTCGGTTTGATGTTCAGTGATTCGACAACATTGCGAATGCGATTGAGTGTGTTCAGGGACAGAGCCGAACCCTTCACCTGCCAGCCAGTGCGACCCTTTGCCTGGGCGATAGTATCCGGCTGCAGCTGCGACTGCGAATCCAGCTGAAGCTGGGCAAGCGACTCGTTAACGGAAACGACATCGCTGGTATCGGGGCTTGTGGCTACGTCGGTGGTGCCACTGCCACTGGAATTGCTACGGCTGTTGAGGCTGCTCTGAAACTTGTACCGTTCGTTGGCGACACTGCTGGGCATTATCACCAGGCAGGCTCGGGAAGATCAGGTGGACACGCGAAAAAAAAGTTAAGAAACGAAAGAAAATCGCTGTCGGATATTGCAGGTAAGTTTTGCCGCGCGGACACTGTTGATTACTCAAATGAAGGTAAAATTGGTATCCTGTTTTTCATTCCAGACTAGCATTAGAAATGAAATTTTGATAGTCAGTCTGTTGGCTTTATATCAAGTGATTATATAGTATATAGATCGATCGCTGAGCACTAAAATAACACTGATTTAGTTGGCTGATCTCTTGGGGCTTTTATCGTCTCTGGGGGCTGCGACGCTTGGTCGATTCATTATATACACGATATACTGATACCAATCCGATATTGAGGGGCGTGAATATTATTTTACACACTCTCACCGACGTCGCAGAGCAAAACACGCGTCTCGGGGAGCCGAGCCAAAGAACAACAACTACTGAAACTTCGGCTCGAACTCGGGCCTAACTCTGATTTGAATACTGGCACTGGCACTGGACACGAAAATAAGATAAATACTATATATAAAGGCCCACATATACGTATGTATGTGTATGCTTATGCATATAAACAATATGTAGATTCCCAAAGCCTGGCCTGACTTGGAACCAGATTTTAAGTTTTATAAACAACAACAATGTTCCCCCGCACAACATTGCCCCGCACAGTTTTTTGTAACATCATAAGAGACAACAGGCCCCCTGCCTACCCCAGTTACCCATTTCCATCGATATATTTTACATATATTGACCCCCTTCGAGCTGTAAACCAATCTCTGTTTATCCCAACCCAAAATATTCAGCAAATCTCTCTCTCTCCTTCTCTCTCTCTGTTATCAATCGTGTATCCAGATTGCAAATATTCCGCAATGTCAGACTCATGCATATGCATTTGATACTATTACGCCGGGAACAAGACTTATTACGTTGATATGACACCTGTTCTCATTGCGGGAAATGGCGACGTTGAGACTTCGCTGTGAGACGCGTCATAACTGCGCCACACGCGCAAAGGCAAACAAGTCAACAGTTTTACGGATTTGGCTACGTAAAGACCCGGTCCCGGTCCCTGTCCCGTACACTTACCCGTTTTGGATCCCGGGCCCCGATACAAAGTTCTGGGTCTTCCGGTTTCCTCGATTAAACAGCTTCTTGTTATTCCCGCTGTTATTGTTGTTGTTTTGCACTTTGCTTTCGCGAGCTGCACAACAGTTTGTTATTGTTCTTGTTGTTGTTGATGTTTTGTGTCAACCTTTCCACGGCATTCACATAATAAATACGAGATACCAATGTCGCACAAATCGAATTCAATCTGTTCCAAATTCGCGGGCGAGCCTCCTGCTCACCCTGCGTTTTGAAACTGGTTTCCAACTTTATGCACTCATTTGCATTGTGCCATCTTCCCGCCCAGACAGGTGTGCAGAAAGAGGTGGAGAAGCATAGACTTGATAAATAAATACAGTTGCAAAGATTCCTGTTCAATCATGTTGAAGATTTCCATTGCACAGTGGGCCAGCAGAGCAATTTAGAGGAATTAAATTCAACATTTTTATACCCTTGCAGAGACTATATACATTTTGACCAAAAGTTTCCAATATTGTTATGGGAAGAAGTTGAAAACTGACACTGAAAACACATTTTATTTGGTATTTTATGCGATATTCTTATACCCTTCGACCTTCGCTAAAAAAAGGGTGTACTCACTTTATGGAAAATATATGTAACAGGCAGAAGAAAGAGTAGTATAAAGTATATATATTCTTGCTCAGGATGACTAACAGAGTCGATTGAGCCATGTACGTCTGTCTGTTTGTATGAACGTCAAGATCTCAGCTACTATAAAAGATAGAGCATTCAAATTTGGTATGAAGGTCCCTGTATACTCTGTGCAGATGAAGTTTGTTTTAAATTCTAGATGTTCCGCCCCTGGCCCACGCAAATTCAACAATGAATTATGTTTAAATTCGATTTGTATGCAAAGTATATAATAAATGTATG